>OZ030006.1:141125645-141725645 GCA_964023405.1 Apodemus agrarius
GACCATATTGGTTTTCTCTTTGAGTTTGTTTATGTAGTAGATAGCATTGATGAATTTCCAAATATTGAACCATCTCTGCATCACTGGGATGAAGCCTACTTGATCATGGTGAATGATCGTTTTTATATCTTCTTGAATTCAGTTGGCAAGAATATTATTGATTATTTTTGCATCTGTATTCATTAGGGAAATTGGTCTGAAGCTCTCTTTGTTGGATCTTTGTGTGGTTTTGGTATCAACGTAATTATTGCTTCATAGAATGAGTTGGGTCGTGTTCCTTCTGTTTCTATTTTGTGGAATAGTTTGAAGAGTATTGGTGTCAGGTCTTCTTGGAAGGTCTGATAGAATTCTGTACTAAAACGATCTCGTCCTGTTCTTTTGGGGGTTGGAAGACTTTCAATGACCACTTCTATTTCTTTAGGGGTTATGGGACTGTGTAGATGATCTAATTGATCCTGATTTGATTTTGGTATTTGGTATCTGTCTAGGAAATTGTCCATTTCCTCCAGATTCCCCAGTTGTATTCAGTATAGATTTTTGTAGTAGAGTCTGATGATTGAATTTCCTCAGTTTCTGTTGTTACGTCTCTGTTTTCATGTCTAATTGTGTGAATTTCGATACTGTCTCTGTGCCCTCTGGTTAGTCTGGCTAAGGGTTTATCTATCTTGTTGATTTTCCCAAAGAATTGGCTCCTAGCTTTGTTGATTCTTTGATGGTTCTCTTTGTTTCTAGAATGATTTCATCCCTGAGTTTGATTATTTCCTGTCTTCTACTCCTCTTGGGTGAATTAGCTTGTTTTTGTTCAAGGGCTTTAAGTTGTGCCATTAAGCTGCTAGTGTATACTCTCTCCAGTTTCTTTTTGGAGGCACTCAGGGCTATGAGGTTTCCTCTTAGGTCTGTTTTCATCATGTCCCATAAATTTGGGTATGTTGTGCATTCATTTTCATTAAATTCTAGAAAGTCTTTGATTTCTTTCTTTATTTCGTCCTTGACCAAGGTATCATTGAGTAGAGTATTGTTGAGCTTCCATCTATATGTGGGCTTTCTGTTGTTTTTGTAACTATTGAAGACCACTCTTACTCCATAGTGATGTGATAGGAGGCATGGGATTAGTTTGATCTTCTTATATCTGTTGAGGTTTGTCTTGTGACCAATTATATGGTTGATTTTGGAGAAGGTACCATGAGGTGCTGAGAAAGAGGTATATTCTTTGGTTAAGGATGAAATGTTTTATATATATATATATATATATATATATATATATATATATATATATATGTTTGTTAAATCCAATTAGTCCAAAGCTTCAATTAGTTTTACTATGTTCCTGTTTAGTTTCTGTTTTCCTGAGGAGAGGGGAGTGTTGAAGTCACCCACAATTATTGTGTTAGGTGCAATGTGTGCTTTTAGCTTTAGTAAAATTTCTTTTATAAATGAGGTTGCCCTTGCATTTGAAGCATAGATATTCTGAATTGAGAGTTCCTCTTGTTGGATTTTTCCTTTAACCAGTAAGAGGTGTCCCTCTGTGTCTCCTTTTGATGACTTTAGGTTTAAAGTCAATTTTATCTGATATTAATAGGGCTACTCCAGCTTGTTTCCTAAGACCATTTGCTTGTAAAATTGTTTTCTACCCTTTTACTCTGAGTTAGTGTTTGTCTTTGACACTGAGGTTTCTTTTTTGTATGCAGCAAAACGTAGGGTCCTGTTTCCATATCCAGTCTGTTAGTCTATGTCTTTTTATTGGGTAATTGAGTCCATTGATGTTATGAGATATTAAGGAATAGTGATTATTACTTCCTGTTATTTTTGATGTTATTTTTATGTTTGAGTGGTTATCTTCCTTTAGGTTTGATGAAAGAGGGTTATTATTTTGCTTTTTCCAGGGTGTAGTTTCCCTCCTTGTATTGGCATTTTCCATCTATTATCCTTTCTAGGACTGGGTTTGTGGAAAGATATTTTGTAAATTTGGTTTTATCATGGAATATCTTGGTTTCTCCATCTATTGTGATTGAGAGTTTTGCTGGGTATAGTAGTCTTGGCTGGCATTTGTGTTCTTTTAGCGTCTGTATGTGATCTGCTCAGGATCTTCTAGCTTTCATAGCCTCTGGTGAGAAGTCTGGTGTAATTCTGGACAGGTCTTCATTTATATGTTACTTGGCCTTTTCTCTTACTGCTTTTATATTCTTTTTTGTTTAGTACATTTGGGGTTTTGATTATTATGTGACAGAAGGTATTTCTGTTCTGCTCCAGTCTCTCTGGAGTTCTGTAGGCTTCTTGTAGATTCATGGACATCTCTCTCTTTAGGTTAGGAAAGTTTTCTTCCATAATTTTCTGAAGATATTTGCTGGCCCTTTAAGTTGTAAATCCTCACTCTCATCTATACCTATAATCCTTCGGTTTAGTCTTATCATTATGTCCTAGATTTCCTGGATGTTTTGGGTTACAAACTTTTTGCATTTTGCATTTTCTTTGACTCTTGAGTAAATGCTTTCTATGGTATCTTTGGGATCTGAGATTCTTTCTTCCATTGTATTCTGTTGTTGATATTTGCATCTATATCCCCTGATTTTGTCCCAAGGTTTTCTGTCTCCAAAGTTGTCTCCCTTTGTGATTTCTTAGTTGTTTCTACTTCTGTTTTTAGATCCTGGGTGGTTTTGCTCAGTTCCTTTACTTGTTTGTGTTTTCCTGTAATTCTTTAAGAGATTTTTATGTTTCCTCTTTCATGACTTCTGCCTGTTGACCCAAATTCTCCTGTATTTCTTTAAGTGATTTTTGTATTTGCTCTTTATTGGCTTCTATCTTTTGACCCATATTCTCCTGAATTTCTTTAAATGATTTTTGTGTTTCCTTTGTAAGGGCTTCTACCTTTTAATTCATTTTCTCCTGTATTTCTTTAAAGATTTATTTATGTCCTTCTAGTGTTCCTCTAATAGCATCATGACCAGTGTTTTTAAATACAAATCTTGCTTTTCTGGTGTGTTGGGGTATCCAGGCCTTGCTGCTGTCAGCGAATTGAGTTCAGATGCTGCCATATTGCCTTGATTTGCCTTTTGCCATCTGGTTATCTCTGGTGTTAGTTAGTCCTGTTGTCACAGTCTGGTGCTTGAACCTCCTGTAAGCCTGTAAGGCTATTTCTGCTCTTCTAGATGACTGGATTTCCCCTGGCACAGATTGCTGATGGGCTGCTCTACTCTTGGGTGTCATTGAAGCCCTTGTGTTCCTTGCCCCAAGCAATGTTGTCTCTGTGCTGGTGTTGCCTGTCCTGTCTGTTTGGGAGTGAAGATGGTGGTGGGGAGCTGCTCCAAGTGCTGATTACTCTGCAGGGCAAAGACCCATGACAGGGCTGACACAACGAAGACCTGCAAAGCTGCCCAAGACTTGGAAGCAGGCAGAAGCCTGGCGGTCTGTGTCCCAAGTGATGTTAAACTTGGGATATCTCTCTGTACCTGTTGTTGCCTGTTCTGTCTGTCTGGAAGTAAAGATGGTGGCCAGGCTATCCTATTCTACATATAGCTTACAGCTCTGGTGGCAAACAGTGAGCATGTTTTATCTACATGTAAATGCAGATTTATCATGTAATAAACTATCTTCCATATGAAATATCAATCTGTCCTCTTCAAAGGAAAAATAGAAATTTAGATAAACATGCTAAATTTTGAATATCTTTTATGGAGATTATACTTTACATTATAATATCAAACATTTTCTCTGGGCACGATCGATCATACCTGTAATTCCAGCATTTTAGGAACTCAAGACAGTAAGATCAGCATGAGTTCTAGACTACTCTAGCCTACATAATACTAGATAGATTATTCTAGAATAATTGGAGCAATAGATTGAGAATCTAGATTTAAAACTCTGACATATGGAGAAAACTATTAAATATTTGAGAAAATGTCTCAGTTAAGAGACCTAAAACTTATTTTAACACACCACGTATTATGAGTCCTCTGTGTGTTTTCAGAAAGAATGTTTGAGGTGATGGAATTTATATTGCTTCATTATAGCACAAATGTGCCCCAAGAAACAATAGGAAATGTTCATGTCATGGAAAACATAGTCTTTGGATACCTATTTTTCATAGAAGAGTCATGATATCATGTACTTAGAGACTGTATAATTGTGGGCCAGTAAAATGTCCCAGTAAGCAAAAGTACATGCTTCACAGCCTAATGAGTTTGATCTCTAGGTCCCATGTCATGGAAGGATAGAATCAACTCTTGCAAGTTGTAGTAACCTATGCCTATAAGAGTTTACACATACACACACACACACACACACACACACACACACACACTCAAGTATATTGACATATACACACATGAATATAAGTAAAAAATAAAGTCATCTGTTTTATGATGCATTCACTCCTTCCCTTTTTAAGAATGGGTCTCATTTGTGGAAGGTTGGCCTTAAAATCTTGAACTTCCTTCCTCTGCACCATATATTCCATCTCTGTGTGACAGTGGGGAGTGGAAGGAAAATAATGAACCAGAATTTCTGTTCTGACTACCCGAGGTTTTAGTAATGAACATAGTGGGCACAGGAATACACCAGGAATGCAAGTTTGGGAAGGATAATGAGGCCAGGCTTGGAAATCTGTGTGTTCCTGTCTGTCCTGTCCACTTTGTCCCTTACTGAGCAAGCAACCATTAAAAATTTTAATACAGACCCCTCACCTTTCATCAGAGTAAGATAGAAGACATGGACCCCTTGGTGCTGTGGAACATGCTACTCCAGGTACCATGTTGGCTGATGACAAAAGCCAGCATGAATCCCTGCTTCTGAGGCATACCTAATAAAACAGTCAGTGTGACAACCTCCAAAGGAAAATTCCATAAATTAGAAAAATAGGATATCATGGCCTCGGGTGGCTATGTGAATTGCATTTTTTCCTTCCAAAAGTTTGTTATCTTCATGCATGATCAAAAGGAAATGGAAACGTACATCTCCCTCAACACCAGTCTGTATGTGTTTCTTGTTTTAATGTGCAGGACAGGAGCGAATTGGAAAAGACTCCAACTATGAACAGGAGGGTAAAGTACAGTTTGTGATCGATGCTGTCTATGCCATGGCACATGCCCTTCATCACATGAATAAGGATCTGTGTGCCGACTACCGGGGAGTATGCCCAGAGATGGAGCAAGCAGGCGGCAAGAAGTTGTTGAAGTACATCCGTAATGTTAACTTCAATGGTAAGACTCCAGTGTCCACAGTGTTGTCAACACTAAGCAATTATCTCCTACTTCATAAGTTGCAGAAATGATATGATGGCTTTGCTGTTGACTCAATTAAGATCAAAACTTGGTTAATTATGTACGTTCAAGTGATTGAACCAGTGTGGGAATGGTGAAAAACAGAGCTTAGAAAAGAGAACAAAGAACTACATACTACAGGGCTGTAGTATTGTGTTAGTTAGGCTTTCTCTTGCTGCAACAAAACACCAGGATAAAAACGCAAGGTAGAGAGAAGAGGGATTACTTGTCTTACACTTCCATATTGTTTATCACTATTGAAAGAAGTCAGAACAGGAATTCAAGCAGGGTAGAGCCTGGAGGCAGGAGCTGATGAAGCAGCCATGAAGGGGTGCTGCTTACTGGCTTGCTTCCCCTGGCTTTCTCAATCTGCTACCTTATAGCACCCAGGATCATCAACACAAAGATGGTACCAGCCACAATGGGCTGATCCTTTCCCCATAGATCACTAAATGAAAACAAAAGACACCTTACAGCTGAATCTCATTGAGTGGTTTTCTGAACTGAGGCTCCTTCCTCTTTGTTGATTACAGCATGTGCCAAGTTGACACAAAACCAGCCAGTACAGGTATGTTCTAGTCTTGGAATCCAGGTCTTTTAATAAGTGTAGGTGACAGAGAAGAGGAAAAAAAGAGAGACAGAGACAGAGAGACAGAGACAGAGAGAAAGTGAAAAAGACAGGAGTTGGATGGTTCCAAGATTAAAAAAGAATAGTTGAAAATTGCAATACAAACATCTCAGGTTATGATTTACCCCTCAAACTACAAAACCTGATAAATTACCTGAAGGAGACTATTAAATGTAAATGGAGAAAATGGATAAATTGTAAATAGTGTAAGACACACAGAGAGGGGTCTCCAATTATACTTTTTCTATAGTATGTGTCTTTTGATGTCTTTATGCTTCACGTACAAAATTATAAGGTATTAAATTAAAACTCAATGTGTGCAATGTAAAATTCAATAGTTTGTAACAATTCTACCTGTATCACAAATGACTAACATAACAACAATATAAGCAATTAAGAAGAAAAAACATGTACAAGTAATTTGGGGAAATAATATTGCTATGAAAGACTAGAGACAAAAATTACCATATTCGAGCATTGCACATAACTAGTGTCTTAGTTATGGTTTTGGCTGCTGTGATACACCACCAAAGCCAAAATAAACTTGGAGGAAAAGGGTTTATTTAGATTGTATTTCATAGAACAGTCCACTATACAAGAAAGTGATAGCAAGAATTCAAGGCAGGAATTTGGAGGGAAAGACTTTCAAGTGCTGCTTACTGACTTGCTCCACCCCATGCTTGCTTAGCCTACTTTCTTATAAAATATAGGAAAACCTCCAAAAGTTTGCATCACTTTCAGTGTGCTAGGTCCTCCTATACCAATCATTAATCAAGAAAATACCCTATATGATTGCCTGCAGGTAATAAGATGGAGGAAAGTTCTCAACTGAAGCTCCTTTTCCTAGATAACTCTAGCTTGTGTCAAGTTGACAAAAAAAAAAATCAACCAAACAAATGACAATAAAGTAAATCTCAACAGCTAGCAAATACACATTTGGTAGAAGATCATAATTCTGATGATAGCTTTTGCATAAAATATAACTGAGAAAATGTTAATTATATTATTTTTAATGAAATGTGTGTTGGTTAGGAAAATAAATTAAGAAATTATGTATGATTAAAACTGAAGAATCAACATGAATTCATGTACATATTCAGATAGATATTAAATAGATATGCAAGCAGATATGTATATGTATGTATGCTTCATGCTATCTATATCTGTCTATCTAGAGTTCAAAGAGTGATTGATAGCATCTCAAAATGAATAAGAATACTTACTACTAAGGTTTTACTAGAAATATGATTTTCAGTCCAAAGAACCAGAATGCCATTCAGAAATATTTTTATTTATGTTCCTCATTTTAAGCAAATAAATCAATGTCTAAAGAGGTGAAAATATCTGGCTCACACTTTAAAACTACCATATGGCAAGGACCATTCTATAACTCACATCTCTTTCTGATCTGCTATGAAGAATTCAGCCTTCCCTTTGCATGGTAACAAAGATTCTGTCTGTTCTTTTGGTTAGGTATGGTTGTACTTCTCCATAGCTTTGGTAGGAAATTCCATTTACCCCTAGGAGATTTTCTGTGGACAGTAGAGTACACTTCATAATTGTGACCTTTACATTCATAGAAGCATTGTTTTAGTTAATAGTTATAGTATCTGGAAAGTTTCACCACTATTTCTCCAAGTGGGTAACCTCTTGCAGTGAGTGGGAGTCAGGTGGGAGCTAATTTAGAGATTTTTTTCACATCTAGTCACCTTTTCCTGCCCATATATACATGCAGAGATCTGAGTACAATCACATTCTAGTAGTCTCTATGTGCATTAATAGGCCTAAATGGGAATATTTCCTAATGTAACTTTAAAGAGTTTGGGCTATAAAATTATGAATCATTGTATAATTAATTAATCTACTCAAGACTACACCTGTATCTAGACTTACTGATTCCTAGCAGAGATGTCAGGTATGTATTGTGAAAACACAATGCCTCAGACATTTTTGATTTCCTCCCTAGAAAGGAGAGACCCATGTTTAATTTATGTAAACATGTCTGTGACTAGTTTGTTAACTAGTTTGTAAACATGTTTGTGACTAGTTTGTCTGTGACTAGGATGTTAAGGAATTTCTGAAGTATAAAATGAAATTAATTACTGAGTGGTCTTTTCATTTTATATATTTGCATTATGAACAACAACCTTTAGTTTATTGTTTATAGTACCTACCCTCCTGGAAACAAAGCACGATCCCACACTCATAGATAAAAGTAAGTGTTCTGATCATATATACAAAGCTGAGGTTTCCATGACAGCCAGTTATTTATACAAATAATTCAAAGTTACCTTTGGTGATGCAACGGACCTTGAAACAGCTGTCTACAATGGTCTGACCAAAGTGGTGAATCAATATTCTCATTGGCTTTAAGAGAATGTTAGGGTAGCCTGTTGCACAGAAAGATTAACAGAATATGAATGTACTGGCTGGTTTTGTGCATCAACTTGGCATAGGATAGAGTTATCACAGAGAAAGGAACTTCAGTTGAGGAAATGCCTCCATGAGATCTGACTGTGGAGCATGTTCTCAATTAGTGATCAAGGGGGGAGGGCCCACTGTGGATGGTGCCATCCCTAGGCTGATAGTCTTGGGTTCTATAAGAAAGCAAGTTGAGTAAGACAGGGGAAGCAAGCTAGTAAGAAACTTCCTTCCATGGCCTCTGCATCAATTCCTATATCCTTATATGCTTGAGTTCCAGTCCTCACCTCCTTTGGTAATTAACAGCAATTTGGAAGTGTAAACTTAATAAAACCTTTCTTCCCCAACTTGCTTCTTGGTCATGCTATTTGTGCAGGAATAGAAACCCTAAGACAATGAACACGGTCAGAAACTTGGATGCTACATGACATAGAAAAATGAGAAGAGAAAATCTTTTGAGTAAATGCTTTGATGCAAAAAAATAGTTTTGTCATCTGAGCATCAGAATCCTCAAAGCTTCTCTGTTCTTGAAGAAAAGGTTGCTGTCACACATTGAGGTCCACTACAAATTTCACATTTGGCTCCCTTCTGAACTGTCCTGTTACTCTGTACCCTGTTAGATCATAGATCCTCTAATGCCCCTTTCCTCTCTTCCTCTTCTTCTTCCTCCTCCTCTTCCCCCTCCTCTCCCCTCCTCCTCCTCTTCCTCCTCCTCCTCCTTCTCCTCCTTCTCTCTCTCTCTCTCTCTCTCTCTCTCTCTCTCTCTCTCTCCTCACTTTCCTGAAGTTCTCTCAGTTCTCTTTAGACAGTGTTAATTAGAAAGTGTGCTGTGCTGTGCACACCTGCACCAGTATCTTGTATTTATAGGCAAGCTCAATAGAACCTTAAATCTTTACTATTACATTTGCCTTTTAGCTTTGTAACTGCTGGCAGATAAAGTAAGCCAAACTATATCACATGGATTAGAGCTAAACAAAAATGAAAATTCTCTAAGAATTGGAAGCTCATTTTTGCCTTATTGGAATAGAAAGCTCTCTCCCTTTATGACCTCTCTCATGCTCATTGGTTTTTTTTTTTTTCATTTTTTATTCTATATTCTTTGTTTACATTCCAAAGGCTTTCCCCTTTCCCAGTCCCCCTGCCCGGACTGTACATCCCATAAATCCTCTCCCCCCCCCCAACTATTCCCCAATCACCCCCCCCCCCACCATTTCTCTGTTCTGGTACTCTCCTACAAAACTGGATCCAATCTTTTCAGGCCCAGGGTCCTCTCCTTTCTTCTTCTTGGGAATCATTTGACTTGCTAATTGTGCCTTGAGTATTTAGGGCTTCTGGGCTTATTAATATCCACTTATCAGTGATTGCATTTCATGTGTATTCTTTTGTGATTGGGTTAGCTCACTTCGGATGATATTTTCCAGATCCAAACATTTGCCTACAAATTGCAGGAATTCATTATTTTTAATTGCTGAGTTGTATTCCATTGTATAAATATACCACATTTTCTGTATCCATTCCTCTTTGAGGGAAATCTGGGCTATTATAAACAAGGCTGCTATGAACATAGTGGAGCATGTGTCTTTATTGTATGCAGGGGAATCCTCTGGGTATATGCCCATGAGTGGTATGCCAGGGTCCTCTGGAAGTGACATGCCCAATTTTCTGTGGAACCACCAGACTGATTTCCAGAGTGGTTGTACCATCTTGCAATCCCACCAACAGTGGAGGAGTGTTCCCCTTTCTCCACATCCTCGCCATCACCTGTTGTCTCTTGACTTTTTAATCTCAGCCATTCTGACTGGTGTGAGGTGGAATCTCAGGGTTGTTTTGATTTGCATTTCCCTGATGACTAATGATGTTGAACATCTCTTAAGGTGTTTCTCAGCCATCTGAATTTCTTCTGGTGAAAATTCTTTGTTTAGCTCTGTACCCCATTTTTTGATAGGGCTATTTGGTTCTTTGGGGTCTAACTTCTTGATTTCTTTGTATATATTGGATATTAGCCCTCTGTCAGATGTGGGGTTGGTGAAGATCTTTTCCCAATTTGTTGGCTGCCATTTTGTCCTTCTGACAGTGTCCTTTGCCTTACAGAAACTTTGTAATTTTATGAGGTCCCATTTGTCGATTCTTGATCTTAGAGCATAAGCTATTGGTGTTCTGTTCAGGAACTTTCCCCCTGTGCCCATGTCCTCCAGGGTGTTCCCAAGTTTCTTTTCTAATAGTTTCAGTGTGTATGGTTTTATGTGGAGATTCTAGCAAAAGCAATTAAACAACATAAGGAAGTCAAAGAGACACAAATTGGAAAGGAAGAAGTCAAACTATCATTATTTGTAGACGATATGATAGTTTACTTAAGCGACCCAAAAAACTCTGCCAGAGAACTTCTACAGCTGATAAACAACTTCAGCAAAGTGGCTGGTTATAAAATCAACTCAAGCAAATCAGTAGCCTTCCTGTACTCAAAGGACAAGCAGGCTGAGAAAGAAGTTAGGGAAATAACACCCTTTACAATAGCCACAAACAACATAAAGTACCTTGGCGTGACTCTAACCCAACAAGCAAAAGATCTGTATGACAGGAACTTCAAGTCCTTGAAGAAAGAAATCGAAGAAGACCTCAGAAGATGGAAACATATTCTTGCTCTTGGATTGGTAGGATCAATATAGTAAAAATGGCCATCTTGCCAAAAACAATCTACAGATTCAATGCAGTCCCCATCAAAATCCCAACTCAATTCTTCATAGATCTAGAAAGAGCAATTCTCAAATTCATCTGGAGCAACAAAAACCCAGGATAGCTAAATCTATTCTCAACAATAAAAGGTCTTCCGGGGGAATCAATTCCCTGACCCCAATCAGTACTACAGAGCAATTGTGTTAAAAACTGCATGGTATTGGTACAGCAACAGGCAAGTAGTTCAATGGAATAGGATTGAAGACCCAGAAATGAACCCACAGACTTATGGTCACTTGATCTTTGATATAGGAGCTACAACCATCCAGTGGAAAAAAGATAGCCTTTTCAACAAATGGTGCTGGTTCAACTGGAGGTCAACATGCAGAAGAATCGACCTACTGTTATTTCCTTGTACTAAGATCATGCTCATTGTTATGATAATCTTTGTCATCAGGATTTTAGTGTCCTAGAATAAGACTTTCTCATGGTGGGCTATTGCTATATGTCTGTAATTTTCCTAATAGAATTCTTGTGGGAGTTGAAGATGTGCCTCTGGAGTTAAGAGTCCATATTGTTCTTTCAGAGGTCCCCAGTTCAGTTCCAAACACAAGTGTTGTGTTGCTCTCAAGTGCCTATTACTCCAGCTCCAGATCATGGATGCTTTCTACTGGCCTCCAAGGAACTTGCACTCAGATGCACAAATACACCTCTCTTCTCTCTCCCTGTCTTTTACACACATACACAATAAAATAAAATAAAACAAAACAAAATAAAATAAAATAAAATAAAATAAAATAAAATAAAATAAAATAAAATAAAATAAAATGTATAATCCCAACGTTCTTGTGAAGGCAATTCACCCACCTTTCTGTGATCTCTGATCCATCCTGACTAGTAGCCATATTTATTTTACCTTTGTGTTCCTGCATTATGGTCTTGACACCTTGTAGAATCTCTGCAGGTAATACCTTCTTTTTGATATCTTCTTTCCTCTTCTTGGAACTTTTTGCTTTATTGCTTTCTGTTCTCCAAGTCCATTAAAAAGAGTCCTATTTTCCTTTATAATAAGTTCAGGGATAGGTACTGTCAAAGGAAGTGTAAGAGGAAGAAAAAACATTCTGGAAATAATAAGCCCATTTCATTAAAGAATACTTCCAGAAGGCCAAAGCTACACAATACACTATTAGAAATCATCATTTAGATAAAGTATCCATGCACTCTGCTATAATTTTTAATGTGGATTTTAATAGGAATAGAAAAGGTATGACAAGAGTCATTTTCCATCACAATGATTTTGAGAAAGAAGAAAGATAAGGCCATGTATCCTGTTCTGATGAAGATTGAGCTGATGAACATGAGATTGTTTGAGCTCCAGGCCTCGGGTATGCTGTCTCTCTCTCCTTCTGAAGGTGCAAAAGCCTCCAGCTACATAAAGAATAAAAGATGCAGTAGTCAGAATAAAGCACAATAGGAATCAGAACACCTAGTGTGAGAGAAAATACTGGGCAGCTGAATAGCAATGTCTTGCTGCACAGTAATAGTGTTCTCATTTCCTGCTAATGACATGCAACATCAAACTTCATCTATTGTCCTTATATACCAGGATTATTTGCTAAAAGCAGGAAACCCATGTTAAAGATTCTCTGTCTCTTAATTATCATTTGTTGCTCCTATTTGGCAAAGCTATGTGACAGCAATGAAAGTGGGGGAGGGGCTATGAATTTGAGAGATCAATTTGGGGTGCATGGGAGGAGCTAAATAGATGGAAGGAAAGGGAAGGGAATGGAAGGGGGAATTTTGTGGTTGTATTATATCCTCAAAGAATATGTTTAAAAAGAGTTGTACTGAAGTGTTTTTTATGGTCTCTGGCTATTATGCATTGATATGCATAGAAGCAGTAGAATGAAATGGTTTCCTTAGCCACAAAACATTGACTCAAATTTGTGGGACCAAAACAGTATTCACAAGCTTCTAGTGCCCCCTGTTTTGTACTGTTGTATGGGAAATAGAACAAGATCCTAGAAATGGAAAATTTCTAATTGGATCTCAGGAGGGCAACAGGAGTATACTGGAAAAAGCTTCAGTCTGGCTAATGGAAGCTACATGTTATTTCTGGTCTTGAAATATAGGGAAATAAACACTGACAAAATAAAAACTATTCAAAAATTCTCTGGGGTGATAGCTCAGGAGTTGAGTGCTTACTGCTCTTGCAGGGGAGCCAAGTTCAGTTTCCAGCACCCACTCAAAGTAGCTTTCAACTGCCTCCAGCTCCAGGGGATCCTACCCCACCTTCTGGTTTCCACATACACCTGTACAAATGCTGCATATAGTCACACAAGCACACCCATTTACAAAACTAATTTTAAAAAGCACTACTGTTTGGGTGACTGTTATCTAATGGCACATGCAAAAGTGCAAATATTGTTGTGTTATTGCATTCAGTACACATTGTAACCCTATGGAAAGGTATCCTTAGTTTTAGACAATTGGCTGAAATTAAATTAAATAATTTGCTAACTTCATAAAGATACTTAGAGACCAACCCATAATTTGAATCTATCGTCAAAGATTAAAAATCCGGTTGCTAAAGATGATTTTGGGTTAATTATCTGAATCACTGACAAGTGATTTTTTTTTCCTCACTGAACTTAAATATCTTAACTGTAATGAAGAAGTTAAGTGTTCTGTGTCTGCCAGCTGTATTTTGGATTCCTACCTGACACCCATCCCCAAATATAACTATAAACTAATATGTTAAACTTACTTTGGCTTTCTGCTGCTGTGAGAATGACCATGTCCAAAAGCATCTTAGAGGAAGAAAATATTTATGTTAGCTTATAGACCACAGAACACCACCAAAGGATTCCAGGGCAAAGGATCAAGACAGGAATCTAGAAGCAGGAACGGGGGCAGAGGCTACCACTTAGGAGTGGTAGCTTCTCTCAGGAGTGGCCTGCTCTCTGGCTCACATTAAACGTCTTTTCTTATACAGCCTAGGCACACCTGCCTAGTGATTGTATTGCCTACATTAATTAGCCATGAAGAAAATGCCCCAGAGCATGCTCACAGGATAGTCCAATGGAAAAAAGTCTCAATTAAGTTTCCCTATTCCCAGGTGTTTCAACATTACCACCAGGTTAGCCATTGCAGCAGACCTTATAGATCTGCAATATGAAAGAGCACCTCAACTTTCTCTGGATATCAGTAATAGTGAATGCAAGTCTGGGTCCTTCTGCAGACTGAATGAAAATCTTTTCTCTTTAATTTCCCAGATTCTGGACCTCATGCCATTTGTAATGCATGTTTCCGACCACTCCTCCTGTTTTCATAACACACACACACACACACACACACACACACACACACAAAACCTTTGGCTCCCCTTGTCTCTCATGTAGACTGATATAAGGACAATGGGCCAACTCTCCTTATACAAAAACTTCTCTCCATGTATAGTCTTAAACTCTGCCATATCATAAAAACCACAATAGAACAGAAGTGTTGGGACCATTATTCTTCCCACAACAAGCTCTGATTCCCCTTTCTGATATCTGGCTCTGTCATAGAATCTTGCAATTGGTAACCATAGGAAGATCTATGCTTTAGGTGTTCCTTTGTCCTAGCTATGATGTTATATCGTTCAGCATGGTGCCACACTAACTCAAACATTTGCTGTCTCTCTGGATCCTTATTGTGGGTTTATCCTTGGTATTTGTGTTTGTTTGTCTAAGCATGTGTCCTCTACATCCTTATTTCCTTGAGAAATTGTTTCATTTCAGATCGGCTTTCTATAAATTAGAAATAATAAAAGCAAGAAATATTTTAAATTCATTCAGTGCAGAAATGTACATTAAGTGAATTATTTTGCTTACTTATTATGATGTATAATTTTTAAAATTGCTATTTTTATGTAATTCTTTATTGACTAAAATGTAATCTTAAGTGGAAGCCAAAATAACAGTTGCCATCATGAGTATTGCAATCACAGTTAGCAGCAGAGTGATATTAAAAAAAAGTTTGTCTCTGAAAATTAATAAATAGATTCTTTGTTACTTAGGAGGAGAAGGGCTTAGAATGAAAAGCTTCTAAAAGACCAAGAATAAAGCCATTCCAAGGAAGAGACAGGTCATCTTTCTACATTCTGTAATCATGGTGCACACTCTGTAGAAATAACCTACCATGAGCTGAAGAGACCATTACAGAACATCTTACTACTGTTTAATTCTGGTATTTTCTTATTTCCTTCAGGTAGTGCTGGAACCCCAGTGATGTTTAACAAAAATGGGGATGCTCCAGGGCGTTATGACATCTTCCAATACCAGACAACAAACACCTCCAATCCTGGTTATCGTCTCATTGGGCAGTGGACAGATGAACTGCAGCTCAATGTAAGTCCTGATTGACCTTTTTCTTCCTTGGTATGATAAGCATTTGGGTATTAGTTGTCTCAATTAGATGAGTCTTTTCTGTTAACGTGCTTTTCCACATATAGAATTGAGTGTGCAATTTCATGCAGGCTTTATGAAGAGCTGACAACCATCCATCCAATAATACTGTTATAAATGATGATAATGACAGAGTTGTGTGCACTGGGTTTTTACTTCCTTTAGCATATATTTATTAAGGTGGTTGGGGGAATACATGCATGTGGAGATCAGATGGCAATTTTTAAGGAGTCAGCTCTCTTTTTTCACTATGTAGGTTTCTGAGATCAAACTTCAAGTCTTCAAAAGTAACAGCAAGTGCCTTTACATTCTGAGCCATCTTGAGGGGTTGATGTTGAGTTTGTAACCTAATCTTCAAATCTGTGAAATCCTTCATTTAATAAGTCATTTATTCTGACTCAAATTCCTAATGAATTGCCTGATAACAACTTTAAAGATTCTTTGTGAATGGAGCTGTTACCTCTACATTTCTCATTTGATAGTAATACGTTTTTTAAATTATTTCAATGCCAAACTATTTCACAAATTATTACCTCATACTAACATTTTGTGTGATCTCTCCATCTTTTTATAAAATGTGACATTGAATGAAAAGCTACTTCCTTGTACAGGATCATATCATTGTCCCAGTTAAAGACAGAGGCATTCACTCTTACCCCATCATTATGTCCACTTTGGTCCTTGAATGGGTTGGCTGAAACACTTGCAAACTTGGGTTAGGGTAGTCTATATGCAGGACCATCTGCTTTATTCAGTCTCTAACTTAGATATTGAATTTATCTAGAAATAGCTTTGCGGGTATCCACAGAATTATATTTTACTGAACATCTGGGTTCCAGGAGTCTAGTCATCTTGACACATAAAGTTTATCATCGTATTCAATGTCTCATTCAGTCCTCTCTGTATCCTATCAAAAGGGGGAAATTATGCCCATAGCCTCCCTGAGTCTGTATCTCAAGGAGGCACCACAGGAAAGAATTAAATAGAGGATGACACACTCAAGGTGTACTTCTTTTGGGCGTCATGAGTACCACAAGTGTGATCATGATACAGTCAAGGCTGAAGTATGTAGGAAACTCATAGGCAGAGACAAAGATAAGAAATAATTTGAAGTAACTGTGGAGTAAGTGTGTTTTACAGTTTCTAAAAATAATAAAAAGTAAAAAATAAAAAAAAGAGGGCTGTGAATAGAGGAGCTGATGAAAGCACCACTGGCTGGTTATCTAGCTCACATACTGATCTTTGCTGAGTTTGCTTACACTTGAATCCTCTCGCTGTTTAAGGACTGCTATCCAAATGCCTATGATCTGGTGTATAAGAGTAATGGAGCCAGTTAGCACATGCCAAGCATGACTAAGGACAAAAGCCAAACGCGCGCGCGCGCACGCTCGCGCGCGCACAAACACACACACACACACACACACACGCACACGCACACACACACACACACACACACACGCACACGCACACGCACACACACACACACACACACACACACACCTTTCATCGTTGAACAGAATTTAAATTGGAAAGGGGAAAATAGGAATGAAAATCAGATATGAATCTTTTGCTGTTCTCAGAACAGAATAGGGGAGGGTGTAGCTAAACCACTTTCAAAGCACTCTCAGACTTCACTGTTCATCAAAACCATCTAGAGGCTCATAAAATCTTGGAAGTGGGGCCCATCCCCTGAGTTTGATTCATTAGACCTAAAGCTTATGCAGAACCAAATGTTTCCCTTTCCAAGATGTCCCCAGGGAGTGCTGATATTCCTTTGAGAATCCCTGCCTGAGAATTCTATCTGACCATGAAAATGAAGCTAAATAAGTGGTGGATATGTATTCCTTAAAAGGGTATGTGACTCTTGGCAATCTTTAGATGAGAAAGGACGACAAGAGTGGGAAGGGTGAAATTAAGAATGACAATTATTTGGAATTTTTAAATATGTGGGGCTTCCTAAATATATAAGAATAAGATAAATATGGGGAATGATATGGAGGTACAGCCAAACAAAAAGTGTCCATTTCCAATCTATAAATGGCCTTAAAATAAGTTTGGAAAGAAATGAGGAAAAGAAGGACTCCCTCAGGCCTTGAATATCTTCTTGAAAATGATACCATTATTTTCTTCATATGGAACCAAGTTTAAAACAGTCTATCCAGTATGCCTGGAGAGTTGAACCAAACACATGCTTGGGACTTTTGTATGGTTCTGGGAGGAGGATGGAAGATCTATGACCTGGCATTAAATAAGCATTTTTCATTACACTTTATGACACTAGGGTAGTGTATTAGTCAGGGTTCTCTAGAGTCACAGAAGGTATGGGCAGTCTCTATATAGTTAGGGAATTTGTCTATGACTTTCAGTCTGTAGTCCAACTCCCCAACAATAGGAGCTCCCCAACAATGGGAGCTCCCCAGCAGCTGTACATGGAAGTCCAAGGATCTAGCTGTTGCTCAGTCCCACGAGGCAAGCAGGCAAGGAAGAATAAGTCTTCTTCCAATGTCCTTATATAGCTCTCCAGCAGAGGGTGTGGCCCAGATTAAAGGCATGTGCCACCTCGCCTTTAATCTCAGATCACATTGAATTCAGAGATCTCCTTGTCTTAATCTTCTGGAATTCATAGCCACTATGCTTCAAGATCTCTATGCTAAGATCCAGGTCAGAAACGTGTATCTCTGAGCCTCCAGATTAGGATCATAGGTAAGCCTTCCAATTCTTGATTGTAGTTCACTCCAGATATAATCAAGTTGACAACCAGGAATAACCACTAGAGGTAGTGTGTTAGAAAGACAGGGTTGGTCACCCAAATCTTATAAGGATGTCTCAGTTTGTTCTTGGGATGCATGAGAAATATATAAATGGGTAACTAAGGCACCACGGAGCCATTTTAACAAGAAGGATAGATGGTAAATTAAAATGACATGGCCATCTAATGAAATTAGTCTAGCAGTTCCTTGGAAAACTGGGCATGACACTTCCGAAGGACCCTGCTATACCACTCCTGGGCTGAACCCATGGGATTCCCCGGCATGAAATAAGGACACATGCTCCATTATGTTCATAGCAGCCTCTTTTATAATAGCTAGAAGATGGAAAGAACCCAGATGTCCCTCAATAGAGGAATGGATACAGAAAATGTGGTATATTTATATAATGGAATATGACACAACAATTAAAAACAATGAATTCATGAAATTCTTAGGCAAATGGTTGGAACTGGAAAATATCATCCTAAGTGAGGTGACCCAATCACAAAGGAACACACATGGAATGCAGTCACTGATAAGTGGATATTAGCCCAGAAGCTCTGAATACCCAAGACACAACTCACATATCAAATCATTCCCAAGAAGAAGGAAGGAGTGGGCCCTGGTCCTGGAAAGGCTTGATTCAGCATTGTAGGGGATTATGAGGACAGAGAAGTGGGAGGGAGTTGATTGGGGAACGGGCAGAGAGAAGAGGGCTTTGGGGACTTATGGGGAGGGGGGAACTGGGAAAGGGAAAAACATATGGAATGTAAACAAAGAATATAGAAAATTTCTAAAAAAGGAAAAAAATGACATGGCCATTAAGCTATGTTGTCTGGATAGGAGGCCACTGTGTGGAAATCTTTCATTGTTAGTGTGACTTTAATCATTTGAGGGAGGTGATAAAAATAAAGAGGAATTCTAGTTCACACACAGGACAGTACCCGGCACATCTGGAGGTTCAGAGCCACAGTCCAGGTATCCCATCCTGCCTACCATAATTTGTCCTCATTGTCCTTTTTGTAATGACTATTGTGATTCAGTTTTTTTTTCTTTTAAACTGCTAGTGTGGAATTTGAGCAAGCACTGCTATGTGTTCACTTTCCTCTTTTCAGTGAAACAAAACAAAGCATTTGAAGTAACAGTTCTACTTCTCATTTACAAAGGCTCAAGGGTGCTCTTTCAATCCCCAGCTACATCTTTTCTAGCAAATGAAATTTTTGGGAGTGCTTCCTCCGAGGTCAGTAATTGCAAATTAGTTTCTGAGCCAATGAAGTTTTCAGCTTTCAGCATCCCAGTGCTGCAGACCAGGCTGCCCAGCTTTTCAGGATGTGGTTTTCCTGAATGTGGGTGCCTCGTGGTGTGCCATATATTACAGAGCATCTCATGTGCCCTTCCCACCAGCATTGTCTCTCTGAGACTTTATTCCCCTGTAACTTAACAAGAGATGACTGCATGCTATGAAGATGGAGTATTTCTGCATGAACAAGAATAGCTACAAAATTCTGCAGAAGGGAATTAGGGACAAAGAAATCATTTAGTCGGCCATTGGGAAAGTCCTATAGGAATAAACTTGACTCAATTGTGCCTGTTTCTATTCTGCTGTCAAGAGAGTCCATAAAATAACTGCAGGGAAAGAAAGGGAAAAGTACTGGTTTGGGCAATGATGGCCCGTGAGAATGCTGGATAAAACAGGGCTGCATCCCTGTGTTCTGAGAGCAAGAGTGCAATGAGTAGTTTATAATATACATAACATGTTTTAGGATGACACATAGTTGTTGGTTGAAGGAAACCTATTAAAATGTTTTCCTTTATCAATATCTTAAAGGGTCAGTTACATTTTCCTTTAAAGAGATGGAATAAAACATGCTTGACAATGAATAATATAGTGCTGTTTCAGAACTGTAGTAGATATCCAGAAAAAAAAAATGGAATGGGTTGCGTAAACCTTTTCTATACTGTGGTTAAAGCAATGTTGAACCATTTGTTATAGAAACATAAGTGATTGCCATTTGCTTCAATGAAGTCACTGTAATAGGTATATTTATTCTGTATTATTAGTAGTAGGGATGGTTGCCAGGCCCACCCTGGAATCTCCTGTTCTTCCCTTTCTTAAAGATAGTTTTCTTTTTAACAGTATCATCTTTAACTGGTCAGGAATTAGTAGAAAATTCAGACATTTCCAAACTGTTAATCATGTATATAGATGAAGTTCAAATAACAAAACATTAAAGTTTTATTATTTTTCTTTTGTAAAACTTATTATTATTATTATTATTATCATCATCATTATTATGCATGAGTGTGTGTATGTATACCACAGAGTGAAGAAAAGATGGTCAGCTCCCCTGGGACTGGAGACACAGATTATACTGTGGAATCAAGCTGGGGTCTTTGTGAAGAGCTATGGACTCTCTTAACCAGCAGAGGACTGGTTTTAGTGCTAGGTGCCTTTAGTGCTAGTCTTAATGGACTATTACCAAAAAGGTTTGATGAGTTAGAGAGGAGGCCAAAGGGATCGTGCTGAGCCGTGTATAAGTAGTTCAAGTTATCATAAGGTACCCTCTTCTTTGTTACAGCAGAATAACTTGGGGAGATCCTACGGATTATTGGGATTTTCAGCTCTGTCTATTATTTTCTTTCTCTTGAACTTACAATTAATACTTAAATATTCAAAACTCCAGGAATTGATTCTAGGTTGGTGTCATATTTTATGTGTGATAATATGCCAAGCATTGCAATTTTGTTAACTGGTATGTAAATCTATGGAGAGTGAAGAAAGAATTATTTTTTAGCACCCATTTCTCCTGCCTTAGCCTTGTTTTCTTTATAAATGGCTTGCAAAATCAGGGATAGCATCAGATTCCATGTAAGTTAAATAGTATAGCTATAGTGATGTTGAGGGACATTCAGACAAGGCTGTCAGCAGAAAAACCATTGCATGTCTACTGCCATGTCTGGGTAGTTGTGATTGTTTGTGTATGCTTGGGCCAGGAAGTGGCACTATAAGGGGTTGTGGCATTGCTGGAGTAGCTATGGCCCTAGTAGGTGCTTCATTGTGGGCATGGGCTTTAAGACCATTGTCCTAGCTGCCTGGAAACCAGTCTTCTCTTAACAGCCTTCATATGAAGATATAGATCTATATCATTCTGTTTGAGCCTTAGCAAGCCCTTCATTGGAAGCTGCTCTCTTCTGTTATCATTTGAAGAATTCCAATAAATAGGGTTCATTTACAACCGTGACTACCATTGTAATCAACAATAATCAAAGTGTGAGAAACACCTGTATCCTCAGTACTTGTGGGCAATGATCAGGAATGCAAGACCATACTGAGCTACAATGGCAGGAGTTAGGGATGCAAGGATTCTCTAAGTCTCAAAGACTCAGGATGAGGGAGGCTCTCTGGAGTCAATGCAGTTGACCTTAGCAGAAATCCCTAACAGTTGGGATATGGAACCTGAAGAGACCACCCGTAGCCAGAACATGACCACCATTGGAGGCTTGAGGACACCAACCCACCTACAACACTTGATCTGAAGTTGGTCCTGTCTAAAAGAAATGCAGAGACAAAGATGGAGCAGAGACTGAAGAAAGGGACCAACAGTGACCAGCCCATTTTGAGATACATCCCACAGGCAGGCACCAATCCCTCACACTATTAATGGTGCTATGTTGTTCTTGCAGACAGAGGCTCTACCCAGTAGCTCACTGAGATAGATGCAGCCACAGACAAACATTGGTCAGAAGTTGGAAACCCTTGTGGAAGAGCTAGGGGAAGGGTTGAAGGCCCTCAAAGAGATGGCAACCCCACAAGAAGGTCAACAATTTCAACTAACCTTGATCCCTGAGAGCTCCAAATGATTGAGTCACTAACCAAAGAGCATACATAGGCTGGTTTGAGGACCTGGCACATATGTAGCAGAGGGCTCCCTAGTCTGGCCTCAGTGGGAGAGGATATGCCTAATGCTGCAGACTCATGTGCCAGGGTGGAGAAAACAGAAAGTGGGTGGCTGCCTCTAAGAGGTGAGGAATAAAGGGAGGGGGTTAGGGGATGAACTCTGCAAGGGGAGACTGGGAGGGGTACAGCATATGGAATGTAAATAAACAAATAGAAAAAAATGAAGGGATACCTAGTAAATATACCTGCTCTCACTAGGGGGCAGTAGTGAGGTACGTGGGAGAGCTGATGATGTGAGTTCAACTACTGAACCCCACAAAGTGGTGGGAGAGAACTGACTCTTAAGAGTTGTCCTAGAACCTCCGCATGCATTTTCTTTGACATAGTTCACACACAAGCATTAGATTAATTAATTAGCTAATTAAGTAAATTTTAAATTAATGAGCTGCATGTAATTTAATGGTAGAATGCTTATGTATATGCTTTAGGCCCTGGGGTCCATCATCAGCACTAAAGAAAAATGAAAAATAGGTCTGGGTATTGTTATGCTGAGTGGAAACGAAAAAGAAAAATCAACCTCCTTTTATCTAGCAGAAATTTTCATGGCACTAATTAAAAATTAATCCCTAACATTTTAATTTTGTTAAATACTGAATCTTTCACTCTGGTTAGAATTTCAACTGTCCCAGACATTTAAAGACCTAACAATAGTTGATTTCTAAAACTACCATAAATGTAGGCATCTCAGAATCAATACTTTTATCTACCTGAAAGTCTACTAATCAGCCTATTATTTGATAATTGCAATAGTAAAATGCTTATTAAAAAGTCTAATCACCCTTCATTTATAATATAACTGAATAACAGAGCAATAGCCATACTTATACCTATGTTGGCAGAAAGAAATATACATGAGCTGTCAAAATACTGTACTTCAGGATAGAAAGACAGTTGAGCAGTTTCGAGCATCTGTAGTCTTACAGAAGACCAAAGTTCAGTTCCCAGCACTCGGGTCAGGTGATTCACATCTCCAGCTCCAGAGGATTCATCACCTTCTCAGGACCTCCATAGCCACTGCACTGAGACAAACATAGACATACATTAATAAAATAAAATAAATTCTAGCAATTCTTCAGCTTCAGATTGAAGACTTATTTAGTGAACACAGCTTGTTGTTAGTCATTTATTAACAGCTCTTTTCTCTTAACTTGCCCTTAAATCTACCACCTTTGGAAAGTTGTGCAACAGGCTTTTCTGCGGCACACATAACATCGAGGTCTACTCAGTCCAAAAGGAGAGTCTAGGGCAGACCAACTTAAGGACTCTACCAATGTCCAATTTTCCAGAATCTTCCACATTTTTATCCTCCTGCACATGTGACATTTTGGTGAGCTTATGTTTATCACCTGAGGCTCTTGAACTTCTGCTTCCCCACTGCAGGTAATATTTCAATTTGGAGGGAATTCTGCCATTCAGAGGAGCATGCCAAACAACAGAAGGTGAACTGCTTGGTGGACACAAGTCTCAGTTCTATTGTTAGTAGCTTTAAATCAGAATTGTAGACATAACTGTTGAACAGAGTCACTGAATTAAATACATGTAACATACTTGAAATGTAGTAAATATTCAGCACTCCTCACCCAATGCAGCAACAGAAACAATGATTATGAAGCAGTAATAATTCTGCACATGATCTTTAATTATTTAAAAGGTTAATGTCTAGTATTAACTAATGACTTTTCCTTGCAACTTAGCATTAAGCCACGTAGTTAGATATAGAAATATCTTATTAAACATGAAATGAAAATGAGGAGATGAAAAACTATTATTTTCTACAAAATATTTTTAACTTAGCATATCAGTGACAACCTAAATGCAGAAGACAACTCTAGTGAGGAATTCAGCATCGATCAATTAAATGATTTAAGAACTAGATCTACAGCTGAGCAGGTTGTGCCCACCTTTAAAGTCGAGAGGTAGGAGCAGACATATTTGTGTTGAATTAGAGGCCAGTCTGGTCTACATAGAGAGTTCCCTATCAGTTATGGCTACATAGTTAGACCATGACTCAAAAGAAAAAGGGCTTGATTTACTACTTTGGTTCCAAAGTCTTCTTTAAGAAGGCTGTATGCTTCTTCAGGTCACAGAGAGAGAGAGTATTTTGGTCTTTAAATGATACAGCAGAAAGAAAAGAAGCAAATGGAAAAATAGTTGGTTGGGGTTTTGCTCCCATTGATTTGTACTTCTGGAAATGTGCTGGTGGCTGTTTGAGCATGTGAAGGGGGATAACTGCTCTTGAGGCATCAGGTCAAGCACAGGAGACACTGGATACTTCTGCTTTCCGTATGGTGCACTAAATAAGGAAAGGAAGGGACACTATAACATCTCTTGCTTTGCCATCTCCTCTTTCATGCTGTTTAGAGGACAAATGAAGTTAGAAAGATTTGGGGCTATAGCTATCTGGTCTATAATTATGTCTCTGTCCAGTTGTAACCTTTTTGTACCTTCACAAAGAGGCATGCTCTGAAAGGATGGCTTTTAGCTCACCACCAGCGTGTCATAGAATCCTTCCATTTGTCAGCATGTCTGCTCTGAGTTGTATAAAAGACACACCCGAGTGTCGACAGCTCTGCATTTGTCAGCTAGCCACATCTGAGAAATCCCAAGCTGAATATAGCAGGAATGTTTAGACATTTTTTTTGTCTTCTCTAAAAGGTCACCTCTAGCAATAATATGATTTATTTCTGCCCAGCAAGAACTGGCTAGGTTAAAATCATAGCTTCTCACTTTACACAGGTTTGGGTTCTCTTATTACCTTGGACCAGATCATGCCCCCTGACCTGTTACCCAGCTGGGTCTTATTCTGTGCACAGGATCCCCATTATTCTCACAAGCATGCAGTTTTATTCATACAAACTAGACTGAAAGTACATGCTGACTTATGTCTACTAACTTGGTTTGAGCGTGTGTTTCACTTTTTATTTATAGTCTCAGGAAATTAGTTTCCAGAAAAATCAACAATAATATATCAATAGAGTTAATGACCTAAAACACCTGTAAGTGGGTAATAGTACTTTTTATAGAGGATCAATAGCTGCAGTCCATAAGAGAAAGATACCTTCACAGAGACAGTAGCTTTGTTTGGAAACATCTTTGTGCCTGATAAAAATATGTTGAAAAAGAAAAAGACAGCTTTTTCCTTTGTTTGTCAGCATCTCTTCTTGAAATCAATGATGTATTCTTGGGCTCTTTCTGTGTGTGTCTGCAAGATTAATAGTATTTATAATTATAAATATGGCTCCACAAATATGTACATTACAGAAACGTGAACCCCCATAAATTCTTGTTTGCATGGTAGGCATTCAAGCAAATCACTTCATATTTATTAATATACTCTGGGATCTGCAGGGAAATTGTTACATTTCATTACTATTTACATCTTATGTTCAGGCAAGGTATATATAGCAGAAAGAAAACAAAATGAATGAGTTCAGAGAGCTCAGCTATTCTATCAAGAACTGATCCTACTTATTGCCAATTCAGAACTGTGAAATGTAATAATGGGAATTTATATGTCCTCTAACTCCTTTGCCCCCCTAGAAAGCCAAAGTTTCTAGACTGATCTTATTAATTTTATATTAAAATATAGGAGATACATCTGAAGGGTTGCCAATAATTAGGATATTAGCCTTTAACATTAAGTGCTTAAGGAAAACAATATGTAACCCAATTTAGGAGTGAGATGTCCAACACTATAGGCAAATAGGTGAGCTAACCAGTTTATGAAATTAAAGGTTTACCTGGCATGTAGTATGGGGTTTTTGAACCTATAATCACAGGGCTTATCCTTTGGGAGCCTTGATGAAGTAGATGTTAGAACAAGATGATCACTTCATGGTGTGTAGGAAGCAAAAATAGAGACAACACCAGGACCTGGGTCCTAGTAACTTTTCAAATATTTCCACAATGACCCCGAACCTCCTATAAGGACACACATCTTAATACTGTACAGCACAACTTAGTTAGCTGCTACTGGTTCACGGTTCTGGAATCTGACACTAAGCAGTTTAGTTTAGACATATGAAGTACAATACAATATTGGTAAAAATGTTTTCTGGTAACAATTATCCCAATTCTATGTGCACAATAAAGCTTAAGACTTGGTTACATCAAACTATTTTCCAAAGTTATATAATCTCCACCATGAAGATGCATTCTTAAGGACCTAGAAGCTGGTGTATTCTCAGTAATATAGATAGCATAGGGAGCAGCAGGCTATAAAGTACATGTGATATCTCCACTAAGAATAATGTTTTAGTTGGACTTTCTATTGCTATGATGAAACACACCATAACCAAAAGATAGATGGGGAGAAAAGGTTTATTTGGCTTATATACTTCCATGTCCCTATAGTCTATCATTGAAGGAAATCAGGACAGGAACTCAATCAGAACAGAAATTTGGATGGTAGAACCTGATGCAGAGGCCAAGAAGTAGTGCTTATTAGCTTGCTCCCTCTAGTTTGCTTAACCTGCATTCTTCTAGAACCCAGGACCACCAGTCCAGAGATAGCACACCCTCCATGAGTTGGGTCCTCCACCATCAACCAATATTAAGAAAATACCTTACTATTCTATCTTATGTAGACATTTTCTCAATTCAAGTTCCCACCTTTCAAATAACTCTAGCTTATGTTAACATAGAACTAGCCAGAACATATGTGTTGTATTGACTAAGAAGCAATGCTCAAGGTAAAGATCTAGATAGAAAAACTTAGGATAAATACAATATCCTGGGTGATGTGGGTGTGGCTGGCTCTACATTTAGCACAGATCATCAGGCTGTTAACAACATCCACTCCTGAGCTTCTGTGCAGAAAACAGAACAAGGTATCTTCTCTGTTAACGAAATAAGAACATACATTTAATATTCCTGAATTCTTTAGTGCTTATCTGTAAAATTGAGGACCTTGGGCCCACTGCATGACCCTACTCACTTACATTTTTAAAATAAAGTTATCTAAATTCCTAAGATAGGCACTTAGCAAATGAGTTAAGACTACTTCCAATGATAAGAATAATTATAATATTTATGTATATGTCTTTAATATGGGCTTGTTGTGCCTGTAATTTAAAACAAACAACAAATATTTAAGTGACACACCCCTGGTGATTTAAAATACCACAGATTCTGGAGCCCATGAGGTCAGTCCCTACTTAAGATCACATGCTGCTCTTGCAGAAAATTTAGATTTTGGTTCCTGAATCCACACAGTAGTTCATGCTATCCATATTTCCATTTCCAGTAGATCTGCCATCTTCTGGTCTCTGTGGCACCAGGCAAGTATATGGTGTAGCTATATACATGGAGACAAAATATTCCTACACATTCAATGAAGATAAGCCAATCTTAAAATACCACAGATTCATTACCTTGAATTCCTAGAATTCAATAACCCACAAACATTCTCACTAGGCTAAAAGCTTCATATCACCAAGATACCACATGTTTCTTGAAGCTCTCAGGAGGATCTGTCATGATTCTTCAGTTGGCTGAAATAATTCATCTCCTTATAGTTCTGGCTCTGATGTCCTTGAGTCTGCTGGAAGCTATATCTATATCCTTGAATCATCATTGACCTCTTGGATTATGACTATATCTTTTATCCTCCAAATCAGTATGAAATGTAAAGTTCATGTAATGATCCTGATTCTCCTGCTATTTTTTGTCTGTCAGGACAAAAGTGTGTGTGTGTGTGTGTGTGTGTGTGTGTGTGTGTGTGTGTGTTTCTTTCCATATGGCTATGCATGTATGTCCTGTGTTCATGGGGGCCAGAAGAGAGCATTAAAATCTCAGAAGCTGAATTATAGGTAGTTGTAAACTACCTGATGTAAGGGTTGGGAAGTGTATTTGGGTCATCTGCAAAATCATTACATTCTTATCCAATGAGCCACCTTGCCGACCCCTTTTGGCCCATTACTTTAACTTTTCTACCATCTCACACTTACATTTTGTATGGTCTATGTGATTGAACTATGCAACTGAGGATTATATCTCTAATTTTAAGGTCTGTTACTTCACTCTATTTACAAAGTCCCTCTTGAAATGTACTTTGATATGTTTCAGGATTTCAGAAATTAGAAAGTGGATGGCTTTGTGAAGGATTGGGAGAAATGTTCTATTTTGCCTCAGTCATCATTTACTATTTTGAATAACTTTACTTTCCTGGGAAGCTTAGCACATCCATATTGCCTTCACATTATTCTTACTTTAGAGTTGGTTTTGTTGTGAATTCATATAAAAATGATTATGAAATTTTGTGTGAACAGAAGTGGTGTTGAGTTGAGACAATCTCTATACTTTATTGCTGGATAATCTATACAAGAAAACACCAAGTAAAATAAAGAAAATGGATTCCCTTGACTTAAGAGCTCATGTCCAGGTATATAGATTAACAGGACCAGTAATTAATGAGAGAAGTCACCACAGGAGACTTAGCTGAGACTCATGATATCTGTTCATCTCCATCATTTTCTCATGCTCCCAAGTATATAACTCCATCTCCCAACCGAGTGGAATTCCCAAAGAAGTGAGTTATGAAGCATAAAGTTTGATCAAGATATAGAAGGTACAGTGATCTATGGGTATAAAGAGAAGAATTGATATCACAGTTCATTACCATGACCATTTACTATAATAGTATTAGGTTCTTCATTAGGACCTATGATTTCAGGGATATGGCCCCTGAGAGGCTACCCATGCTCCAATAGAGGGTCCCACAGCCATTCATATACAGTTAATTTTTAATGTAGTTATTGACATTTAAAAAAATGACATAATATACATAAAGTTGGGAGGGAAAGATATTGTCATAGAGGTAAAACAGGAATGTAGAGAAAGAGTACATTTGATGAAAATCTGTTGTATGCAATTGTAAAATTCCCAAATAATAAAAGAAATAATGAAAGAAAGTGATACTCTTTCATCTTCTCTCATGCCACCTTCTCTGATCCCATGAACTCTTCTTGTATATAGTGTGATAATCCTTGTGGTTAAATACTAAATTATATTTCCCAATTCACCTCACCTCAGTTGTGTTTCTGATTGCTGTTTTAGACCACAGATTCCTGAGTGATTTTCTTTCATCGCTTCCAATGAAAAAATAATTAAGAAAGAAATGACCAATTCCTTAAATACCAATCATAGCTACTGTGGGACCCCCAACTCCGTGTACCTTCAGTTAGCAGTAAGGTAGAACACTTTCTGACCTATGAAGAATACTGAAGCTATAGAACATGCTGGGGATTTTGAATGCTAATTATTATCTCATTTGAAAATCTCCCCCTCCCATACCCTAACAGCCATGGTGATAAAGCAGAGTCATTTTCATTGTTCAGTGCAGTAAGACAAAATACCATTTGGCAGAGTCTTGACAATATCTCAGGAGAGAAAGAACAGAGTCACTTGTTTTTCTGACTTGAGGTATAGATTAAGGACTATCCTTTAATGCAGGTGTCTTGACAACAAGTAGAGAAAGTATGTTATATTTCAGATTTAGTTTTGAGTTCATGATCATAACAATAACACTTTTGAACATGTCATCAGAGAAAAAAATTTCTAAGTAGAGGGCTTTGTCCAATTCAGTAATTGATTGTCCTTAAAAGATATTTATTCTTTAAAAAGTACTTTTTCCCTGAGAATGGGGTAGCTTAAGTTTTATGTTGGTAGATAGCCAAAGGAATTACGAAAACAAATGATCAAATCATTTCTAGTTTCATTTTTCTAGCAAAAATACCTTAGAATAGTTGTCACAATATTGACAGTTTGTTCTTTTTTTTTTTTTTTCAAGACAGGTTTTCTCTGTATAGCAGTGGCTGTCCAGGAACTCACTCTATAGACCACACTGGCCTCGAACTCAGAAATCCATCTGCCTCTACCTCCCAAGTGCTGGGATTACAGGCATGTGTCACCAATTCCTGGCCAGTTTGAACTTTTTTGACCCTTATCAAAAGGTTAGTTGTTCTGGGGAGGATGACAATACAAGATTCTTCTAGCCTAGTCTAGAAATATCTGTTACTAGCATCAACATTAATAGAATTCTATGGAACTAATAAGTGTATATTAGTTATGTCTTGTGTTACTTGACTAAAGACCTCACAAAAGCAGCTTAAGAAAATAAGGGTTTACTTTGGATCGTGATACAAAGAGGTGTGTTCTATCTTAATGGCAAAGATTTGGCAGAAGGGATAGGTCCACAATGGCTGAATCCGTTGGCAGCTGCTACCTATAAAGAACTAACCTAAAAGCAGAAAAGCCTTGACTAGAACCCAAGCAGGACTATAGTTCCCAAGGCCACAGTTTGCTATCTGCATTATTCAGCAAGACCCCAATTCCAAAAGGTTTCCTATATAAGCATAATAGTGCATCCATCTGAGAAAAAAACTGTTCAAATGCATGAGCCTGGGGGGGGCATTCTACAACAGAACCATGGTAAGTTGTTGGCTAACACCGCCTCTAGCCATATATACTAATGTTTACTTAAATGTAATTTTAACTTAAATGTTACAGGGCTTAATAAAGTTCCACTAGTCTAGCACTTCCAAAGCCAAATGGAGCAACTATAAGGTATATTGGTCATCCCAATCTGTTCGTATTACTGCAGTATGCCAGAAAAGGTATTACCAGACCTTTTCTCTGTTTAAGTCACTGGGTCCATTTCCCAAATGTGAACTGTAGTCTGAGTTTATTTTTCCAGACATTCCCACTGGAAGCCCCATCGCTACTCCATCTCCTCAGATAGGGACTTAAGTCTAGTGCTGGATGCTTACAAGTAGCTTCTCAAATGAAATATGAGATATAAGTCCTCCTCCATTGATTAATATACAGGACTGTGCTTGGAGCAAAATAGACTAATCTTCAGTTCAGCTGTGCTCTGCGTTAAAAGGCATCACAACAGGTCATGTAGACTGCTGCCATTGCCTCGTAGAAGGAGAGGCTAGGGGGGACCTAGTACCTACACCTAAGTGTCGAGTCCTCCTCCTAACCAATTGTATGCAATTTTGCACAAATTATATGTTTATTCAGTGAGGAGTTAAAACTATCCAGGTTGAAAAGGAAAAAAAGAATGGGATTCATCCATGTGGCTATGGGGAATTCATGATTTATGCTGTGTCCAGTAGACCCTCCAGTATAAGGTCACTTACACTGTTCTGTAGGTAAGTCAAACAAGCCTATTTATTCTCTCAGAGAGAACTCTGTCAGAATTGTTCCTCAGTTTAATCTTGGGACCTTATAGGAGGAGGAGTTGTCTTTTAAACTTCCTCAAGAGAGGGACTTTAGAAACACTTACGGACTCCCAATCCCAACATCTGAGTGTTAATCTCCCAGTTGTGCACATTCATAAATTTATTTTTCATTCATGGAAATGAGCACTGGCCCATGATAATTTTACAGTTGGATAGTAAAATTTCCTATTGTTAACTGGGGAAGTAGGATGAACAATCTTTTCATGGTAAAGCTTACATTTTCCCATTAGGCTGATTGTGAAGACCAGAGAGAAATCTCTGTCTTGTCTATTCTGGCAAAACAGAAAGAGTCAGGTCTTAGGAGGGCATTTGCTACATCTTCTAGCGACATGCATTGAATTATAAAGGTACTTGCTTGCACAGCCGACTGGCCAACCACATGTGCATTCTTTTGCCTTATTCAATTGGCACTCTTTTATCTAGACAAGGTGGGTACTTGCAATCACTCTACACAGCTTTCCCAGAGATGACAGAAAGTAAGCAGTAACCAGATCAGAACAAGGAAGCAAAAAGAATGTGCTAGAGAACAGAGAAAGTTGAACAATCTCATTAGTAGCAAATGTGTTCCTAATTGATTGTGTGGTGATTCTGGAATGGAACCTTTGAAGTGACAGAGTGAGACAGAAGAGCCTCTATCTTAGCTGGCAGTCTTTCACTGGAAATCAAGTTCTCAACATAATCCTAAATACATTGATACCTATACATTAGAACACTAAGTAACTTCTTGAAATATCCTGAATCCTTCCTGCTCCTGGCAGAATGAGTGGACACACAGCTCCCTCTCTCCCTCTCCCATCCCCCACTCTATGATCACTGTTATTGTTACACAAAGGAATGTCATTGTTACACAAAGGAATATCATTGCCCCTTGAGGCAACAGTGATAACAGGAGAATTGAGCAGGAGACTAAACTGACTTGCTTTGTAGTCATGTGACAGCTCTGTAGCTAAACCTTTGGCTATGTTACAGCTACCTCACAGTTTTCAATGTCTAGCATCTTATTGGATTCTAGAGTATCTGGGACCACTTTGATACTGGAGCTGTCAAGATTCTAGGAATAGCATTGAAATGCTGTCTTTTACCAACCTCTGTTGTGTATCTAAATTTGTTTTTGAAAATATCAGAATCTACTATTGTAAGTGGCATCATTTTGCAAATTAATATTTTCAATGATCATTCAAGTCAAGTCTGCTTCTCCCAGCTTACATATCCTTTCTAAAAGATAGAGAGAAACTTAGTAAATCCATGTTAAAAGGTATATGCTAGCATTCATATGCAGTGACCACAGGGCCACTGTTGAAATGGTTTGCTATTATGTAAGAAAAATTGGTTCATTAAAGCTGAAATTTGCTGCTCACTGAATCTATCTCTTGCATGGGACCAATAATGCTTCCATCCCTATCATTATCCAAATTGTATTCAGGACATTAGCAGGTTTGATTGACAGACTTGGCTATTGTTGCTCTTTTTCTTTTTATATCTTTGTATGTGAATGTGCAACCTTGCATGTTTGTACCTATAGATCTCTCTCTCTCTCTCTCTCTCTCTCTCTCTCTCTCTCTCTCTGTGTGTGTGTGTGTGTGTGTGTGTGTGTGTGTGTGTGTGTGTGTGTATTTGTGCTCATGAATACATAGAGGCAAGAAGTCAACCTCCTGTGTCTTCACTTTGTTTTCTGAGACTGAGTTTCTCACTAAACCTGTTCTGGAATTCTGCTAGGTCAGTTGCCCCAAGATCCAGATCTACTTTTCTCTATCTCCCTGGTCCTAGGATTATAAACATGTCTGGATTATTTTTCCATTAATTCTGCAGATTAAAATCAGGTCTTCACACTTGCCCAACAATTGTGTTTCTGACTGCATCATCTCCTGAAAGTTGCTGCTACTTCTTTTCTGAAACATAAGTGAACTTCGCCATTCCCTATACCAGCCCTGCCAAATTTTGGACACGAGTACTCACTCCCTACCTTCTCTTCTTTCCCCACTACCTTGTTTCACTTTCTACACCTGTGTTGTTTTTTTTCCTCACAGGCCTGCTCAAGTGCTCTATCTGTGGCTTTCTCTCTGATCCTTATTGTATACATTTTATGTGCATATCCCCTTCTATATTGCTGTATACACTTACTTCCAGAACACCTCCTTCCTGAACCTCCCTGATGGAACACTCCTTTTTGCCATATAGACATAGATTCTTTAACTCCTACCAGGAAATTCTTCACAGCACAGTACCTATAAGGACCTATCATAGAGATAAGCACTATGTGGATATTTGGCAATGAAGTTGTGTGACTATAAAACTCAGATCTCGCCTCTGGAACCAGTTTTCCTTTCACAGAGAACACTGCAAATAGTATTGGAAATGACATAAACCCCCAGCCTATATTTAAAGTAGGCACTCAACAGAACAAGATGTCTGGCTGCCTTTAGCACATTACATATATATATATATATATATATATATATATATATGTATATATATATATATATATATATATAGAGAGAGAGAGAGAGAGAGAGAGAGAGAGAGAGAGAGGGGAATGGATGGATAGATAGATAGATTCATAGATAGATAGATAGATAGATAGATAGATATTTAGATAGATAGATAGATAGATAGATAGATAGATAGATAGAGATATGAGAGATAGGTAGATATAGATATAGATGATATAGACATTTATACACATAAAAATAGATATAATGTTCAATGACTTTTCAAAATCATTATTTTCAACAGGTATGTGGATTAAGGGAACATATTTCATTACCTGTGTTAGGTGACTTCTGGAAGGATCTCTCTGCCAGCTATATAACTGTAGTATGCTCCCACATCTCATTTTTATTATATCTTACTGAAATATATGTCTGTGTCCTTTGGGTTCTTTTGTTTCTTTCCCTCTCATTGTGATGCACATAAAGAGAAATCATCTACACTTTTCTAGGATTTAAGCCTTTTGTAGCTTTATTTGAATATTCTATATCCCTTCCTTCAGACATTTCTCATGAGATTGCGAAATTCCTTCCTCACTCTTAGCAAAGCCTGAATTTTCTTAAAAGTTAAAAATAATATGGACATGCCTTAGCACACACCAACTTCTACTGTAGTTTATAAAAGAGATGTTGTTAATGAGTGGTAAATAGCACAGATTTTAACTTGGCTCCATGCACCTTCCCTTTCTCACATGTCAGAGAAGATAAGGTCATTAATATGAAAAAAAAAAAAAACCACTACTCTCCATGCTGAAGCAAATGGGAAGTTGGCCTTCCTTGCTTATCTGTTGAGCTTACATGTCCCTCATGGCCACATTCCTTTCTTGTGCTCACCAAACCTCATACTCACATCATGTGGAGTAAACATGAAATTGGAGCCTTAATCTTTTCCATGCCAGCTTGAGAGAAAGTTGCAGAACCACTGGCCTGCAGATGGACCATATATTTCTGTCTTCCTTAGTGGATGGTTTCTCTTCTGAGCAATTGGAAAGGTACTGACTGGGTAATTGCTCATAGCATTAAAGTTTTATGTTGGCCAATGTATCAAGGAGACATGTATTTTTTAGCTGAGAGATGGATGGGAGGTTTTGAAAAGGAGTGGGGAGAGACAAAATATGGGGACTTAACAGGATATCTTAACAGGATCTTTACTAGTGATCTTGCTTTTGACAAGAAGACTTGGTTCTAGACCTTTAATAATTAGTTAGTTTAATAATAAGCAGTGAAGTGGTATAGTATCACCTCTAGCTAAATGAGGGTCCTGAAATTCACCCATTGAATGTAACCATAGACCCTGAACCAGCTGGAAATATTCTAGGGCATTCTAAGGGAAACTGATGGGAATACACTTCAGAGCCACCATAATCATATCCTAACAGGAAAGATTTTACTGTCTTAATATTTACAATATTACTTGTAGAAAAATATGTTGACTCAACTCACTCTGACTTCTCAAGGCTTTTAGGGACCTTTAAATGAACAGTGTTGTTTTGTTCCATTGGCTGTTTGGGTGTTTATTTTTTCCCCTCACCTTGGAAAACCTTCTTCAATTCCCTTAAAAAAATGGTATTCAGATTTTATGGTAGATATCAAAAATCCAGCAAGGTACTCAGAAATTGATTAATCTGTGTATGAGAAAATGATATCGACACTGCCCTTACTCATATTCCCCCTCCCCAAAAGCAGAATCTAGGATCTGTCTCTGAGAGGTGGTGCTAGCAAACATATAAAGATGAAGACTAATGAGGCCAGAAAAAGAAAGTGGCCCCTATAGAGTCTAGTGAAACATTTGTCTGGATGGGCACCTAGAAGTGTGTCCTTCAAGAGACTAAGAGTATCTAATTCAGCCTAAATATTGTAGGAAAGAAGCTAGTGGAACTGCCCTGCAGACCCAGGCCTAGATGGATTAAGACATGAGCCCTGCAGACAATCTCCACAGAATTCATACCAACACTATCATAAAATATCCTCAGGTAGAGTCATAATGCCATGTCAATGGTTGCTGTTGAGTATCTCAACAAGTACTAAGTATGTAGACCAGGAAACAGCTAAAATGGGCTGAAGAGACATGAGCGTGCTACATATAATGCCTTCTAATCCTACAAAGGGTTCTATCCCAGAGAATCTTTGTTGCTCATACAGAAGAGTATGGTTCATTACTAACCTATCTGCAGCAATAATAAGTAATATTACGTAAAGTTTTCAACCACACACTTTAAGTCTTTCACCATAGAACCTGCTAGTTTGTTTAGTAATCATCACTCACTTACTAGATAGGTATTATTCATTTTTGAGTTTCAGAATGCACAGTTCTCAATGGTTTGGTGATGTCTTTCAGATAATAAGTTAGAGTGAGGAATGAGTCCAATAGTCTGGCTCCAGATTCTGCATTCAAAACAACTCTGAATAGTCCCTGGGAATATCCCTTTGAGCAAAAGAGGAAAATATTGGCCAAAAGGATATTTATGCCCCCATAAAAGTTAACTAAGTCTAACCTTGATTTTTACTTTACCACTCAGGTAAATTATGCGATGCCAGGAAGAGTCCTAACAAACAAATGACTTGACATTTTTCTTCATTGAGACCCTGCCCATTCATTTGCAGTGCACAATGGAGCCCATACTTGTCAGCCACAGATGCAATCATCAGTCAAGTGAGGTGACTGAAGGTCTCCTGTGTGCAAGAGCTTTGTTCTTAGAGCTGTTGAGAGTCTCAGAGAGAGTAAGAGAGACAGCCGCATCCATCACGGTGTCTAACCAGGCAGTACAGATGCCCAGAATTATCCACCTAAGTGGCAGAAATGAAAACTAAGCGTGGGCATGTTAGAGAGGCCCTGCAAGGTATCAGAGCTGGGTTCTTGTCCCACTCAGCTTCACATTTTCTTGGCACTAACTGATGCAAGTGAAGATTTAGTCCAACCTCTTAAGAAAAGAAAGTCACAAGAAGGGCAAAAGTGAGAATCAATGTGAGTCCTGTACCAACATTCCACAGCTAGAATAAAGCTATTATCCATTTGGTTTCAGTTGCTATGATAAGATACCTTGACAAAGGCAGCTTAAGGGAAAGAGGGCTTGTTTGGTTAATAGCTCCAAGTCTATCCTGATGGGGAAAGCACAGGGGCAGGAAGTGGAGAGAATTAGACACATTACACCTACAGTCAAGAGCAGAGGTCAATTAATTAACCCATGCTTGGTATTGCTCAGCCTGCTTCTACTGGATCTACACCAGGAACCTAAGCCCAGCAAATAATGCTGTCCATACTAGGATAGTCTTCCTATGTCAAGTAACATAATAAAAATAATTCCTCACAGACATTCTTAGAGGTCTGACTTCCCCACAGACTTATCCAGAAGCCAACTGACACACATGTTTTTATCAACTGATGCTTCCTTTTTCAATACGACTATAGCTTGTATCAAGTTAACAAAATCCATGAAGCACAGACAGGGAAGGCAAGAATGTAGAAAAATTAGTTAATTCAGTTCTGCTTACCAAATTACTCTAGTGTGGGGATGTATCACAAATTAAGGAAAATGGAGGAACTTTACAAAATGCCATGACCCTGACAAGGGTGAGGGGAAAGATAAAGAGATCTAGAGAGGTTCTTCTGTTTGTTTTCATGGACTAATCACAATATATATTTGGATGCCATAGTTCAGACACCCCATTCCACTTTCTACAGTTGTTCTATATTCTGAAATCCATTTCTTTAGAAAGCTTTTGTATTTCTTTCCAGAAAAGAAGCACTGCATATTACCCAGCAAAGTTGATCAGGGTAGGTATCAAATAATGCTTCTTCAGCTACAGATGACAACGTAAGATATACTAATTCCAATATATCCACTACATGGTGATTATACACACACACACACACACACACACACACACACTCTTATTTGAATGAAGTCTCTAATAACAAATACATTTTATAGCACAGCTGACAGGCACATGGAAAAGGATCTGTTTCCTGTTTTTCATTTGTTTGAGTAGTGTGGGTTTTGAATGTCAGCCATGTTCACCCTTTCTCTCATCTCTCCTTCTACTACTGCCACCATCTGTCAAACAGCTAGTGTAATTTGCTTCGCATAACCTCACAGTATCCATGACAACTTGCATTGCGCATGTTGCTTTTCTTCCATCTTACAACTGTGCCTCAGAAAATAAATGTAAAGCATAGATTAGTCCTTGCTGGTTCATAGGACTCAGAGTCAGGACTTGGGTCTCTACTCTGACGTGTAAGGCTGTTGCAACCACAGCCTCTGTCCAAAAGTCTGATGCTGCTGGCAGCTCTGTAGCTTGCTGTGTTGTTCTGACCAGTTAGCCAGGCGCTTTAGGAAGAAAGTATAGATGCTTGGGAGTATGTATTGTATATACATATGTATATATATACATATATATATACATATATATGTATATATATATACACAATATTGCTTGAGTATATTATAATTTAATTAGTGCTCTAGTATGTGTTATGAATATATTCTTCATATAATTATTTACTGGGGTCAAATAGGTTCAATGCACTTAAACTTAACTTGAAGATTATTTCAGAGGGTTGGAATGACAGCTCATTGGTTAAGAATTCTCATAAGGAGTAACCAGTTCCCAGCACCACACTGCAACCCATAGCTCACTGTACCTCCATTTCCTGGGCACAGTTCCAGTTTTTAGCACATCATGTTGGCTAATTAGAAAATGGCTTGCTCCACTATGTTTATAGCAGCCTTGTTTATAATAGCCAGAAATTGGAAGGAGCCCAGATATCCCTCAAAAGAGGAATGGATACAGAAAATGTGGTATATTTATACAATGGAGTACTACTCAGCAATTAAAAATAATGAACTCATGCAATTTGTAGGTAAATGGTTAGATCTGGAAACTATCATCCTAAGTGAGCTAACCCAATCACAAAAGAATACACACGAAATGCAATCACTGATAAGTGGATATTAATGAGCCCAGAAGCCCTAAATACTCAAGGCACAATTAGCAAGTCAAATGACCCCCAAGAAGAAGAGAGAGGACCCTGGGCCTGTAAAGATTGGATCCAGTATTGTAGACCCAGAACAGAGAAATCGTGGGGTGGGGGGAATGAGTGGGGAATAGCAGGATGGGAGAGGAATTATGGGACATATGGTGGGGGGTAACTGGGAAAGGGGAAAAGCCTTTGGAATGTAAACATAGAATATAGAAAATAAAAATTAAAAAAAAGAAAGAAAATGGCTTGCTGCATAAACAGTTGGATCCTTCTAATCCTGAAACTCTAAAACTGAATTTAGTACCTAGTATAGGATATTTGTATTTATTGTCTGAGACTAAAATCCATGGTTTGCTGTAAAATGATCTAGTTTGTATGGTACTTTTCTGCAGCATGTGATAAAAGAACATGAGCAAGACAACTTAAGGAAGCATTTATGGATGCTTGTGTTTCCAGGGGGAAACAATCTATCCATTATTGTGAGGAAACATGCCAATAAGCACAGGAATAAAGGGAAGAGCACGAAACAGAGCTCATGTCTTCAAACACAAGCAGAAAGCAGGAAGAGTGAACTAGAAATGGTTAGAGCTTTAAACCCCAACTTGATAACTACTAACACTCTTCCTGCAGCAAGCCTGCACCTATTGCACAGTGACCATGTCTTAAAATACCTCAACGTATGGCAGGCATTTCTCACTCTCTCACAATTCAGTTTCCAAGACATAATATAAGAGTGCTAGTAATAACTGTTAACATTTTATGCATACATGTTTTATGCATATGTTTTATAGATAAGCATCTACTGAACATTTATTACTTACTTGTGAAAAAAAAAAGACCAAATTTCAAAGGGGTTCAAAAGTCATAATATACATAAGTTGCTACATGAGTAATAAGATTCAGTCATCTTCCTGTGAGCTCTTTGAGGTATAGACAGGTGTTTCAGAAATGATATTGTGGGTGTGTTCTGATGCTACAAATATTGTATATACAAAGTTTATTATAATCTTCTCAACCCACAGCTCTGGTTTTTGGGGAAGGGGTGTACTGGCTGGTTTTGTGTGTCAACTTGACACAAGCTGGAGTCAGAGAGAGGAGCCTTCATGAGATCCAGTTGGGGAAGAGCTTCCATGAGATCCAGCTGTGAGGCATTTTCTTAATTAGTGATCAAAGTGGGAGAGCCCCTTGTGGGTGGTACCATCTCTGGGCTGATATTCTTGGGTTCTGTAAGAGAGGAGGCTGAGCAAGCCAGGGGAAGCAAGCCAGTAAGAAATATCCCTCCGTGACCTCTGCATCAGCTCCAGCTTCTTGACCTGCTTGAGTACCAGTCCTGACCTCCTTTGGTGATAAACAGCAATTTGGAATTGTAAGCTCAATAAATCCATTCCTCCCCAACTTGCTTCTTGGTCATGATGTTTGTGCAGGAATAGAAACCCTGACTAAGACAGAGGGGTGTTTAAGGAAAAGAAAAAAATCCTAAAACAAAGAAAAGTTTTAAATAAAAATTTGCAAACAATTAAAACATATGTGTTGAATTGTATACCTAACTTTTATGGTCCTTAGAATTGCTGTCAGCCCTGGAATTTGCTGGGTTCCACCAAGGTGAAATATCCCCATGTCGTAAATGGTATATTGTTTTATTTTATTACTTTATTGTATTACTGTCTATGCATACACTATTGTGGATGACTATGTGTGGCACATATGTGTCATGACTATGCATGACACACATAAAAACTCCTGTAGAAGTTAGAGGACAAATTTAAGGAGTCCATTCTCTTCTACATTTGCATTGAGTCTGAAGATCAAACTGAGGTCACTGAACTTAAGCAACAAGCCTTTTTACCTGCTGAGCCATATTGTATATACTTAGAGTACCCTTAAATGGTTTTGATGGCTTCAAATCTACTTATTTCAGAAAGCACCAAGGCCTTAATAATCTGATAATAATTTAGAACTCATGATTACCTATATATCATTTGTAATGAAGCCTGTCTTATATTCTATCTGATACATTCAAAAATCCTAGAAATTTCTTAGTTTATACTAAGTTATCACTTTAAGTGTACCAAATGATCATGCTAATAATTATTAAAAAAAATAACTTACAGGGGTAAAGAAACACACACAAAAATAAAAAGCTCACTGGCTTTGTTTTTGTAATTTTGGGTAGGTGAATTATTTTGTGTGCTTTTTAGTTCTTTCTGTTTTCCATTTACTTTTGGAAAATGTCAAAGAAAATGACTTGATAGGCTATCTAAGAAAGGGATGAACTTTTTGCTTTAACATTTAGATCACTTGTCATTTCTGAGAGACATTTGCTGGTTCTCTGTAACATTGATGCAGGATCTCAAGAAGGATGGCATAGGCATTCCCAGCCTGTGATTGATAGTTCAGTGTGCTGATCTTATTTAACTCTCCATTCTGTGAGCAGGATCTATGAAGCCTGGCCACTAGGGTAAATGATGAGCATTAGAGATGGGGTTAGGATGGGGTTAGACATATCCTAGTGATATATAGTCATCTTTTCTCAATTGGTTTCTTTATTTTAAAAGTAAAGATGATAGTGAAGAAAAAATGATATTCATCATAAAAACACTATGTAGTATTTAGAACATGCTAAGACTGTTGCAAATTCCTGATTGGCAAGCACAATCTTACTGAGATTTCTAGAAATATCTTCTGAGTTTTCTTAGGAAAGATATGGGGGAATATCAAAACAATGGTAGTAGGGTTATAAGACAATTTGTAGTATGTTGGATTACATTGGTTGGCTTTTAATGCTGAACTATCCTTGTCTAGCTGATATACAATTGTTTGTTTATAGTTGAATTCTACTTCTATTCCTTAAAGAGAGTTTTGAATATAAATCAATGATGAGTATTTGCTCACTGGATTTCATAACAGTGCAACATTGGCTTCCTAAAATGATTTTGTGTTTCTGTTCTGTTTTCTAACCGAGACTGAATAAAAATGATAATAATCCTTACATGGTTCTGAAGCATTTACAACATGTTTTAAATTTCAGATTAACTTTATAGTTATCAGACCAATCTGGTTGTTCCCTTTATCTTGATGGGGTTCAGGTAGACTATGGTTTGTTTGTTTTTTAAGTGGAGTTACAGATGGCTGAAAGTCAACCATTGAGTGCTGGGAATCCAACCTAAGTCCTCTGCAGGAGCAGCCAGTACTCTTACCCACTGAAACTTCTCTCACAACTCATCCCTTGTATGGAGATATTCACCTCTACATTTCCCTGTGACTCCTAATTTAGTTGCATTCTACAGTGGAAATATATTTCTTTGCTCTCATGTTTTTTTTTTTTTGTGTGTGTGTGTGTGGGATATATGTGTAGTGAATAGGTTTACACGTACAGGGGGGCAGGACAGACTATATGCCTTCCTCATTTGCTATCTACCTTATTGACTAGAGATGGAGACTCTTTGTGAATTGAAAGCTATTTTGGCTAGGTTCACTTGCCAATAAACTCTGTATCTACCTGTGTCTGACTTCCCATTGCTTGGGTTATAGGGATATGCAGTTAAACCTAGCAATTAACATGGATGCTGGGAATTGGAGCCCAAGTTCTCAAGTGAACAGAATAAGTCTTCTTGCCCACTCTCCAGATTCATTTATATTCACTTTTGTGGTATTTTACATTGCTCTTAGATATTCTCTTTATCTTTAGATTATTTAGAAATGTCTTGCTTTCCTCATATATATTTTCTGTTGCCTTCCTGTCATTGATTTCCTGTTACCAGTGTTGTTCTTGGGTAGTATCTATTATTTCAATTGCATTACACATTTGTGCAGTTTTGTTTATAGATAGAGGCCTATGTTCTATCTTAGCTAATATTCTTTGGCTATTTAGAAATGTTCAATTTTCTGATATGTTAGAGTAATACACACATGCATATCTCATACTCATAAGTGTGTAATACATATAATCCACATATGCCCATATACTCACATGCTTTTCTTATAACATTTTAGTAATAGTTTTGTCTCAGAAATCCACTTTATCATATATTAAAATCTAGTCCCTTAAAAAATCTTTGCATGGTGTCTCTCTCCTCATCCCTTTTACTTTGATCCTACTTATGAAGTACAATTTAAAGTAAATTGCTCATTCAAAGTGCATACTTGGGCAATATTGATTGTACTCCACTCTCGCAATTGCTCTTTTGATTCATGGTTTAAATATCTACATTCAGGATAATTGAAAGTCAGTGCTACAGCTTCTTTGTTTTCTTATTGTTTCTCTGATATTTGCTCTTCTATTTTTTTTTTGATGCTACCTTTTAGGCTATGTAAACAGATTTTAGAATTCTATTTTGACCTATTTATGGTATGTTTGAAGTACATATTTTGGTAATGTCATTTATTGGTATTTTAGAACATATATTGAAACCATCAACACAGTTCAATGTTTTTCTCCTTGATAAAACATAGAAGCCTCAGTTCTGTTAGGAACCTCTTACCTCACCTCTTGTTGTTGTCTTAGGTAACAAACAGTACAATAATTTTAGTGTTGATTCCAGCATGTGGTTTATGAAACATCCAAGGAAAATGTTAGATGGAGTGTTTTATTCCAGTGAGGGAGTTTTATAGGAACTGTCATTCTTCAAAATTGGCAATTATCATCTGTAAGCATTTGGATGCTATACTTGTCCTGGATTTCATTCTTTCAAACAGGAACATCCTATAGGACGCATCATTTCTAACAAGGAGTTTTGGAAAATGTATTTCTTTGGTTTTTCTTTGGTTTGGTTTTGTTTTTAAATTTTAGTTTACAAATATTGAACTATGGTGTTCATTTGTTTCGGTTAGCCATGTTGGAAGTTAGTTAATGTTCTTAAGTGTATAGTTTGTGTCTTTCTTCAAGTCTTAGGAGATTTCAGTCATTATTCATAAAATACTCTTCACCTCCATCCTCACCCTCATTTCCTCTGTGAATATATTATACATACTGCTTATCTCTTGTTCTCACCACACAGGTAAATCTATTCATTTTATCCAGACAACTTCTTATCTTTTGTCACATCCTATTCATGATTTCTCTGGCTTATTTGTCATATCCTCTGTTCTATCTAGTCTCCTCTTGATCTCATTCAGATTGCTTACGTTTTTTTTCTAAATATCAGTTGTATCATATCCGTTTGATTCTTTTTTATAACTTACTGTTTTCTTTATGAGATTTTTAAGACATTTTACATGTTTTGAGAGTATCTGTAATTGATGGCTGAATCATTTTAATGATGACTTTCAAGCAGTTAATGATGCTTTAAACGTTTGTCAGATGAATCCCACAGCTAATTCAGAATTGACATCATCAACAGTCTTTGTCACTTCTGGTTTGTTTGTTTTGAGTCTCTTTTATTGGCTTGTTTGTTTGTCTGAGAAAAGATCTAATTATATAGCCTAAGTTGGTCTAGAAATCACTCTGCAGATTCAAGAAGATTTGCCTGTCTCTGCCTCTTGGGTGCTGGAAAGTGTTGGTTTGTTTCTTTCTTAGTGTCATATATGAATAAGTATTCACTTATACTCTAGAAATGTTTTACTATATTACAGGCTTACCTTTCATTAGCACATGCTTGCTCTATTCAATTATATCAATTGTGGTGGTTTCAAAGACAAAGGCTAAAATACCTGAACATGGTCCCTAGCTCTTATTCATATTTGGGAAAGGTATGGATTCTTTTAGGATGAAGAGCTTTGCTATAAGATATAATCTCACTGAGAACAATGTTTACTCACACCACCTCTAGTTTATCATCTCTCTTCCTTTCTTTTTCTCTGATTCTTATGTGATACAATATGATCAACCTGCTTCCTTCTACCTCTGTCATCTGCTATGCCTTTCTGGCCATTATGGACTCCAATTCTGGAACCAGTAGCCAAAATGAACTTGTATTTCTGCATGTTGCTTTTGGTCATGGTATTTTACCATAGCAACAGATATGTAAATAGCACAGTATTGAGACTTGCGTTCCTCTTGCTGGATGCCATTTTAATAGCAGTTAAACATTAAGAGTGTTTGGAGACTTTTTGATGGTTCTGTTGAACAATCTTGAGTGATCACTGGCTGCTGATGGTGATGCATAAGGTTTCCTCTACAAAGCTCCTGTGTACCTTGGTGGAGAATTGATGCATGGATTCCTCCTATTTGTCAATCAACTTCATTTTTCTAAGTGAAGAAGAAAGGAAATGTGAAAGTCTTAGGGCTGCAGACACAGAAATGGTCTTGAGGGTGCATTCTTGCTGTGGCTGAGCCCCTTGCTTACTTGTTCAGTGTCTCTCTGATAAAGTGAAGGGAGTCACCTGTGGGAAGAATGATGCTTCCAGAGTGAATGAAGCTCTGTACAGATGTATCTCTCCTGGGAAATTGGACTTCCATCCTGTTACAGAGTCTCTTCATGTTAAAGGAATGCCTCTCATATACAGAAGACTATGCAACAGCAACTTCTGGTTTACAAAATATTTCTGAATCTTTCCATCTCTTACAATTTTCTTATAAGCCCTTTTGTAAAGAAAAAAGGTGACTTGGGTATTTCCTGTGTCCATGGGTATGAGCTACTTTTCTAGTCTCCTAATTAGGTATGTTATAGCAAGCAACTTAATGGTGGAATTTGTTATTTTGGCTCATGCTTTGAAGGCATAACCACTTAGTGAGGTAGGTACGGTAGCAGTAGTAGCTTGAGGCTGAGGAGTTTAGAACCTATTCCGCTTGCTCATTTCTTGCACATTTCTTTAGATTCAGAAGCAGAGCAAGACAAATGTGCATACTCGGCTAGCTTTCTTTTTTATTTTATATTCATTCTGAGACCTCATCTCATGTGATAGTTTCCTGCTCATGTTCACACCATGTCTACTCTTTTTAATTTGTTATCTCTAGAAAGGCCTTCAAAGATTGGGCATACCTCACTAATACAGTAGGTGATTTTTTTTTTTAATGCAGCAAGTTAACAGTGAAAATCTTCATCCTAAAATTTATCACCCACTGTTTCATTGAACGGAATACAACCTCATACATAGTCTAGTCATACATAGGTTTGAACCAGTCTTTGAATCCTGTGTTTTAATCCTGTCTCTACCGCTGGTTAGCTATGAGTTGAGCTAGTAGTAGATTTCTGTCAGCCTCAGTTTCCTCATATTCATATTATAAATGCAAATGCCTAGAACATATAATGCTAAAAATTCTAAGAGAGCATATACTTTTTATAAAATATGATATTGTTTCAAAAGGCAATACTAATAGGAAGTGGGATTTTTAGCATTTTATTCTTTCTGAAAGACCTATTACACCGACATGAAGACTCAATAAGGAAATATCTTTCACTGAAGGATCTCTCCTAACTGTTGGCACTGAGTTTTTAATGTTGTTAATCATTTAGATTCTTTACCTATTGTCTTCTCATTCACATTTTATACATTACTCAAACACACATATACACACACAAACACATACAGAGAGAGAGAGAGAGAGAGAGAGAGAGAGAGAGAGAGAGAGAGAGAGAGAGATTTTCTTTAACTCTGCTCTCAGTAAACGTTTTTGGCTTTTTTAACCTATAGGTAACTACCTATCCCTTAAAAAACATTGTGTGAAATTGTTTAATTAATTAACTCTCTCATGGCAATGACCTGTGATACCTTCTTTACCTTAGAGAAATTTTGTGAGTTGTGCAATATTTTAAAAGCCAGTTGAGCCAGAAGGTTGTTACCCAACTTATAAATCAACATTACCCTATTCACAGCTGTCCTTACAAAGCAGTACCATTGTTCCATATTATGGTCAATAGCTCTGTTTACTTCTTTTTTTTTTTTATCATGGGAGTATGTATTCTGAGGTTAGGCTGCCTTGGTTCAAAGCCTGACTGCTATTTCAAAGGTAGTTGAGCTTAAGCTGACATCATGAGAACTTAATGATTCAGTAAACAAAATAAGTTCTTTCATCGTGCGTAGGCCTTTTCCCATGCACTGGAGTACTGTAGTTACAAAGGTGTGAATCTGGAAGCTATTTGCTATCAGATCAATTTTAGAGGCTTTCTTATTTTTCTAGCTAGCAGTAGAAACCATTTTTCTTCCAGGAAATTTACAAGAGTATTAATAGATGAAATAACTATCAGGGTTTGGCACAGACTCATGCATAAAGAGTGGCCAAAACGCACAATAGACTTCATGTCATGTTTTATCAGACTCTGCTTAGCAGTTGTTGCCCAGACTGCCATGCCTTTGGAAACTATAGTTAGGACTCAAGAGATCGTGAAGAGTTCATTGTTCCATGTCTAGTCCATCAATAGAAGAGTGTGGATTGTCCAAACCATCTGTCACTTACCATGGAGTATATATGAATAAATTCTCTACATTGTGATCTCAGAAACTCTGAACTTGTGATCTTTCTCAAAGACAGTGTCCTCTCTTTAAAGAGTAGAAACCTCAGGGCTTTTCTGTCACAGACTCTTCAAAAGTCTATAGCATGTTCTCCCTCCAAAGCTATGCCCAGTTTCAAGGGAAACAATATAGACATGGCCTTGAGATATATAATAAATTTGTAGTCTTTTAGGGAACCACCAAATCCTAGTGGAACCAAACTACTTATAATGTATAAGGGTGGAAGCTCTGCTAGTTTCACTAAGAGCTGATGAGTTAAGAGAATATTCTCCAGGGAATGCTATTTTTAATAATGTTACATATTAATTCTCATTAAATCGCTAGAAGTAGGTTTGTATTTTAATTCGAGGAGATAGAGTCATGGAGCCTGAGTGTGAGTGATGATACAGAAGATAATGATCAATTATGTATTAAAGCTCACATGTTGTTCAGTTCTAAGCTCAGAATTCTGTGCTGAGATAGCTATTATTCAGGCATAGGCCATAATGCTATTTATAAAGCTAATGGTAGGCTGCATTCTTTCTAGCTTCTCTGTTTCATGGTCCATCTCACATTCACACATCCACTTTTCCTTATGAGCTTTCTGCAAACCTGTTTTGACAAACCAGGTTAAGGTGTCACCTGCAATTCACTGTGAAGTTCTTATGAGTTCTAGCCCCATTTGATCACTATTTCTCTTTTCAAATGGCCATGTATAAAATTCCATCTATTCCATCACAACCCAGCATTCATATATCATCCATCATTGGATTGAGAAGGAGCTCATTTCTTCTTGGAAATATATTGAAAGTGTCATCTTCCTTAAGAGTACTAAGAGAATAGAGTTGGAATTTGCTTCTATCTGCTAAGCTTGAAAATCTCTTGCTGCCTTTTTTGAGGTCCCATACGCAGCTGTACAGTTTTCTTCCTGTAGGTCTTCAAACAGAACATCTTGAGGGAGAATTGGAGGTGGGTTTAATTGATCTCATTCACTCAAATACCCCAAAGTGCACCTACCCAGAAACCTGAAGTGGATGCCTTATAATAATGAATGATATTGATTAAGATTTTTATCAACATTATTAAAAATTTGGATCCAAGCAGATTTTTTGTGTGTGTCAGACTCACATACCCATTCCTCATCTCCTTGAGCAAACATGCTCACTTTCTTTGCGGACTTGTGTTGGTCCACAGGAGTAATTTAATCAGTGGGTTTCTGTCGGTAGACAGCTAGTCGGGAACAGAAATGTAGACTGGCTGAGACTGAAATGCCTTTTATTCACAATGATTCAGGCAAGGAAGGCAAGGAATGTGAAACTGATTGGTAGTTTAGAGTTCTGCCGCACTTCTCTAGCTCTACACTAAAGCCATAAATGCTCAATGTCGCTTGTTCTGTAGGGTTTCTCTGTCCTTATTGTGCTAAGAGTCATTTCCCACAGGCTTGTTATTAGAAAAACCTGTATTTCAAACAATTAGTGAGAATATCTTAGTACTGCTTTGGTACTTTGCTCAACCAATGCTTTTGATGAATTGTTCGAATTACTCTTGCTAGGGCTGTCTAGGAAACATGACTGGCAAGGAATCCCAAGCAAATTCTTAAAAGTTAAACTCAAGCCTGGCAGTGGTGGCGCACACCTTTAATCCCAGCACTTGGGAGACAGAGGCAGGCGGATTTCTGAGTTTGAGGCCAACTTGGTCTACAGAGTGAGTTCCAGAACAGAGAAACCCTGTCTCGAAAAAACCAAATCCAAACAACAAAAAAAAAAGTTAAACTCAAGCAACCTGGTTAATCCTAAATTCATTAATGAAAAAGTTCTCCAAAACAGGCAAAGGCCAGACAGAATTCATCCTTCATATCCTTCCAAGATGCCTCTCACCCAGATGCTCCATGCCATGAGAATCAGTCTTTCACTGTTCTTTCTTAGATGATAAAAACCTCCTGTTCAAGAATGTGGAAGAATAACCATTTCCAAAGGCTTGCCTAATATATTATGTCATATCTGACTATTCTTTGGCTTCTAAGAAAAGTCCAAACAATTTATACTTCTGCTATTTTTCACATCCCTGTTATTCCTCTCTCTGTGTATGCTTGTGTGTACATGTGTGTGCTAGTGTTTGTGTTTGTTTAATCATCCATAAGATCATTTTTAATGGCCCACTGCAGAATGGATCCCACTTCATTGCATGTTGCATGCATTCTCCCAATAGGGTGCTAGTGTGTTGTACTACAGATTAGTCTTTGTTAGAAGGGGTTGAATGTGCTGGCATGCTTGTCATTGTTTGCTAAAATCTCCAAAGTCAATTGCTAATTATAAGAGCTTGTAACTTTAGGGACTTAGCTGATGAATTCAATTGAACTGTCAGCTTTTTCAGACTAGCCTGGAAATACAAAGAATCTCCAACCTAATTGCTTTAATTAATGAATGCGGAGATAAGGCGGCCCACAGAGAGAAACACTGCAATTTCTCCAGCTTTAGGGCTGCCCCTGGTATCTGGCTAATGGCAATCAGTTCTCTGTGGATGAATACTTGGTGTATCAGATGATGTTTTTTGGGCCATGGGCCATAATTCTGATGTGAGAAAATGTGGACAGTGACTGGCAGATTCCCCCAGCTCTGCAAGGCTTTTAAATTGTTTGAGAAACAGGATTCAAACATATATAAATATTTTGTGAATTAATCTTTTAAAAATGTGTGTCAAAAATAAATCTATGAATTATTTTTAATTTTATGATACTTTGAAGGTAGAATTGGATCATGAAGAATTTTTGCTGATAGGTGGCTGAGTAGGCAGATTAAGAGCCGATCTAATAGGGGAGGTGGCTTAACTGCATTTCCTAAAGTTATCAAATTATTTCATTCCACTTTTCTATTTATTCTTTTCTCTGGAATAGAATATTTGTTTATAAATGGATAAATGCACCCATGGATGGATGAATAGATAGATAAAAGGAAGAGTTCTACATCTGGCCAAAAATGCTTAGTCTGCATTGTAGCTTTATAACCACTGAAATCCTTTTGTATAGCATGTCTTGTTCTATCTCTTATAACAGGCACCTCCTTCTCTTCAGTTAAATTTAAACTATGGGATTATAATTACTTCCCAGTATCATCTCTAGGTCACATTATTTAAATGGACACACCTGTCTTCTAGCAACTATTATCTTCCAATAAACAGTCTTATTTTATTTCTGCATGTTTTGCCTGCATTTATTATGAATGTATACTACCTGAATACATAGTGCCTGTGGAGGCCATGAGAAGTTATCTGATTTGGGGGGAACTGGAGTCATGAATGGTTGAAAGTCTCCATATGGGTCCTGGGAAGCCAACTAAGATCTGCAAGAGGTACATGTGCTGGTAACCACTGGGCTATCTCTCTAGTACTATACCATATAGTTATCTCTTACAAGATGTGATATCCTAGAAAGAGAAACTCTATTTTGGCCATCCCATCAGAGGGTGGATGTCTTTGGTTATGTTTCAGTTTGCCTCCAACTCAGAGATTCTTCTGCCTATGCTTTCCTGGATGCTGGAAAAAATGTGCCCCCAGGCTGATGGTAGATATCATAACACTTCAGTTTGAATATAAACTTTCTCAGGTACAAAGTGTTATAAATAAAAGTGATTCTGGTTAACTTCAGCAGAGGGAAAATGAATGGAGTTTTTTTTTCATATGAAACTATAAAACCCAACTGGAATAAAGGCAAGAAATGTGCATTCTAAGGAGTTTGACAATAGACATTACATTAATGGGTCCCAAGTTGCTAGTGTCTGGTCAAGATGCTGCTGCAAACACAACCAAAAGCTAGACTACTGTCTTTGGACATGGGCAAAACTATTTCTATAGAAAGGGGAGTCAAATTCTGTCCAGAGGGAGAAAACACACAACATTCTTTGTCTTTATGGGAAACTACTATGTCTAGGAAATCACTTGCTCTGAGCCAAAGATTGACCAGATTAAAGAGACTCACTTGTCTCTGATAAGGTGTGAGAGCTAATTGCATCCAATTAACTTAGCAGCTGATAGAGGCTGAAAGTAAATCCAAGCTTGATGCACAACCCCATTTGAGAACTGGCTGGGTTGCAATGGCTTTAGACATTCAAGACCTAGTAAAAAGCTCTGAGCTAATTAATTCACAGTGAATTACTGAGAAAACATGGATGGTGACTGGGTCATCTGCAATACGGATGATTTCACATCCCAAATATTGGTTTTGTTTTTATAATCTAGCATCTATTCATTTTGTAAAAAAATTCATACTGTCTGCTGTAGTGGTGTTCAATTATATCTCAAACACAATTGAATTCTTACCATCTCATAATCTAGGTGAAAAAAGACATACTATTTCCCAACAGCCTTTACTCCTAACATTCATTTTCATTTTCTGATACCTATACCCTGGCTGCTTTTCTCATGCAGAGGATTCAAATAAAAGCAATACTTTTGTAAGGTGAGTTGTTAAAACTCTCTAATCAGGCCATTTTTCATTTTCAGTTTGGGTAGATTCCATAAACAGAGCTGGTGAGGGCTGTCATGACTGTGATTCTATCATCTAAAGGATGCTTGCAAGCTTTGGGTGATAAGATAACCCAAGAAATAGAAATCAGGACCAGTGAGATGGCAACTGTCACCTAGCCTGATGCTTAATTACCTATACGGTAGCAGAACAGAACTGACTACAAAAGTTGTCCCCTGACTTCCACAGGTATACTGAGGAATGTGTATACACACATAAATACCCATGCAAACTAAATACATATGCGTAGTGAAAGAAAACTTTTCAAAAGGAAATTGTGTGTGTGTGTGTGTGTGTGTGCGTGTAGTCATTTTTTTAAATACTACATAGACATGGGACCAACTCCTGTAAGAAGTTTTAGATTCTCACCAACATGGTTATGAAAAAATTGGAAACAGAGAAAGAAATTCAGAATGTGTAAATATTCTGGGGAAGATATGGATACTAGTGTACCCATGTCATTTCCAAGTATTTTTCCTGCTTTCCTGTGAATTTTGACTTGTTACTATGTATCCCACACCTCTGCCAGAGGTGGGTATGTTAGGAAAGTCTATCTATATAGGTATGCTAGCATTCAATGAAGCAGAGCTTCAGGACTCTATACTCTATTCATGTAAGATCCAATCTATGCTCTAGTAAGTCCTCTCCTAATGGATTTTGGCCATAATTCCCCAGGGAAAAGGAGCGTTCACCCAAGTTAATTAAGCCAGAAGATAATAGTCTTAAGGTCAACCTAGGTGCAATCTTTCTTTAGTAGCACTTGAGAAAGACATATTGGAGAGTGCAGTCCCAATCCATTTCCTCTAAGGACGCGATAAGTGAGGCCAAGCTGATACTCTCAGTTGGGAAGGTTTCCTAGAGTATTAAGAAAGCTCTGAAGAAGTGTAGTGGATTAAAGTAAAAGAACATCAGAAAAGATGACAGGCAACCACCAGTGAGGACATTTCGTAGTTAATACACTGATTTTTCTTGTTTAATTATGTTTCTTGAAAAAAATCGCTAAAATAGACACTTCATTATATGGGATTTTATTCACTCTTGACATAAACAAGTTGGGTAATTTGTGATATTTAGTGTTTCATTTTAGCTAACAAGAAAAGTACATTTTAAAGGCTCTGAACCAAAGCTTTTTTTCCTTATAGTGCTGCTGGAGTTGAAAGTATGTCCTTGCCTGATGTCAGGCAAGCATGTTGCTGCTAAGTTACATATGAACCCATTTGCTTACTCCATTTTGAGATGGGGACTCATTCAGTTGCTCAGGCTGATCTTAAGTCACTCCTTCACAGACATGTCCTCCTGCTCCAGGAAGATTGGATACAAGAATCATCAAGTGAACAACTCTGGTGTTGGAGAACCTGGTGACAAATCTTTAGATATGAGTAATACTACTGCCTTTTAAAGTCTGTTCTTTCTTGTCACATAACAAACCTGGATGCAAGTTCTCTGAAGTAAAAGAAAAGAAGTGATTAGAAAAAGATTGGTTAGGTAAAGGATATTAAGCCCAGAGATTGGGTTATACATGTCTTATCTGGAGAAATCCACACATGTGGAGAATATCTTTCACAGTCCCAACAGCTAAAGAAAAAAATGGATGAAAGTATGTCATGGTGTGTAAATATTACATATATACATATATACACCTAACACACAGAGACATACATATAAATACACACATAAACACACACACACACACACACACACACACACACACACAGAGAGAGAGAGAGAGAGAGAGAGAGAGAGAGAGAGATAGAGAGAGAGAGAGAGAGAGAGAGAGAGAGAAGGGAAGAGAGAGATCCCTCTATCTTAATATAAGGTTTTATTGGAGATCATCCATGTTCATATGTTTGTAGAGTTTCTGTGCTATGTTTGAATTGCCACTGTATAGAAAGATATAACCTTGAGACTGTAACACCAGGAAATCCTCGGTCCCTTAGAGTAAAAGTTCACCTATCCTTAAGTTAGCTCACAGAAATAGGTTAGCACCAAGACCTCAGAGATTTATAAACTAAAGTAATATGGGAAAACTAGGTAGAGTTACTGTAGTTCAGCATGTTACCTTCTTACTGACTCACATTCAGCTATTTTATTTTTTCAGTGTGTGTGTGTGTGTGTGTGTGTGTGTGTGTGTACAGTGAGCATGTAGTTAGAGAACTGCTAGAGGGAGTCAGGTCTCTAAAGCATAACTGATCACTGGAATTGAACTCATTTTCAGCATTGTCAAGCCAACACATTTATACACTAAGCCATCTTACCACCCTGGTTTATTATATAAATCTCACAAAAAGAAAACTGGAGGAGCGGCTTAGGTATCATTAGTGAACCTGGCTGTGAGATTCTGGGTGGAAAGAAAACTTGATTAATGTCCTGATCATGTAGAAAGTTAGCAAAAGGAACAGATGTCCACCAGCTTGATCAGGAAGGCCAAAATACCATCAGAGTGAAGAACTCCCTCTTTCCAAAATCAACAAAATCTGTTTGCCACCTGGTCATATTCAGAGGCTTGCTGAGGGATAGTGGGTCCACACCTGACATGGTGACCTTGTGTCATTAAGATTGAATGGATTCACCTTTATAGACTGTGTTCATATTCATCAATGACACCTGTGTTGTCACTGTGTTCCCCCACCCCACTGTGTAGATCACTGTATGTGTGTGTGTATATATGTATATATAAAACCATGAGGAATATTACAGAGTCCATTACTATTTTGTAAATGATCTGTTAAGGAAACTGAACTGGAGAGATTCTTGTATGAGTTTGAAATGTGTCTCTGTCTGAAAAGGTTAAAGGACATAGAATAGGAAACAAGGGACTCATTCCATTATATTTGCTATGTCTTTTGCCCCCAGGTGATATTGCCTGAAATTAAATGAGTGAGTGTGGGGGTGAGGTGACTGTTTACTGACAATGAAAGGGCCTCAAAAACTTATGTAGGAAAGGAAAAATAACATATAATGATTATGTAAATTAAATGAGGCAAATAAGAGGTTTGTATATCACTAACTAGTATGAAGGTTCTTGTTTCTCTGCAATACATATGGTTTCTGCAAAGCCTATGTACAATGGGTCATGAATTTGTGTGTGTGTGTGTGTGTGTGTGTGTGTTAATGATTTTGATGATGATAATTATGTTAGTAATGATAATGGAGATGATGATGATAGCATAATGATTGTTTTATACTGTTCAGTCTTTTAAGGAAAGAGAATACATTGAGTAATTCAGTGGGCAGGAGAGAGATCAATGGTTAAAAGTTCTTGGTGCTCTTGCAGAGAACTCTGGTTTACTTCCTATCATAAAAAAGTGACTTATTTGCTACTGCCTCTAATTCCAGCTCCAAAACAGAAGTTCTGAGATTCTCTTCTGACTGCACATATCCATACACTTAGCATATGCATTTATACACACATTTGCACACACACACACACACACACACACACACACATTTGCACACACACACATCAAAATACACACAGAGAGAAATAGAAATATGAGAAACAAAAGTCATTTGGGTAGAGTTGTGGATATGTGGGAAATCTCACTTATCCTTTGGTTTCTGGTTTTGTTTTCTTTCTTCCATGTTCATGAGAAACTTTGGGGAGTTTCAGATTCTTGGATAGTATTTGTGAATGATTTTTCTCCAAGTCCAGCATATGATATCAACTTAAGTTATTTGTGAAATATTCTTAAATTCGTACTCAGAATAACCTTTTAGCCAATCTGGAGGCAATTGGGAGAGGACCCAAAAGCTGCTGGTTTGAAAAGGAGTAATTAGAGATGATTTACACATTGCTGTGTAGGGAAGAAGAGAGAGAAGCGAGGCATATGATATATGTCATGGCCAGTCTGGGTTCTGATGATACCCTTCTCCTTCAGAGATGCTCAATGCCATCTTTAAAACATCCATCAATGTGGTGAAGACAGGAATGCTAATTGAGTGTTTTTAGCATAATAGAAAATCAATTTTAATTGTCCCAAATGGAACTATTGTTTACAGTTACAGATGGCTGCCAGGCTGGACCTGGAAAAAAATAAATGAGTCTGGAGAGTAGGGAATTGCTTTCAATTCCTGGGAGTATTGCAAGGAAGGCTTTGGAGAATTCAGTCTAAGAAGGTTGTAAGGCAGAAAACTGATTGCCTATAAAGGTTTTAAAATGGTGTTTTCCTCTAGGACTGTGCTGTAACTGGTATCATCAATTTCCACCTTGTCAACCCCAATCCTAGTGTTTCCATATGATGGTGGGTTCCCACAATAGCTGTTGCCAGCAGGGTTTAAAATCACCAGTGACTCCCTCTCACCACTTCTACCTGCTTCCTTGCTGCATTTTCTTTTTCTTCCTTGGACTTTTCATGCAAAGAAAGCTTTCCTGTTGTTGTTTCACTTTTCCTACATGTAGATATTTGGGTATTGGGTTTATGTTCAATTAGTCTAAAATGGTCTGCTGGACAATATTGCACTTTAGAAGAGTCCAACCAAGCCCTTCACTACTGACTGTATGCCTAGAATGAGTGACTTAATTCAGTTCTCTAGCTGTAAGAGCAGCATATTGACAGCTGCTGGTAGACAAGTCTTGTATTAATGAGTTCATTGAAACCAAGCTTCTAACAGAAGCCCTGCTGTGGAGTTCACCTCAAAGATGTCAAGTGATCACGCTCTACTTTATTCCCTTCTTGCCTCTTTTAATGAGCAGTTGAAACACATCATATACAAAAGTATGTAATTCTTCAAGTGAAACATGTGCAGGCAAGAGGAGATCAAAACTAAGAAGTAGGAAGTACGGGCTCACTGTAGGTAACTGTCAGTACACATTGCCTTTAGATCATCATGAGAAGGACTCATTAGGATCTTTGGATCCCATGGGAACAAGAATCCCAGTGTCTGCATCTTAGTTCTGCTTCCCAGTTCATTCAGATACAAATTCCATTTTAAGAAGTTCACTGTGTTCAATTGATGTCCCTTGGAGGCCCGCTCTTTTCTGATGGGAAACAGAAAATGAGTGGATCTTGGGGAAGGAAAGGGGAGATTGGGGAGGGAACTAGGAGGAGTAGAGAGAAAAGAAACTGAGGTTTGGAAGTAATGTATGAGAGAAGGAGAAATTTAAAGTAAATAAATAAGACAAATTAAATCTAAGGAAAATATTCAGTCCCCCAAATTTTAGTAGGTCATAAATAGACATGGGTCCTGATCTTCCTGTGTGGTGATGCACTCCCACTGTGGTCACAGTACACAGGCTTGTGTGGTCATTAGCCAGCTTCAGTGGCACTGTTGATTGCATATGATAGGGAAATAATCACTTTCTGACAGTCTTTAATGTTCTCAGTTTGGTTTTCAGGATTTCTCTCTAAAAACTTTACACTATCTCTTTAGAAGAAGTGATCATAAATCTCATCATAGTCATAATCCATAAACCATCACACATAAGTACAGTATTAAGAGAAGAAGAAAAAAATTTCAAAATATACTCTGTTATCTCTTAAAGTGGGCTTTCAAACTATAAGAAAGTTGACATTTTGAGCCATTTAATTCTTGATGTATATGTGTGCAGAGCAAACGGATTATCACAACATTGAAAAGGGTTTAGTTTTTCATCATTCTTGGCTTTTCTCCATTAGATATCTGCCACGGACCGACTCAGTCGGAACACACACTCCCGTGGGGAATCAGGGTCTTTGGTATGCAGGAAGGTACAGGTCCGGCGAATGACAGACAGACACACACAAGATCTGAATGCGTCTGAATGCACTTTACTGTTCTGAGGCAGGTATTTTTATACATATCACAAGTTGATATTCAGTGAAATGTTTACAAAGAATGGTTACCATGAGTATCTGGCACAAGGAAATACAAAATTAGTCAGGTATGAATGTCAGAGATTACACACAAGGTCATCGCGTCCCTCTGTAGTCAATGATAAATTAGTAATTGGAATTAGTAATTAGTTTTTGGAAACACTATGTATGCTATCTTCCTCAGGCTTATTTTGAAACTTTACTAACTGATGGTTTCCATGTCAGAGTGCCAAAGACCAGCCAACCATACAAATAAATTGTTGGGAGGTTAATTCTTTAATGTATCTAGGTAATAACTGTACAGCTAATTAAAAGCAAAGCAATGGATCTCTAGAAGGAATCATGGCCAGTACTGTAGTTCAAAGGATGAACTCTGAATGAACTGTCACGCCTGGAATGCTCGCACCTTTGGCTGGCAGAGACATCTCGTAAGTAAAAGAACAGGTCAGATAAAGGTTTACACAGCTTGCCATGAGAAATTTCAGCTCAGCTCTATCTGCAGCCAAGGAGGCCCACAGCGGCATTCCCTGAACAGCCCCAGTAAATATCACGTGGCCTCTGCCTGGATTGCAGCTTGGCTGCGTGAAACTACGGGGTTCAAGAAATGCGCCGTGATATCTCCCGCTTTTTTATTTTTTAATTTTGAGCTCATGAATATCTCTTTTGGCAGCAGAAATGGAGGAGAAGACTAGTTTGAAAATTATTGGAAGGATAAGAAGAAAAAGAAAGATTACCTCTGCAGCCACGGCGACGACAACAATCCAATGTAACCAAGTTACAGGGTTCAGAGACTTCAAACCAGAACTAAAAGCCTGAGCCAAATCCTCTAAGTTAACTGATCCATCTTGTGCTTTACTCATAACCGCAATTTGAGCTTTTAATTGAGCCATATCATGAGAGATATCATTATCTTTCCAAATTCCCAACAAATGATTTTTTGTAAGAGTCCAATTATGTTGCTTGTCATAGATTAATGGCGTTACGCATATGTATCGAAAGCTGGCATGACATCTGGTGGAAAGCTGAACCTTAATATTTTGTATCTCTTGTCCTAACTCTAGAACTACATCCTCTAGAGCATCAATCTTTGCTTCCAATTTCTTATCTATAACCTCTTGTTTTACCAGTGCCAAAGAAACATTCTTACTCAAATCATTAACAAAGTGTGCAGTCTTCATTTCTGAGACTAAAGCAACTGATGAAACTGTAAGTGAAGTTACAATAGCTATCAAGGCACTGATACCTAACATTAAAGCTGCTACAAAACGCTTTGGCCTAATAAGCTCACTAATTCTTGTAACTACCTGTAAAGCCTCATTGTCAAACCAAGCTTCATCCTTTAGATCTACAGGAAGCATTACGTAGGAAGGTCTTTGTAATATCACGATGCGTGAATAGGATTCAACCAACTTATGATCAACACAATTAGTTAAAATACATTCGGAACAGTGAACCTCATAAGAGTGCCCTAATTTAGTAATGATTAAATCTGTATCATTTCCAGCAAGTATACTATAAGGATAGCTCAAACAAGATCTAATTGCTACAGGAAGAGGTCTAGACTCCAGAGGCTTCTTAAAGTAAATTATACTAGATGCAGCAAAAAGTCTAAATAGTCCTGGAAATGTATTCAAAACATCACCTAAAGGAGAATGGCTAACATAGATAGGTTCTACCCATCCTGGTGTAAACCACCTATTAATAGGTTCTAAAGTAAACCTTTCAGGTTTATATCCATGATACTGTAATTTTTCACCAAGAAGGAAAACTCTATAGTTATTATTTGGTGTGGCTACGGAATAATCATAAATCCTCTCTTGATTCTCCCAGGGAATATGTGCTATAGCCCAACGTTCAAAACCACATTTAAGCCAACTTGGTCTTTCATAAATCCGAGGAAGCTCCCACATCTTATCTTTATCTTTATAGTTCCAGGAACATAAATCTAAAGGGATCTCCTTAAATAACTTCCTAAAGGTTTCATTATGAAAATTAGTCCCCAAAATCTTTAGTTTAATTTCCCACATAAATCTTCTATGATATGGAGGTTCTTTCGCTGGAGACGATTTATCTGGAGCATCAGCAAGGATAGTTTTATAGGCAAGAGAAAGACAACCCATAGACCCCGATCTAGCTAAATCAATGCAAATCGGAGCAGAGTCTGACATCCCCTTATATCTAAATGGAGTAGAGGTTAGATGGGAGGAAAGAGTAGCATGTCCCCCCATAAGTCTGGTATCATTGGTCATCACTCTAATATTTACATTCTCCCCCCAACCCACGGGATGAAGAAGTGGGGGATGAGGAACATAAGCCCAATATGAAACTGCAGACACAGGACACATTTGCATAGAAAGGATAACAAACATAGCAAGAAACATGTTTTCTGTCGATAACTGCTTTCTGGTGCTAGTGATCATCTGCTGCGCTTCTCGGGCGAGTCTCCTCAGCTGTCCCCAGGTAGGCAGATCCTCCCTTGACTCGTGTGACTCAGGAACAGACGAGGTCTCCCGTAGAACAGCAAGATCAAGCCCCATCATCATTCTCAGCATCTTCTTCTTTTTCAGTCTCTGCTTTCTCCTTTGATTCCTTGATAGAGGCCCTCTGGTTAAACGGCCGAATGAGCCTGTCTGGGATCCAGATTGGACTATCTGCATCCTGTGGAAAAACACAAGCATATCCTCTCCCGGAGGAAATTAAAGCATCCGGTCCTTTCCAGGATCCGGTTAATAAGTCTTTCCACATTACTTGTGGAAGTTGTTCTCCTTTTATTCCTCCCCAATGTTTCATAGCAGGGGAGTTTCCTTGTTCATCAGTATTCAAATAATTTATCACAAAAAGAGCATGATTCAAAAGATGATGGGGAGAAAAATATTTATTAGCAGCCCTGAGGCGTTCAATCTGATTTTTTAAAGTTTGGTGAGATCTCTCAATTATTGCCTGTCCTTGGGGATTATATGGTATTCCTGTGGTATGGTGTATATCCCATGCTCGCAGAAAAGAGGCAAAAGCCTTAGATGTATAAGCTGGAGCATTATCTGTCTTAATTCTCAATGGCTTTCCCATCATCATGAAGCTTTGTACAAGATGTTGAATTACATCTTTCACAGCTTCTCCACTTCTAGCAGAGGCAAACAGCACATGAGAATAAGTATCCACTGTCACATGAACATAAGCCAATTTTCCAAATTCAGGGATATGTGTAACGTCCATTTGCCATAAAGCTAATGCCTTAAGGCCTCGGGGATTTACTCCCATTTTTTGTGGGTGATAAACTTGAGGACAATTACCACAATCCTTAACTATCTGTCTGGCTTGTTCTCTAGTAATATGAAACATCCTTCTTAAAGCAAGAGCATTTTGATGATGTAGCTCATGACTATTCTTTGCCTCTAATACATTCATAACTGTTCCTCTAGTTAATGCGTCAGCCATATAATTTCCTTTACTAAGGGGGCCTGGTAAATTAGAGTGACCCCGTATATGTCCTACATAAAATTTTTCTACTCTTTTTCTAATCGTATTTTGCAATTGCTGTAATAAATTTAAAATTTGAGACTGCCCTGAAAGCAAGGCTGTTTCTATGGCTGGAAACAAATTAACCACATACTTTGAATCCGTATAAAGATTAAATTTTTCTGTAAAACTTTGAAAAGCAAGTAGAACTGCTCTTATCTCTGCTTGCTGAGCAGAAGTCTGCACACCTTCCTCTATCAGAGGCTTTTGTCCTGGTACATAAACCACGGACCTCCCATTAGAGGAGCCATCTGTGAAAATACATAAGGCAGACTCCAAAGGTTGTGAAGAACACTTATTTGAGAAAATTATTTCTGTTTCCTTATAAAATTCAATTAAAGGATGTTTAGGATAGTGATATTTAATTTGTCCTGTATAACCTTGCAATGCAATTCCCCAATCATCATCTTCCATCAATAGTATTTCAAATTGCCTTTTATTATATGGTAATATAATATTATGCATTTCTCTACCAAATAGTTCCCTGGATCTCATTCTTCCTTTATTAATCAATAATGAGCACATATATGGATAAGAAGCCAACATTTTCTGTTGCACATGAGGTAAATGTATCCATTCCAACACACCATCCTGCCATAAGCATCCAGTGGGAGTGTAAGGTGTTTTAAAAATTATCAAGTCCCACTCTTTATCATAAGATATCTGCTTTACCTTTGCATCATTTAAGTTTTCTTCCACCAATGCTAAAGCTTTTATGGCTTCTTGAGTCATAACTCTTGGAGACTTAGGATCAGTATCCCCTTGTAATAGTTGAAACAAAGGACTTAATTTTCTTGTAGTAATTTTCAAAAAAGGTCTAATCCAATTAATATTTCCTAATAATTTCTGAAAATCATTTAAATTCCTTAATTTGTCTACTCTTATAGACACCTTTTGTGAGGCAATATAGTCATCATGAATTAACTGTCCCAAATAACTTAAAGGTCTATTCTTTTGTATCTTATCTGGGGCTATTACTAATCCAAATTTGGTAAAATGTTCAATTGTATAAAGTAATATTTCCTTATTAATTGATGGTGATTGATGAGCAATCAAGATGTCATCCATAAAGTGGGCAAAGTAAGCCTCAGGATATTTTTTTCTAATCAATACTAAAGCTTGATCCACAAATTTTTGACATAATGTCGGACTATTTTTCATTCCTTGAGGCAACACTTTCCATTGATACCTTCTATATGGCCTTCTCAAATTTACAGCTGGCACACTAAAAGCAAATCTTTTACAATCCTCAGGATGTAATTTTATAGTAAAAAAGCAATCTTGCAAATCAATTACTATCACATCCCATCCTGCAGGAACTGCCACTGGAGAGGGCAGTCCTGGCTGCAAAGCTCCCATGTCTTCCATGGTAGCATTTACTGCCCTAAGGTCCTGTAGCAATCTCCACTTCCCAGATTTTTTCTTTATTACAAATATGGGAGTGTTCCAAGGACTATTGCTTTCTTCAAGATGTCCTTTTTCTAATTGTTCTTGCACAAGTTGTTCTATAGCCTGTATTTTTTCTTCTGTTAGGGACCACTGATTGAGCCATACAGGCTGGTCCGATTTCCAATTTAATTTATCTGCATACAACAAGCCCTCAGCGGCCCCTATGAAAAATGCTGTTCACTCAGATTATCTGAGGTGACTAATTTTACATCCATGTCACCCATCATGTCTCTTCCCCACAAGGAAAAGGGGAGAGAAGGAACAACGTAAGGCTGAATCATTCCTGTCTTTCCTTCCAATTCCCATTTCAGGAACTGTGAACTTTGAGCCACATTAAAAGCTGTCCCTAAACCTAACAAAGAAGAAGAAGTCCTCTTACATGGCCAAGATGAAGGCCAATCCTTTCCTGCTATACAAGTCTTATCTGCCCCTGTATCCAAAAGTCCTTGAAACAACTTTCCATTTACTCTAACTGCTTTAAAAGGTCTTTCCATACCAATATTTTGGACCCATGCCACAACATCTGTAGAACCAAACTTCCCTTGTCCACGTTCACGCTTTAAGATTGGATTAGGTAAGTTAAGATAAGGCAGGAGCAGAAGCTGAGCTATTCTCTGCCCCTTATGAATTTGTATAGTTTCTTTTAATGGTCTAATCATGACTTTTATTTCTCCTGTGCTATCACTATCAATCACACCAGGCAGCACCTCAAAATTCTTTTTATAGTTTGAACTACGGCCAATTATTAACCCTACAGTTCCCTGTGGCAGAGTTCCCAAGGTAGACGTAGAGACCAAGGAAACACCGTCCCATCTAGAGAATATTACATCATCACAAGAGGCTAAATCTAAACCAGCACTACCAGGAGTAGCTCTAGGCAAATCATGTATAGTAAATTCAGGAGCCTCAGGATTCAGAGGACTCCCTGATGTAACTACAGTAGTTTCCTCTCTTTCGAGTTCGGGGCTGAGAGGCTGCCCCTGATTTAGTTTTTTGATTCCTCCTCCTTCTTTTCCCCATTAAGGGGTGTTCCATCCTTGTGGAACCTGGACTTGCACTCATTTTTCCAGTGCCTGCCTTTCTGGCAACGAGGGCATGCTCCTGGGGGAAGACCCCTTCTATTGGAGTCCCTCTTATTATTCTTTGGACATTGCCTTTGCATATGTCCTGATTTCCCACATTTAAAACAAGTGGGCTTGGAGGTTTCTTTTCCTCCTTTACCATAAGTCTTTTTAACACAGGCGCTGATTTCTCTCCCTTCATAGCTGCAGCGTAGGCCATACCTTGGACTACGGCTGGTGAGGCATCCACGCAGGCTTTCACATAGTCCTGCACTGTTCCTGTCTTTCTAATAGGCCTTATCAAATCTTGGCATAAAGCATTAGCATTTTCCCAAGCCAACTGCTTAAGGAGTATCTCAAAGAATTCCCTGGTTGTACTTTCTGAAGCTTTTAACTCTCTGCTAGCCATCATATGCTTAAACACTGAAAAGAACATTCGTTCTTGCTTTGACTCGGTCTGCCCCATGGTATCAGATTACTTGCACTTAACCGGTGATCCTTTACCGGCGGGACCGCGGCTCCCTCGCAAGATCCGGCCTGTTACCTTGAAAGAAAGAAAGAAAGAAGGAAAGTTTACCTGCCCAAGGTCCCTGTTCTGAGGCGCCAGCTGCCACGGACCGACTCAGTCGGAACACACACTCCCGTGGGGAATCAGGGTCTTTGGTATGCAGGAAGGTACAGGTCCGGCGAATGACAGACAGACACACACAAGATCTGAATGCGTCTGAATGCACTTTACTGTTCTGAGGCAGGTATTTTTATACATATCACAAGTTGATATTCAGTGAAATGTTTACAAAGAATGGTTACCATGAGTATCTGGCACAAGGAAATACAAAATTAGTCAGGTATGAATGTCAGAGATTACACACAAGGTCATCGCGTCCCTCTGTAGTCAATGATAAATTAGTAATTGGAATTAGTAATTAGTTTTTGGAAACACTATGTATGCTATCTTCCTCAGGCTTATTTTGAAACTTTACTAACTGATGGTTTCCATGTCAGAGTGCCAAAGACCAGCCAACCATACAAATAAATTGTTGGGAGGTTAATTCTTTAATGTATCTAGGTAATAACTGTACAGCTAATTAAAAGCAAAGCAATGGATCTCTAGAAGGAATCATGGCCAGTACTGTAGTTCAAAGGATGAACTCTGAATGAACTGTCACGCCTGGAATGCTCGCACCTTTGGCTGGCAGAGACATCTCGTAAGTAAAAGAACAGGTCAGATAAAGGTTTACACAGCTTGCCATGAGAAATTTCAGCTCAGCTCTATCTGCAGCCAAGGAGGCCCACAGCGGCATTCCCTGAACAGCCCCAGTAAATATCACGTGGCCTCTGCCTGGATTGCAGCTTGGCTGCGTGAAACTACGGGGTTCAAGAAATGCGCCGTGATAGATATCAGTGGCACCTCTCTGTTGTAATAATCAAGACTGTCACTAGACATTGTCACTTATTCCCTGGAGTATAGTACTTATCCCACTGGGTGCCAATTTTCTTTTTCTTTGCTGTAATTTGAAGGTATTAAATGGAAAATAAAGCTAGTGCTGGTTTTCCATGGCAGGGATGAAATACTTGAAATGATTGAAAAAGAGAAAAATATTAGTTTGGGATTATTGTCTCATAGCCAAAGAGACCATAGTCACTTGGCTCTGTCATATGGGGACTGTATTATCATAGTTCCCCATAGTGGAACATGGAGTGGTCAGAAACCAAAGATGGAGAAAGGGAGTATTGTCTCAATATCCACTTGAAGAACCTATCTTCCATGACATCGTTCCACCTACTAGGAGTTGTCCAGCGTTCCTAGAAGTGTCTCAGGTAGTACATAAGTAAGAGTCTTATGGCTCTTATTGCATCAGCTAGGGACTAATGCCTTTTGGCCAGTTGATATAGAACTCAGATGGCAAGTTCATTAGCTACCAACAAGAAACAGACCTATTAAAAGTACCCTCACTCGAGTTGATCTGAATGGCACTATTGATTCTTGGATCATTTGTGAGAGGAGGAAGATTAGACAATCACTTCAAGCATGTAGTGAGAACCAGGAATTTACACTCTGAACTGTTTGCCGGGGGCCTCTGCTCCACTGATGGCCACTCTCTCTTGGGGAGGCAGAACACAGAGAGTCTATGCTTATCCCTCACTGCCCATGGTAGATGCAAAGTTGTAGAGAAGGGTCTAGGCACCGCTCTAGAGATGGAAAAGTGCAGTCTGAGATGTATAAAAGCCAGAACTTGTTTTGGGATCTCTAGGCCTTCAAAGAAGCCAGGACCATGGAATTTTCAGGCTCTTGAACACCCAGTCATCACTGGGAGTCACAGAAGAGCAGAGAATGGAGATTGGGTCTGCAGACTTAGGAGAGCATCTAGCCTGGCTGAGAGAAAGGGGAGCTCTGGCTTGTCACAGCAATGATGAACGTTAGCTTAGCTGAGGCAGGCTTGGAGGCAGCTCTGGCTAGGAGCACAGAGAAGTCTTCTGTGGTACAATTAAGCTGCCTTTTCTATAGCTCCCCATGGCAGATCTTGATGAAAGAGACAGTCCGTGGTTCTAAACAGTTTATTGGTTATTTGTGGCAGAAAATGGATACATAACTCACCATATAAACTTTTCAGTGTAGACCTGAGATTAAGTAGTGTTTGCAGGGAGGAATGTCTTGGAAGGGAAACATCAGCTGAGCCCTCCATTCCTCTAGTAACCTCACTAGCAAGGAGAACTCTGCTTTGGGCCTACATTACCATAAGACATCTTTTTTGAAGTAAGGAGCATGGCACCTGTGAGGAGCTGGGCGTCACCTAAGCCTCAGGTGTGTGCCCACCAATTCTCTGGGTCTCAACTGGCTCTACCTTATCAAATTTCCTGGCAGGGGTTTTACATCCCACAATAATACATTCATGACAAATTAAAACATAAAGCCCCTGTCAGTCCTCTAACCTCCAGAATGGCATCCCTTCTGCTCCCAGCCTCCCTCCAGCACACTTCTTCCTCTTACATATTAATTACACATAGTGTAGTTATAGCTAGCTTTCATACTTTCTCCCTTGCTGTTCTGGGCAGTGGGACACTTACACAGGGCATAGTCAGTTCACCAGGACTCTGTGAGTCCCAAGCATTCCCATTCTTTTACCATCAATGCAACTGAAGCAGAATGAGTCTGTCATTTTGACATTTTTCATTCTTCTGTTCATTTTACATACTATAGAAATTGTCTTGTCTTTCATTTATATAACTCTAGTTATAAAAACCTGACGAAAATGGACAAAATATGAATGCTATTTGTATAAATAGATAGTTGAACTAACTATAAGAAAAGCTATTGTTTATCAAACAAACTCATTTGTGTTTTAGAGCTTCTATGAGCTGGGTTTTGGGCTTTTCCAGAGACTCTCCTAGCTATTATAAATTTGGGCTAAAGTCAAACATTGTTGTATGCTCAGGTTGTAGATGAAGTAGTTGCCTCAAGGACAAAAAGATTGATTTTCTAGAAGTAGGGTTCAATGTTTTGGGTAAAGTTCTAATAGGTGACCATGATATCATATATTGAACCCAAAAACAGTACAACTAGAGTGTGATCTGCTCTTCAGTAAGATGCCCGCCATAGGTCACTACACAGAAAAGCCTTGGAGGGGCTTGTAAGAAAACTCTGGCAATTATAGCCAGGATGAGGCAAGTGATAGGAAGACTGGAATGTAAAGCCTTTTGAGGGATCCCAAGGAAAGTCCTTCCGCAAGTGTCACAGAATAAGGGGATGTAGTTCCCTTGTTAGAGTGCTTGTCTAGTGTGCACAAAGCCCTGGTTGGATTGCCAGCACCCTACTGTCTTCAGGTATAATGCTATGAGCCTGTAAGGCTAGCACTTGAAAGATAGAAAGGCCAAAGAATCAGACATGCAGTGTAGTCCTCAGCTACACAGTGAATTTGAGGACGGCCTAGGTACATAAGATCCTGCCTCAAGAGAAGAACTGTATCAGAGTAGCAGCTCCTTTGTCTTCTGTGTGGCATGGCTAAAGTGCTTTCATCACCTCATTTCATTCAGAATGACAGGCTTTGAATGGAGGATAATAAGGTGTCCTTTCCTCTCTTCCAGGGAAAAGATCAAAGTTCTTTCTTCATGACTTCCCCACTACACTGTCAATCAACCGTTTACTCATGCATATTAAAATGCTGAGAAAAATAACTTCCCCACTGGCTGGCTTTCTTAAATTGTCAAAATTATACAGCCACAGCTGCCAACCCTGGTTTCCTGCAGCTTCTGTTTTGGCTAAAAGCTGATCAAACTCTAAGAAGCCAGGTGAATTTAAATCATGACTGCCCAAAGAGAAATTCGCAAAATTGTTATCAGGAAATGGGATATCAATTCATACCACTCCTCTAAATATAGGTTAATGAAGTAAGTACTTGCTTTTCCTTCATAAAAAAATTACTGACTAATGTTAAGGTTTATTTGACTATTTTTAACATTAGCCCTTTATGGGAAAATTATCTTAAAAGCGTTCATTCATAATTCTCACACACAAAATAATTTTGAGCACTATTCTATCCATTAGCCTATTTAATTAAATCCTCACAAGAACTATACTCAGGGACATATTTAACCTACTTTTGAATTCAAGAAATACTGAGTTGTGGAATGACTGACACAGATATGAAACACAAATGTAGAACTAACAGTCAACACACTATCTTTTAGTGTAACCAAGACACTTCTAGATAAAGAAAGGTATTCCAGGAAATAACAGAACAGACTCAAACATTGGTATGGGCTTCTCTGTTATTCTCTATGGTTTCTTTACTTTGGTCATATATAGGGTTTAGAAGGAGTTCAAGATGTAGCCCCAAAGGTGGCTAAGAACCCTCTCATTCCCTTTTAATATTGCTTAAAATTTGTAACTTACAAAGGGGTTGGATAATTTTCTTCTGAGAACAAAAGGGTTCTTAAACAAATGAGTACATCAGAAGCTTACCATGTTTTTCTTGGCTCTCTGCATTCCCTTATTTGTTCATAGAAAGCATAGATAATCAAATTACCCAAGTACCACTGAAATAGAGGTGATCCTAAGTGGAGCTCAAAGACTTCTGGATGTCTGTCTCTTCATCCCAACATATCTAGAATATTTTTTGTCACTTGGGACATCCTTACCTTTCATGCTCAATTCAGAAACTGGATCTTCTGATTTGCAATTAGGGGAGGAGAAAAAAGTGCAGATCAAGTAGTTTATAGGTAGGAGTCAGGGAAATGGCTCAGTGGGTTTAGCAAGCATAATAATCAGAGTTCAAATCCCCAGGGTGAGCCAATATGCATTGGTATGGACAGTTGGTAAAAGACAATTTTAATATGATCTTAAGTACTAACTGTCCATCTCCACTGAATATTGGCCCACCCTGGAATTATTTCTGCATGGAAACCACAAAACGCCAGATTTAGATGAAAGGTGGTCCCTAAATGGAAAGAACGTTCAACATTACCACAGGGGTGGAGTGGAGCAGCACATGTGTTCCACCTCAGTGGCATATTAATAATTTGATTGTCTATGCTTTTTAGAACCCTACTGGAAAGGAAGCAGGCAAAGGATGTGAGAAGCTTCTGTTGGATTCATGTGTTTAAAAATCATGTGTGGTTAGTTGGGAAAGCGAGTGTGGCATAGATATATCAAAGCTCCATTTTGCCTACATTTTGATCTTAACTTCTGTTCTTTTTTGTCTTAACTGATCTACATTCCCTCTCCTCTTTTTTTTTAAATTTATTTTTAAGATTTTGAAACTGAAGTGAAAATATCTTGCCTACATGTATGTAAGTGAGTAGCATGTATGCCTGGTACTTGAGAAGGACAGATTAGGTATATACTGCTGAAATTTTGGTGATTAGAACTTAAGCTAAATCTTCTAGAACACCAACTGCTCTTAACCTCTGAGACTTGTAACAAGGCCAGTTCTCTCTGCACAGTGTGTCACACTCTAGAGACTATCTTCATGTGAAAAAGCCATGACTAACTCTCTTTATCATTGTCCATCCACAAAAAGATGTCTGAACCTACAATCTACTGGGAAGTAAATACCAGTTCATACCCCTTCTATTCTCTTACTTTAATTTATCAAGGGGGATAAGAGTATGGAAGATGTATTTCATGGAAGCCAGTTTGCATTTTACCCTGGCCTATGTCTTGAGGTGCTGTTATATAGACAAGTGAACTTTAACTGTTGTGCTCAGAATGACATTAAACATAAATTAGCTTTCCCTATGACAAGTTGTGCAATAGTCTCCTTCCATCAATGGAGCATTGGCATTAGTACATCTAAGGCATTTTACACTTCCTGGGAAAGGTGATATTTTTCTACTGAATGTACCTTCTTATAGTCTCTTAAATCTTGAGGATTTTCACTCAAAGCATATCTCACTGCCTATTTTCTTTTGAGGGAAGACAGCTATCTTAGTTTGGGTTTTATTGCTATGAGAAGACACTATGACCAAGATAACACTTATAAAGGAAAACATTTAATTGGGGATGGCTTGTAGTTTTAAAGATTCAGTCCATTATCATCATGGCTGGAAGCATGGCAATGTGCAGGCAGATATGATGCTGGAGGAGCCAAGAATTCAACATTTTGATCCAAAAACAGCTAAGAAGAAGCTGTCTTTCAAAGGCAGCAAGGAGGATTGTCTCATTACACACTGGGTAGATCCTCAGCATAGGAAACTTGGAAGCCTATTCATGAGTGAGACACTTCCTCCATCAAGGCCACACCAACTCAAACAAGGCCACACCTCCTAGTAGCACCACTACCCATGGGCCAAGTATAATCAAACCACCACAATAGAAAATTTCTTTGAGTTTGTTTATGTAGTGGATTACATTGATGGATTTCCGTATACTGAACCATCCCTGCATCCCTGGGATGAAGCCAATTTGATTATGGTGAATGATCATTTTGATGTGTTCTTGGATTCGGTTGGCAAGAATTTTATTGAGTATTTTTACATTGATATTCATAAGGGAAATTGGTCTGAAGTTTTCTTTCTTAGGTGGATCTGTGTATGGTTTTGGTATCAGGGTAATTGTGGCTTCCTAGAATGACTTGGGTAGTGTGTCTTCTGTTTCTATTTTGTGGAATAGTTTGAAGAGTATTGGTATTAGGTCTTCTTTGAAGGTCTGATAGAATTCTGCACTGAAACCATCTGGTCCTGCGCTTTTTTTGGTTGGGAGACTTTCTATGACCCCTTCTATTTTTTTGGAGGTTATGGGACTGTTTAGATGATCTATTTGATCCTGATTTAATTTTGGTATTTGGTATCTGTCTAGGAAATTGTCCATTTCCTCCAGATTATCCAGTTGTGTTGAGTATAGGCTTTTGTAGTAGGATCTGATGATTTTTTGAATTTCTTCAGTTTCTGTTGTTATATCTCCTTTTTCATATCTAATTTTGTTAATTTGGATACAGTCTCTGTGCCCTTTGGTAAGTCTGGCTAAGTGTTTATCTTGATGATTTTCTCAAAGAACCAGCTCCTGGTTTTGTTGATTCTTTGTATGGTTCTCTGGATGCTGAAAAAGCATTTGACAAAATTGAGCATCCTTTCATGCTAAAAGTCTTGGAAAGAACAGGAATTCAAGGCCCATACTTAAACATAGTAAAAGCAATTTACACCAGACCAATGGCCAACATCAAAGTAAATGGAGAGAAACTTGAAGCAATCCCACTAAAACCAGGGACTAGACAAGGCTGCCCCCTTTCACCTTATCTTTTCAATATTGTACTAGCAGTACTAGCTAGAGCAATTCGACAACATAAAGAAGTCAACGGGATACAAATTGGAAAGGAAGAAGTCAAACTTTCACTATTCGCAGATGATATGATAGTATACTTAAGTGACCCAAAAAACTGCATGAGAGAATTCCTACAGCTGATAAACAACTTCAGCAAAGTGGCTGGTTATAAAATCAACTTAAGCAAATCAGTAGCTTTCCTATACTCAAAGGCTAATCAGGCTGAGAAAGAAATTAGGGAAATGACACCTTTCACAATAGCCACAAACAATATAAAGTATCTTGGTGTGACTCTAACCAAACAAGTGAAAGATTTGTATGACAAAAACTTCAGGTCTCTGAAGAAGGAAATGGAAGAAGACCTCAGAAAATGGAAAAATCTTTCATGCACATGGGTTGGCAGGATTAATAGTTAAAATGGCAATCTTGCCAAAAGCAATGTACAGATTCAACACAATCCCCATCAAAATCCCAACTCAGTTCTTCATAGAGTTAGAAAGAGCAATTCTCAAGTTCATCTGGAATAACAAAAAACCCAGGATAGCTAAAACTATTATCAACAGTAAAAGAACTTCTGGGGGAATCAGTATCCTGTACCACAAGCAATACTACAGAGCAGTAGTGTTAAAAACTGCATGGTATTGATAGACTGACAGGGAGGTGGATCAATGGAATAGGATTGAAGACCCAGAATTGAACCCACACATCTTTGGCCAATTGATCTTCAACAAAGGAGCTGAAAACATCCAGTGGAAAAAAGATAGCCTTTTCAACAAATAGTGCTGGCTCAACTGGAGGTCAACATGCAGAAGAATAAGAATTGATCCACTCTTATCTCCTTGTACTAAGCTCAACTCCAAGTGGATCAAGGACCTCCACATAAAACCAGACACACTAAAACTTATAGAAAAGAAACTGGGGAAGACCCTTGAGGGCATTGGCTCAGGGGGAAAGTTCCTGAACAGAACACCAATAACTTATGCTCTAAGATCAAGAATAGACACATGGGACCTCATAAAATTACAAAGTTTCTGTAAGATAAAAGCACTGTCAAAAGGACAAATCAGCAACCAAAAAATTGGGAAAAGATCTTCACCAACCCTACATCTGACAGAGGGCTAATATCCAATGTATACAAAGAACTCAAGAAGTTAGACCCCAGAAAACCAAATAACCCTATCAAAAAATGGGTACAGAGCTAAACAAAGACTTTTCACTTGAAGAAATTCAGATGGCTGAGAAACTCCTTAAAAATATTCAACACCAATAGTCATTAGAGAAATGCCAATCAAAACAACCCTTAGATTTCATCTCACACCAGTGAGAATGGCTATGATTCAAAACTCAGGAAGCAAAGGAGGAATGGATACAGAAAATGTGGCATATTTATACAATGGAATACTACTCAGCAATTAAAAATAATGAATTCATGCAATTTGTAGGCAAATGGATCTAGAAAATATCATCCTAAGTGAGTTAACCCAATCACAAAAGAATACACATGAAATGCAATCACTGATAAGTGGAGTGAGCCCAGAAGCTCTGAATACTCAAGGCAGAATTAGCAAATCAAATAATTCCCAAGAAGAAGGAATGAGAGGACACTGGTCCAGAAAAGACTGGTTCCAGTTTTGCAGGAGAGTACCAGAACAGAGAAAGGGTTAGGGGGTGATTGGGGAATGGACAAGAGATGGGGTGAGTACTTATGGGACACATGGTGAGGGGGGAACTGGGAAAGGGGAAAGCCTTTGGAATGTAAACAAAGAATATACCGTGCAGTTTTTAACACAATTGCTCTGTAGTACTGCTTGAGGTCAGGGATATTGATTCCCCCAGAAGTCCTTTTATTGTTGAGAATAGTTTTAGCTATCCTGGGTTTTTTGTTGCTCCAGATGAATTTGAGAATTGCTCTTTCTAGATCTATGAAGAATTGAGTTGGGATTTTGATGGGGATCGCATTGAATCTGTATATTGCTTTTGGCAAGATGGCCATTTTTACTATATTGATCCTGCCAATCCAGGAGCAAGAAATATTTTTCCATCTTCTGAGGTCTTCTTCGATTTCTTTCTTCAAGGACTTGAAGTTCCTGTTGTACAGATCTTTTGCTTGTTTGGTTAGAGTTATGCCAAGATACTTTATGTTGTTTGTGGCTATTGTGAAGGGTGTTATTTCCCTAATTTCTTTCTCAGCCTGCTTGTCCTTTGAGTACAAGAAGGCCACTGACTTGCTTGAGTTAATTTTATAACCTGCCACTTTGCTGAAGTTGTTTATCAGCTGTAGAAGTTCTCTGGTGGAGCTTTTTGGGTCGCTTAGGTAAACTATCATATCGTCTGCAAATAATGATAGTTTCACTTCTTCCTTTCCAATTTGTATCCCTTTGACTTCCTTATGTTGTCTAATTGCTCTTGCTAGAACTTCAAGTACTATATTGAAAAGATATGGAGAGAGAGGGCAGCCTTGTCTAGTCCCTGATTTTAGTGGGAATGCTTCAAGTTTCTCTCCATTTATTTTGATGTTGGCTACTGGTTTGCTGTAGATTGCTTTTACTATGTTTAGGTATGGGCCTTGAATTCCTGCTCTTTCCAAGACTTTTAGCATGAAAGGATGCTGAATTTTGTCGAATGCTTTTTCAGCATCTAATGAGATGACCATGTGGTTTTTTTCTTTCAGTTTGTTTATGTAGTGGATTACATTGATGGATTTCCGTATATTGAACCATCCCTGCATCCCTGGGATGAAGCCTACTTGATCATGGTGGATGATCGTTTTAATGTGCTCTTGGATTCGGTTAGCAAGAATTTTATTTAGTATTTTTGCATCTATATTCATAAGAGAAATTGGCCTGTAGTTCTCTTTCTTTGTTGGATCTTTTTGTGGTTTAGGTATTAGCGTAATTGTGGCTTCAAAGAATGAGTTGGGCAGTGTCCCTTCTGTCTCTATTTTGTGGAATAGTTTGAAAAGTATTGGTGTTAAGTCTTCTTTGAAGGTCTGGTAGAATTCTGCACTAAAACCATCTGGTCCCGTACTTTTTTTGGTTGGGAGGCTTTCTATAACCCCTTCTATTTCTTTAGGGGTTATGGGACTATTTAGCTGATCTACTTGATGCTGATTTAATTTTGGTATTTGATATCTGTCTAGGTGATAGTTTACCTAAGCGACCCAAAAAACTCCACCAGAGAACTTCTACAGCTGATAAACAACTTCAGCAAAGTGGCAGGTTATAAAATTAACTCAAGCAAGTCAGTGGCCTTCTTGTACTCAAAGGACAAGCAGGCTGAGAAAGAAATTAGGGAAATAACACCCTTCACAATAGCCACAAACAACATAAAGTATCTTGGCGTAACTCTAACCAAACAAGCAAAAGATCTGTACAACAGGAACTTCAAGTCCTTGAAGAAAGAAATCGAAGAAGACCTCAGAAGATGGAAAAATATTTCTTGCTCCTGGATTGGCAGGATCAATATAGTAAAAATGGCCATCTTGCCAAAAGCAATATACAGATTCAATGCAATCCCCATCAAAATCCCAACTCAATTCTTCATAGATCTAGAAAGAGCAATTCTCAAATTCATCTGGAGCAACAAAAAACCCAGGATAGCTAAAACTATTCTCAACAATAAAAGGACTTCTGGGGGAATCAATATCCCTGACTTCAAGCAGTACTACAGAGCAATTGTGTTAAAAACTGCATGGTATTGGTATAGCAACAGGCAAACAGATCAATGGAACAGGATTGAAGACCCTGAAATTAACCCACAGACTTATGGTCACTTGATCTTTGATAAAGGAGCCACAACCATCTGATGGAATAAAGATAGCCTTTTCAACAAATGGTGCTGGTTCAACTGGAGGTCAACATGCAGAAGAATGCGAATTGACCCACTCTTATCTCTTTGCTCTAAGATCAACTCCAAGTGGATCAAGGACCTCCACATAAAACCAGACACACTGAAACTATTAGAAAAGAAACTTGGGAAGACCCTGGAGGACTTGGGCACAGGGGAAAAGTTCCTGAACAGAACACCAATAGCTTATGCACTAAGATCAAGAATCGACAAATGGGACCTCATAAAATTACAAAGTTTCTGCAAAGCAAAGGACACTGTCCGAAGGACAAAACGGCAACCAACAAAGTGGGAAAAGATCTTTACCAACCCCACATCCGACAGAGGGCTAATATCCAATATATACAAAGAACTCAAGATCTTTGATAAAGGAGCCACAACCATCCGATGGAATAAAGATAGCCTTTTCAACAAATGGTGCTGGTTCAACTGGAGGTCAACATGCAGAAGAATGCGAATTGACCCACTCTTATCTCTTTGCTCTAAGATCAACTCCAAGTGGATCAAGGACCTCCACATAAAACCAGACACACTGAAACTATTAGAAAAGAAACTTGGGAAGACCCTGGAGGACTTGGGCACAGGGGAAAAGTTCCTGAACAGAACACCAATAGCTTATGCACTAAGATCAAGAATCGACAAATGGGACCTCATAAAATTACAAAGTTTCTGCAAAGCAAAGGACACTGTCCGAAGGACAAAACGGCAACCAACAAAGTGGGAAAAGATCTTTACCAACCCCACATCCGACAGAGGGCTAATATCCAATATATACAAAGAACTCAAGAAGTTAGACTGCAAAGAACCAAATAACCCTATCAAAAAATGGGGCACAGAGCTAAACAAAGAATTTTCACCAGAAGAAATTCAGATGGCCGAGAAACACCTTAAGAGATGTTCAACATCATTAGTCATCAGGGAAATGCAAATCAAAACAACCCTGAGATTCCACCTCACACCAGTCAGAATGGCTAAGATTAAAAACTCAAGAGACAACAAGTGCTGGCGAGGATGTGGAGAAAGAGGAACACTCCTCCACTGTTGGTGGGATTGCAAAATGGTAAAACCACTCTGGAAATCAGTTTGGCGGTTCCTCAGAAAATTGGGCATGGCACTTCCAGAGGACCCTGGCATACCACTCCTGGGCATATACCCAGAGGATTCCCCTACATGCAATAAAGACACATGCTCCACTATGTTTATAGCAGCCTTGTTTATAATAGCCAGAAATTGGAAGGAGCCCAAATATCCCTCAAAGGAGGAATGGATACAGAAAATGTGGTATATTTATACAATGGAATACTACTCAGCAATTAAAAATAATGAATTCATGCAATTTGTAGGTAAATGGTTAGACCTGGAAAATATCATCCTGAGTGAATTAACCCAATCACAAAAGAATGCACATGAAATGCAATCACTGATAAGTGGATATTAATGAGCCCAGAAGCACTAAATACTCAAGACACAAATAGCAAGTCAAATGATTCCCAAGAAGAAGAAAGGAGAGGACCCTGGGCATGTAAAGATTGCATCCAGTTTAGTAAAGAAACCGAGGGGGGAGGGGGAATGATTGGGGAATAGTTGGGGGGGGAGAAGAACTATGGGAACTATGGTGGGTGGGAACTGGAAAAGGGGAAAGCCTTTGAAATGTAAACATAGAATATAGAAAATAAAAAAAAAAAGAAATTGTCCATTTCCTCCAGATTCTCCAGTTGTTTTGAGTATAGACCTTTGTAGTAGGATCTGATGATCTTTTGAATTTCCTCAGTTTCTGTTGTTATGTCTCCCTTTTCATTTCTAATTTTGTTAATTTGTATACTGTCTCTGTGTCCTTTGGTTAGTCTGGCTAAGGGTTTATCTATCTTGTTGATTTTCTCAAAGAACCAGCTACTGGTCTTGTTGATTCTTTGTATGGTTCTCTTTGTTTCTATTTGATTGATTTCAGCCCTGAGTTTGATGATTTCTTGTCTTCTACTCCTCCTGGGTGAATTAACTTGTTTTTCTTCCAGGGCTTTAAGGTGTGCCATTAAGTTGCTAGTGTATGCTCTCTCCAGTTTCTTTTTGGATGCACTTAGAGCTATGAGTTTTCCTCTTAGCACTGCTTTCATTGTGTCCCATAGATTTGGGTAGGTTGTACCTTCATTTTCATTGAATTCTAAAAAGTCTTTGATTTCTTTTTTTATTTCTTCCTTGACCAAGGTGTCATTGAGTAGAGTATTGTTCAATTTCCATGTGTATGTGGGCTTTCTGTTGTTTTTGTTGTTATTGAAGACCAGCAACAGGCAAGCAGATCAATGGAACAGGATTGAAGACCCAAAAATTAACCCACAGACTTATGGTCACTTGATCTTTGATAAAGGAGCCACAACCATCCGGTGGAATAAAGATAGCCTTTTCAACAAATGGTGCTGGTTCAACTGGAGGTCAACATGCAGAAGAATGCGAATTGACCCACTCTTATCTCTTTGCACTAAGATCAACTCCAAGTGGATCAAGGACCTCCACATAAAACCAGACACACTGAAACTATTAGAAAAGAAACTTGGGAAGACCCTGGAGGACTTGGGCACAGGGGAAAAGTTCCTGAACAGAACACCAATAGCTTATGCTCTAAGATCAAGAATCAACAAATGGGACCTCATAAAATTACAAAGTTTCTGCAAAGCAAAGGACACTGTCAGAAGGACAAAATGGCAACCAACAAAGTGGGAAAAGATCTTCACCAACTCCACATCCGACAGAGGGCTAATATCCAATATATACAAAGAACTCAAGAAGTTAGACCGCAAAGAACCAAATAACCCTATCAAAAAATGGGGCACAGAGCTAAACAAAGAATTTTCACCAGAAGAAATTCGGATGGCTGAGAAACACCTTAAAAGATGTTCAACATCATTAGTCGTCAGGGAAATGCAAATCAAAACAACCCTGAGATTCCACCTCACACCAGTCAGAATGGCTAAGATTAAAAACTCAAGAGACAACAAGTGCTGGCGAGGATGTGAGAAAGAGGAACACTCCTCCACTGTTGGTGGGATTGCAAAATGGTAAAACCACTCTGGAAATCAGTTTGGCGGTTCCTCAGAAAATTGGGCATATCACTTCCAGAGGACCCTGGCATACCACTCCTGGGCATATACCCAGAGGATTCCCCTGCATGCAATAAGGACACATGCTCCACTATGTTCATAGCAGCCTTGTTTATAATAGCCAGAAATTGGAAGGAGCCCAAATATCCCTCAAAGGAGGAATGGATACAGAAAATGTGGTATATTTATACAATGGAATACTACTCAGCAATTAAAAATAATGAATTCATGCAATTTGTAGGTAAATGGTTAGACCTGGAAAATATCATCCTGAGTGAATTAACCCAATCACAAAAGAATGCACATGAAATGCAATCACTGATAAGTGGATATTAATGAGCCCAGAAGCACTAAATACTCAAGACACAAATAGCAAGTCAAATGATTCCCAAGAAGAAGAAAGGAGAGGACCCTGGGCCTGTAAAGATTGCATCCAGTTTAGTAAAGAAACCTAGGGGGGAGGGGGAATGATTGGGGAACAGTTGGGGGGAGAGGAACTATGGGAAGTATGGTGGGTGGGAACTGGGAAAGGGGAAAGCCTTTTGAATGTAAACATAGAACATAGAATATAAAAATTAAAAAAAAAACAGAAAAAAAATATAGAAAATAAAAAAAAACTCAGGAAACAGCAGGTGTTGGCGAGGATGAGGAGAAAGAGGAACACTCCTCTACTACTGGTGGGACTGCAAGCTGGTACAACTACCCTGAAAATCAGTCTGGTGGTTTCTCAGAAAACTGGACGTGATACTTCCAGAGGACCCAGCCATACCACTCCTGGGCATATACTCAGAAGATTCCCCAGCATGCAATAAGGATACATGCTCCACTATGCTCATATCAGCCTTATTTATAATAGCCCGAAGCTGGAAAGAACCCAGATGTCCCTCAACAGAGGAATGGATACAAAAAAATGTGGTATATATATATATATATATATATATATATATATATATATATATATACACACACAATGGAGTACTATTCAGCCATTGGAAACAATAAATTCATGAAATTATTAGAGGAATGGATGGAACTGGAGAACATCATACTAAGTGAGGTAACCCAGTCTCAAAAGAATACCCATGGTATGCACTCGCTGATAAGTGGATATTAGCCTAGAATCTTGGGACACCAAAGACACAATCCACATACCAAATCATGTCAGAGAAGAAGGAAGGAGTGGACCCTGGTGCTGGAAAGGCTCAAAGCATCAGTGTAGGGGAATACCAGAAAAGGGAGGTGTGAAAGGGTGGATGGGGGAATAGGGGGAGGGAAAGGGCATGTGGGACCTTTGCGGGGGCAGGGAACGAGGAAAAGGGAAATGAAATGTAAATATAGAATATATCCAATAAAAATTTAAAAAAGAAAATAGTTAATTCTTAAATAAGTTGAAAAGTGAGAAGAGAGGTCTTAGATCAGTCTGACCTCTGAATCCTTCCACTCCAGATCTGAAATGCTTTGCTCCCCTCTACCTCCTACCTCCCACCCCAGGCTCTTGCCATAGTAAACCCACACATTGTGGTTGACTAGGCTTTCTTTATCTGACAGGCAGGTAACTGGTAAAACTCCTTGCCAGTGAGGCCACTCTTTCTTCCTCCTAGCTTCAAATAACCCACTGGGTAGTCTTGGCTGTCTTCTTCCTCAATTGTCTAGCCTTGTCTGTGCAGTCAGGTACTTCCTATCATTTAGAATGACCCAACCAGCCAAATGCATCTTGAAAGCCTGATTCCAAGAGGAGAAAATGAACTCAACCACTTCTACTTCCTATATAAACCAAACAAATAAATAAAGAAGAATAAATCCTCCCCTGGAGCAAACGGTGTGTCCTCTCTCCGGGTATTAAATACTGAGGGCTTTGGTTTTATGTGCTTGCTGTGTATTCTATATTGCTTTTTCTGCAATAAACTTTGTGTGCTGTGAACTGCAATTTTCTCATCCTATAATTATTTACTTGACTCAAGAAAGGAGAACTAGTGAGCAAAGCTTAAAATTTTTAATTCAATATGGAAGTACTATGTTTACATGATATCCACTTTTCCTCCTTCCTGTGTTATCCCACTCCTTATCACATACATGTCCTCTTAACCTTTAATTATGCATTTATGTACAATATATAAACATGTATATATATATGCATGAATAAATATACACACATCCACACACCTTTATAAATGTAACCTGCTGAGCTCCTTTAGTGTTGCTCATATGTCTGTGTTGAGAGCTAACCACTTGGGATTAACTTACATATCATGGGTCTCATCCTTTGAGAATATTGATTCTCCCTCTTTCAGAAGCCATTAATGTTCTATAGCTCTTCATTTAGGGGTAGAGCATCAAGATATTTCTCCCATATGAATTGGCATGTAAATTGGTGGTACCAATTTTGAAGTCTTGTTTAGCAATCATATTGTTGAAGATTATAAGGTATAGCTTCCCTGTCCTCATTAGATGAATCATTCCAGGATGCCAAGAAATTTTCAGTCAAATTCTTTTATCATCTACTGATATAGAATAAGCTAGAGAAGATAGACCAATATGTTAAAATGATTGCTGCTCTTCCAGAAGACACAAATATGTATCCTACAAGCCACATGAAGTTGTGTACTGCTCATATCTCTAGGCTCAAGTAATGTAATACTGGCCTTTCTGAGAATTCACACATCTATGGCACTTGTGTACACACACACACACACACACACACACACACTCACACACACAAGTGTGTGTATATATATATATGTATGTATATATATATATATATATATATATATATATATACATATATACATACATACACTTGAATACCATACTGCACTTGATAGTAGATCTGTTTTGTGAGTAGGCAGAGATTTTGGCTTCCTATTTTCTACTTAACAGTATTTCATGCGTAGGTCTCCAGCATAGGTAAATGAATTGCACTATCATCAGAATTTTTATTCATACTTTATGATCTGAATAGTCTAAAATTAATCTATTGAAATTCTCATCATGTAGTGATAGCATCAGCAGGCATAACCTTTGGAAGATGAGTAGATTAGAGCAGTAGAATCTCATAACTGGGATCAATGCCTGTTCAAAATGGTCTTGAACAAGTTACCCCAGGAAGAACAAAGAAACAGGATGGTAACATTATATATGCAGTGAGCAGTGTGTTCTTACTGAACAACAACTCTGCCCTTAGACTTCACTACCTAAAGAATTTTGAAAAAGAAATCATTAAAAGTCAATATAGCATTTGATATTTTCTTAAAACAGTTCAAATGAACTAAGAAATTTACTGGGTCCTGAGAATGTCTAACACTTTTGCATATCTGTGGGTTCATGTCTCATACATTATCACTGAGGATTGCTTTCAATTCTGGCCTCTGAGATATTTCCATGCCCTTTCCATGTTAAATGAATATTGAGTTCCATTTAGCCACTCTGTGTACAGAATAACATAAACAAGGCAGATCCTTCTCCTCTTTGCTGAAAGTCAACACAACCATTTATGGCTTCCTAATTCCCAGTGGATTAAACCTGAGGGACACAGCTCTTTGAGTTATACTCTACATATATGTCATGTGAGCATTTCTACTCTTTTGCTTCTATTTTTTTCAGTCAAACTATTTACCCTCGTCCAATGGCCATTTCTTCCCAGCTCAATTTGAAGGTTCACATACACTTTTTGGTGCACCATGGACCATGGCTTCTTGAATATTCACCTAGCTAGATGAACACTGGAAGAGAGTTGGCCTGTAGGTTCTTTTTGATAATAATAAGACAACTGTACCTTAGTTTCTGAAACCAGGATTTCAGATAGAAACCCACTGGTGCTTGAGATGATGATGATAGTGACAGCAAGCCTTAGAAACCTAGAACATGGCCACAGCGGCAATCATGTCTATTCTTCTGTTCCATTTTCCCCAGCTCTCCCAATGACCTCAGCTCTCTCTGAATTGCATTCCCATGAGTACAACTTTGCAGTTTCTGAGTCCATCTAGCTTTTTTCTAGGACCACTGCCTTTTTATTGTGCCCCTTTCCATAGCCATGAGTAGCCAAAATCTAGACTTGTCTATGACACTATACCATTTCTTGCTAGACTTCAAATCTCATTCTAAACATCAAAAGTTCTATTTATATCTGAAACTACTTCTCAAGACCTACAAAGTCTTCTACTTCTCTAATTTTATTGGCAATGGCTTAAGAGTTCAATTGAGAGATCACTAAAAAATGGCATAATGCTTTTGAAACCCAGGGACATGGTTTTTTAAGGTGTAAGTGGAAATCCCATACCTAGATATAATGATTTTTAATACTTAGTACATTTGTGAGGAACATAGGATCAGATGAGGTTGTGGGGTAGAGGCATTGTGATAGAATGTAGGCCCTTAGAAGAGGCACTAGAAACTTCTCTATTTCAAGACTTACTTACTTCCCTTTCTTCTACCATGTGTTGTCTGAATAGAAAGGCCTCATAGACTCAAATGCTTGAATACTTGTTTTCCAGTTGGAGAATCTGTTTTGGGGGGATTAGGAAGTGTGGCCTTGTTGAAAGAGATATAGCATTGGAAGTGGGCTTTGAGGTTTCAAAATCTCAAACCATTTCTAGTTTTCTCTCCATTTCTCTCTGTGCTGGGAGGTTATGGATAACATATAAGCACACAGTTATTTCTTTAGTGATATGCCTGCCTGCTTGCTGCAAAGCTCACAGGCATGATGACCATGCATTCATCCTATGAAGCTGTAAGGAATCTCCAAATTAGATGCTTTTAAACGATGTTTCTTTGATGATAGTGTATCTCCACAGCAATAGAACAGTAACAAAGACAGTCAATTGTCTCTTTTTCCTCTCTGTCATGTGAGAATATAGAGTAAGAAGCTAAGTTACATATTTACAAACAAGAAAGAAGGACCTTAACAGAAACTAAAATGGTCAACATCTTAATCATTGACACACTAGCCTACTTATAAGTAGGGAGAAGAAATGCTTACTGTTACAGTTACTCAATATGTAGATTTTCATATGGCCTCTTGGCTAACTATTATACCCATTTCCCAAGTTTTATTTCCTTTTCCTTTTCCTTTCTCCTTTATCATGCTTTCTTCCCATGTTCCTTATAATTTCGGGGAAAATTATTTGTTATCAGTTTAGTTCTTTGTGACCTTTATCAGAGGGGTTGATGAGAGAGAGGAAAAGGCAAACAGTACATTCAGGATGGTTTCTTGAAGGTTTCTTCCAAAGTGAAATCATTCAAAGTGTTTTCTCCTCTATATTCCTAATTAACCTTAAAACCCAGGTTTGTGATTGCCTGAGAAAAATGTTTGTATGGGTGGGGAAGCATCTTGTTGGTAATAGATATTTATGCTGCTCTGCTGTGCTGGACTTTGCAGTGAACCTGTAGGGTGAGTTCCTGATCCTTTCCACTGTGAAAGGGCAGAAGCTAATAGCACTTAAATAATGAACGTGCCATTTTACAGTGTGTGTCATTAAGCTAGGAGAGAAATGAGTAAATATGGAACTATAAAAGACATGTTTAGAAGGCATTAAAGAAGAGGCCACTCTGAGATCAAGGTGGGGAAGTATAGTATTGTATCATCAAATCCTGCACATGTGGCTCATGCAATTGCTTTCAAAGTGGTAGATGAGTAATGGGAAATATTTTGATTAAAGTCCTTAGGGGAAATACAGTCTTAGAGAGAGAGAAAGGATTCCATAAAATAGAACCTTGAGACAAATAATAATTTAATTTATGAAGTTATAATTAGTCTTGGCAAAAGCCCCTCATCTTCCTTCTCATTCTCAGAGGACATGCAGACTTGGCAGGGATAGATCAAGCTTAAAGAGGCCTTAAATGAGTGACATTTCAAGTCACTGCTTATTGACCTGCAGAGGAACTCTAGGAGCCATATTCAATGTGGTTGGAATGTTATGGTATTGATAATGAACAATGGCATTTGCCACTGGAGCATGAGGATCATAGTTCAGATCCCTATCACTTATTCAAATGGATTGTATGACTTTTTGCCTGGAATTCACTATGAGTCCCAGCATGTGAGAGGTAGAGACGAAGAATTCCTAGAACAAGCTGTCTAGCTATACCAGGTAAAACAGTGACTTCTAGGTTCAAGTAAGAGACTCTGCTTCAATATATAAGGAACAGAGTCTATTGAGAAAGCACTTGATACAATCCTCTTGCTTCTAGGTATACATACAACACCCCTCAGGGAAAATACACATGTATAAGTCCACACGTCCGCACATATCATATGCACACAAAAGAAATCTCAAAGTTTGGGATTAGGTTGTCTGAAGTTGAACTTTTAGGAAATTCCTTGAAAGACTGTTTTGTACCAGAATCTGCCCTCTTATTTTTGGTATTCCAAGTGTAATGTAGACATTCCAGTAGACATACTCCAATATGTGTCTACTGGCTATCACAAAAAAAATTATCAAAACAAAAAATAGAACTCCAGGGGTAAGGCTAGTTACTAAACTGAGGGACATTTTCATTTGACATTTGCAAATAGGTTTCTAACACAGCATGTGTGGCTCCATTCTCTACCACTCTTTTATTTAACTTCGGATCATGATCTTCTTTCTGTATTGTTTCTATACTGACTTACGGACAACTGTATGAGAAAGAGGACACAACCTTTCCCTGCATAGCTTCAAAGATCACTGGCTTTTGGGAAGTCATATGACTATTCTATGTCCCTTTTCTGTGACCAGGGACTGTATTATTATAGCTGGTTTGACATAGGCTTGCATATCCATCACCTGATAGAGTAGAGAAAGGCTATAATTGACAGCTCATTCCAGGAATAGTAGGCCACAACCTATCCACATGATTAATTTCTTAGGACAGAATGTATTAGGTCTTAAACATGGAAGGATCAGTTTGTAAACATATTGCCAATTTTCTTTGTTTAATAGCTTATTTGTGCATTTCCTCTTAGTGTTCTTTATTTCCACCCAACTGTCCAGGACTTGATGGGGTCCTTTAAAAATCTTTGCTTGTTGCTCAAAATTGACCTAGAATATTCCTAACTTTCCATCTTCAGTGTCTGACCATATTTTACCATGTCTCTGTTGCTTAGCCTAGTTCTAAGGATGTTTTGGTCTGGTGCAGTGAGAAAAATTATAGCTATTTTCAATGTCATGGGGTAGGGAACAGCTCAACTGCTCTCTTCAACTCAGAGGAGCAATGCATGCTGAGTCCTTGAAAACCACTCTGTCATTGAATCATCTCATATCTAATGCACTGGACTAGCAGGCTAGGCTTTCCAGCAAGCCTTACAATAGGACTGGTGGTCTGGAATATTCCCCAATCTTGAAGAAGGGGCAAACTTTCCTCATCATTGCTGAGTGTTTGCTTAGTGATCGACTGTCATATTCCACTCCACCGTCTTGAAATCAATACCCAACCTAATGAAGTGAAAATGAAATCAATAGTTAATTCCCGCAGGTAAGAGAGCCTGACATGGTGCATGCTCATCTGCCATCCCTCCCTACCCCCCAACTTTCACACAGTAATGAGAGCTAAGCAGTCTGCATTCTCAGCCAAGACTATACCTGCAGTATCTCCCTTAGGTATTTACCATGTTCCTACTCTGTATGAGATTGCATGTTGTTAACACACCCACCAAAAAAATTCTACCACAAGTTACAGAGTACTAGATGTGATAAAGTGTTAAGTTTACATTTCACAGCTGAATTTTAAGATATAGGTCTGAAACCACAGGTGAAGCACAGAGAATTAAAAACAATTAGATTTTTTTATAGGCTCCAGATGTGAACACCAAGTCATCAGTCTTCGCATTAAGTACCTTTACACACCGATCCTTCCTGCCAACTCTACAGCTTGGATTTCTTAGTATTTTAGCACCTGCCAGTTCACAGGTTGGAAGATGACACTTAGCAAGAACATTCCTAAGGCCACATGTAGACAATAAGAGAATTCAAGTGCTTCATTCCAACTTTCAGAGTTCTACAAATGGGTTAGGTTTTATTTTTCTCATGAGTCTCATTTATTAAGGATCCACAGTGAACCATGAATGGTACACAGTTCTGTAGAGATCACACAACTGAAGCCACATCCTTGCCTGACTAGTTTAAAGCTTTATTTTAGTAACATAGTGAGTGGAAACAAGGGAAAGCAGTGCAAATGGTGACATCTTTAGGACATGCTGGCTGCAAGCAACAGTGCCTACTGCTTACTGGAGTCATGAGAATGTGTACCATCTCACGAAAGGAAGACAATAAATAGCATGATTTGAGGGCTACCATGCAATGAACCTATCAGTTAATGAACCATTAAATGCATAAAGGCTTTCTTTTCAGTCCTTGTATTGTTATTGTCCCCAAACTTATCACTCTTGCTACTATAGGTTTCCTGTGAAAATATAGGCATTACACCTATAAATGTCCTTGTTATAAAGGAGCTGATACTATTTTTCCTTCATGTTTATTTTTCTAAGTAAGGAAATGTTTCTCCAAATTAACAGGTGTACTGGTAAGAGCTCCCTAATACCAATCCTATAAATTACCTATCTTAGGAAAGCAAAACACCACAACTAACTTAGAGAACTCCTAAAGAGTGCTGAGACGATGGAACAGAGTGATTATCTGATGACTAGAGTTCAGTGAAGTGAAATCTCGGTGAAAGTACACAGAACATGAGTGAGCCACCCAAGAGGGTTGCTGTAGGAGTGAAAGCCATTGTAGGAACTGGCTATGGTAACCTCAGCTGAATGTGGGACTTAGGGTTAGGAGCAGGTCCACCAAAAACTGAGAGCCACAAAAACAGGCAATGCTTTCAGTCGCTGGTCTTAGTATGTCCATGAACAGACCTGGTTCATTGGAGCATTACATCTTGAACATGGAGTTTCAGTTTCCTTGCCTGCACAGTGGTATTCGGATACTGAAAATTCAGACCCTTCCCTCTCTGTGCCCCAGAAGACCAACAGTATATACCTTTTTACCACCCAAGAGCATAGAAAATATCTACTGGAATTTTGTCTCAATAAAAATACTATATAAAGTTGGTCAAACACCTGGAGGGTCCAAGGTTTTACACATAACCCATGTTTTGCTGGCTGTGGCTAAACCTCCTGCTGTGACCATCTGTTATAATCATATGTTTGGTGTCTTTTTCAAGGATGTAATTTTTCCACAAGAATGTGATCAAGCCACAGCAGGGGGTCTGCCCTAGCACAGGGTCTATGTTCCTGTAATAGTCTATTCAGTGCCCTGTGGGTTGGAAGGAACTCTCCCTTGAGTTGTTTGGGATACGCAACTTATACTTTACTGCTGGACATCTTACAAGGTAGTATATAAGAGAGGGAAAAGAGGGTCTCTAAGTCTGGTCTACAGCTTAGTACCAGGAGATTTGCAGCTTAGAGCACATGTTTAAGAATGGAACACTAAGAATTGCTTAAGTCTGTTCCCCCTGTTGAGCGTACATATTTTATTTCTCCTTCCCTCTTTTCCTCCTTCCCTCACTCTCTCCTTCCCTCACTTCATTTTTATCTTTCTCTCTTTGTTCTTTTTGATATCCAGTCTTTTATTGTGAATTGGAGCTTATGAATAAACTATACTAAGTAACCAGAAAACCCCAGGCATCTTCATGTCTGTTTACCCAGTGATGAGACCACAATCTCATGCTACAATCCCTAGTTTTTATGTTGGTCCTGAGGAGCAAACCTATGACATCATGCTTGTGCAATAAGTACATTATCCATGGAGCCATGTTCTCAACACCAAAGTCTCATCTTCTTTAGGTTTCTTAGTCTGAATTTCTGAGCCAAGGCTTTATGATCCATAGCTATTTGTTTTGTCTTATAGCAAAATCATATATTCTATCAGTGATGTTTATCTTTAAACAAACACCTGATGACATATGTGAGCCAGACAACAACATAATCCAGTGATGTAGGCTTTCTGGTACCTGCCTCTGGAGTCCGTGAACAGGGTCTATGTTCCTGTAATAGTCTATACAGTGCCCTGTGGGTTGGAAGGAACTCTTTCCCTTGAGTTGTTTGGGATACGCAACTTATACTTTACTGCTGGACATCTTACAAGGTAGTATATAAGAGAGGAAAAAGAGGGTCTCTAAGTCTGGTCTACAGCTTAGTACCAGGAGATTTGCAGCTTAGAGCACATGTTTAAGAATATTCCACCTGGATAGGGAAGATGGCCTTTGAGATAATAAAATGAGGCAAAAGTTATACAGTGATACAGCTAGGAAGCTATAAAAGGCAATGCAGCCACAGCTTTGACTTTTCAATATCTAGTTTGATCCAGAATTCCATATGGGTCATATTGTCCCTGTGATTACATTAGCCACTGATACTGAAATGGATCTACCATGCCCAATCTGGCTTTCAGACCACTGTGCACACCAGGATCCTGATGCTGTCTCCTAAGAGAATCTGATAGAGAACTGTGTTAGCTATAGGGCTCAGTCAGAAGACCTGATTCCTCAGAATTCATTTTGTTGTTGTTCTCTTCTTTTGAAGCAAGATGTAGTGCCATGTCCTGGTAACCCAGTGGTGGGGAGGTTGAGACAGATGGATTCCTGAGCCTTACTAGAAAGCCATACTGGTCTACTGAGGAGTTCCGAGCAAGCAATTCTTGATGATGATGATGATGATGATGATGATGATGATGATGATAGTAATAATAATAATAATAACGGTTGGCAGCACCTCAAAAGCAACAGGCAACCTTGCCCTCTGGCCTCCACATACAATAGATACACACCTACATATACGCAGGAACAAGTACACACACACACACACACACACACACACACACACACACACACACACATTTTAAAAATGAACTGAGTTAACCTAGCTTTTTTCTGTAATAAATTCCTGATAATCAATTAACTTATAAGGAGTAAATATTTATTTGGGTTCATGGCTTAGGAGGCTCTAATCTCTGATTGACTGGTCAGCTAATTAAGGAGAAGACACTGAACATATTTCTAACAAGAAGCTATTTAAGGAACAGAGCTTTTTGGTTTTGTTTTTTTTTTGTTTGTTTGTTTGTTTTTGTTTTTTTTATTTTATTTTCTATATTCTATGTTTACATTCCAAAGGCTTTCCCCTTTCCCAGTTCCCACCCACCATAGTTCCCATAGTTCCTCTCCCCCCCATCTGTTCCCCAATAATTCCCCTTCCCCCCTCGGTTTCTGTACTAAACTGGATGCAATCTTTACATGCCCAGGGTCCTCTCCTTTCTTCTTCTTGGGAATCATTTGACTTGCTATTTGTGTCTTGAGTATTTAGGGCTTCTGGGCTCATTAATATCCACTTATCAGTGATTGCATTTCTTGTGCATTCTTTTGTGATTGGGTTAATTCACTCAGGATGATATTTTCCAGGTCTAACCATTTACCTACAAATTGCATGAATTCATTATTTTTAATTGCTGAGTAGTATTCCATTGTATAAATATACCACATTTTCTGTATCCATTCCTCCTTTGAGGGATATTTGGGCTCCTTCCAATTTCTGGCTATTATAAACAAGGCTGCTATAAACATAGTGGAGCATGTGTCCTTATTGCATGCAGGGGAATCCTCTGGGTATATGCCCAGGAGTGGTATGCCAGGGTCCTCTGGAAGTGACATGCCCAATTTTCTGAGGAACCGCCAAACTGATTTCCAGAGTGGTTTTACCATTTTGCAATCCCACCAACAGTGGAGGAGTGTTTTGATTTGCATTTCCCTGATGACTAATGATGTTGAACATCTTTTAAGGTGTTTCTCGGCCATCCGAATTTCTTCTGGTGAAAATTCTTTGTTTAGCTCTGTGCCCCATTTTTTGATAGGGTTATTTGTTTCTTTGTGGTCTAACTTCTTGAGTTCTTTGTATATATTGGATATTAGCCCTCTGTCGGATGTGGAGTTGGTGAAGATCTTTTCCCACTTTGTTTCTGCATGTTGCTCCTTTATTAACACAATTGCTCTGTAGTACTGCTTGAGGTCAGGGATATTGATTCCCCCAGAAGTCCTTTTATTGTTGAGAATAGTTTTAGCTATCCTGGGTTTTTTGTTGCTCCAGATGAATTTGAGAATTGCTCTTTCTAGATCTATGAAGAATTGAGTTGGGATTTTGATGGGGATCGCATTGAATCTGTATATTGCTTTTGGCAAGATGGCCATTTTTACTATATTGATCCTGCCAATCCAGGAGCAAGAAATATTTTTCCATCTTCTGAGGTCTTCCTCGATTTCTTTCTTCAAGGACTTGAAGTTCCTGTTGTACAGATCTTTCGCTTGTTTGGTTAGAGTTATGCCAAGATATTTTATGTTGTTTGTGGCTATTGTGAAGGGTGTTATTTCCCTAATTTCTTTTCATTTGTTTGTTTGTTGTGGTTGTTTTACCTGTAGGTTGAAGCAAACAGCAGGGTCTCACAAATATAATATGAATTCATACAAAAACCAGTTCATCTGAATCTCAGCATGGGAGCCCAGAGACCCTCGTCCTCAGTGCTCTCTTTACCAAACAGGGCTGAGCTCACTTCCATCCCATGTAGCTCATTGGTTTTGTGGAAGCTCTGAGTGGGATGCTGCACTTGTTACCTCTGGAGTTTAGGCTGCTGGAGAAGGCTCTTGGGGCACCTATCATTTTCTTCATTTTTTATGCTCTTTATTATTTATCTATTTATTTATTTGTTTGTTTGTTTATTTATTTATTTATTTATTTATTTTTATGCTCCACACTTATCTTTCATGTAAAGATTTTATACAGTTGGACAGGCTGCATTTTACGTCTATTGCTTTAGGCAGAATTTTAGAAGACAAAGAAAGGATTAGGCCAGTGTTCCACGTCAAGGAGGACTACAACTTGCATTGGGTTGTTGTTTTTCTCAAGAATAGCCTTGGTTCATTTGATTTCAGGGGTATGGCCCATGGTACCACCCCCCCTCCCCCCCCACATGCATACACATAAACATGCACAGGCCCATATTCATGCACACACAAAGAAATGCAACTTTTAAATCTTTAAAATAAAGTTGTCTTAATTTACTGACTGAGTTCAATGTATGGCTTAACCCACATTCATAATACACACACACACATACACACACACTCACACACTTGGCAGTTTTTAAAATGTTGATGAGATTGTATTCCAATCCGTAAATATCACATCATGTCTACTTTTCAGATTCAAGGTTGGTACAGCGATACAGTGCTCTACAGTCACCAGGCAGTTGTTAGGAAGAGCCCATGAGTGAATGCAGTTTCCAGATACCTTAGTGATTTTTCTAATGCTGTAGCTAACAACCAGGACCCAAACCAAATTGGGTAAAGTGTTTACATGGTCTAGTTACCCATCCCTCTTCATTAGTGATGGAGTTTAAGACAGGAACTAAAACAGGGCAAGAGCCTGGAAGCAGGAGCTGATGCAGCAGCCATGAGGAATGCTGCTCACTGACTTGTTTTTCATGGCTTGCACAACCTGTTTCTTATAGAACCCAGGACCACCAGGAAAGGGGTGGCATCACCATCATGAGCTGGGCCTTGCCGTAGCAATCAGTAATTACGAGAATGCCCTCTCTGCCTGACTACCACCTGATCTTATGGAGGCATTTTCACACCTGAGGTCCCATTTCACCAACTGACTATAGCTTTGGTCAAGTTGACATAAAGCTAAGCAACACAGCTGTCATTTTGGTGAGTCAGAGGGCACAGTGTAAAGGCTGTTTCTGGATTATAATGTATCATGGATATTTTTGGCTTTTTTTTTTCTTTTTGTAACAAAATCAAATGAATAAATGCCAGATAAAGCTGGGTACTAAGCTGGTTATCAGAACAGGGACTTGGCAGGAGGATGTGATTTTCTGCTTGGCTGCAGCTAGTGAAAGAAAATGTACATTTTTGACTGCACTGTGTATTTCTGATTGTGAGGAAAGCTCTCTGAAGCCTCCACTCTCAAATTAACTGCCCCCTTTGTTAAAGGATGCAAACTGCCGTTCCATTTCGTGGAGCTCTAAAATTAACTTTCAAATGATTGATCTTACAGATGAGATATGGGCCTCTAATCACCCAGAGGCCATGACTGCCTGTGGAGGTGAGCTATTATATGTCTATCAGAAGAGAACTGAGATGTACAATTCCTGAGCAAGTCCTACAGGTTTCCATCAAGTTCTTCCTCTCTGTATTCCCTCAATCCTGAGGTGGGACTGCTTGGTAGGTTCTACAAGATTGGCTGTAGAATCCTCTGAAGATATTAAAATCTACATTTCACCTTAGCATCCAGAAGTTCTTGCTGATGTCTCTCCAAAATTTCCCCATTCTCGTTAAAACTGGCTTATCATCAGCCAAATTGTCATATTCTGGCAGGCTTACTAGAATGGGGAAGGCGGAGCTAAAACAGTTTAGACACCGGGGTTCTTTTAGCTCTAAAATGTTCATTGGAATTGTAAATGACACTGGCACAGAATTTTAGACATACTGTTTTCTCTTGCTTTTTTCAGCAAAGCACTAATAACCAACAAGTTAGAAATCACTTTTATTTCTGTTTTATTTGATCCTCTTAAAAATGCCACTAAATGGGTCTTCCTATTGGAATCCCATTTTGAAGTAAGAGAAAGGTCAATGATGAAGATAAAGACAAGAGAAGTGTTGACAAGGATGTTGAGAAATTAGAATAATATGCCATAGAGTTAAAGAATGTCACTAAGAGCAGATACATTAGAACACAATTTAGGGCCAGAGAGATGAATCAGAAGTAAAGGCTTGATGACAAGCCTAATAACCTGAGTGTAGTCCCTAGAACATGCAGAGTAGAAGGAGTGAACTAACCCTTGTAAGTGGTGCTCTGGCTTTCACATGCACACCATGGAACATGCACAGTAAATAAATAAATAAATAAATAAATAAATAAACAAACAAGCAATCAAACAACCACATAATGAATAAATAAATATAACTTAAAAATATGTCATGAAAAATGGTTTACCAGAAAACAGCCTCAGCAATTCTATTCATACTTAGATGTCTCCCAGAGAGCACAAAACATTTATATTCCTACAAAATTTGTCTGTGAATGTTCTTATCAGCATTGTTTATAATTTACAAAACTAGAACTAGCTTAATGATCCATCAACTTTCAAGAGAGGAGATGAATAAATTGTGGTATATCTATGTGGTATATTTTTTGACAGTAACAAAGGGGTGAATTAATGACTCAAGCTAGTGAAGTAGTATTCATACAAAGTGTTCAGAATGAGTAAAAGCACAGAAGTAGAAGGTAGTGTGATTTTTGTCTGTAATAATTTAAAAGAAAAATGAGGAGTGACACTGTTACTAGACATGAAATTATCTTTGAGATGATGGAAAGTTCTAGAAATAAGAGTGGAGAGGTCACCACCCTACACACACACACACACACACACACACACACAACCTTCTATTACATTTCAAGGTGTAAATTTGATAGAATGTGGATTATATCAGATGAAACTATATAAGAAAAATGAAATAAATTACCCATCAAGAAATGGCATAATGCTTCCAACAAGTTGTGTTCATCAACAGAGGAGTAGGATCACAAATTTGGGAGGATGTTCATACAAAAAGTGTTTCACTCTGCAGCAATGATGGAAACATCTATAGTAAAAGACATAGATAAATCTTAGAAAAAAAATATGTAAGGAAAAGCAAGTTGAAGAACCACATAAAGAAGAGTGTCTGTGAATGTGTGCTAAATTATTTGAGCAGAAGTTTTTGGAAAACAAAACAGAAAGGTACATCTATATAAAGATTCTTCAAGTCTGATTGACAGATGAAAACTTCATGGTTGTGAAGAGTTGGAATGTTGCAAATTTATAGCTGTGCTATCTCAATCTAGCTTTTTTTTAAAATAGTCATTCATTGTCCATGTGTATGTCTAACCAAACTTTCTTATGACAGATACTAGAATATATTAACACAGCCAACTGCTAGTATCCACAAGCCCTAAAGCTAACGTATTGCCCATAGCATACAACACCCACAGCAAACATTTTTCTGCTTCGCTATGAAAACCACCTTGCCTGATGTTGCCACCAGGGTGTCTGAGGCTGCCTTGACACATTGCTTCCTCCTGTCCTGTATCTGTACACAAGTTAAGAAACAGTGGCATTTGAGCTAGAATGTATCCATGTTCTTGGGCCATTGTCATTTATTTTCAGCTCAAAAATAAGTCTCTTTGATGTAAGAGATATTGTGTCAGTGTTTGTAAAAGTAATGTGCACAGATATTTGTTGGTTAACAACAAAACAAAATTAAACAAATGCATCTAAAGAAAGCCAAAAGTTTATTAGTGTGATATAGGGTCAGGAAATCAACAAAGCCATACACTATCATCTAATATAACTGTCTAATATATAACAACTTATAATAAGTATCTCAAACTGAGTTACAGGAACACTTGAAGGCTACCTTTTTAATGAGTGAAATGCAGTGTTTCACAGTCTACTTACTCTGTATCAAACAACTACTTTATAATACTAGGTTAAAACATGCAATATTGCTTCTGTTTTTTCCCCTCAGCTCAATACAAGCAATGTCATTCTGTTCCATTTAAGTAAGAAGAATGGTGCTTTGGGCCCAAATTTCTTGTGATGTAAGGTTGCTTGGGTCAGACTTTGTAGCATGCCTGTGTTGGGATGTAGGAGAAACCGTAACAGTGATACTGATGACTGATGATGAATCAGCAAGAGCATCCAGTTTGCATGATGGTTTTCTGAGGGCTCAGGTGTGTGTCCATCTTCTCCAAGGCTCAGTTATTTGTATTTTACAAAGGAAAAAAATGTAAGATTTGTTTTCCTTTTATTAAGAGAGTGTGTCTCCTAGCCCAGACTGCACATTAACTTTCTATGTAGCAGAATATGACCTTGACCTTCTGATCCTTCTGCCTCTACCATACACATGGTGGATGTGCCTTTTAAGTGAGAATTGTCCTCCATAGTCACAAGTATTTGAGTGCCTAGTCCCCAGTTGGTGACACTGTTTGAAGAGGCTTAGGAGGTATTACATTATTGGAAGAAGTATGTCCCTTGAGTTTTTTTTCTTTTTTTAATGCCAATAGCATTTTTTGAAATTTTATTTTCTATATTCTTTCTTTACATTCTGAAGGCTTTCCCATTTCCCAGTTCCCCCCTCACCATGTGTCCCATAAGTCCTCCCTCCCCGCCCCCTGCCCCACTCATTCCCCAATCACCCCCCAACCCTTTCTCTGTTCTGGTACTCTCCTACAAAACTGGAACCAGTCTTTTCTGGACCAGTGTCCTCTCCTTCCTTCTTCTTGGGAATCTTTTGATTTGCTAATTGAGCTTTGAGTATTCAGAACTTCTGGGCTCATTAATATCCGTTTATCAGTGATTACATTTCATGTGTATTCTTTTCTGATTGGGTTAACTCACTTAGGATGATATTTTCCAGACCCAACCATTTGCCTACAAATTGCATGAATTCATTATTTTTAATTGCTAAGTAGTATTCCATTGTATAAGTATACCACATTTTCTGTATCCATTCCTCCTTTGAGGGACATCTGTGCTCCTTCCAGTTTCTGGATATTATAAATAAGGCTGCTATGAACATAGTGTAGCATTTGTCTTTATTGCATGCAGGGGAATCCTCCAGGTATATGCGCAGGAGTGGTATGATGGGGTCCTTTGGATGTGTCATGCCCAATTTTCTGAGGAACCACCAGACTGATTTCCAGAGCGGTTGTACCATCTTGCAATCCCAGAACAGTGCAGGAGTGTTGCTCTTTCTCTACATCCACTCCAGCACCTCTTGTCTCTTGAGTTTTTAATCTTAGCCATTCTGACTGGTGTGAGGTGGAATCTCAGGGTTGTTTTGAATTGCATTTCCCTGATGACTAATGATGTTGAACATCTCTTAAGGTGCTTCTCAGCCATCTGAATTTCTTCTGGTGAAAATTCCTTGTTAAGCTCTGTCCACCATTTTTAATAGGGTTATTTGGTTCTTTGGGGTCTAACTTCTTGAGTTCTTTGTATTTATTGGTTATTAGCCCTCTGTATGATGTGGGGCTGGTGAAGATCTTTTCCCAATTTGTTGGTTATCATTTTGTCCTTCTGACAGTGTCATCTGCCTTACAGAAACTTTGTAATTTTATGAGGTCCCATTTGTCAATTCTTGATCTTAGAGCATAAGCTATTGGTGTTCGGTTCAGGAACTTTCCCCCTGTGCCTATGTCCTCCAGGGTCTTCCCCAGTTTCTTTTCTATTAGTTTCAGTGTGTCTGGATTTATTTGGAGGTCCTTGATCCACTTGGAGTTGATCTTAGTACAAGATGATAAGAGTGGGTCAATTTGCATTCTTCTGCAATTTGACATTCAGTTGAACCAACACCGTTTGTTGAAAAGGCTATCTTTTTTTCCACTGGATGGTTGTAGCTCCTTTATCAAAGATCAAGTGGCCATAACTCTGTAGGTTCATTTCTGTGTCTTCAATTCTATTCCATTGATCTACTTGCCTGCCATTGTACCAATACCATGCAGTTTTTAACACAGTTGCTCTGTAGTACTGCTTGAGGTCAGGGATATTGATTCCCCCAGAAGTCCTTTTATTGTTGAGAATAATTTCAGCTATCCTGGGTTTTATGTTACTCCAGATGAATTTGAGAATTGCTCTTTCTAGATCTATAAAGAATTGATTTAGGATTTTGATGGGGATCACATTGAATCTGTAGATTGCTTTTGGTAAGATGGCCATTTTTACTATATTGATCCTGCCAATCCAAGAGCAAGAAATATTTTTTCCATCTTCTGAGGTCTTCTTTGATTTCTTTCTTCAAGAACTTGAAGTTCTAGTCATACAGATCTTTCACTTGTTTGGTAAGAGTCACGCCAAGATACTTTATATTGTTTGTGGCTATTGTGAAGGGTGTAATTTCCCTAACTTCTTTCTCAGCCTGCTTGTCTTTTGAGAACAGGAAGGCTACTGATTTGCTTGAGTTGATTTTATAACCAGCCATTTTGCTGAAGTTGTTTATCAGCTGTAGGACTTCCCTGGTGGAGTTTTTTTGGGTCGCTTACGTATACTATCATATCACCTGCAAATAATGATAGTTTGACTTCTTCCTTTCCAATTTGTATCCCCATGACTTCCTTATGTTGTCTAATTTCTCTCGCTAGAATTTTAAGTACTATATTGAAAAGATATGGAGAGAGAGTGTTACAAGCTTTTTGCATTTAGTATTTTCTTTGACTGTTGAATCAATGGTTCCTATGGTATCTTCGGCATCTGAGATTCTTTCTTCTATCTCTTGTATTCTATTGTTGATATTTGCATCTATGGCCCCTGATTTCTTCCCAAGGTTTTCTATCTCCAAAGTTGTCTCCCTTTGCGATTTCTTAGTTGTTTCTACTTCTGTGTTTAGATCCTGAATGGTTTTGCTCAGATCTTCTGCTTGCTTGTTTGTATTTTCATGTATTTCTTTAAGAGATTTTTGTGTTTCCTCTTTCATGACCTACTTGTTGGCCCACGTTCTCCTTTATTTCTTTAAGTGATTTTTGTACTTCCTCCTTATTGGCTTCTAATTTTTGATTCATATTCTCCTGAATTTCTTTAAGTGAATTTTGTGTTTGCCTTGTAAGGGCTTCATATTTTTGATCCATTTTCTCCTGTATTTCTTTAAGAAATTTATCTATGTGTTCCACTATCAGCATCCTGACCAGTGATTTTAGATCCAAATCTTGTTTTTCTGGTGTGTTGGGGTATCCGGGACTTACTGCTGTTGGGGAACTGGGTTTGGATGCTGCCTATTGCCTTTATTTCTGTTAGTAATGTTCCTACATTTGTCTTTTGCCATCTGGTTATCTCTGGCCTTAGTTGTTCTTGTAGTCACTAGCTGGTACTTGAACCTCCTGTGGGCTCGAAAGGCTATTACCCCACCACTCAATGACTGTGTTTCTCCTGGCACAGATTGCTGATGTGTTGTTCTCCTCTTGGGTGCTGTTGGACCCCTGGTGTATCTTGCTCTAAGCAAGGTTATATTCAGTTATCTCTGTGGACCTGATGCTGTTTGTCTTCTCTGGTTCTGTTTGCTTAATTCAGTCAGCAGCAAGGATGCTGTCTGTGGCCTCTGGGAGTGGGGAGTGCAGAGTGCAGGGACTCCCAGGAACCCATGCCCTGCTGGAACTGCTGCTCTGCCAAGCTCCTGTTCTTAGATGACTGGCTGGTGGCCCGGGTCCCCCGAGATCGTAAACTTAGGATATCTCTGGTATCTGGTTCTGCCCGCTCAGTCTAAGCACCTGCCACCAAGATGGCAGCAGTTGAGCAGAGTGCAGGGTTCCCCTCAGAGCGCAGAGCCCATGCCTGGTTGGGGCCCAAGATCCGCTGCTCTGCCCGGTTCGCTGCCAGGCTCTCTTGAGCCCCCAAAGATCCCAAGTTCTGGATATCACAGGTACCTGGCTCAGCTCTTGCTTAGTCCGGACTGCTGCAAGGATGCTGGCAGATGCTGCTGGATGGTATGGCAGGGAGCCGTACCCTGCTGGAACACAGGACAGCCGCTCTGCCAAGCTCCCATTCTTAGAAGACTGGCTGGTGGCCCGGTCCCCGAGATCTTAAGCTTGTGATGTCTCAGTTATCTGGTTCTGCCCACTTGGTCTGAGCACCTGCCACCAAGATGGCCACAGTTGAGCAGAGCCCCTTGAGGTTTTTTTTAAGAGTTGAAAGTCACACACCATTTCTTCGTTGCTCTTTCTGCTTTGTGTTGTAATTTATGATGTGAGTCCACAGCTTACTAATTCTACTCCCAAGACTCCATTATACCACAGTGATCCCTAACCCTCTGCAACCATAAGCCCAAATGAACTCTTGCTTCTCTGAATTACCTGGGTCATGTTGTTTTGTTACTCCAATAAGAAACTAGCTAATACACTGGGGTAATAGGATGCACAACTGTACCTGATTTTTGCAGTGCTGGAGTGGAACTCCAGATTTCACATATGCTGAATAAGCATGTTACTACTAACCAAGCTTACCCCATGAACTCTGAGGCTCAGCTTTAAGAACATAACAAGGCTGTAGAGTCACGGTAGTTTTTGTGCTTTCCTCCATTGCATATAGACAGTTACCCTGCTACAAAGCTTCCCCCAGCTTTGCTGCTATATCCCTAGAGCTACAACCTTCACCTACATTCGGATCATTTGTTCTTGGTGCCCCCCTATTTTGCCAACCTGCTTGTACTCAGAATGAAATAGGAGATTGTTTTTGACATCTATGAAACTGTAGTAGGTTTCAGAGATGTCTATAAAAATTCCTAACACATCAGAGGACCTAGTGTAATCTGAACACTTTCCCTCACCACATTGGAGGCTTCGAGGTCAGAATCAAATGGTTGATGGAGTCTCTTATACTGACCTTGTTCCTAGCAGTTTCTCATCTTTGGCATCCATCATCATTCAGTTTCATCATGTAGGCCTGCCTGTCTCTGTTATTTTGTCGATACTTGTATTGGATCACAACCTACCCCAATCAGATATGTGCTTATTCTAATTTCATTATTTTTACAATGAATTCTTCTACCTGAATGAGGAACTGTGGGCTTCAGTGTCAGCATATCTTCTTGGAAGATACAGAGCATGACCTTCCTAGCTATCAGACATCTAGCACTTATGACCTCCTACCCTAAAAAAGTGGAACTATCAGTTACAGAGCTTGAAAGTTAGTTATGACCCCATGTTCCTTGTATGTCTTCTATCATTAAATGCTTTATCTCAGACTTCTAAACTTAGTTCTCAAAGAAAAGTATACTTCTTGGCATTTTTTTTTCATTTTTTATTTTTACTTTTTATTAGATATTTTATTTACATTTCAAATGTGATTCCCTTTTCCAGTTCCCCCACTTCCTGGATAGGCACTAACCCATCCTCCTTCCCCCTACTTCTATGAGGGTGTTCCTCTACCCACCCACTCCCACCACCCAGCCTCAATTCCCCTACACTGGGGCATATATCGAGCCTTCAGAGGACCAAGGACCTCTTCTCCTATTGCAGCCTGACAAGGCAATCCTCTGCTACATATACAACAACCCTTAGATTCCATCTCACACCAGTTGGAATAGCTAAAATCAAAAACTTAGGTGACAGCAGATGCTGGCAAGGATGTGGAAAAACAGGAACTTTCCTCCATTGCTGATGGGATTGCAAGCTGGAACAACCACTCTGGAAATCATTTTATTGGTTCCTCAAAAAACTGGACATAGTACTACCTGAGGACCCAGCTATATCACTCCTTGCCATATACCCAGAAGATGCTCAAACATGTAATAAGGACACATGCTCCACTATGTTCATAGCAACCTTATTTATAATAGCCAGAAACTGAAAAGGACCCAGGTGCCCTTCAACAGAGGAATGGATACCGGAAATGTGGAATATTTACACAATGGAATACTATTCACCTATTAAGAATGACGAATTCATGAAATTCTTTGGCAAATGGATCAATTAGAAAATATCATCCTGGGTGACATAACCTAATCAAAAAAGAGCACACATGGTATACCCACACTGATAAGTGTATATTAGCCCAAAAGCTCTGAATACCTAAGATACAATTAACAGACCATGTGAAGCTCAAGAAGAAGGAAGACCAAAGTATGGGTGCTTTGGTTGTTCTGAGAAGGGGAACAAAATATTCAAAGAAGCAAATATGTAGATAAAGTGTACAACAGAGACTGAAGGAAAGGCCATGCAGAGATTGTCCCACCTGGGAATTCATCACAGATACAATCACCAAACCCTGACACTATCATGGATGCAAGAAATGCTTGCTGAAAGGAGCCTGATATTGCTGTCTCATGAGAGACCCTGCCAGAGCCTTACAAATACAGAGGCAGATGCTCATAGCTAACCATTGGACTGAGTGAAGGTCCCTAATGGAGGAGTTAGAGAAAAGACCGAAGGAGTCGAAGGGGTTTGCAACCTCATAGGAAGAACAACAATATCAAACAGATCACGAGACCACCCAGAGCTCCCATGGACTACGCTTTTTGCGTTTTAATTGTTACTTTCTTTTAAAATTTTATTTGGGTTTTAATGTTTTGTTTTGTTTTATATTATTTCTTTAAAAATTTCAAAGTTGTTTTGATTATATTGGATCCCTTACCTCAATTCTTCCTAGATGTATCCCAGCTTCCTTATCCCAAACAACCACCCTATTCTGGTGTCCTTTTAACTCTTTTAAAATCTTCAGGACTAATTTGTGCCTACCAAATATTCTCAATTGTGTGGGCTTATACTGGGTCATGAGCTAAAGAAAATGATCTCTTCTTCTTTAAGTAGATATATCTGCCAATAGCTCCATAACTATAAATATCATTAAGTCATTAGGGTGCAAATCTATAGATAGACAGATAATAGGCCCTAGATGAGAACTTCTACTATTATGCTGTTAAATGTACAGTATTTAATGGAGTCCTAAGGACTTATCATAACACTCATAGATCAAGTCGTCTGATGACCTTCATCAGAAATGCTTCTGTTTGCACTAGATGGGGACAAACTCAGAGATCCACAACTGACCAAGCTACAAGGTATACTTCTGCTCAGCAGGTGCTTATAGTTTTCTTCTCTTTCTTTACTCTCTATTTCCTTCATACATCTATCTATATAGTGGTCCAAGTAAACTCTTAGCTGTGGGTAAATCATTTTGCAAAGCTCCTCCATTTTCACAGTAACCCCAAACTACAGCAGTTTGGTCTTTAGAAATAAAGTAATATGGTTTGCTTGATTTGTCCCCATCGTCATAGCTAATTCAGAAACAGCCTGACTGCCAGAGCATACAATTCGTTACTCGTTAAATACTTGACAAGGTGGAACACTTACTTCCTCTAATGCATATAAGAAGAACCCCCCACTCTCCCATGCTGATATTCTCTGTAATGCTAATAACACTTCTAATAACTCTATATCCAAAAGGACAATCTGCCTCAGTGTCCCCCTCAAGTCAAACCTACTATCTTTCATAAATAATGAATAAAAAGCTGAACTATTTATTTCCTTGCCAACCTCCTCATCCTCTAAATTCTTACTCCCTTATCATACCTCAGTGTACAAATTCTATGTTGAACTACAGTCCTGACTCTGACTTATCCATTGCAGCACAGTGATCACCACAAGACAGGTATCCTACATGTCTATTAGAATGGATAAATAACAGAAAGTATAAAATGAAAGCACATATATGGCTATAAGTTAGCATATACATATTAATCATAGAATCAGTTTTGCATACTGCCTTGGAACCTAGCAATTTACAGGAAGGGGTTTGATAATTCTAACCCTTCCTGTGTGGCCTTCACCAAGGATCTTGACTCCAAAATTCTATTATTCTGTGCATCAAGCAGAGTTGATCACAGTGCCCACAAATGAGTGAGTGAGTGAGTGAGTGAGTAAATAAATAAATAAATAAATAGTGGATGGGATAGCAAGGGCGTGGAAGTTGACAGAGGCATCGGTTTAGAGAGAATTTGGAAATATGACAGAAGGCAAAGGTATAAATTAGAACTGGCAAGCAAGTTCATGCTGGACTCAATTTGCCTCTCTCCATGTTCACACCTGAAGGACAACAATGTTTTAAGTTTCGTGTGTGTGTGTGTGTGTGTGTGTGTGTGTGTGTGTGTGTGTGTTTGTGCATTTTGGGGGTTTTCCTATACACTCACCTAATTGCCTTGACAGCAAGCATACTACCAGACTATATACCTTGGCACCTGTTCATCACAGATAATAGTTCAAATCCTTGACAAAGAACATAGTAGTCTGAGAATTAGAAAAGATTCCCACTTCTGTCTTAGTAATGGAATTTCTAGCAAGGAACACTGAGGCAATAAGTGGCAGAGCTTAAAAGGAGAGTAGAATTCTATGGGTACACCTTTAGATACAGTAAATCAATTCAAAACTCTATAGCCATGGTGAGCACTTGCCACAAGGGACAGAAGAAAAATGTAGGTTTGGGGACACTCTTGAGTTAGCTTTAAATGAAAGGCAAGGATTCATCCCCAGGCTTATACTGACCCAGTAAAGACAGCTTCTGCAGATACTGCTTGCACATAGAAAAGTTAGATTTCCCCCATCGCAGCAGAGCTTTACACTATTAAAAGCTACCTTGTGAATTGCACAACTGTATCAATAGCAGAAGTTCTGATGGATTTACAGCCAGAGGGAATAACTAATTGCTGGCTATGCAGAAGGGACAGATGTGAGATAGCACTCCACTTCTAAACAGCATACCTCTTTTGGGGCTGAAATCATGGAACAATGCTCTTTGCTCAGCAGGATCTGTCCTTACTCCCTGACCTAGACGATGAGTGCTCATGGGGTGTTACCCATATAATCACCTCCCATGTCCCTTCAAATGTTCCAGTGGGCAGGCAATCCCTTAAGATACCATCCTAAGATGACATCCATACCTGTGTATTCAGAGGACACACACCCACCTGTTCTCACAGCTCCCTGTCTTTTTTGTTCCAGTGGTTATAATTTAACATTTTTCTACATTAGACCATTCTTTCTCAACACTTTATTTCTTTAATGATTGCCCCTTAAGGATATTTTTATGGCATTTTCCTCCTAACTGTTCCCCTATGTCCCTATGATTTTAATATCACAGAAATTTTTATATTGATTTTTTTAAACAATGTGGTCCTTTGGAGGAGCATAAAGCATTGTTGGTGCTACGTTTTTTCCTTTAAAACCACTTCTTGCCCCCTTAAGGGTAATATCACTTCTGTTGTAATTGCATGCTTCAATCAGAAAGCTGATAGACTAGCAGCAAACACATTCTTGCTCAGTATAGAATCTTCAGAACACAGCACATAAGCAATACAAAGTGATGTTTAATGAGTTAGTCAAGGGATGGGTGAGTATGGCAGAAACATGGAAAGCTGGCTAATTATATGCTTAATTATGTAAAAATTAGAATATATATATACATATGTGTATATATGAAACTTTGACTATATGAGTTTTCTATACTAATCCTCAAAAGGCCCTTGATGTTAGCTATTTCTCCTTGTATTCTCCCTCTTGTTCCCATTTTCCCTCCTCCTCTATGTTTGATCCTCCAACTTGAGCTCCCTACTTCCATCCATAAACATCTATTTTATTTCCTATTACTAGGGAGATCTCTCAGCCCCCTGAGGCCCTCATTCTATACATAATCTCTCTAGTTTTATGAATTGTAGCTTTGTTATTATCTACATAACAGGATCGTACCAAAAAATTATCCTGAGTGAGGTATCACAAAGAAAGACAAATATGGTATGTATTTGCTTATATGTGGATATTAGCTGTTAAATCAACTATAAGCAAACCCAATCCACAATCTGAAGTTTATGTTTTAAGAGAAAAGATTGGGCAGGATGTCAAGGAGTGTATATAACCAAGTAGTTCTAGTTGACGTGGGCCTGTCTATCATTGTTTCAGCTCTGGTTCTGCAAGGTGGTACAAATAAGTCTTCAATCCTTTCAGTATGTTATCAAGGCATGATCTCACCATGACAGAAAATTGTCCTTATCTAGGTCCCAGGGGGAAGCCAGTCCTGGGAGATTCTGCTGGTTTTGGAATTCACAGTAAATAAAGGCACAAGACAGTAACTATTTCTTTGCCAGAAACCTTGAAAAGGTATGAGATTGGTTAGACACACAGTGTTCAAGTTATAAGCATATCTGTTTGCAGAGGTCAAAGGTAATACAGGTAAGGATGTGTAACATGATAGCCAGAAGCTAGGCTTTTCTCATGTTTCTATCACTCTCCATGCTTTCCAGAAAAAGTGTCTTCTAAATGCCTGTTTTATTAATCACTTAGTACAAGGCTAGGAAAACTATTATCATTAACTAGTTTTCTATAAAACTATTCAGAAATACTCTGAAGTAATATCAGAGCTTTCCCCAGCCTTCCACATTGTATCATGAAGTTTTCTTAACACAAAGGAATGGAGAAAGAATGGAACCATCCCACCTCTCCTGGACCCTCCTTCCTATAATTTTGACTTAATGTTTTGCTGGATTAGTTTTATGAGCATACATATTTCAGACCACAGTTTAAGATTTTAGTTATAGCAGACTTGACCATGGCATGGGGGTAGGGACAACTGAAGGAACTTGGGAAGAAAAGTAGTAATTTTGGCATCAGGAACTGTCCCACCCCAGTGTTCCTAAATAGAGCCACTTCATGTTGGACAATCCAGGTTTTCAAATCCATTCTTCTCAGATATGAACAAAGAAGTCTATGTAGGAGGTTATATCCTTTCAAGAGTTCTGTGACCCACAAGAAAGTAGGCAAAAAACAAAGTCTTCCTGCAACCGGAAGATTTATGTGCAGATTTAAATGTTTCTCAAGGATTTCTGAACTTGTGGGTTAACCCTGACCTTGAATTAGTCATATTTTCTATTAAATGGATACAGAGGAAGAGAATGCAGTTATGTTTCTTTTCTTGTAGACAGGCTGAGCTTGTACCATATAATTTTCCTTTGAGAACTATGTATCCTTGATACAACAAGATCATTTGTTTTGGTTCCTGCTTTAATAAATTGTAGTTCTGCTTTAATGAACAAAACCAAATAATTTGTAATTGGCCCATTAATTATTTGCATGCAAATGCCTGTGTTCTAGTAACTTAATAAGCCATTGAAAAACAGTCTCCTTTGCCATCTGGGTTATACTCTATTTACTGTAAAATTTTTCTTAGGAATGAAGTGGGGGGCACATTTTGTTTGAAGCAAGGCAGCTCTCTCTGAGAATATGACTTGGGTTCTTCATATCATGTCTAAGGCAAGAAAGGAGGACATAAGGAAATTGTTTTCGGAAGCAATAATGAATGGCCCTGTCTTAGACTAGCTTCCGGAAGAGGCCCTCATGAAGCTGGTACTCCTCAGCAAAGCTACCTATACTGTGCTGCTTTTAATGACTAACAATCTATTTGTTACCTTTCTCTGTACTCGAGAGCGATCTTGACCACATAAGAAGGTCAAAGTGCCTGGGTCCTGTATCCTCTCACTGAAATAGAAGAGGCACAGGCACCAGGTATTCATTCATATTTTTCATAGAACAGCAGACCTTCTGATTCTAGTGTGCAAGAAAGTTGTTTCAAAGATGAAATACTGGCCTAAGAAATTATCCTATCTATTCCATTCCTCTTGAATCCAAAATAAAAAGAAACAGGCATAATAGAAAAATAGACACTGGTATAAATACTGTACGTATTTATGGGATATCATTTTGATGACCATATCATGTTATGATGTCTTAGAAAATATGTACATTCCAATGAGGGTAGGTGGGATAGAGAAGATAGCTCAATGGTAGGTTGCCAACATAGCATGCACCAGGCTGTAGATTTCATTCTATGGACCAGTAAACAAAAATAAGAGTCTATAGCAAAAAGAACAAATAGGGTAAACTTATCTACCTCTGTATATTGTTAACTTTACGTTTGCTGTGATAAGAAATACCATGACTAAGGATAACTTAGAGAAGGAAGTGCTTGTTTGGGCTTCCAATTTCAGGGAGAAAGTCCAAATGTAGGTTAGGTATGACTAGAACAGCAAAGAGATGGCATTGGCTATATGCGTGCCAGAAACAAAGTAAACTCAGAGTGAGCCAACTCACTCTCAAACTCTCATATATGTACTTTCCCCTAACCTCCAAACAGCACCACCAGCACGAGACTGGGTGTTCAAACACTTGACAGTCAGAGGCATTTTTAAATGAAACCACAATCTAGTTTAACTTTTAATCTTCTTGAAAATATTCAAGACCCTTTCTTCTAATAGTGACAATTAGGACAAAGGGGAAATAAGAGGGGAAGTGAGGGTGTCAGGTGAGCAGGTGGGAAAGTTACTCTTCTGTACAATGAATATGCATTGTTATAAACATTTCCTCTACTCTGAAGAAGATAGCACATGTTCCATCTCTAATCACCTCATGAGTGGAACACTCATGTAATATTGGCTCCTATCTGTGATATGATATTCAGTAATTGGCATTTTTTTCTTTTTATCGTTCTTTTTTTTCTTTTTTTTATTGGATATATTCTATATTTACATTTCATTTCCTTTTTTTTTGTTTTCCCACCCCCATAAGGTCCCACATGCCCTTTTCCCTCCCCCTGCTCCCTCATCCAACCCTTCCCACTTCCCTGGTCTGGTATTCCCTACACTGATGCTTTGATCCTTTCCAGCATTAGTGTCCATTCCTTTCTTCTTGTAAGACATCATTTGGTATGTGAATTGTGTCTTTGGTGTCCCACGATTCTAGGCTAATATCTACTTATCAGTGACTGCATACCATGGGTATTCTTTTGAGACTGGGTTACCTCACTTAGAATGATGTTCTCTAGCTCCATCCATTTCTGTAAGAATTTCATGAATTCATTGTTTCTAATGGCTGAATAGTATTCCATTGTGTATATATACCACATTTTTTGTATCCATTCCTCTGTTGAGGGACATCTGGGTTCTTTCCAACTTCTGGCTATTATAAATAAGGCTGCTATAAACATCGTGGAGCATGTATCCTTATTGCATGCTGGGGAGTCTTCTGGATATATTCCCAGGAGTGGTATGGCTGGATCCTCCAGAAGTATCATGTCCAGTTTTCTGAGGAACAGCATGACTGATTTCCAGAGTGGTTGTACCAGCTTGCAGTCCCACCAGCAGTGGAGGAGTGTTCCTCTTTCTCCACATCCTCGCCAACACCTGATGTCTTCTGAGTTTTTAATCCTAACCATTCTGACAGGTATGAGGTGAAATCTCAGGGTTGTTTTGATTTGCATTTCTCTAATGACTAATGATGTTGAACATTTTTTAAGGTGTTTCTCAGCCATCCGAATTTCTTCAGGTGAAAAGTCTCTGTTTAGCTCTGTACCCCATTTTTGGATAGGGTTATTTGGTTTTCTGGGGTCTAACTTCTTGATTTCTTTGCATACATTGGATATTAGCCCTCTGTCGGATGTGGGGTTGGTGAAGATCTTTTCCCAATTTGTTGGTTGTCGATTTATCCTTTTGACAGTGTCTTTTGCCTTACAGAAACTTTGTAATTTTATGAGGTCCCATTTGTCTATTCTTGATCTTAGAGCATAAGCGATTGGTGTTCTGTTCAGGAATTTTCCCCCTGAGCCAATGTCCTCAAGGGTCTTCCCCAGTTTCTTTTCTATTAGTTTTTGTGTGTCTGGTTTATCGTTCTTTATTTAATTGGATATTTTATTTATTTACATTTCCCCATTCCAGATTCCCCCCCAAAGTCCTATCCCATCCCCCTCCTCCAGCTTCTATGAGGGTGTACCCCCACCCACCCACCCACCCATTCCCACCTTCCTGCCCTTGCATTCCCCTACACTGGGGCATCAAGCCTTCACAGAACCAAGGGCCTCTTCTCCTACTGGTACCCAATATGGCCGTTCTCTGCTACATATATGGTTGAAGCCATGGGCTCCTCCATGTGTACTCCTTGGTTGGTGGTTTAGACTCTGGGAGCTCTATCCTTCTCCCTTCTGCTCTCTCACCAGCCTCTACTCTAAATTCTGTGAGATCCTCTTGTTTATGTTCCAATCTGTAATATGAAGGTATGCCATTTGTATTTTCCTTTTAACATGTGGAAAGAAGGTGGAGGGAAACTATACCGAAACAACGTTCTATTTTCTAATAGTAAAACTCAATTCTGTTTTCACAAGTGGCAAAGATATTAGAAGATTTTGAAATTGCCTAATGACATCCAAGACAATGGAACTCAATTCCTAAAATTGATCTTCTGGGGAAAAATCATTATTGATCATGAACCTTTCAGGTTTCATATCTTTAAAGTTCACTTTTAGCTGGAAGGTATAATGGTATTCTGAATAATAAAAAAGCTACAAATAATTATTGTATGATTGTTGTTATGCCAATACTATAAACTATGCTATAAAAATACATTTTGTAGAAGATGATTTGTTGGGCACTTGCTGCAAAAATCTGGTTATCTGTCTTCAGGCCTCACAACCAACATAAGAGAGAACCATCTCCACAAATTTATTCTCTGACCTTCATATATCTGCCTTGGCCCCACATGCCCTGCTCCCACACACATATCAAACAAACAGAATTAATCTTTTGATTTGGTGAAAAATTAAATTTATATCTTCCCTAGCAGTTCCTGTTTATATATTCAAATAAACATAATTATGGTATTTTAGGGCCTTCTTTTATAAAGGACAGTTCTTCTTTTATGTAAAAATATAACTTATGGCAGGAGAGACAGGCCACAGTTTAAGAGTATGTATTGTTCTTCCAAAAGACCTGAATTTAGTTCCTAAAACCCACCTCAGGCAGTGCCAGCTACGTATAACTCAGCTCCAGAGTAATCCAATGGTACTGGTCATCCTGGAAACCCACACTCATATATACACATCCACACATTTACACACATAAATTAAAAGTAAAGTTATGTGTTTATGTGTGTGTGTGTGTATATTTTAAAGTATAATTGTATTTATGCTCTGTCATATACATTACCTTTTACTCCTGTCTTAATAGGAGATCTTTATCTTTTCCTATGAGCACATGATTTTGAAAAATCAAGGTAATTTTATGACTTGTGTCTAATTTGTATAGAGGATCACTTAGTTGTTATATACCTAGGGTCTATCTATCCCTTTACTGCTACACAGTGTAGAGATTAATAATATTTATTAATGTAACAAGGAAAGAAAAATTTGCCCTATCATGTTCCACCAGTTTCATTGTGCTTCCTGATCTTATGAACATGCTAGGTTCTTTTTTTTAAGATTTATTTATTTATTATATATTTATTAGCTTGGCTGCTGTGGCTGGGAGCACAGAGAGGCCTTCTATGGGAGAAGTAGGCGGTAGTTCTGTAGGCAAAGACCTGTTCATGCTTCTATCGTAGCTCTCGATGGCAGTCCTTGATTCCAAACTGTTTGTTGGCTGTTCATCATGGAAAATGGATGCAAATTGTACCAACTTCTCAGGGTGGACCCAAGATTAAAGACCTTTTGCACAGAGGAATGTCTAGGAAGGGAAGCCCTTAAGGCCTCGAGGCTAAGCCCTCAAGGTCTCTAGGTACCACATTAGCATGGAGAACACTGTTCTGGGCCTATGTGACCACAGATCATGTTACGTTATGTGGGAAGTATGGCATATGTTCCAAGCCAGGAATCTGGCAGGAAGCAGGGGGATGCCTATCTTCTCAGGTGTGTACCCACCGACTTTCCTGGGGTACTTTCAGATATGATCTACGCACAAAACTTCCTGGCATGGTTACCATCCCACCTGGCTGTTTGAATAGTAATGGAACAGAGATAGTGGGTTAAGGAAATAAAAGGCATGATACATCAGTTCTGTGGAAGGAGGCACACAAATGCCTCAGAAGCAGAGACTTCAATATAAGATAGCACACTCTAACTATGGGGATATAGATCATAGAAGGAACAGCATATAAAAGTCCGATGGCCTTTTGCAAATGAAATGGAACCTCTTTGTTGCTTTTATAACTATTTCTTGTGTGAAATAAAGCCAATACATTTATTAATATATTTACATATATGTTGGGGCTACATGTGAAAGTCAGAAGACAGATTTTGAGAGTCAGTTCTCTTCCACCTTGTGGGCCACAGGGTCAAACTCAGGTCACTGGGTTTGGTAGGAGCCTCTTTAACTTTATAGAGGATATGTTGACCCAGTTGTGTATTTTGGACTTCTCTTGGCATGCTCTGTCTGTTAAATATAGTTTTATACCTAGGGACAGATCAGAGTCAGAGGAGTACCTGCTGAGATTTTAGTTTTCATCTTCCAGAACAAAGAATTGGACCAAGGATACTTTGATTGTGTTAGAAATAGCAACAGTTCATTAAAGAATCTAAAGACATTCCCAATAATATAAGTGAGCTGGTGAGCCAGGACAGGTACAACAATCAAAAGCCTTGTGTCTGCTGAGTTCTGTTCCTTCATATGTCATTAAAAAGCAGCTGTCTACTCTAGGAGATGACTCATACTTTGTTCAGGCATGCTCTGATTGTTAAAGTGGGGAAAGGTTTCAAGTCATTCTGGCAAAGGGCTTCTTTCTTAAACAAATATTGATTTCTCATTCTCCTCCTCTATTGTCTTACCACAGATATTCTATTACTATTTTCCTTAATTTATTATTATTATTAATCTGTTATTATTCTCCTGTAACTTCATTCACGAATAAAATGTACTTTTATATTCTAACTCCTCATGGACTCCCAACATAACCTCTTCCCATATACATATCTTTTTCCATTTTATAAATATCCCCCTGAAACCCTAGTGCTGTCAATATGCACATGTGTGTCTGGCCATTCACCGTTGGATCATGGACAACCTACCTGGGTAGGTTCCTTGCAAAAAAACTTCCCTGAAAAAAAAACAGGAAATAAAAAAGAAAATGACTCCCCTTCCCCTAGTAATCCTCAGGTAAGGGTTATATAATTTCAGGTTTGCATGACTCATTACCATCTTAAATCTCCATATATATTCATGTATTCTAGTGTGGTAATGAGCCATAGATCACCTTTGGACACTCTAAGAAAATCTGTGTACCTATCACAGTGGCTGCTTGACACAGCCTTCCCTAGAGATGTCCAGCCCTCTTCTTTACCAACTTTTTTTTGTCATGTGCTTATTTTACAACATTTTATGCAAAGCTTTCTGAGTCCTCACTTTTCACCCAACTCTCCAACCTCACTGTTAACATGGTGCTTGGCAAATACTAGATTCTCTGTCTTCCTTCATATTCATTTCTTGTATCTTCTTGGGGAACGAATGTGACTTCTGAAAACAGACAGAGATAAGAGATTGCAGGATGCCTTCAGGAACTCAGCTAGGGAAGAACAGACTCTCAGGGAAAAACTTGGTTCTCCTGTCTTAATGTGACTCTTTAGGAGCACTTACCTCCATCCCTACCCAAAGCTATAGTGATTGCATGCAAGGTTACATGTTTCTAAATTGAGTGGGCTGTGGTAAAACGTGTTTGTGATCCCACATACTGGGAAACTGGTAGTAAAGCCATCTCTTCCTAATGTTATGGGAAATTGGGGAGAATCCTGGCAGAATCACCATGTTACTGGGAAAGTTGAGGTCTCTACTTAGGGTTCTTAGTCACATTAATTGAAGAAGTTAAGAATACACTCAAAAGGAAACACAAGACAACTGTGTTTGACTTTTAAAAGAAAATTCAAAAGCAGGCAAACCACATATCTTTGCAGGTGCCTGCAGGCAGGAGATAGAAAAGAAAAATGGATAACACCATCCTTTTGAGTTAGGCATGTAGATCATGGGACAGATGAGAAGCCACATTAGGGTGAGGGGAGCTTTAGAGAAAGAGAAAAAATGCATTAGAATAAAATGGAAAGAAGAAAATGGAAAGCTAAGCTTTTCTGAGTAATTCAGAAAATTAGGCAATCTTACAAAGGTACCAGTAAGGTACTGAGCTAAGATACCTAGGAATACAATTTGTAATGGGAGAAACAAAAGCTGCAGAATTGATGAGCATAACTAGATTCTGGAATTTTAATCTTGAAAGTTTTTGAAAGGCCTCTGTGTAAAAGACGTGTCTCCCAGAGTGTTGATTTTGGGAGATGAGAGAAAGTTCAGATTGTGGGATGTCTTGGAGGACAGGTACATCTTTAAGCCACTGAGAGCATGACTTTTAGACTGTGACATTTTGGTGCCTCTCTTTCATTGTTGCTGCCTAACTTGTGATATAAGCTTCTCTCTTCCACCCAGCCTGTGCCACTGCATTCTCATCAAAATCTTAGTAGGTCTGCTTGGTTATACACCAAAACATCAAAATCCATGGGATCAAATAAACCCTTTTGTTTCTTTTAAGTAATTCTTTCCCAGTATTTTACTATACTTTTAGAAACTGGTTAATGTAATAATGTGCCCATAAATCTTCAGAGCTTTGTTTTTGTCTTGATCATTCAACAGTCAATGGTCAAGGATCAGAGTAGTCTTCTGCTCTGGTGAGGTTTAAAAGATAAAATAAAGGACAGCAATGGGTGGAGCAGGGAGATCAGAAAAGGCACCTCTCAGGGAAATACTTACAAGAGGAGAATACAGTTCTAAAGCCTGGCTCCTCTCTTGATACTGTTCCTCGACAGATTTGTGCCTTAAATTCTGTTCCCATCCTCACTGCTTCAGTATTTTCTAAAATGTTGGTGAGGACAACAGCATCTGGGAGGAGTCACAGGACCATCCATTACCAGTCCTCAGTGTGGGACCTGCTGGCTTCATCTCCAGTGCACCATTACTGTGGAACCTCCATTGTGGTCCTCATTTATAAAGGAAACATAGAGGAATCAGACATCTAAGCCAGCAGAACAGAAAAATACTTTGTCTAGCTCTGCTTCTCACATGCCCTGCCTATCTCACTGTGTACTTGCGTCTGGACTTTTGCTATTCATGTCCAGTTAGCTTATACTTCCCCCTTTTTTCTTCCTTTTTCTCATAAGAGGCCTCCCATGCTGATGCTTGGCTAAGATTCTGATTGGAGAAGAAGCATGGATTTCATTCTACCTCAAATTTTGCAAGTAGCTGTCATTACTTCTCTCTCTTGAGAAACGGTATGCTCAACTAGCTTTGCTTTAATGGCTCCTTTCAATCCTAGCCGACTACCTCTTGGTTAGCCAAAAATTAAAAAAGGTATTATGGCTTCTTAGAATGGAGGTCTGCATTTGACAGTAGGCATCTTGACTTGGCAAATATTTTCCATCGCAGGTATTTGTACTCAAGACAGAAGAGTACAATTAAGAGTACAAAATCCCTACCTACAACAATGGAGCATAACTACCTACAACAATGAAGCAGTGAGCAGTGAGCAGTGAGGCAAGACTCTGCTTCTTTGCTCTAGGGTATGCAGCAGCTCTGGTTTTGACTATGTCCCTATGCTCCCCCCTTGCGCGCGCACGCGCGCGCACACACACACACACACACACACACACACATCTATATTCTACAAAAACACCCATTTTGAAGGCTAGAGGCTGTGGTTATTTTTTAATGTTTTTATTGGATATTTTATTTATTTACATTTCAAATGTTATCCCCTTTCCAGTTTTCCCCTCTGAAAACCCTCATCCCATCTCACCTCCCCTGCTTCTATGAGGGTGTTCCCCCACCTACTGAGGCACATTAGCCTCTGTATTTATCAGGATCTGGCAGAGTCTCTCAGGAGACAGCTATATCAGGCTCCTGTCAGCAAGCACTTCTTGGCACCCTCAATAGTGTCCAGGTTTGATATCTGTAAGTGGGATGGATCTGCAGGTGGGGCAGTCTCTGGATGGTCTTTCCTTCAGTCTCTGCTCCACTCTTTGTCTCCATATTTCCTTTAGTCAGGAATAATTCTGGGTTATTGCTAATGTTAACAAAATGTATTGTCTATTAAAGTGGTTAAAGTAGAACCAATAGTTGAGACAACTAACATAGACTAGCTATTGTCTTAGATCATTAAACTCCTATTTCCAAATGTTATCAGTGGGTAGGGAACAAGTAGTGGAAATAGATATCTCACAGGAAGGAAGGTTGGAGAGTTAGTGATTGAGATGCTAGGAGGCTCCCTGTGTGGTACAGGCATGTTTCCTGAATCACCATGATGCCTATTGGCTGCAACCTCACATGCAGATGAAGATGAAGTAGTAATATGGGAACTCTCATGAGGCCTATTCATCCCATTTAATTACAGGTCCCAACTTCCCAACATCAGCACACTGATGACAATGGGAATTGCTGCAAAGATCCAGTTTTTACCCCAATGGGAGAGACAGTTGATTCTGAAGCCAAGCATAAGTGGTCATGTTCAAGGGATGCAACTTGGGTTCCCTCAGATTACCTAGTCCAAGCTGGTACAGTTTGCTGAACTAAAAGAAATTCATAAATTGAGCCACTTTTAGATACCTTGGTGGGAATGATAAGAAGGCAGGTTAAGGTAATGCTGTGCAATCTCTGCTATAAGCTTCAGATGCTATCTGTTAGAGTTCTTAGGCTTTTGGATAAGAAGCTAGATATCTGTGCATTACAATGGATTAACCTAATGGTTACTAAAGTGTTATGTCAGGCACAGCAGATATGAAATAAATGACCATTAAAAGGACTAAAGATGGCCAAAGATAATTGTGGTCTGGACTTGCCACATTCCAAAATCTTCATACATCAAAGTTTTAATAAGTTTTTCAACCTCACAAAAGGTAGAATGGAAGGTGTATCTCCTGGAAACTTTTGTTGGCATGGAAGATATGAACATTCAAACCATCTACTTTATTTACTTTTTCTCTGTGAGAGACACAAGAGTCATCTACCACTCCAAGATTCATTGTCTTACTCCTGTGGGAAACATGCATGGTATAGTGCCTGGCCCATGATAAGCTCTTGAGTCTCTACTAACTCTAATTATAAGTACGCAACATATTGTAATTTATCTGATGGATACCCGCAGGTCATCTGACTTATGCTGGGTATCTTTCTATAACAAGAAGACTCAGCCAGTAAAAACCATCATCTCTATCCTCATTGAATTTAGCACTCAGTATTGGAGAGAGATGCATATGATATTCTAATGGTCTATTACATTCAGCATGATGTTAGACCCATGACAATTCATAAACTGCACATGATTATCTATGGGATTGCACCTAGATAAGAAATGAAGACTACTGTCCTTGCAGAAGTGGTCCTAAATATGATGGATGCAGAAACTCGGGTAAAGAAAGGGAATGAGAGTAGTATCTGATCCACCATAGGATTCAGAATAGGATGAAAGGACTTTGATATAGCCAGTCTTTGAAGGAAACTAAGAGATGTACTTGGTTGAATAAGCATAAAGACCTAAGTTTAATACCCAGAATATATTTAACAAAGCTAACTATTGTGGCAAATGGTTATAAACCCAGTGCTTGGTGAGTTGGGATAGAAAAAATTCTGTATCTCACTAACCAGCAGGTCTACTTACTTGGTCAGGTGGTCGTTCCGGAAGAGAGCTTGTCTTAAAAAACAAAACAAAAATTAGATGAAGAATGATAAAAGAGCATGCATGATGTCAACCTCTAGTGTCCATGTGCGCATTTATTCATATGTACAAATGCACATAAGAATATACACCAAACTACACATGCATTGTACACACACTCATGAGCATGCACACCACCCCTCCACACAAACATACACAAACAAACAATTAAAAATATTCTAATAAAGGGCATTCTAATAAATTGGCTGGCCTCCAGAACTATTACAGAGCTGCTATGCTGTAGGACAACGCTGCAAGCCTAGGAGAGAGGAAAACAAAATAAAGATGACAGTTAAAATGGTGAAGATAAAGGAATTGATGGAGACCATTGTGATGATGAAAATGAGAGCCATTATATTAGCCAATGCTCTGTGGTTGTGACAAAATATAACAACCAAAGGTACCTCATAAGTGGAAAAATTTATTTTTACTCATGATTCCAACAGGAGAGTCTGTCAAGGCAGAAAGGAGTGGCATGGCGACAGGAGTGGAAAACTAGCTTGCCACAGTCAATCCATATAGGGAGTAATGAAAAAGAGGAGGAGGGAAACAGAAAGTAGGCAGTGCCAGGATATAAACCCTCAAAACTTACTCCAACCCATGATGTACTTTCTTCCACAAAAATGCACCTCTTACAGATTCCATGAGCATCTCAAACAGAGTCACCACTGTAGACCATAAATGCAAATGCAAGAATCTATGGGAACATTTATCACCACAGTGAAGACAGTGATCAAAGAGTGTGATGATAATATCTTCATTAGAAAAATAATGTTTCATTATGAAAACTGGAAATGTTACTTATTTGTCCCAGGACCACAGTAATTTCACCCTGTTTTCATATATTCAATAATAGAATTAGTAGACCCGCTTTTTGAATGGATCATAATGGTTAAACATTATTGACATAGTCAAGGCATTAAACTATTATCACTTCCAAACTCTGGATTAAGAAACTAATTACAAGGCTCTAATAGTTAATTCCTACCTGCCAAGTCTTATGAATATCATAGAGCTATCTCTAAGGCTGAGTAATTTTTGCACTGTTGACATGGTAACTGTTTTGTAAAAGCAATCTCTAAGGTTGCTGTCAATCTTAAAAGCAGTTCTCAAGAATCATGCTCAAATATGGCCATTGATACTGGAAAAATTCACTATTAAAAGCATGCCCAGCAAAGGGGTTGATTTTCTTGAGAAAAGATGTCAATTTACCCCAATAGAATTTCCGCAGGGCTGATTTTGTTTAATCAAATATAACAAAATAATTGAGCTCTGAACAAATGGCTTATTATAGAAATGTGCAGGTTGGCAAGAAAGATTGGAGCATGCCTTTCAGTAATGCATATGTATTAGCAGTTACTTTTTTCATTTAAATGGGCAATTACCAAGGGCCTGGTACTAAGGGCATCCGTGGGATGTGTTATTCCCTGCACAGCTGCTTGACTTCTTGTGAAAGATAAAAGCAGGTATTTGCAAGTGTGCACATTCTGAAGATTGAAGGGAAGGGAAACCATATTCTTATTGATTATATACCATGTCTGGAAAATGATATAAACCAAGATGTATTTTCTGCATTTATTTATACATACATTATTTACTGTAGCTGTGTATAATGCCTCTGGAAGCCTTGTTAAAAAAATAAACAGAGTCTGGGAAGATCACTCAGTAGGTTAAATGTCTGCTGTGTTATCAGGAGGACATGAACAGGCATGAAAAACCCAGGCAGGATGGCATACAGCTGTAATCCCACACTGGTAGAAGGAGGAGACATGTGGACCCCCAAGAGCTTTCTGGCCATCTAGTCCAACATAAACATTGAATTCTAGGTTTATTGAAAGTACATGCCTCAAAAGAAAAAAATAATGTAGAAAGATACAGAAGAAGATGCCCAACATCTACCTATGGCCACTATGATCACCCATACACATATGTACATACACACTCTGTACATTATATACATCACTCATCCTGTGTATAACACATATGCTCACATTTTAAAAATAGATATAATTGTCTTAGGTTTCCATTGCTGTGAAGAGGCACTATGATCAAGGGAACTTTTATAAAGGAAATATTTAATTGGAGCTGGCTTACACTTTCAGGAATTTAGTCTGTTACAATGATAGGAAATATGGGAGCATATAGGCAGACATGGTGCTGGAGAAATATCTGACGGTTCTCCATCTTATCTGAAGGCACCCAGAAGGAGACTATATTCTATAGGTAGCCAGGAGGAGACTGAATTCCATACTGCATGTAGCTTGAGATTATAGCCCACCTCTCCAGCAACATACATGCTCCAATAAGGCCACACCTTCTTCAACAAGGCCATATCTCCTAATATTGACCCTCCCTAGGGGCCAAGCATTCAAACACACGAACCTATGAAATATGGTGCAAATTCTCATCCACAGGCAAGCCTCATCAATTCAAATCACTCAAAATGAATCAGAAGCCCCCTAAATAGTCCTATCTATGGATATGTTTTAGCATCTTCCATCATGTTCCTCATGTTGTTCACAGAGATGACTACTATAAGCCATCACCCTTTATCACATATTCTCCCCCGACTCCTCTGCCAAGTTGAATGATCATGAAAGAGTCAATTGTTAAACAAGGTGTGTATAGCCCCATATCTATATCTTCAAGAATGGCCACAGTAGCCTGCCAAAGACTGGGTAATACAAAGAGGTGTATTGATTCCATTGATGCTCTAGAAAAATAAACATTCAAGATGCAGAGGCCTTTGGGGACTATGCTGATATTCACTTGGCAGCATGCAAATGGTCACCTCCTAGCTGTGTCCTCCTGTGGCCTTCCTTCTGGGCAACTGCAGTGCATTTTCTATTCCTCATCTTATAGGCATTTATCTTGTAGAATTACAGCCTTACATGTGTAGCTTCATTTAACATTATGTAGTGTGTGTGTGTGTATGTGTGTGTGTGTGTGTGTGTGTGAGAGAGAGAGAGAGAGAGAGAGAGAGAGAGAGAGAGAGAGTTTCACATATGTACCAACATATGTACTTATACATACATGCTTCCCGCATAAGTCACCATACAGAAGTCGATGCCAGGTACCTTTCTCACCTGCTGTCCACTCTGCTTTTGGAGATGAAGTCCTTCACTGAAGCTTTTCACTAATGAGCCCTCTGATTTTGCCTCCTTCCCCACTGTGTGTTGGGCCCTTGAATCCAGAGTTATGAGTCATGAGTCATTATGAAATAGAGACCATGTGAGATGCTGTATAGCAGTACCAATCACCCAAGGGATTCCTATGCACACTCTGGTCTGAGAAGCACCATTCTAATATGGTAAGCCTTGCTAGCCTTGTGACCTTTTCATGGGCCTTTTTACTTCACATGTGTAGGGCAGTAACTTTCATGTCACAGATCACCAACCATGCTTTCTGCCTCTCTTGTGTTTGCCATAAAGTAATTACCTTTAAGTTATTTTGTTTTCGTTTCTTTCCTAATTAACAATTGTTACAATCCATACTTTATTAATAAGCTATCTGACATTATCCATACTTTATTAATTCGCTATGTCACTGGAGAGAATGAAGTGCCACGAGATGTTGAGATAATCTGTGTGACAAGTAGGAAAATAACAGTTTGTTCTCCTCAAAATGAGTAATAAAACACTAGAGGAAATCAAGGAAAAACAATCTTTTTTTTATATTAACTCTTTCTAAGTTTTTTTTTTTTTAGTTATTTTTATTTTCTATATTCTATGTTTACATTTCAAAGGCTTTCCCCTTTCCCAGTTCCCACCCACCATAGTTCCCATAGTTCTTCTCCCCCCCCAACTATTCCCCAATCATTCCCCCTCCCCCCTCGGTTTCTTTACTAAACTGGATGCAATCTTTACATGCCCAGGGTCCTCTCCTTTCTTCTTCTTGGGAATCATTTGACTTGCTATTTGTGTCTTGAGTATTTAGTGCTTCTGGGCTCATTAATATCCACTTATCAGTGATTGCATTTCATGTGCATTCTTTTGTGATTGGGTTAGCTCACTCAGGATGATATTTTCCAGGTCTAACCATTTACCTACAAATTGCATGAATTCATTATTTTTAATTGCTGAGTAGTATTCCATTGTATAAATATACCACATTTTCTGTATCCATTCCTCCTTTGAGGGATATTTGGGCTCCTTCCAATTTCTGGCTATTATAAACAAGGCTGCTATAAACATAGTGGAGCATGTGTCTTTATTGCATGTAGGGGAATCCTCTGGGTATATGCCCAGGAGTGGTATGACAGGGTCCTCTGGAAGTGACATGCCCAATTTTCTGAGGAACCGCCAAACTGATTTCCAGAGTGGTTTTACCATTTTGCAATCCCACCAACAGTGGAGGAGTGTTCCTCTTTCTCCACATCCTCGCCAGCACTTGTTGTCTCTTGAGTTTTTAATCTTAGCCATTCTGACTGGTGTGAGGTGGAATCTCAGGATTGTTTTGATTTGCATTTCCCTGATGACTAATGATGTTGAACATCTCTTAAGGTGTTTCTCGGCCATCCGAATTTCTTCTGGTGAAAATTCTTTGTTTAGCTCTGTGCCCCATTTTTTGATAGGGTTATTTGGTTCTTTGCGGTCTAACTTCTTGAGTTCTTTGTATATATTGGATATTAGCCCTCTGTCGGATGTGGGGTTGGTAAAGATCTTTTCCCACTTTGTTGGTTGCCGTTTTGTCCTTCGGACAGTGTCCTTTGCTTTGCAGAAACTTTGTAATTTTATGAGGTCCCATTTGTCAATTCTTGATCTTAGTGCGTACGCTATTGGTGTTCTGTTCAGGAACTTTTCCCCTGTGCCCAAGTCCTCCAGGGTCTTCCCAAGTTTCTTTTCTAATAGTTTCAGTGTGTCTGGTTTTTCCATCGGATGGTTGTGGCTCCTTTATCAAAGATCAAGTGACCATAAGTCTGTGGGTTAATTTCTGGGTCTTCAATCCTGTTCCATTGATCTGCTTGCCTGTTGCTATACCAATACCATGCAGTTTTTAACACAATTGCTCTGTAGTACTGCTTGAAGTCAGGGATATTGATTCCCCCAGAAGTCCTTTTATTGTTTTACTATATTGATCCTGCCAATGGTTAGAGTTCAAGACTTTTAGCATGAAAGGATGCTGAATTTTGTCAAATGCTTTTTCAGCATCTAATGAGATGACCATGTGGTTTTTTTCTTTCAGTTTGTTTATGTAGTGGATTACATTGATGGATTTCCGTATATTGAACCATCCCTGCATCCCTGGGATGAAGCCTACTTGATCATGGTGGATGATCGTTTTGATGTGCTCTTGGATTCGGTTAGCAAGAATTTTATTTAGTATTTTTGCATCTATATTCATCAGAGAAATTGGCCTGAAGTTCTCTTTCTTTGTTGGATCTTTTTGTGGTTTAGGTATTAGCGTAATTGTGGCTTCGAAGAATGAGTTGGGCAGTGTCCCTTCTGTCTCTATTTTGTGGAATAGTTTGGAGAGTATTGGTGTTAAGTCTTCTTTGAAGGTCTGGTAGAATTCTGCACTAAAACCATCTGGTCCCGTACTTTTTTTGGTTGGGAGGCTTCTAAGTTTTTTTTAATAGACTAACATGTATCAAGATTGCCTTGCTGTGTCTTTATGAGGTGGGGTGGTGCTGCTACTGATGGTGTTCATGATGATGGTGATGGTGGTAGTATATGAATTTGTGTGTGTGTGTGTGTGTGTGTGTGTGTGTGTGTGTGTTTACTTACACATGTGCATGCAGGTATACAGGCATTCAGAGACCTGTACCAGATGTCCTTTTATATTACTTTCACATTACTTTTTGAAACAGAAACACTTGCTCAGCTTAGAGTTTACAGAGAGTGATCTTGTCGCTCACTAATTCGGCTAGGCTAACTTGACAGCAAGCTCTAGGGACCTGCTCTTCTATGCCGCCCCAGTGCTGAAAATACAGATGTGCTTTTGTATGTGAGCATTAGTCACTGAATAGAGGCTCTCATGCTTTCGAGCACTTAAGTGACTGAGCTATCTCTTCAGCCTCCTGGAATGGTTTTTTATTCCTGAAATTCTGCTGAGAAATCTTCTTCACCACAGTAACATAAGAGAATCATTTTTAATACTTCATATTATAGCCTGCCTATCCTACACTGCCTATAACACACTGTCTATCCTCTAGTGGCTTATCCTGCACTGCCAGCCCTAAATTGTCTGTCCTACATGTTCTGTCCTACACTGTCCTACACTGCCTACCCTACACTATCTGTCCTACAGTGTCTATCCTACACTGTCTGTCCTACATTGTCTGTTCTACACTATTTTCTACCTCAAAAGAAAAGCTAGAAGTTCAGAAACTTACAAACCCAAGAAGGAGAAGAAAACAATAAATGAAAGGCCTTATTGTCTCTGATGGGAGACCTACTGTTCAGCATTCTACCCCCATAACCTGCCAGAGGATGTGCCTCACCCCAGGTGAGTGTGTGAAAAGCAATTTGCAAGTTGTCTTCAGCATGAAAACATAAAACAAATGCTCGGGCTGGTTAGAAAAAATTTAGTGTTGGAGATATGAACACCGACTTCTATTGTTCTTGCTTGCATAGTTTGTCATATTTAAAGCAGGTCAGTTTCAGAAGGCTCAACACAAGGATGAATGTTCAAGGGCATAAAAGAAGGTAATTTTCCCCCTCAGGATTTATGCCTTTATGTATTAATCCTGAAAGTTCTTTCCTGTGATAGAATCTGCCCCAGGTTTCATATCACATCTTAGCCTGTGTAGAGGATTAGAAAGAAATAGATCTTGGCAGTAGTTTTTAAGGTATAAGTAGAAGAAGAAAAAGAATAGTGCCATAGATAAAAATGCCTGGAGATTTCAAATAGGGAAGAAGCCATTTATGGCTTGGCAGCAAAAAGGAAATCTGGGACCTTTGATCTAGTTGCAGAGGAATTAGCAAAAACATCTTGTGTTGTCAAAAGTAATCCCCAGCACCCTCAGCCATGAGGTGGAGGATGGCATGGAGGGCCAGCAGTTGACTTAGGGTAGGGATAAGGGTACTTGAACACTGTGTACATAGTGAAAGCTAATCCCTCAGTGTCTCTGGTGGACAGCTTGAAAGCCTTATGAAATTTTAATAGGAGGAACTAGAGTCCACACTTTTTTTCTTCTGCTGTTGCTCTTGGTCACAGGATGAACATTACATTGTAAACACAATCTTAGCCTTCACTGGTTTACATTCCAGTAGGAGAGAGATAGACTAGGAAGTAAATATCTGGGGAGCTGATATTAGATATCTATTGTTGTGGAGATAAATGGTAAAGAGTAAAGAACCAAACAGGAAGTCTTTTTTTTTTTAATGCTTGAAATTCTTTTTAATTTCTGACTTTTTTTTATTTTTATTTTCTATATTCTTTGTTTACATTCCAAAGGCTTTCCCCTTTCCCAGTTACCCCCCACCATATGTCCCATAATTCCTCCCCCCCCATGCTATTCCCCACTCTTCCCCCCCCCCACGATTTCTCTGTTCTGGGTCTACAATACTGGATCCAATCTTTACAGGCCCAGGGTCCTCTCCTTTTTTTCTTCTTGAGAGTCATTTGACTTGCTAATTGTGGAGAAAGAGGAACACTCCTCCACTGTTGGTGGGATTGCAAACTGGTAAAACCACTCTGGAAATCAGTGTGGCGGTTCCTCAGAAAATTGGGCATGCCACTCCCAGAGGACCCTGGCACACCACTCCTGGGCATATACCCAGAGGATTCCTCTGCATACAACAAAGATGTATAAACTATGTTTATAGCAGCCTTGTTTATAATAGCCAGAAATTGGAAGGAGCCCAGATATCCCTCAAAAGAGGAATGGATACAGAAAATGTGGTATATTTATACAATGGAGTACTACTCAGCAATTAAAAATAATGAATTCATGCAATTTGTAGGTAAATGGTTAGATCTGGAAACTATCATCCTAAGTGAGCTAACCCAATCACAAAAGAATACACACGAAATGCAATCACTGATAAGTGGATATTAATGAGCCCAGAAGCCCTAAATACTCAAGGCACAATTAGCAAGTCAAACAGGAAGTCTTAATGTCAGAGACTGCAGCCTTAAAGAAATGAAACAATGGTTAACTTTCAGAGACCAGCAACAGAAATGTATGGAGAAAGGGGTTGTTGGAAGGTGTTAGGAACTGGTGATTCAACAGCTACTGTTAGCAGGTAGTGAGGTACAAAGGGGAGTCTTGGTGACATTCATTATCTCTAATGATTTTAAACACTAGAACTCATTCATTGGGTATCAGGTGATATGCTTGTAAGACGCGAAAGAAAAACAGGGGCACCCCAGTGCCCCATGCCTCAGAATGCGACACCCAAAACACTCGAGAGAAACATTCTTGATACAACAGCAAGAAGATTCTGGGGATCACATCCATACACCATGCAGGGTAGAAGACTGTGAAACCCAAGTGCAGAATTGGGACAGCTTTTATAGGCTTACAACAGAACCCGCCTAACACAAACCAATCATCCCTTAGCATCGAGAGCCAGCTCAGTGTGAGCCAATGGATTTGTACCACTCCATAGCTTCTAAGCCAATCAGTTTTCTATAGAAGCCAGATAGAAACTAGTCAGCTCATTTCAAGCACAGGGTTACGCATGCATTTCCTGCTATGCATTTCCTGTTACACATTACCTGTTATGGGGCCAGGATTACTCCGCAGCCCATGCAGAGACATTTGCACTCCTGGGCTAAGACCCGGCTAAACTTCTGCTTTTGGGGGTCATTTAAGAGTTAGGCATGGGGGATTCTTAGCCTGTAATTCTCATCCTTTCATGCTCTCTTTGTTTGTTTTCTCAATAATCCTAGGAGATAACCTTGTAGTCTCCACTCCATAGTTTTAAATTGCAAGGTTCAGAGAACATGAGGCTTTTACCTCAGGTGACTTTGCTTGTATTTGAGCACATCCTTCTCAATGCAATCTTTGTGTTATAAGGTCCTCTGAGTACATGATGAAATCAGTTTGGAAGGCATCTAGAAAAAGGAAGCTATCCAAAAGGCATGTAGATATAGATGCATCTGAACTGCTTTGATATGCAATGCTGGTGTCATTTCATGGAAAGAAACAGACTTAAAGATACTGGGATTAGAAAAGTTAATTACATTTAATGAGCTAATCACCACAAGAAGTTCTTATATAAATTTAGAATGATGTAAGTAGTTACTGTGTCTTAGATACCATGCTACTTCCATAGACATATCATCTGCTTAGTCTCCAAAACAGTTAATCTCAGGAAACCAAGACTCCATGTAGTCTTCTTTGCCTTTGACCAGACTGTGTGGATGTGGAGTGTCCAGTATTTGGACCTAGAAAGTGACTTCCTAGCTCACACTCTTTCTATTTTGAGCTGCAGCTATATTTGCCAGTGGAGAAAGGGCAGTCAGTTCTCTCTGAAAGTGAGTTCTGTCCTTGGTTGTGGCTTCTGTAAAGCTCTTGTTCCATCTTCTCTGCACTCTGATAATTGTGCTCACTTCTCTTCTACCTAGCAATTAATTCCATTCCTTTCTGTAAGAAAATGTCAAGGGCATTTCACGCAAATGTTCACTCTATACATAGACATGCCTTGAATGCAGAGAAAACAGATGGGATGCTCAAAAGTGATTATGGATCTTTGATTATCTTATATTTTCACTTAAATTTTTTTCCTCAGTATAGAATGAAACTGTGGGAAAGAAATGTATGTATGTATGTATGTATGTATGTATGCATGCATGCATGCATGTATATGTATATAACAAAATACTGTTTCCTCAATATATTGTATAAGGTTTAAATCAATTTATATATATATACATATATATGTGTGTGTGTGTGTATGTGTGTGTGTATGTGTGTGTGTGTATTTAATATTTGTCATTTTAATGACATAAGGTTTCATTAAAGTATAAGGTTCAAAGAGAGTAAATAACGTGTTGAGAGTAGCCATGCTAGGACTTGAATACATGTCCTTCTAATATTAACATTTATTCTCTAAGTGGACTGAATATCTGGATACACCAGATCAAGTCAAAATATATGTGTGATAGCTCAGAGAAAGATAAAGATGATAGTTAATACATTTTGAGAGTGCAGCCTGAAATATTCTGACAATTATTTCTGTTTATATTTAGAAAGGCGATAATATTTTCTTCTAGTTTTTGCTATATGTTTCATTTTAACATATCATCACCATACTGTCAACAAGAGTCCATCAGAACTCCATACTCATTGACTAACAGAGATACTTCTCTCCATCCCTGACTTTCCTGGCCTCTAGTTACCACTGCTCTACTCCAGACATCTAGTTTTGGCTACAGAAAACCTTCTCATGATGAACTGTTCTTTTCCCTATTCATCTTGATGTCACCAATCTCTCTATGATGCTGGGCTTCCAAAGTGAAGGGAACATACAGCTTCTTGAAACATACAGCTTGGTCCAAGAGATAGTATTTAATCAGGTGAGAGGTTTTAAAAAGGAGAAAATATTTTTAATGCTGTAAGGAAATTTAAAGGTTTATAAATGGAAGCTCAAATGCAGTGGAACTAATGACTACTCTAATAGTGACCTGGTAATCTCAAGTGTTGTAGGTCATTGTGTGTTTGTATCTAAGACACTGTGGGCAGGGAATTTGGTGGATCTGAGGTAATACCAAGAGTATGAAGCTACCTTATGGGTGCCCTGACAAATCATGCACGGCTATCCAGGATGCTTAAAGGTCATGAAAAGGCACTGAAGGAATTAAAAACAGGATTCCCCGATCTGGGAATAGTCTTCCTGCTATGCAAGTAAAGGGCTTAAGAAGTGGCAGTCAGAATCAGCAAGAAGGGAATCTAAGGCAGTTTTGCCAGAGATATTGCAATAGCAAAGATGAAAAAAGTTAATTCTATTCATTCTCCAAGGCTTGGGCAGCTTCTGCTTTGATTTGTCATTGCTTTGCTTTTCTTTTGTTTGGTTTTAGTTTTGGTTTGTTTGTCTGTTTTTATATTGTTGTTGTTGTTGTTGTTGCTGCTGCGGCTGTTACTGTTGAACCAGCTTAGTTTCTGGCAAATAAAACAGGGTTCAAAAACCAGTAATGCAGAAAATCTTCAATATGTATGTTAAATATAATGCTAATGAAGAGCTGAACTAGTCTGTTTAAGAAAGGAAGCTGATATATAACACAGAACACAATTTGGGCATAAGTCATATTATGGAGAAGGGCCTAGAGACCACGATCTGCACTTGAGAAAGTAGGGAGAACACTAGACAGAACATGGTAGAATAGAAATAAGAGCTAGGCTTGTCATAAAGGCGTTTAGCATTCAAGCAGAAGCATAATCGAGAGTAAGAATAAACAAAATATACATAGAGAGAGATAGGTAGATAGCCACTGTATCAGTCATGGTACTATAAAGAAACAGACTGATATAAACTTATTAGAGTGGCTTATAGGCTATGGTTTTAATAGCCCAATATTGGCTGAGTCATGGCAGATAGGCCAGGAATCCAGTGATGGTTTGCTACATGAGGCTGGATATCTCAGTAGTTGTCATCTGATGATATTGTCCCAGGCAATTCTAGGACCAGGCAACTCTGGTCTTCAGTATACATTGGAATCACAAAGTAGTGGGTTCTAATACCAGAGAAGGAATGCTTCAGCAGGAGCCTTATAGTTAATTATAGTGGAACTGGCCAGCAAGAGCAAGGGTAAGTAGGAACAAAATGGTGTGGCTCAGATTTAGGATGGGTTTTTTCACCTCAAATGATCCAAACAAAAAAATCCCTGACAGGCATGCCTAGCTACTTGGGTTTTAGCTGATTCTAGATATAGTCAAGTTGACAACCAAAATTAGCCATCACAGCCACCATGGAAGGGATGGCAAGAAGGGGACAGGGAAAGGATAAAGGAGCCTTTTCACAGAAAATCCTCAAAACAGTCTCCCAGTGAAAGAAAACATGGAGCCTAAGTGCTGACATTTTCCCAACTATAGAGGTTGATAACTCCAATATGTAACCAGTCACATTTGAATGGCAAGATAAGCATTTCAGGTGACTAAGAGATACTATTTAACAAGACCAAAATATAGACTAGATGATTTAGTGTCACTATTTTCTAACTCATTATTTGTATTATTTTTGCTGTTACCATTGCATGTGTGTGTATGCACGTGTATAGGCATACATGCATGAGTGCCATCGTGAATATGTGGCTTTCAGGAGGTGGTTATATCCTTCTATCATGTTGGTCCAGGAGATCAAACTCAGATCATCAGGCTTGGAGGCACACACATTTCCTGCTTAGTTATCTCACTGGTCCAAGATCTAGTGCATAAAACAACATAGATTTCTTCCTAGTAACTTAGCCACATGATCAGTTTGCTGCCTGCAAACTGACATATTCCCAAACCTGGGCTCAACCCCAAGGGAGATTGGGAAGAGACTGAGAAGGTTGATTGTAGTCTTCAGAAGGGCTTGAGTCCGCAGGATAATTCCAGTAAATGTAATCTACAAGCAGGGTTGCAACACAGAGTTGACTTAGTGTTAGTATTTCAAGGGCTGTACATTGGCATGAAGCACTGAGTCCTTTCTTGTACAGTCTATTGCATGTGAAGAGAAAAATCCTGATGATACCATGTACAAGACTTGCTTCTTGGAGTACATTAAGAAAAGATGATTGCCATAATTACAGGTTGTGAAGAAGTTGAATCTGCATTAATGAGTGTTTTTATTATAATGTAGAAGCGTTGAAATTCTCCCCTAGTCTTGTTAAACTGCCAAATGTTTAAAAATAGGGCCTGGGTTTTAAAACATATTGAGATACTTCAGAGTCTGTGGAGACTTGAATGAGAAATGTCACTTGTAGTCTCTAGCATTTGAGAACACTTGGTCCCTAGTTTCTTGCACTATCTATGGAGGTCTGTGTAGTGCAGCCCAATTAGAGAAAGGATGTCAGTGAGGGAGGATTTGAGATTCAAATCCTTCTGCCATTTCCTGTTTGTTTGATCTGCTTTGTGCTTGGAGTAGAGGCTGTGCCTTGTCGTCTTGCTACAGCCACCATGACAGCTACTTCCTACCAATCACTCCTGTCATTATGGACTCACTTCTCTGAGAGTGTAAGCCTGAACAAACTATTCTTCTATAACATGCCTTGATCATGACACACTGTCATTATAAGAGCAAAGTAACTAGTACGGAAGCCTTGTGAACTTCTGAGAAGCTCCCACATTCCCCGTCCCCACTAGAAGTCACACTGGCTCTCTCCTCTTGCAGACGGCTCTACTTGCCTGTACATTTATTTCTAAACAGTTTTTTCCCTCCCCATAAAACAGACTAAATGTATTTTAATGAACAAATGGCATTTCAATTAGAAAGCTTTTTGTTAATTAGCTCATTCAATGAAAGTTCTATTTTTTCTTTTTTTTATTATCTAAATTCTTTGTTTACATTCCAAATGATTTTCCCTATCCTGTTTTCCCCCTCCCCACAAGCCCCATAAGCCCTCTTCCCTTCACCCATTCTACAATCAACCCCTCCCACTTCTCTGTCCTGGTAATCCCCTACATTGCTGCTTCAAGCCTTTCCAGGACCAGGGCCCTCTCCTTCCTTCTTCTTGGGAATGATTTTATATGTGAATTTTGTCTTAGGTATTCAGAGCTTCTAGGCTAATATCCACTTATCAGTAACTGCATTCCATGTGTGTTCTTTTGTGATTGGGTTACCTCACTTAGGATGATATTTTCCAGATCCAACCATTTACCTAAGAATTTCATTAATTCATTGTTTTTAATTGCTGAGTAGTAGGAGTAGGAGTAGGAGTAGGAGTAGGAGTAGGAGTAGGAGTAGGAGTAGGAGTATGAAAGTTCTAATAAGTCAGAATAATATTACCAGCAATTTTACACTTAGAGCAGAAGCCAGATTGATTGATAGAGCAAGCTCCAGAAAGATAGAAATGAAATCTCACCAAGAAAGGTGTACTAACAAGATGAGCCATCCTTTGGATAGGAAGGATGTGTGTATGAGAAGGAACAAATACCTCATAGATGAAAATGAAGGCATCAAGGAACCAAAAAAAAAAAATAGAAAAAACAAAAACAAACAAACAAAAAAGAACAAAAAAAAAACAAAACAAACAAAAAGCCTTTATTTAATTTAGCTCTTTCCTGTATGGTAGTGTCCTAGTAAGCTTTTAAGATTCTAGCCATTCTAACATCTACATAGACCTCGTGGAGTAACTCTTCTCAATGTTTAGAACATAGTTTTCCACAAAGCACCTCAGGTGAAGGATCTGGGGCCAATGAGCACCTTGACAGTGTTCTATTGCTTAAGAGTAAGTAATTCAGAAATATTGCCTGCATGCCTGCCTGTCTAAATCTGCATTTTGACATTCACTTCACTAAAAATGATCAGGAGGTCAACAAGTATTTCTCATCATGTGAGTCTCCACTTATCTTTTCTTCTGCAGTTTCCAACTATCTGTGTTGGTGTCTTTGTTACCTTATTATTGACTTACTGTCCATGTTAACATGTTAGAGGGTCAGCGAGTACCAAACCAAATGTCAGAAAACAGTTACTCCTTAGAATATTGGTCCATATTTAGTAAACTGTCCTTGAAATGTTAGTTGTCATTGAGGAAAATTTGTCATTTCATGTTCAAAGTGTCACAAAAGAATATAGGCTGATTTTTGTCACATAATTATGCTATCCATGACATAGTTTTTTTTTGTTTGTTTGTTTGTTTGTTTGTTTTTTTAACATTGGCATGGTTTGGTTAAGACTCATCATCCTGTTGCCTTGAAAGTTGCCAGGTTTGGAGTTCAAGAGGGTGAACTTAGCCGTCCTTTGGATAAGATATTCATCACAAGAAATATTAACGCCATAAACAGGTAGACAGTAATATGGATGGCAGGAGCACTGAGGAGAAGAGCAGCCCTCATGGCAGAGTGTAGACTGCTCAGAAGAAACAAGAAGAGTCTGGACTAAATGACAGCTGAGTAGCTCAAAGTACTTATTGTCACTGAATCAAGTTTGAAGGAGAAAAGGATGAAAAAATTGTAGAAAAGCAATGTTCTTTAATTTTTGAATGCAAATTTCTATAACTTTGGGGATGTTAAAATGGATGAATTCTATAAAGTTGCATGTCCATGATTAACTTCCTTGTGCACTGTATCTTGGCTCCTCAGTAAATGAACTTCTTTCTTTGGGATCATCTTTTACTATGGTTAGAAAGTTTCCGTAGTATTTCAAAGCATCATGTGGCCACAAAGTTTGATAACTGTAGCCTTGTTCCTACTTCCAGATCCACATTATGAATCTTTTTCTTAGCAATCAATCCAAACAGCCTATCATCTGTGCACCATGACTTGTGTTTATTATTGGTACCAGATGCCAAAGTCCGTTTTCTTGCCTAGAATGAGGATCTGAGCACCTCTTTCCTGGGATTCAGATCCTGGGGTCAGCTAACAAATAATATAACTTTGAATGGCTCTGAGAGGGAAGGAGGGCTATATCTCTTTGTTTCAGGCCTTATGCCTATTGAGTTGTAAAGATTGGTATTTTCTTTGGTTCATAGAGAGTATAAGGACTGTTTTTGAGTGTTAGGATATATCAGCTTTTGGGTGGATGTTGAAGTTTCATGTGGGATGGAGGAAATGATTCCCTTAGCTAATGGTGTCCTTAGGTCAGGATCAAGAGCCTAGGGCATCCTCTGATATACATCAATAACCCTAAGAAAACCTCTGGGAGGGAGGAGTTGTATAACTCAAGCTCCCTCATCAAGAGGGAGACAAGAGTCTGAGGAGAAATTGAAGACCTTTCAGACATGATTTTCCAAGGGCTAGGAAGGGGCACTGGATTCTGGCAGTGTAGCCACTAAAAGTGAAGTGAAAAACTTCCAACCAAAGGAAACTAAACAGAATGTGCCTACTGGCTGCCCAAGGGAGTCTACCATAACCAATAATGGTCATAGGGGATACAGGCTCCCCAATCCCACAGGACAGAGCTGACATGTGGGACACTCCAAAGCTGAAAACATGGGGACTGTTTAGGGAAGCGGTGGTGATGGTGGGCTGCTTTCAATCAGTCACTGTTGGATGAGTAGAGAGGGCATCAGGATATCTGAAACTGAGAATCAGGTTGGGAAGTGGGGTCCTGTAGACCAAATCTAAGTCAAAATTTTGTAGGGAACCTCAACATTTTTTTCATCATCATTGAGCATCATTTTTAAGGGAACCTCAGAGTTGGCTCAAGACACCCCAAGACCAAGTTCAATATGGAAGGAATGGTATTGGTTCAGGATTTCCAAAACCAAGTTCTCAGTAAAAAGGGGATTTATTTGCCACAGAAGAACAAAGGTAGGGAATAAGAGACAAAGGCAGGCCTGGAGAGATGGCTCAGTGGTTAAGAGCACTGGCTGCTCTTCCGGAGATCCTGAATTCAAACCCCAGCTACCACATGGTGGCTCACAAACATCTGTAATGAGATCAGATGCCCTCTTTTGGTGTGGCAGAAGACAGCTACAGTATACTTACATGTGATAAATAAATAAATCTTTTTAAAAAAGAGAAACAAAGGCAGGGAATAGAGGGAGAGGTGTAAGGAATAAGGGAGATCAGAAAAGGATATTTGTCTTGGACAAAGAACTGCCTCTAGATAGAAAACAAATGCAGCCTATAGGCAAATGACAGTTTGTAAAGAACAAAAGGGAAAACCCCTATTAGCATGAGGTGTTTAATTTTAATTGGCATAATAATTAAGTGAGCCAAAGGGGAATTTTGATTGCTGGACTTCAATACTTTGACAGCAAGACTTTGGTAGTCAGCCTCAGGAAGAGGGGATGGACAAATAAGGGGATAGACCTTGGGGTGCTAGCTTTAGGAATGTAATCTAATGGATTTTATCAAAGCAGAGAGAACAAGGGAGATGTGCAAAGCTTGCCAGAGCCATATTTGCCAGCTCCAGGTGGCCAGAGTTCCTTCAGTTTTCCTGGAGAAAAATACGCAGCTCTCTGGTAATTTAAGCATATCTCTTCTAAGTAAGATGTCATATGTCCCTGTCTTTAACCCAAAAAAATTTTATATTTAAAATTTTGCTTCCCATTTAACTGAAACGCTGTCTTGTTACAGAGTTCAGAGGAAACTGAAACTCACCATCCTATAACCATTTTTCAAACAACATTGGTGTCATTCTTGATTTTTTTTATACCTATAAATGACTAGCATTTTTCAGTAATTACCTGTGAGCATTTGTAACTGTGATTTCTTCTTAGAAAGTCAAGTGCTATATCTGTATAGATGGCAGTAGCCATTGCCAAATCATGTGCATCTCATTTCCTGGAAGACTAGAGCACTGGTTACCTTCATAGGACAGAAATAATATTTTCAATCATGGTATTTAGTAGCCCAGGGAGTAAATTTGGATTTCTGTTTATTTGGAGCAAGAGGTGACTCTGATGCTTTAATATATATAATTAAACAGAGTTGAAATTAACTTTAAATGAAAATCGAAAACAAGTTAAGCAATCACTTACTGTAATGCTTATGGTTAGAGCCTTTGTGTATATTTAGATACACTGAGAAGAATAGAAAAAAATTCCTGCATTCCCAGGCATTTTGTTTTATTCCAAGAGGAAAACACAGTGAGCTGGCAATATTTGGAGTTATTGTAATGCCTAATGTTAGAATTAGACAGCCACAAATTCAGCTCATGGAATTCACTTATTGGCTTTATTCATTAGTCTTGTAGGGACGATGACTCAGTTCCTTTAATTTGACATCGGACAGTTAATAATTGTGTTAATAATAGCAAAGTTTTTAAACGTGCCTACTTCTTAGAATCTGACACTTGAAAACTTATCGCCTATCATTTTCTGTCTTATTACAAGTTTTATTTCCTTAATTTTATGGTTTTGGGATGACTGCCAATGACTTACTGCCTCAAAAAGAAATTGTTGCGAATGAACTTATTATTATGGCTTATATTTAGCTAGATTTATTCATGCTGACTTGGGTTTTATGCTCAGGCAAATGAGTTCACACCAAAGTCCTCAGAACATTCTTGGGGCTCGGGTTCAAGTTTAAATCCAACTGTTAGGAAGTTATGACGTTTTATCCCTTAATCCATGCAGGACTGTTTGTTGAATGAGGTCTTTTGGCTCAGACATTAAATGTCGCTCATACACAAAAATTGATGGCAGCAAGCTTCCTCTCAGCACTGTGCTCCACAGTAACGGCACCAAAATTCCAATGACTGATAAAGGTTCATTTCCTTCATCCCTTATCTCTAAAAAATACTGATTTAAAAATGTTTTGAAGTTTCCAGTATCTTTCTAATCTGTTTTTTTGGCTCAATTATATTAAAATTCCAATTAGATCAATATTAAAAATTCAATTAGAGAAAATCAGTCATAGCTCTTTGATGAGATTTATTTTGTAAAATAATTAACTGGAAGTTTATCTTTCTAAGGCTGATTCTACTGAAACTATGTAGTTAGTGTGACTTTTTCTCAGGCTCCTAGTTACAGACAACAGAAGTACAAATCCTACTGATGGACCATGGGCGATGTTTCAGGCAGGGGTGAATATATTATCTCACTCAATGACATAGCCTAAGGCAATGCCTACTGCAGGCACTACTACATCCAAGACCTCAGATAGCCCCCTCCATTCTGTTTCTCTGTCTTACTTTTTATCTAATGCATTTATTCCTATAGCCAGAAGCACAGTCCAACTAGGACAATAATTTTTATTTCCTATAATATAAGGAAATGAAGTGAAACTAAGTTATCTGGCAGGGACATAGGGATCTCATGGCTCAGAGTTTCAAATGTGACACTAGTGACATAAAATCAACAGATAATCTGGGTGTGGATCTTAACAAGCCTCATAAAATTCCCTCCAACAGACCCCTATTTTGCTCAAACTAGAGAACAACTATGGTGTGCTTTCTAGTCACATCTGAATCATGTACACACCCCTCAGTTTCCTGTGTAATTTACAGTACCCTTGGGTAGAAAAGGAGTCTGATGAACCCTTAGCAAGAAAGGAACTTGGGACAAGGGCATTCAGCTCTACAAGAAAGTGCTTCCTAGTGTGGAGTGCTGTTGACCAGAACACCAGGGATTGTAATGATTTTCCCAGAAAGCCAATATTCCAACAGAGCCAATACACTCTCTCCTATCTGCCGTGCCACAGAGGTTCCGTTTCAATTTTGTCATTAGAGGGGTAGTTGGCAAACCTTTAAATGTTTTCAGACTACACAATTCCTTAAATTTCCTTATCCAATACTTCTTGCAGGCTGCAAAGAGGTCTAGTCCAGTTGCAGCCTAGAATAATGAACACTGTTGCTGTTCTCTGATAAGCAACCAGGTAGATCTAGCTGTTTCTACAGCTCCCAGAGACCATGACCATTGTATGAGGAAAGTTTACAGGGTCTGTAAAATCGGGCATGGGGTGGGGACTGCACTATTATGTAAAATATTAAGCCTCTGTGTGTGTGTGTGTGTGTGTGTGTGTGTGTGTGTGTGAAAATACCTCACTTGAGAGATGAGTAGTTTTCCATATTTACTGTCTGTTTTCTGTGCCCAACAATCACCCACTTAATTTGAGATGTATGTGCTCACCTTGTCAGGGGATAGAGTTGAATATATTTTCTTATATCTCTCTTGGGCTGGCCTAGGGAATTTCCTGGATTAGTGTTTACAGCTGCAGCAATGTTGGTATTATTTGTCCTTGTTGTCCTTTCTGATTCTCTTCTTTTTAATGATCTGACTGCTTTGTCTCATTTCTTGCTACATACAGATAGAGGACATGCAGTGGGGCAAAGGAGTACGGGAGATCCCATCTTCTGTGTGCACATTGCCATGCAAGCCTGGGCAGAGGAAGAAGACACAGAAGGGAACGCCTTGCTGCTGGACCTGTGAGCCCTGTGATGGATACCAGTATCAATTTGATGAGATGACATGTCAGCATTGTCCCTATGACCAGAGGCCCAATGAGAACCGAACTGGTTGTCAGAACATCCCAATCATCAAACTGGAGTGGCACTCCCCCTGGGCTGTCATTCCTGTCTTCCTGGCAATGTTGGGGATCATTGCCACCATCTTTGTCATGGCAACTTTCATCCGCTACAATGACACACCCATTGTCAGGGCCTCTGGGCGGGAACTCAGCTATGTTTTATTGACAGGCATCTTTCTCTGCTATATCATCACCTTCCTAATGATTGCCAAACCAGATGTGGCAGTGTGTTCTTTTCGACGTGTCTTCTTGGGCTTGGGCATGTGTATTAGTTATGCAGCCCTTTTAACAAAAACCAATCGGATTTATCGCATATTCGAGCAGGGCAAGAAATCCGTGACAGCTCCCAGACTCATAAGCCCAACATCACAACTGGCAATTACTTCCAGTTTAATATCGGTGCAACTTCTAGGTGTCTTCATTTGGTTTGGGGTTGACCCACCCAACATCATCATAGACTACGATGAGCATAAGACAATGAACCCAGAACAAGCCAGGGGAGTTCTCAAATGTGACATCACAGACCTTCAAATCATTTGTTCTCTGGGATATAGCATTCTTCTCATGGTCACATGTACTGTGTATGCCATCAAGACTCGGGGTGTACCAGAGAATTTTAATGAGGCCAAGCCCATTGGATTCACCATGTACACGACTTGCATCGTGTGGCTTGCCTTCATTCCAATATTTTTTGGCACAGCGCAATCAGCAGAAAAGGTAAGTGAAAATGGATATCTCATGGAGCATTCCAGAAAGGTCTAGTTTTACATGTATTAAAACCATATTGATTGTGTCCTCCAAAGGGATTTTTATATATAGAAGGTGAAAAAATAGAAAAAAAAAACCACAACTTGGATTGATAGGTTAATGGGCAGTCTAATATTTTCAGTAGTCTATTTTGCTTTGAACCAACCTACTGATAACCAATGACATATGACCTTTCCAAGTGAATATATTTATTATAAAATTAGCATAATTATGCATTATCTAAGACAAGATGATCTAATCTAAATAAAACATTCCCTCCTCACTCACTCGCCACTTCTGTTTTTATATGCATGTTTCTTTAGGATAGAATTTGGCCTTGGTACCTATAGGGGTTTTTTTAAATATTTTTATTAGATATATTCATTATTTACATTTCAAATGATTTCCCCTTTCCTGGATCCCCCCAAAAGTCCCATAAGTCATCTCCCCTCCCACGGTTCCCCAATCAACTCCCCTCCCCTTTCTCCCCTCCCCTCCCCACTTTCCTGTCCTGGTATTCCCCTATACTGCTGCATTGAGCCTTTCCAGGACCAGGGGTCACTCCTCCCTTTGATGTCCAACAAGGCCATCCTCTGCTGCCTATGCATCTGGAGCCATGGGTAACCATATATACTATCTGGTTGATGTCTTTGTCCCTGGTACTCTGGGTGTACTCGGTAGATCATATAATTGTTCCTCCAATGGTGCTGCAAACCCCTTCAGCTCCTTGGATCCTTTCTCTAGCTCCTCCATTGGTGATCCTATGTTCAGTTCAATGGCTGGCTGAACGTGTCCCCCTCTGTATTTATCATGCACTAGCAGAGCCTCCCAGGTGACAGCTATATCCAGCTCCAGTCAACAAGCACTTGTGGGCATCGAAAATAGCCTCTAGGATTTATAACTGTATATGGCATGGTACCTATGTTTTAGGTGGCTATAGATGTAAGGTGTTCATAATTACCACCACTATAGATTAGGGGTTCTTAACCTATAGGTCATATCCTCTTTGGGTATTGAACCTTTCATGGGGATTGCCTAAGACCATGAGAAAACAGTTATTTACATTGCAACAAGGTAGTACAAACATTGCAGTTTTGAAGTAGTAATGAAAACAATTTTCTATTGGGGGTTACCACAACATGAGCAACTATATTAAAGGGTCACAGCATTGATGCTCTGTCATCTTAGAAGCTCATCTAGACAGTTACTGGAGATGGGCTTATGGATAAGAACTTTAGCTATACTGTATCAGGTTCCTGATAATTTAGCACACCTTAATTCCAGTAGACAATCATAATGAGATCTAGGGTGTATTTGAGAATAGAAGCAGAAAAGATGGAAGTGAGAAAGATGATAGATAGAGAGATAGATAGATAGATAGATAGATAGATAGATAGATAGATAGATAGATAGATGTGTGTGTGTGAGAGAGAGAGAGAGAGAGAGAGAGAGAGAGAGAGAGAGAGAGAGAGAGAGAGAGAGAGAGAGAGAGAGAGAGAGAGAGGGAGATTAGGCTTTCATAGGTTGAGGTTGTTGCAAGATAATGTTGGTACACATTTCCCTAGATATACTGATAAATTAATGAATCTATAATTTATATGACCCTCATTTTTTAAAATATGGCTAATGTATATTTAGTTGTACTTGTCATTTGTATGCCAAATAGATAACCCTGCAGTATTGATCCTACACACAATGTATGCACATTTGAGTTTTATACTTCTTCATCTGGCTACAGTTTTAAGCAGAAGCATATTATGAATGCCTAAAATATCAATGTGGAAATTCCTCAACTGATGTGAGCAGCTCTAACAGGGTGGTATGGCTAATGCTGGAATTGATACTGAGACCTTAGTTACACATACAGGAGAGCCTTATTAGAAATTGAGCACACATTAGAACACCAGGGGTCATCTTGTTGCAATTTAATTTGAATAAACATGTTAATTATTTCATTGTTATTTTACATTAGTGTGTGGATACACATGTACATATATCCATGCCATAACATTCATGTAGACATCAGAGAATAATGTTCAGAGGCTGGTTCTCTCCTTCTACCTCATGAGTCTCAAGGACTAACCCTAGGTCAGACAGCAAGTGTCTTTATGTGATAACTCGCAGTTCTGGCCTTGGACAAAGCATTTAGATGTGCTGAATCTTAGATGGAGAAAATGGGATTGAGTTAAATACATAAAAACACACAAAATTGATACTGTCAGAAACAAGTTTAATAATTTATTAATACCTCTGTTTCCTGTGTATTGTTTCTAAAAGATTAGTGGCATTTATCTGATTTTCCTGCTGAGATGATGTCGGTAACTTAAATTGTATGATTCCAGAACTGTAAGTTTGTCTTTTTAAAGTAAATATTTCAAAAAATGAAGCAGGATTCCCAGATTAAGACAATGAAGCACACTGAATGGCTCGAGAGACTATGGTTTTCCTCATAAAATATCTTAGAGAAAATTCTTCTAAAATATATAGTCATTGAACATAGGCTACTTCCAACAGTATTTTTCAGATTCATAATGCATGTTTATTGTCTGTGAAACCAACTTGAATTTCATTTTATTTCCTCCATCTATTCCTGAGCCAAGGGAATAGTAAAATATGAGTTAGGATACTGGAATGCAATAGAAATAAAAGAAATTGTAAATGTGTGCTTGTAGGTTGGTAACTAATATAATTTATTTTGGAGGGAACAATGCTGTCATCAAAACTCATAAAGATAATTCTTTTGCTGTTAAAATGATGTCATGTCTAGCATTTTAAAGGCATTAATTATACCCTAGGTACTAATCCTTGGTGATCTAAAAAGTAGCAGTTGTTGCAGTAACATTGAAAGTATGTCTTCTTATATATTATGTACTTTTCAGTGATCTAAAAAGTAGGTATAGCTACAGTAGCTCTAGAAGTACTTTGTTGTAATGATGCTTTGAGAGTGATATTCCTGTGTTACTTGTGTTATTTCATTCTTCTTTTTGGGCCATATCTACTTGTGACTGTATAGTCTTTTCAAGTAAAATCATGTATGCGATCCTTTACAAACCTGAAAATGGTAAGAGATTTAGGAAAATATATTCATGGGTTCTAGAATCTACTGATGAAATTGTGCTGATAAAATCAGAGCATGGAAGAGATTCAGCTGACTTCGGGCAGTATGATTTCTAATCCCTCAGTTTTATAAAACATATTATCTTTCTATACTCTTCATGGTTTCTGATTATTTTACATGGTTCACTGGTACAATTAAAAGTCCTAAACTGCCAACCAGGAACAGTGAGTTTCTACATGAAAATGCACATGTGGTAATGACAGACATATGGCTAGGAAAACAGGAATAATCAATTAAGAAAATCACTCTGTGTATATGCAACCATAGCATTTAAATTATGCAAAGAGGCAAGTTGCCCAACAAAACAAAGACGTCACAGTAAAATGCATTTTTTGATAACTTGGCAGCCTTACAGAATTACAAACATTCCATTTTGTTCCGATTTAATAGTTTAACTACCCCAAGTAGAAGAATTCCATTGTCTCAGGAAAAAAAATAAAGCAGTAAATTCCATAATAACTATTTACTGTGTTGTAGAATTGAAATCCATTTTGATTCTGCTAGAGATAGCTCTGTGAAATTTCTCACTGGTTGATTTTATTAGTGTAACACAAAGACCAAATGAGATTCTTATTTGAAATGTAAAATGCCATTGCCAATGAAATTTTTTTTCATTTAAGAATAATATAAGAGATCACTGTCATCCTGATTGATGATTGCTACCCTATGACTTGCTAGAATGGAAGTCTTGCAGTCTGACTAGAGATGGTGGTGGCAATCTATGGCTATAGTAATAGATTCCAGGGTTTTGGAATTATGAATAGGTATGACCATAAAGAGTCTGCACAATATTATAAGTAGTAAAATAATACCATGTTTGAGGCTAGCTAGTCTTTTGTACTGTGGTATTGTTATATTATTATATTTTGGCACTGTCTACTCAAGGATTAGATCGGTCACTATGCAAAGCAATGATTTGTCAGTGACTGCATTCTTAGAGGGAGCTGTCCACACAAAGGTCTATGTTGTCAATATTTTAGAAACCCTATAGCTAATACATACATCTCAAGCTTTGTAATTGTTATCGGAAGAAATTTCTAGATAAGTTTGTAGTACATAACCAATCAATAGTCTTGTGCATATAGGATATGGTCTCACAAGGTTATGTTTTCTGGTAACATTTTAACTATAGTTTGAGAAAGTGAGCTGTGTGTTTGAACAGAGAAAAAAACTGTGTCATGGATGCAAGCATCAGGGTGAATCCACGGCATCATGAGCTGCTTGTCTGTAAATTGTATCTTTCATGTGGGGAGTGGCATAAGCTTGATCAAGCTTGACTATATATAGGAAAATGGAACATGTGGGGATCAGAGGTCCCAGATGTCTGTGTATGTCATGGTGTTGTTCGGGTAGGGATATGGTAAGAATAAGAGGAGGGTGTGGGTGAACATTGTTGCAAGAGGTTGCAAGGATTAAAAGGTAGGATCTAGCATCAGGTCTTCGGGCCATGCTTCCACACAAATCAGAATATCAGGGTACATAGCAAAACTTCAAAAACAGAATCCATTTTCTCTATTGTTCCCTTATATCTATGGCAATTGATAGCAAACATCTGAACCAACATTGGGGCCAGATGGAGCCGTTGGACAGGGAGATAGAAATATTTCCAAGAAAATGAGAATTTTGTCTTTCACACATAAGAGATTGCTTCCAAATTATGACCACAAAGTATAACCTGCACCAGTGGGATTAGTACTATATGGGATCTGATAGTCCTATTCTCAAATCCCAGAGTTTCTCTAGAAAAGTAGCACATAGCTGCTGCCACTACATCAAACTGACAAACTAGAACTGGAGGTTTTGCTTTGTTATGGTTCTGATTTTTCTTGTGGATTTCCTAGTTTGCTGTTTCTGTAGTAAACACTGTGGCCAAAAGCAACTGGGATCTGGAAAAGGGTTGATGTGACCTAAACCTCTGTCACTGCCTATCATAGAGACAAGCCAACCTGGAAGCAGAAACCGTGGTGGAAGAAAGGTGTTAACTGGACTGCTTCTCATGGTTCTCAGGTTGGTTTTTTATACAACCCATGGCCAGCTGCTCGGGGGTAGCACTCCACACCATGGACTGGGCTCACCCATATCAATCATTAATCAAGAAGAAAGCCCAAAGAATGGCCTGAAGGCCAGTCTGATGGGGTAGTTCCACAGATGAGGTGCCCTATTCCTTGATAACTCGTCAACAACGTGGGCTTAGCTTATTTGTTATCCTTTTCAATTTGTTTTGTTTGTTTGTCATTTGTTTTTCATGAGAGAAAGGAGATTTTATTCTCCCAGTCCTAGCTGGAATTCACTGTGTAGGCCAAGCTGGCCTTGAACTATCTATCCAGCATGCTCTCCACCTGCCTCCAGAGTGCCAGGGATTATAGACAAGAGCAAGCACATCCAGATGGAAGGAATTGTACAGCTCTAAACTCATGTTCTCTCTGTCTCTCTTGCTCCCTCTCCCTCCCTCTCTCTGTCTCTCTGTCTCTCTCTCTCCTTTCTCTCTCCTCTCTCTTTCTTTGTGTCTCTCTGTGTGTCTGTCTCTCTCCCCCCTCCCCCATGTGTGTGTGTGTGTGTGTGTGTGTGTGTGTGTGTGTGTAAAGAGGTAGGAGATACTATGAAAGCCAAACACACCTTCATCACTGTTTAAAATACTTTCTTCCATCCCATAGATGCTTTCCTACTCTGTTTCTTGTACTTAGAACCACAATAGAGAGTAAAGGATATACTGTTCCTGTAAGCATCCCAAAGCTGGTAATTAATAGAGACTTTGAATAAATTCTCAATCATGTAGAACATGCTACATGATGCTGCCCCCCCCAAACAGCAAAGCAGTCATCCACAGAGGGGCAGCAGGCCTCTTGCTCATCATGGCAAATGGGACAAATGAAGTAGAATCCACAGGCAGAGGGCAGGACACAACAGGGAGAGTGAAATGGTGCCCCAATGTGAGAAGTTGCAGACAGTGTTGCAGCAGGTAGCACAAAGACACAGAAGTCTTAACTCTTACAAAAAGGAGAGCCTGTAATAGTGAAAAGTTAATCCACCTCATTTTGTATGCAGAATTGGAAACAGTGTGAACACTGACACGTCACTCCCACTCCAACAGAAAACTTTTGGAAAAAAAAAATCACATCTTTTCATTGTTGTGGGTCCTAGGAGGTGGAATCTTGGTGAACACTTCTTGGGATAAATGATTCCCCAGTGGGTGTGCTAACCTATGAGCGGTCACACTCATGGTCATGCAGCACTGGCCCTCTAGCTCTGTGGTGACAGAGACAAGGCAGTGATGGAGGGAAAGCTACAACTGTAAGGTTCTTAGTGACTCCTCTTGAAGGTATGAAGCCTTCCCAAAAGTTTATAAGCAAGGAAACATGGGTCTTTGGGAATGCCATGCTTTGTCTCTGAAGATGACCAGAAAAGTGTCCAGCAGCAGTGGTTTGAATACTATGAATTAGTTAACGTAAAAAAAGGCATGGATGATGGTGAGAATCTGAAGAGTCTGAAGGGTCAGAAAAGACAGAAGGGGGCTGGAAGCTATTTTGAACTTTTGAATATAGAAGGAAAATGTGGCTAGGTTGCATCTTATTTGCATTTCATGCTGTATTTTGTTATTTAAATAGGCACATATGTTTGCTTTTCCAGTTAAATTTTTTAGCTCTTATTCTCTTGTCCTTTCTTGCCCTCTTGGGCTCTTCCCTTCCCCCCTCTCTCCATGTGGTCATAGCCAGCCTCTCCTTCTCTACTCTCTCCTCCTCTCTGCCTTTTTCTGCCTCTACTACCCTCTTAATTCCCCTCCCCATGCCTTAAATAAACTCTATTCTATACTAAAAATAATTAAACATTCTCCATCATTCAATCTTTATTAAAATAAGAACTAGATAAAGAGAACGAACTTCAGTCAGCCTCTTCTTTCTGCTTTCTACACACATGTATTCATACACATACACAAATACATTAATTCTTTATTTTCCCTTATAGAATGTTCAGAAAGAGCCTACACCTGAATCTCAAGTCGGTGGAGGGTGTGTTGAGATGTGTGCATTTGCTGAACCACGTTGAGATTCAGCTTCTGCCTCTGGGTTTTGTCTGTTCATATATATGTCTGAAGTCTATGATAATGTTACTGTGTTGTCTGCTGTGATTGTCTGGTGACAAGCACTGAGCTTCTCTCTAAGCAGCCCTCTAAATCTCACTCTTCCCAGAACCAAGAGCAAGTGGCTAGAAGTGGTGCTGTCCCATCCGCCCTGCTAGCAAGGATCAGCCTCTTGAGTCTCTTAAGATAAATGAAGTCTTCACCATCTTGGTCCCTTGGTTAGTCAGGCAGGAAAATGGGGAGGTGGATCCCAGCAGAGCAGAACAGATGTAAGTGCTGATCATTTCATTCAAAGGAAGACCGAACAATAAACCTTCATTCTTCCCACTGTCTGATCCACTTTGCTGCTCATCTTAGATACCAACCTCAGGCTCCCCAAATCCTCTGAGGTTTTTTACCTTAAGAGGTCAGCCATAAGGAGACCCAGGCACCAGGGTTCAGGACCCATCTTATGAGCAGAATCTGAATAATCAGAAAGGACTCTGTTTTGGGTTGTTTTTTTTTTTAAATCATCAGAGTACACTTTTCATTTTTTAAAAAGAGAGCACAGGAAATCACCAAAGCTCAGAATCTGCTGAGAGACAGAGGACTGGACAAACTAGATTTGGTGTCCTGAGATCCAAAACAAGGAGTAATCATTTTAGCTCAATCAGCATTTTTTTTTTTCCTTTGGCTCGAAGTTGCTCTGTTTTTCTGTTCTCGTGGAAGCTGGTTTGTTGGGTACTTCCTTCTACCCAGCATTCAGTAATACTCTGAACCAAATCAGAAGTTCTCCTTAACCCCTGTGACCATCAATTATTTAATTTTCACAGTTCAACTCCCTATCATTCCAGAAAACAAATATTATCTTTACGCAGTTTAAGCATATAGCTTATACATGGACTTTTTACTTGTAATGGATCCATATCAGAAAGACACCCAAATGCTTATCTGTGTATGGGCAGACAAGTAATCAGAGTGCAGCCAAAAAGAACATCTCAGAACAGTTATAGGGAAATTCCACGTGTGTGTTTGTCCATATCTCTATGTATGTCAAGGTACAGAGTTTAAATACTTTTAAATATATACAATTAATTTAATACCAGTTTGGCTCATTCAAGATATGTGCAAAATTGTGTTATTCAAACAATCTCCTTCCTTCTTCTCCTCCTTTCCCTTGGAACCTTATTATTAACTGTCCTTTTCCTCATTTGTCTAGTGGCATAATACTAAGACAAGAAATTGTTCCTTTAATAAAGCTAGAATTATCCCAATGAGAAGGTAGACACTCCCATAGATCACATGGTCACTACTGAGTTAGGAAGAACCTGACTCTTCTACAGTTGGTTTCCCTTTGGTGAAAAAAAAAAGTCTGTTTAGATGTTGACAAATCAGAAGACAAAAGAAGCAAGGAGCTGGAGAAAAATAACCAGAGGCTGTGGCCTGGATGGGGACATGGAGAGTTCAGCATGCAGTAGAACATGGGTTAGAATGCAAGGGAATAGACAGGCTTGGTTCAGAATCTTGACCTCTGTTTTTTAAGCAAAATGGGTGGTGCTTCAGTTTGCAGTGTGACATTAGAGCTATTTTGTCTTAGATAAATTACTCATTACTTCCTAAGTATGAGCTCCATAGCAGTTAATATGTGAAGGATGAACCTGGGGTATCATGGCTCTCAGCCCTGAGATCAGTATCTGTCCCTATGCTCCCTTTTAAAAACTCATGTCAGAGTATAACCTGAGGGATAAGAAAGACTGAGACACATCTGTTCCATAAGGGGAAAAATGGACCAGATCTGTTAGAAGCTGCAACTCCTGGTCCCTTTCACTGAAGAGACCACAACATGTTGGAAGAAACGTGTCTTTGTTCTCTTAAGTGCCCTGCCATACAGAAAGGTAGATCTTCTGCAGATACACTGAAAAGGCATTGGATAGAACTTGCTACACCACTGTAGTACTGAAGAACAGAAATACTGTCAAGTCACAGTCTCACACATTTGGAGTATTTTCAAGAAGTTTGCACTTTCTTCCAAGCATGAAGGATCTATGGCTTTTGCCTAATATAAATCCAGTGGTCACCAAATGGTTGCCATTTTCATCTTGAACCACAAAACACATTCTCCTGTTTTTGAACCACATACTTCTAAGTGGTCCACCTTGCTAGGTAGTGCCTTTAGTCACCCTACTCCAGCTCTGCTCCACAGTTGACAATCTGAAGTAACCATAAATGTTGGTCATAAAGCATCAGTAAGTGAATGGCCTCAAATTTATATTCTGTGTTAGTACACATGAGGATATTACAAATCGTGGCACACAGAAATAGTCCCCAGAAAAAGAGTAGAGCAACATAAAGGGCCACATTATAATTCTCCATGAGTGCCTCCTGCCTTGAGGATCTCAGATGTCTCTATACCTAGTATGGCATTAGTGACAATACATTGATTGACAGTTCCATGATTCAAACAGTGAGTCTCACATGCTATCTTACATTGCAGCTCGCCGGTTCCCATTTACGATTCTGTTTTGTGATCCTTTAGTGATTTACCACAGGCAAGAGGCTGATGTGGCTTCTAGAGGGCCCTGATTTATATATGAGTCCCTGGATCACACCAGGGAGATCCTGGCTGACAGAGCCAAAGCCCCAGCTCAGTTTCTAATGATTGGGTTTTAGCATCCAAGGCCAGATACTAAGCTGGCTTAACCTGCCTCAGATTCTGTCAATGACATTGTGTTTCTCTGGTCTCCTTTCCAGCAACCTTTTAAGGTGACTAGGTTAGGACACCAGAGGCAAATGGCCTTGCTGAGGAGGCCAGAGTAGCTGCCAGGTACTAGACCTACACCATATAAATGAGGTGCTTGCTTTTAAACCTGCTATTACATCATCATTTTGGGGTTTTTTGTTGTTGTTGCTGTTGTTTTTATCTGCTGCCTCCCCCTCCCCTGCTTGAGACATAGAAATAACTCCTGCAATATTTTACAGATATTTTAACTGAAAAATAAGGAGCCAAGTGATGGGGGGGGTTGTTTTGTTTTGTTTTGATTTGATTTTTATGTTGGTGGTGAAATCCAAGTTAATTTTTAACTTTACATTGATACTTGAGAGATAGGACAAGGGATAGATGATTTAAAAGCATTTATTACCTTTGTTTTTCTCTAGAAATTGAACCCTTACCTAAGTAGAGCAGAGTAAGGAATAGGGGCAGAGTTTCCAGATACTCTAGTAATGTAAGCACAGTATAAAGATCCAATACACAACAGGCAAGTGGAGTCCAGGGGCAGGGACACTGAACCAAAAGGTTAATAATGAACATATTAAAAATGAGTTTCTCTTGATTTTCGAAGTTAGGGTGTGTTTCAATGGCCAGGTCCTGTGAAGTGGGAGTGGCTTCGATTAGCATTGTGCCAGGCCCTGTAAAGTGGGAGTGGCTTCGATTAGCATTGTGCCAGGCCCTGTAAAGTGGGAGTGGCTTCGATTAGCATCGTCTCTCCTTGGCATTTGGCTTCTCACAGCATCTGAAAGAGAAAACATAAAAAGGAAGAGTGGAGCCTGGCACCTGATGCCCCAGGGGGAGTGGAGACTCTAACATCTGATGCCCCAGTGTGTAAGCAGGGATATCTGTCAGGGGTGGTTCCCGGTCTGAAGTTGAGAATTGCCCCTCTCAGGCATCTGAGGGCTGTCATTCAGCTTCCTGTCCTGGCTGGTTGCTTGGCTGCTCACCAACAGTGAGTGTTTTCATTCAAGGCCTCCCATCCCCCATGTCTGAAAAGAACCTGCTTAGTAAATGCCCCAAACAGCCTCTATGAACAGTCTTTGTTCCCTACAACAACACTGTTTTCCCCCCCACCGGTTCCTGCCATTTTGCAGCTATGTTTTCTATGAGAACATTTTTCTAAAGAGCCAGCTTCCTTTCACAGTGGTTGCTCTCATTTAACCACCTCAGTTTAAGTGTTTGCTCTCTTCCCCTAGACCCCATCAGCAGGTGATCACATCAGGCCCATTGGCGAAAGCTTTCCAGTAGGTTCCGTTGATGGTATTATAGCTTCTGAGCTACCACCATAGTCAGAACTATGTGACGACTTTGCTTCAGTGTTTATGAGGCTCCTGGCCACAGTCACAAACTGCAACCAGTGGGTCTGTTCCCGTGGCTGCTGGTTTATGTGAATGAGCTGTATTGGGACTTAGCCACATACATTTATGTTGATATGTTGTATTGTGTGTCAGTTTCTAAGACTGCATTCCTGGTAAGGGTCAAATCATGGCAGAGAGAGAGAGAGAGAGAGAGAGAGAGAGAGAGAGAGAGAACACATGGCCTGAAAAGTCATGATAAAGCAGTTTTATGACAAAAATAATTTACTGCTCTTGCCTTTGATGGCCTCGTGTTGTCCATCTTTTGAGCCTTTATTTCCTACGCTGCTTTTTTTCTTGCTGAATTCCTTACAGTCTGGTTAGGTTTGGGGATGGGAGCCGTAAGCAGAGAAAGACAGATGGAGATGCTAGGTTGTATGGTCTTCTACAAAAGAAGTTAGTGCCTTGGCAAGCAGTGTGGGAGGATACTAAGGTAGAAAGCTTAGTCTCACCAGACATGGCAAGGTACCTCCACTTAGAGGCTTCTAAGATGAGGAGAGTTACTATACTATAAGGGAGTGGGCTTAGTTAATATGTGTTCTATGTCATTTGGCTGTGGTTGGACAGCAATGCATACATGACTTCATATTCATGACAGGACTCGCTCTTTATGTAAGGGAATGGGCTTGGTTTATGTGTGTCCCATACAATGGGTCAGTAGTCTGGATACTTCTCTGGACTATGTAGAGATGAGGATGAGTTTGTTCCCCCATGGTCATAGTCCTTTTTGCTTGCTGTGGTTATCTAGAGGACATGGATTTCTCCATATTCTCTGATATTTCTGCCTCTAAGTTTACTAGGGTCTTTTCCTTCCTTCTCCCTTGTACAGAAGACATGCCTTTGGTCAAGAATGCTGTTCCTCATGCCTTCTGCTATTGTATCCTACTGACCATTTGGATTTATCTGTAGCTTTCTATCTAGGAGGCCTTTGAGCTCTATTCCACCCCAAGTTACAGTGATCCTGCCCCAATTGTACTCGGTTTGGCCTCAGCTATTCATCAGTGACTGATGTCACTTAACTGCTTTGTTGATTTCTTCTTTAAAGCTTTCAGATGCTCAGGGCCGTGTATGTGTTGTGGAGGTTATAGCCTGTACCCTAAGCCAGGCTCTGCCAGATCCCCTCAATAAGTAAGCCAAGTAAATGAGCCAAATTAATAGCAGAAATCAAAAATGAGGTTCATTCAGTGTGGCTATATCTAGAAAAGACAAAAAGATATAGCAAACAGCCCCCTTACTAAGTGAATTTTGGGGGTCTTAAGTGAGATTAAAGTTTAAATTGAGAGACAAGGATAGATATGTGTCCCAGTCAAACTGTCTGGGCTTCAGGTTCATCCTTTAAGGTCATCTGAGAAGTTTCTAGAGCTGTGTGAAATCTCTTTCTGGGTGGAGCCTTGTCTTTCTTCTAGAGATTCCTGGAGAAACTCTTATTGCTTTGGGGTCCATTGTCTCATTAGTGTTCTAGTCAGATTGAGAGACACAGTGTCTCTTTAGCATAGCTTCACTTCTGCTGAATTTGTTGCATGAGTATCAAAAACATAGGACATGGTCTGCTTTCTTCTCTGATTTCCTAGAGCTCCACACAGTAACTATTATACAAGCCAGGTTTGACATACCTCTGTGGCTTCCCTAAACCTATTTTGGAGCAGGACTCACGTATGCAATCAATAAGTAGTTTAAAAGAAGGCAGACATTAGAAATTAGTCTCTGTAAAAAGTGCTACCACAAAGCCATAGAAAACTATAAGCAGGGAATGAGTGGGTGCTGGTATTTGAAAGGATTTGAAATGTGGTCATCTCCCTTGTGAAGCAGTACTTGATCTGGTAAGTCATGTCTCCATTCCCAATTTTCTATATAGACAGTTTCCAATTTCCTTTGATCTTTCATGAATCTCATACTGAGTCAACTACATGCACTGTAGTTTTCTGGATGCAGGAGGAAGCATAGGGAATTAAAGCCCTACATTTCATGGGCTCTGCATTCTGTTAAGAAGGGAGACAGCATGCCAAAGAACACAGCACATTCGCAGAACAAATAGACAAAGTAAAGGAACACCTGGTGTAGATTATACACAGATTTCTAGTGTAGCTGAGTGTAGTCAGGGAGGGCTTCTGGAAGAGGTAGCCTTGGAAAAAAAAAGTTGCATGAAACGGATCTGCAAAAGCAATTGAGAAAGAAAAAAGGGGGTGCAAGAGAGCACAGACTTCAGCTTGGAAGGTGAAAAGGGATATTGTAGAGCACTGAGCCAGGGGTGCTCCTGAAAAGAATTGGGTGGTTCCTAAAGAAAATGGGGGTGCTTATTCCTGCAGAAAATGGGTGCTGTTGCTATATAGTGGGGGGACTGTGTGTGCAGAGAATGGGGAGCAGTACCTTCAGAATATGGGGTCCGCTCCTGCAGAGAATGGGGTCTGCTCCTGTAGAGAATGGTGAGCTACTCCTGCAGATAATGGAGGCTGTTTCTGCAGAGGATTGGGGGCTGGTCCTGCAGAGGATGGAAGAATGCTCCTGCAGAGAATGGGGGCATCTCCCTGACAGGGAGAAGCTTCTGCAAAGCTTCAGACTCCATTCTCAGAAAGATGGGGAAAGAGAGAGGCCACAGGCTCTGATTTATGTTAGAGAATGACTCCCTTCAACTGCTTATAAGGAGCAGACCCCACAGGGCAAGGGAGGGTTTCAGAGAGGTCAGACAGAAGTTCTCTAGCCACAGGAGCATTAGCTAGGACTTCTGAAAATGACTTCCTTAACACATCCCCAGAAGGAACGTGTGAACAGGTGAAAGTGATTTATCCACAGATTGAGGCAGCCAGCCTTCCTGACTTTCATAGCTTTGGAAAAGTTATTTTATCAAATCAATTATGTAGGCAAGGCTCTCTCCCATGCAGAAAGGAGGCCAATTTTATGAGCAATGTCCCAGGGCTACCAACTCCAATTCTCTGTTCCTTTCTTCTGAGAAGAAGAGGTGGCTATTTTAAGCCTCCTGTCAGCAGCCCAGTGGCCTTCTGAGATGTCTCCCAGTATGCCAACAAGCCTTCTGGGCTGCTTCTTTCTCCTTTCTTTCAGCAGATTTTAGAGTGCTCCTTGATGTGCCCCGCTGTTATGAATCTGAACCAAAATGCGGGGCCATGCTAGCTGTGCTTCCTGTAATTTCAAGGGCCGCCGCTCACACCGAGTGTGAGAAAGCTATTCAATGAAGTTGTGCAGTCTGCACAGCGGTCCCCTGCAGATGTGCTGCTCTGTACTAGGCACTGGGAGAAGAGGTGATCAGCATGTGATATTTTCAACTTAACAGGCAGGCAGGTTGTCTGATTACCCTTGCCCTGACTTTCTAATGCACTCATTTGTTTATCAACATCCTTTATGTAAATACAAAAGTAGCCAAGCGACAGCAGGGTGCCTTGCCAAAAATGGAAGAAAAAAAAAAGTCTCCACCTGTTTCATGGAGCAGCCTGCAGCAGTCTGAGTTCTGGAAATCTATTAGATGTGTTTGAGATCAAAGCAGGTACCAGAGAAGCTGTAGCCAGGCCTGATTTGAGATTCTAGATGCATCCCAGAGCACCATCTGGGCCTCCTCAGAAGCATCTGCTGGCCTTCTCCATGCTTGCTGCTCTATCAGTGAGAGAGAGGCCAGATAGATGGGACAGCAGGAACCAGCAGATGGCCAGGTGCCTGAGCACTGGCAGGGTTAAAAGTGTCCTATCACCATCCTTGTGCAATGAAGGATAGAGGCACCCTTGCTCTACTCTCTTACCTCTCTCTCTCTCTCTCTCTCTCTCTCTCTCTCTCTCTCTCTCTCTCTGTGTGTGTGTGTGTGTGTGTGTGTGTAATGTGGTCCACATTTTCTCATCACATACCCTCCAGTATCTATTGCATTCATCAGAAACTAGCCTGCATCCATTCCTGCTATCGATCAACATGAACAAAGTTATGGTCAGCACTGTCCAGGTCTTGAGGACAGAGAACAATACTGTCAAGGTTATGATTTTGAGGAAATTTAGGTTTGGGTGAGAACAAGCAATCAAAACTATTACAGATCATGATGCCATCTCCAGGATCCATCTCTGGACTCCCCTCAGTCCTTTCTATACTCATGAGAAGAATTTATAGGAGATGCACAGAGCAGAGCGCAGAAGACCAGAGTTTATTAAAGAGCACTTAGACTTTATGACAGAGCAAGAAGATGAGAGTGGGCAAAGGAAAGAAACCTAGAGCACTGCAGAGCAGAGCACTCTCACAAGCTAAGACTGGACAGCAGCCAAAGAGACCATTCTGCCCACCCAATATTTAGGTTTTACCACTTGAAAAGTCCATAGAACTAACAGCTGCTCTAGAACTGAGTGCAGCCAGCCAGTTCCTTGCCAGTGTGATTCTTAGTCCCATTTCGACGAACCTGTAACCTAGGAGGGAAGGGGTTTTGATGCCTGGGCAGCAGCAGTTCTCCTACTCATCACTGTCTCTGTTCTAGACTTTCTTGTCAGATGAGACAAATTGTGAATCTTTGTCCAGGAGACAACTTCACCCTCCACTAGGTAAATCCTTTCTCCAGCAGCCAAGGCCTTCAAATTTTGATTCCCTAGCAGGAGAGTTTTGGGGGGCAATTCTAAGTTCTTGGGGCCCATTGTTTAAACAGAAAGAGAAAAAAGACATAAAGGCAAAAGAAAAAGACAAAGAGAAAGACATAAGTGACTGGACAATATGGCCAGTCCCTCCAGACAGGCTTGTTATAGATGAACATCTACTTTATGGAATGAAAGAATTAGGAATTAAAAATTTCCTATCCCTAAGACATTTCCATTCTGGCTCAAGGCATAGGTATTAATTAAATTAGAAAACTAGCAAACACACAACAAACAAAACAACCCAAAGCAGCCTGAACCAACAAGGCTTTTCTCTCTCCCTGTCTCTCCTTTTTTTAAAAGTATTTTTTGTTAATAGAATTTTACAATTTATTTTAATCATACTCATTCCCTAAACATCTTCTACTTCCTCGCAGATCCACCTCTACCTCCCAACCCCAACTCCCTCTCCTCTAAAAATGAAAATCCATCAACTTCAATTTGTGCTACTTACATACATTCTTGGGTTTGGGCCTAAGGTAGTGGGTCTATCTAGGATCACATCCTTAACGAAAATGACTCTCCCATAGAATCTATCAACTGTCCAGAACTCCTCAGTAAGGAGCAGGGTTAGCTGGAAGTCCTTCCCTGCTCCCCGCTCCCTGCTCCCTGCCAGAATTAACTAGTTTGATCTTAATGTGAATCTTATGCAGGTGTCTACAGTTACACCTTCATGAATGCAGTGGTCCACTCATTGACTAACTGGATCTTGTGTGACCCTTGTATAGGCAACCATAGTTGTATATTCATGAGTGCAGTGGTCCTGTCATATCCAGGTGACACCATTTCACTCCAGTCTTCCCCAACCTCTGTCTCTTGCTATCTTTCCACCTCTTCTTCCACTATGGTCCCTGAGTCCTGAAGGAGGGACATGATACAGATGGTCCATTTCCTGGCCGAGCACTCCACTGACACTTATTCACTGCACTTTAACCAGTTGTGAATGCATATTCATCTCTGTCTCCTGCACTGAGAACTTACAATGGCTGACAGCCACACTAATATATAGGAAGTAGAAGAAGAGATTTAGAGAATAGTTTGACACTGCAACTCTCTTATACTCGCTTGTTTTAGTTTTTTATTTGTTTGTTTGTTTGTTTGTTTGTTTGTTTGTTTTCCGAGACAGGGTTTCTCTGTGTAGTCCTGGCTGTCCTGGAACTCACTCTGTAGACTAGGCTGGCCTCGAACTCAGAAATCCGCCTGCCTCTGCCTCCCAAGTGCTGGGATTACAGGCGTGCGCCACCACCGCCCGGCTTTATACTGGCTTGTAATGAAACTCCTGTGCAGGTTTTAAAGGGAAGGCTCTCTTTCCCTCTTAGGGTCCCATCATGTGTAATGCCTGATCACAGCCTCGGTACCCTTTCTTTCATAAACCTCCTTTCCCAAGAGATTTTTGCATCAGCTTCCTTTTCTGGACTGACTTTGAATACTTACAATAATAATAACTATTATTATTATTATTATTATTATTATTATTACATTTAACAAAAATGTGTCCCTGCCCACTTGCACTGTCTGAACTCCAGTCCTATAAGGTTATATGAGGGTGACAAATCATGTGAAACTTTCCTCTGTGCTGGCATTAGGATCCCAACCTTATCCATCCCTCAGCAAGGATTTCAAGGAGGAATTACAATTTCTAAGGATCCATTGTTTTAAGAACCTGATTGCCAAAAGGAGAGGCACTGTTTGTCTTATAATAGCTCTACTCCTGCTAGGAGGGTTACACAATTAAGAAGCAGGTGGATCTTCAGAACAGCAGGTGCGAATGGAATGCCACCAGAAAGGTTTAGAAAAAGACAGTGGCACGATTTTGATTTTATTCTTAAAACCATTTCTACAATGTGACTAGACTCCCAGTTTCTGTGCTCTTGAAGGGGAAGAATTCACAAGGGAGCACTAGTAGAATGAGGAACTGTCTCAGGGTATCTATTCCTGCACAAACATGACCAAGAAAGAAGTTGGGGAGAAAAGGGTTTATTCAGCTTACACTTTCCACATTGTTGTTGATCACCAAAGGAAGTCAGGACTGGAACTCAAGCAGGAAGCAGGAGCTGACACAGAGGCCAGGGAGAAATGTTTCTTACTGGCTTGCTTCCCCTGGCTTGCCCAGCTTGCTTGCTTATAGAACCCAAGACTACCAGCCCAGAGATGGCACCACCCACAAGGGGCCCACCCCACTGGATCACTAATTGAGAAAATGCCTTACAGCTGGATCTCATGGAGGCACTTTCCCAACTGAAACTCCACCCTTTGTTAAGTTGGCACACAAAACCAGCCAACACAACAACTAAAGCTTATTTTTATCAAGAAAATGAATTCATTGTTTTTAATAGCTGAGTAGTACTCAGTTGTGTAAATGTACCACATTTTCTGTATCCATTCCTCTGTTGAGGGACATCTGGGTTCTTTCCAGCTTCTAGCTATTATAAATAAGGCTGCTATCAACATAGTGGAGCATGTATCATTATTACATGTTAGAGCATCTTCAGGGTATATGCCCAGGAGTGGTATATCTGGGTCCTCCGGTAATTCTATGTCCAATTTTCTGACGTACCACCAAACTGATTTCCAGAGTGGTTTTACCAGCTTGCAATCCCACCAGCAATGGAGGAGTGTTCCTCTTTCTCCACATCCTTGCCAGTACCTGCTGTCATCTGAGTTTTTGATCTTAGCCATTCTGACTGGTGTGAGGTAGAATCTCAAGGTTGATTTGATTTGCATTTCCCTGATGACTAAGGATATTGCACATTTCTTTAGGTGCTTCTCAACCATTTGGTATTCCTCAGTTGAGAATTCTTTGTTTAGTTCTGTACCCCATTTTAATAGGGTTATTTGGTTCTCTGGAGTCTAACTTCTTGAGTTCTTCATATATTCATGAAATTTTTAGGGAAAAGGATAGAACTAGAAAATATCATACTGAGTAAGGTAACACAATTACAAAAGAACACACATGGTATGTATTCCCTGATAAGTGGATATTAGTCCAGAAGCTTGGAATACCCAAGATATAATTCAAAGACCACATGAAGATCAATAAGGAAGATCAAAATGTTGATACTTTGGTCCTTCTTAGATGGGGTACAAAATACCCATGGGAGGAAATACAGAAGCAAAGTTTGGAGCAGACACTAAAGGAAAGACCATCCAGAAACTGCCCTATCTGGAAATCCATCCCATATACACTTACTAAACCCAGATACTATTATGGATGCCAACAAGTGCTTGTTGACAGGAGCCTGATATAGTTGTTTTCTGAGAGGCCTTGCCTGTGCTTGACAAATACAGAGGGCGATGCTCTCAGTCAAGCATTGAACTGAGCAGAGGATCCCCAATGGAGGCACTAGAGAAAGGACCGAAGGAGCTGAAGAGGTTTGCAGCCCCATATGAAGAACAACAATATGAAGCAACTATCACCCCCAGAACTCCCCAGGGACTTAACCACCAACCAAAGCATACACATGGAGGGACCCATGGCTCTAGCAACATGGGTAGCAGAGGATGCCATGGTTGGATATCAATGAGATGAGAGGCCCTTGGACCCATGAAGGCTCATTGCCCCAGGGTAGGGGAATGCCAGATCAGGGAAGCTGGAATGGATAGGTTAGTGAGCAGGGGGATGGGGGATGAGATAGGGGGTTTTCAGAGGGGAAACCAGGAAAAGGGATAACATTTGATATGTAAATAAAGAAAATATCTAAAAAGAAAGAAAGAAAGAAAGGAAGGAAGGAAGGAAGGAAGGAAGAAAGAAAGAAAGAAAGAAAGAAAGAAAGAAAGAAAGGAAAGAAAATGAAAATACACCCTCTAGAGCCAGAGTAGAACAAGGTAAATGGCCAATGCAAAGCCTGCTTCTAAAATCTACTTACTTCTCTGTACATGGTGGCCAAAAGTTGCCCTGTATCTTTCTCTTTGAGCTCTCTATCTTACTCTGTCTCTTGTCTCTCTCCCTCTCTATTCTTTCTACCTTCCTTCTTTCCTTTATTATTTTTCTTTTCCTCTTTCCTTCATTTCCTCTTCTCTCTCTCTCTGTCTCTCTCATCTCTCTCTCTCCCTCTTTCTTCTCTTTCTTCTTTTCCTCCCTGCCTTCCTCCTCTCAATCATTCTCTTGTCTTTGCATATTTTCACATTTAGGTATCTATCATTTTATACATCTATTGATATTTGAAGCTGAAAATTTGATCTCATTGGAGACATGTGAAGAAAGATGTGGCACAATTCGGTGAATGATTCTGTTAGTATAGGAACAAAAGAACAATAAGCAAAGTACTCCAAAGCAATTGGAGTGTGGCTGAGTAAGTATCCTAAAGGTGGCAGAGGCTTCATGTACAGAGAATACGGTAAATTTAAATATCTGTGAGTGATGTTAAAGCTGTTGCTGTCAACTAGGAATAGGTTACATAGTGCTGGATTTCTGGAAAGAAGCTGGGAGTTGTCAGATTATTCATGATGTGTTAAGCCTTGAGGTTAAATGAGAATCCTTTAGGTGTGACTGTAGATAGAAAAGTCAAAGAAATAAATACTCCAGTATTTATAACACTGAGGGAAGGAGAGGATGTCAAAGAGGAGTCCTTAAAAATATTAAAATAGAAAGAAGAAAAAGAAGAGAACAGCTAGCTAGGCTCCCTGGGAAACAAGAGGACAAGAGGAGGATAGGATATCACGACTCTCAAATGCTATAGAGAGGCAGAAATAGCCTAATAATACCATCAGATTGGGCTGCGTGGAAGCCACTGAATACCTGTGGAGGGGGTTGATGGATTCGTGGATAAAAACTCTTATTAGAGCAGATGCAGTAGGGAATAAGAGATAGAAGAACAGCACCAATGAGCACAGGAAATGCTTGTAACACATTTTTCTGATTCTGTAAAGTCTGGGAAGACTGTAAATTTAGAGAATATGATTGGGTCAAAGGAAGAGGTCCATGTTTGCAAGGGTAAGTTGCTGATCTTACAAAAAGAGGGCATAGATTCTGGGTGACGGTTTGTTACTAGAGTAGTATCCATACTGCCTCTATTTCTTGCTTTTGTTTATTTGTTTGTTTCTTTGTTTTATAGACATATGGTTTGGATATGAACTGTTACTGTAGACTGTATATATTTAAGACTTGCTCTCCAAAGCAGGGTTCAGACATTGAGCTATGGGCAAGTGAGAGTCAAGACAGCATTGAAGTTTTTATTGGATTAATCTGATGATGTTTTTATAATCTGGTAAAGGGGCCGAAATTATACAGAAGGACTACCTGGAGGAACTATGTCCCTAAGAGCCTAACTTTGATTGCTCTATCTTCTCTCAACTCTCTGTGTGTCTGCCTCTGCCCCACCCACCCCCACCCGCAGTATTTCCTGGCTAATGTAAAACAAGCACCTTCTCTGTCTTAAAGTTCCTTCTTCACATAGACTAATTGCAGTGGATCCAACCTACTGTAAACTGAAACCTCTAAATTTATGAGCCAAAATAAATCGTTCCTCTTTTCTGTTCATTTATTGGGTTATTTCATCATGGTAACAGAAAGCTACCCAATATAAACCACTTTAAATTACAAACCTCATTCCTAGTTTTCAGGCCTTAGGAAGACATACCACAGAGCAACTTTGTCTTGGAGCCCATAGACTGCTGACTTCTATAGGCAGTATTCTCTGACTGGAATTGTATACACTAGCTTTAGGCCATCAGTTTGTGCTGATGTGTATGAGAAGAGTTTAAGGCTTGCACCTTTTGGGTGCAATGCATATGATGCTTCTGGTTAAGACTCCCTTTGAGTCTTGGGGTAGTTCAGTTTTATGTTCTTTCTATAAGAATGAGATTTTTAAAAAAAAGTCCATGCTTTTATTATAGGAGGCACGAGGAGATAAAAGTATTCCACTCAACAAATAGATCCTTTGTAGATAAATGTTGGTGACAGGATGTGAAGGGATCCGTATAGCCTAGGATTTGGTGTGGATAACGAGAAATTCAGACATTCCAAGAACTGATGACAAGGTCAAGTTCTGCGCAGTCTAGGCTCCTGTTCTCTGTCCTCTGACTGAGATCTCTGGAGATTGAATCACAGTGAGATAATACAGGGGGTGGTTCTGGTGAGTCACATCTCTGCTTCCGTTGGCATCCTCACTCTCATCCTGAACTTCAGTAACACAGGCAGGTCAAGCTTGCAGATCCCAGCAGTGACTACCAGTGATCCAACAATCCTCCCAAGAAAACGTACACTGCCCCCAATTCCTAAAAACATAAAAGATGCAATAGTACTTTAAGTCATTTTAGCATCTATCTAAAAGGCATATTGGTCATAAGTTTTAGTGCCCAGAAACTTGAAGCTGTCCTTATAAGACATTAAATGAAAAAAAAGTCCAACCAAACAAAAATCAAAGCAAAAAATACAATATAAAACAAAAACAAACAAACAAAAAAACACATTTCTGTGATACTATTTTAAGATTTATGCTTAAGGAAGAGTTAAACTTTTCCTCTAGTTTCTGAAAATCCCATTCACAATTTTGCATTTGATGAGGGCTAGACTTCAAAGTGAGAATGAAACAGATACTGTACCTTAGGGCATAATGTTTCCCTGTCATGTGTCAAAAGCTCCCATGTCAATAGTAAACTATCACTCACTGATGTGGACGATTAAAAATGGAGCAGTGGAGATGGGGGGGGGACAGCTCAGTAGGTAGAATGTTTGTTGTACAAGCACGAGACCTGTATCCTAACCAAATCCAAAATTTTGGTATTTTGTTTTCTTTTGGTTTTTAGCTATGTGTGTGTGGTGAGAAACACTCCCGATAATACTGCTGGGAAGGTAAAGGCAGGTGGTCAGCCAGCCTAGCCCATTTGTTACATTCTGTGTTAATGAGAGACCCTGTTTGCATGGGTACAGTATCTCTAAGTTAGATGCAGAGGCTGTTGGGAAGGTGTTAATGTGTTAATTATTATTTTAGTAATACAGTGTGTTAATTACTTTTCTCATTACTGTGACAAAATGCCTGCTGAAAAAAACTTAAATGAGGAAAGCCTTATTTGGCTTAGAGTTTGGGGATGCAGTCTGCCTTGTAGTGGGAGAGAGACAGCAGGAGCATGAGGCAGCTGTTTGCAATGTTGCATCTGCAGTCTGGAAACCGAGAGCAATCAGTGTTGGTTCTCTGCTTGCTTTCTCTTTGGACACAGTCTAGGATCTAAGCTTTGAGATGGTGCTGCTCCCTTTTGGAGTGAGCCTTCCCACCTCAACTGACCTAATCTAGAAAATCCCAAAGGCTTGTTCTTCCGTAATTATAGAATCAGTCAAGTCGCCAGTTTCTGTTAAGCATCATATATCGTGATGCATCCCGTTTCTTCCCTAAGATCTCAGTAACAGTGGAACCTGGCAGGTCGTTTAGCCTCATACTGGCATGCATCTGGGGCTAACTCCAGTTGAAATTCCCTATGGGTAGAAAATTATTTTACCAAGAGGCACGTAAGAAAAATACAATACACAAGAACATCTGGGTGATTGAGGTTTTCAGTGATGTTTCAGCACTGCTTAGAGATATTCCGTCATAAAGAAAGAACTAATGTCTCCAGGATGGGAATCCATTTCCATAGCTAAACTGCTCAAAAGGCACACAATGGCCCCGTGATTGTTGTGTGCTTCTTATTGTTTATTTTTTTCCAGTGGATACTTAAAAATCAATTTATTTTTATTCTGGCGTGTACCAGGGGTATAGTGTTTGTTAGGATGGAAAAGCAATTTTAATTTAGTGGGAAATGGATTTTCTTTATCACAGAGAAATGTAGAATAAATGAGAGGCACACCAAATAAAATTCTCATTCTCCATCCCAGGGGGTGAGGTGGAAGATGGGATTGGCAGAAGTACAAGTTTAGATGTTGGTAATTCTCTGCGAATGTCTCCATAGAGATCGTCTTTATCAATAAAAACTCTTGGTAAAGTAACAGGAATGACCTAGTTACTCCTGTCCTGTTGAGCTGAGCATTCTGAAGCTACACAGTACATGGAGGCAGAGTCTAAAGACCAGGGCTCTGGCACTCTACCACTGTAGTTTATGTGCCCCCAAGGTCTCCTCCTTCCTCCCAGAGCATCTGTTTCTCCATTCATAAAGTGGATCCTGGCAGTGCATTCAGCGCTTCAATAGTTAACTGTTTGTGTTGGTTAGATTTTTTTTGAAGAGGGAACCTCAACTGAGAAAATGCCTCCATCAGATTGGCCTGTGGGACATATCTATAGGGGCATTCTCTTGATTAATCATTGCTCTAGAAGGGTCCAGGCCACTGTAGATAGGGCCAGGTGGTCTGAATTACATAACATATACATGTAGCCAAAATACTCATATAAAGAAAAATAAATAAATAAATCTAAATATTTTATGACTTGTTTGGTTGGCTTTGGTTTTGGATTTTTCAAACAGAGTGTATGGTGTAGAACTAGCTATCCAGAACTCACTCTGTAGACAAAGCTGGCCTCAAACTGAGAGCCATGCTTCTCTCTACCTTGAAAGTGCTGGGATTAAAGGAAAGTACTACCACACCTAGCTTTAGAAGAAAAAAAAAACCTGACATGAGAGCTTATTATCTGACTGAGTTTACCAAGCTTCTTAGGAGACTTCAGATACTCAAAAGTCAGAGAAGGTAACTTTTTATTTTAGTTCTTTGATGTAACCTATTCTGGTTCATCAATGGTAAAATGAGACAGAAACCCTTCTGTAAAATTTTAGACTGCAAAGGAAATAAGATTAAGTCGAGGTGTCTTCAAGACCATGGCATCTGTGCTGTCATGTATAAGGACCCCAGAGATGACCAGCTTTGTAGTCTGTGTTATGGGGTGAGAGCCCTATGAACCAGCCTGAGTCCCAAGTCCTTTCTGAGCATTGTAGAAGTGACCATGTGGCTGGCTCACAGCATGGCACACACAGTTATATGGGCCATGGTCTTCTGGATATCCCAAGTAACAGTACACACTTGGCACCTACGGCCAGAGTAATGTCTTTCCTTCCTTCCTTAAATCAAAATAGAGTGCAAAGGCGACTTTCACTGGGATGACAAAGGCTGCAGGTCCAGTGCCTTGTGTTAACTGGGTCAAACCCCTCAGTGTTCATCTCTGTAGCTCAGGAAGAGAAATATCAATAGCCGTCCCTGCTGTAAAGACAGGAATAAGTAATGTTAGACTGGCTGGTTGCAAAATAATAATCCATATCTTTTTTTCAGAAAGGTTTATTAGAGGACATGAACAAAAAGGCAGTGCATGTTAAAAATCTACTTTGGAAAGGAAAGATAGCATTGCAAGCAGGCTTGCTTTTGTTGCCTTTAGGAGAACATATTCAAGAGGAAACAGGGATTAGGAGCTTCCCATTCTATCCTGCTACCCCTTCTGGTAATAATATCAGTAAACAAAATCATGGCCCCTGACGTGACCTGACTCATCTGACATCACAAATCAGGCTTTGCCCACTGCAAAACAAAGCAAATAGAATGAACTCTGAAACTGAATGCCATTCCTACCTGTTTTATTCTTCATGTTAATTTACTATCTGTTCATCTGTTCATCATAGAGATACAAGAGAAAGCAATTGAGGGTGTGTTTCTCTGTGTAATCACATATGGTTTCACATGTTATGACTGAAAGGAAAGATGCTGTCTCACTGGAGATCATTTCTCTCCAGCGTGGCCGCACAGTGTTCCTGCTTCTGCATTAGGGACCACTCCTGCATAATTAGCCTTCCGTTGATTTCCTGGGGAAAAAAATGTAGGTCTTGGATTAGAAACCCTTATGAAGATACGATTGTAGTTAATTTGTCTGCTACTGTTCATAATAACAAAAGTCATTTCAGAAGAAATTACTTTTTATAAGTTTGAATCCTCCAAGGTAGGCTGGTTGTCACTGTGGAATTCTTTGAAGTGTCAGAGTTCTCTGCTTTGACATTTCATGCATAAAATCAGGAGGCTCTACTATCACCATATCTTATTCTCACCACTGACATTACTGCAAGAGGGTTGAGGTGGGTTGCAGTTGATTTAGTAGCCTTTAAAAGTCAGTGTTAAGCAAAACACCCAAAGTTAAGAGATACAATTTCAAGAATTCATAATATTGGAGAAACAGGACAAATAATTGTGGCTATCTGATTTCCTATAAATTTTTCAAATAGAATCTACTCACAAAAATTAGTTACTAAAAGCAGACAATATTATGAATGCCAAGAAGTACATGCTGATGGGAGCCTGATATGGCTGTCTCCTGAGAGGCTCTGCCAGAACCAAAAAAAAAAAACCAAAACCAAAACCAAAAACAAAACAAACAAACAAAGAAAAAACAAAACAGAGGTGGATGCTTGCAGCCAACCATTGAACTGATCACAGGGTCCCTAATGGAGGAGTTAAAGAAAGGAAGGAGCTGAAGAACTTTGTAAGAACAACAATATCAACTAACCAGAGCTCCCAGGGTCTAAACTGCCAACCAAGGAGTACAAATGGAAGGACCCATGGCTCCAGCCAATATGTAGCCAAGGATGGACTTGATGGGCATCAATGCAAGAAGAGGCCCTTGGTCCTGTAAAGGCTCGATGCCCCAGAGTAGGGGAATGTGAGGGTGGTGAGGCAGGAGTGGGTGGGTGGGTAGGGGCGCACCCTCATAGAAGCAGGAGGACCAGGGAAGGGATAGGGGTTTCTGAGAGAGAAAGTGGGAAAGGGAATAACATTTGAAATCAATAAATAAAATATCCAATAAAAAAGTCTTTTAAAAAAAATAAAACAATGTTAACTGGGAAGAATGATAACCCCAAGGTTCAGAGATTGGAGGGGACTGTGATACACAGATTGTTCTCTAGCTATGATGCCGGAATTGGCATCCTGAAACTAGAGCACTCATAATGCCTTGCACAAGATCAGTTCTATTGGGATTCACTCAGTGGCTTATGAGTACTCCTCTTTCTGAGGATATATAAGGAATTAACAGTTTCTGGGGAAAATGGAGGGGACTACTCTTCTTGGGTGGTAAGGCTGCCTACAAATTGATCTGTAAGTTATCCCTTAGCTATGGTCCTATAAAAAAACAATTAAATTCATTCATTAAAAAATATTCTGTCCAGCCAGATTCAATTTTCAATATTGCACTGCTGTTCACACAAATACCTTTCAATCGGTTTATCTATTTTCATTGATACAATAGAGCTTAGATTTTTTTCCTCCAAAGACCTGGACAAAACTTTTCTAACAAAACTAAAATCAATATATCTCTCAACTCAACTGATAATCCACAGTCTGGAGGCTGTCTTTTGTGACCTGGGTAAGATAAAGATTATTACTAGACTGTGCGATGTTACAGTTACTACAACTTGTGGTGATTATTGTATACCAGTGTCTCCAGTTTCCAGATTTCTATGACCTTTTGATGTATGTCACATAGTTCAGGACCCCTGACAGACTATAGCCACTACCAGCTATCCTGACAGATAAACTTCTAGCTTTTGTTGCCTCACAGATCCTAGAACCTACATCAACAATTTAAATTTCCAGAATAGTAAGCATGAGTTGATATTTTCTACGTATCTCCACAGTAGTATGTCACTAAAATGTACCTTGACCTCTCTGTTATTTAAATATTTCTCCACAACTTTTAAACTACAAGTTCTAAAGTGATAGGTTTCTCTCAGACTGTTGTATGTCACAGGCTTCATTCAACCAAGAAGTGAGGTAGAATTTAGATTATTTTATATTAAAAAAAATAAGTCTTTTTTCAAGTTGTTTTAAAAATATCAATAAACACACCTTCAAGATGCCATTGCATAACTCAAAACAGCAGGAAGTTGTCTCAATAATGAAAAAAATCTTTAAAGAAAAAAATCCAAAGACTGTATTTGCTAAATATAGGACACAGAAAAGGTGCAATGAATACACAGACACAGAATGTGCTTTGGGCATGGCTGGGGGGGGGGGTGGCAGAGAAAATGAACTGATTTCAAGGAAGTTCTTGGAAATTTTTATCTGTCTCTAGATGAGAATTATTTGACATTACTGGGAGTAAGATACAAATTACAGAACTACACAACAGCTCAAGGCATTGAAAAATCAGACTAGGTAACTGAGAGGGAACTGCCTCAGTCAGTGTGTGATTTCCCCCAGGACAAGACAGAAATAATTTTTACTTCCAATTTTGCTTACTTTCCAACCACCTCTCTTTCTTTCTTTCTTTCTTTCTTTCTTTCTTTCTTTCTTTCTTCCTCCCTCCCTTTCTTCCTTCCTTCCTCCCTCCCTCCCCCCTCTCTCCCTTCCTCCCTCCCCCCTCCCTCCCTCCCTCCCTCCTTCCTTCCTTTCTTTCTTATAGACTTAAAATCTCAGAAAAAGATTAGTTGTAATCATATACCAAGAGTGGACTCATCAGACTCAGCCATGTTATTTACACACACACACACACACACACACACACACACACACACATACACGCAGCAGGTGCTCCTTTAGCATACAGAACTGCTTGAGTTTGCCTTGCTAATGTTTTTCCAAGAAAGCTCAGACTAGTTTGAAAGGTGCCCGTGGTTTCCAATGCTGATGCCACAACCCAGAAAATGTGTCAGATTTCCTGCATTATCTGGAAAATTGGACAGATTTCCTTCTCAGTGTTCCTAAATTACTCCTATATATTCTTGGAATAAGAAGTGACATTACTCAACTACAATGCAGAGGCCTTGCAAAGCAAGTAAGTGAGTCAGGTGTTTATTTAATTTTATTTTTAATGTTTCAAAGCCCCACTGAGGTTAACCTTCCCTCTTGAAATGTGGCTTGCTACATCTGATTAAATCAACATTATCCTAAAACATGATACGCCACACAAGAAAAAAATATTTTTCTATTGTATTCCAGCAAACAGTACAACAGACTGCCCATATTAATAATTGCATATAATGATACTGCCCTACAAAACAGAGGGGTCAAACAGACTTTCTGAATAGGTGCTAGAGGGTAGGCAGAAAAGGTAAATTCAGATATTAATGGAAAATTTTAGTTTATATGTGAGCTACTGCCAAATATTTACGAGCCCCCAAGAGGTTAGAAGGAAGGAAAATGATTTTCACATCTCTTACACAATTAGGAAAGAGGACTGATGCTTGCAATATTACCAACACGTGATGTAAAATATTCTTCATTGCCTCATGGAGTCCCAAGCAATAATATTTATTTATTTGTTTGTTTTATTGTTTGTTTAGGTTATAATTTCAGGAAGGTGCCTGGTTGGCACTTGGTGGTGTTTCTGTTTAGAGTTGTAGAAACCAGTGGTACTCTCTGAAATCTGTCTAACCCTCCTATCTATGCCTTACTCCTTTGCCTCTGGCATCTGTGGGAAGTGCAAGTTTATGGGAGACTTTTCCTGGGAGAATCTGTAGGTGACAGAGATGGAAAAGAGCTGTGGTCAATTTCTTGCTGGCAATGTAAAAGCGTCAAAGGTCTAATGGGTCTCACATCAAGAATCATGTCATTGACAAGGACGTTCAGCCATGCTTGGGACACATAAAACAAGGCAGTGAAGCTAATCAGACATGTCTTAGGAGCTCACCAGTTAGATACATGAATAACATGCTTAGAGGATCCCAGATCAGCTCCATACAGCTCTCAATTGTCACAAATCCAGAGAATCCAAACCTTCGTTTGTCATGCACACATACTGCATTGATGTGAAAGACCTCACACTTAGATATACACATATGAAGATAAGAAAAGACATACCAAAATTAAATTTTTAAAATATGTTTTAGGAAATGTATCTTTAAGAAAAGTGATTAAAGCTATTTTTCAAAGGAGAGAAGAAATGTTATATATAATTTATAAAAATGAGCATAATTAAATTTTATAGAAAGAGATGTATTAGATTTATAACATCCTGTGGTGTACTATATATAGCTTACCAAATGCCATGTAAAAATCTTAAAATGGTTGAATAATTCTGAAATAGGCTGCCAATAACTCCATTTTTATAAAATTCCAGTGATAACTTTTATATTATATCACTGTATATTCCCCATTGAAATCTGCTACCCAGAAACGCACTGTATTTAAATCAAAGTGTAGTATGTACTTTAGACAGTAAGAAATTATGACTGGTAATAGTGTACCAAATATGACCAAATTTGTCCTACTTAGCAAGGATTTTGGCTTTATGTGTTTCAAGTCTGTCACAACTATGAACTCAACTCTTGCAGTTCGTAGACAATATGTAGACAAAATGGCCTGCTTGTGTACCAATAAAACTTTACTTATAAATACATCCAATGAGCCATTTATACCTGAAGTATATACTTTTAATACTGGTATCAAAGCATAAAGGGACAAATGCACAATGACAAACTGTGAGGAGCTTCCCATAATGACTACAGGGTCTCAGTGCCTGTTATTTACATTTCTTCTATATGACTTTAACCTAGAGGAGATTGGGCGACTCATTTATACTTTACTGTGTGATGCAAGAACTGTTCTATAGCAAATGACCTCAATTTTCTTCACCTTTTCTTTCTTTATAAGGTAACAAAACAAAAATCTACATGATTTTTGTCATAGTCTTTAGGAAATCTCAAAGATTGTTTTAAGTATATAACAGATCCAGAATTTTTTATGATTTAGTTTCTCAACTAAGGATTAGACAAAAGCAGCTCTTTCTGCAGTGCTGTTTAGACTCTGCATAAAGCGCTGACAATGGGATTTGGATGCAGCTCAGTGATAACACACTTGCCTAACACCCATTCGACCCTGGGTTTGATCTCCTCCACCACAAAATAAAGCTGTGACAAAGGGGGGAAAGCCATCCACTGTGTCTCTAGTCTAGGTTGACTGTTGAAGCCAAATAAAACTGTCACCAAGAAATGAGGAGCACACACAACTAGAAACTCAAGACCATTGTCAGGAACCTGAGTGCCCAGGTACCGTGAGCAATAGTGAACTTGAAGTGGGGGGACCTGTTTTGAGAACCACGCCTATGAATAGAGAAAAAGAATCAGGCGAAATAAGGAAAACATCTATCTGTTACTCATTTCTGGATATTTATACCTGATTGGTCCCCAGTCTTTTAACACTGATTCTGGCTTAACTTTGCCTTATGCCAATAAAACATTCTCCACTGAACTTCATTTTAGCTTTGCTTTTTTTTTTTCCTTTTGAGAAAGAAGGGTGTTTATTTAGCAGTCCTGATTGAGCCTGTGACTGATACAAAGAATTTTGCACTTGGGGAAAAATAATCTTCAGAAACTGCCTTGGGCTTAAAGTTGCGTGGATTTGGCATTTAAAACAGTGAGGGTTGGGAGTCCTTTATGGTGGCTGTTATTCAGGGAATCATTTGTTTAACAATGTTCAAAGCCATTCAGGAAATACACTTGAATAAAGAATAAGCATAATGAAAATGCTTTGTGAAGTAATTTGGACCTGCAGCAAGAGCCGCCATGACAGACCATTTCTAAGCATTTGCACATACTGCTGACAGGCTAGTCCATTCTGGCTACTGTAGCAGCATTATTACCTTCCAGATGAAGCAATCAGATATGAAGGTTTATCTCTGTACTGTCATAAGGTCCTGCTGTATTCATTCCCATATCTATGAAAAAAATGCAGTGATGGCCACAAAATCACTATTTAGAATTAAGTGACCTTTATGTGTGAAGAGAATTTCCAGTTCTCACTAGATAACTGGCCTAATAAAAGGAGTTGTAACCAAAAAGATCAAAGCGAACAGTCAAAAAGATGGTACAGTGGGGTAGACACGTACATAGCTATGGGAAGTGAGTAGGGGTGTTGTTTTTCCTATTCATGATTCATGCTACCACACATGATCTGTTTCATTGATTCTGTTAAACCTCCAATTTAGATTTCTAGAGCCTGGAAATAATCTCCCAGGCCACACTGTCACTGTGGTAAAAAGATTTTTGTTTCCCTTATTCCACTGTATGCTGATGTGGAAGATGACAATTCACAGGTTAGGGTTCCCTAAAACATAGTGTCCTAGTTAGTTGTCAACTTGATGCAAGATAGAATCATCTTAGAAGAAAAAAAAAATCAACTAAGAAAATGCTTCCATTAGATTAGCCTGTAGACAAATGTGTGGGTCATTTTCTTGATTAATGATTGATATGACTGGGCCCCACCCACTTCAGATGGTGTTGCCCTTAGTAAGGTAGTTCCAGGTTATACAGGACTAACCTGGTTGGCCTGCCAGCTCCAGTAATCTGCCTATGCCCATGCACTGTTTCTGTTACTAGGACAAAAGATACTTTGGAGACAAGGGTTTATTTTAGTTCAGAATTTTGGGCCCTAATTCATTATCTTGAGGAAGTCAAGATGTAAAGGCTGGAAGGGGCTATTCACATCCACAATCAACAGCAAAGAAAAATAAATGCATGCATGCCTCTAAGTCTAAGCTCAAAATTTCTACTCATTTTTAATATTTTTTAATTATGTGTATGCATATGAAGAATACATACCTATGAATACAGACACCTTCACAGACCAGAGGCTTCGAATCCTTCTGAAGCTGCAGCTGCAAGCAGTTGGTAACTACTCAACACGATCGCTAGGAACCAATCTTGATCTTCTGCAGGAGCAGTTGTCTTCCTTGGCGTTCTACTGTGTGAAGAGACTAGACACCTTGGCCACAGCAACTCTTATTTAAAAACAAACAAACAAACAAACAAACAAACAAAAAACATTTAATTGGGGCTTTCTTGTATCTGGATCTATTAAGCAGGAGGAAGAAGGATATTCTGGGCTTAAAATGAGCTTTTGGACACTCAAAGCCCATCCCTAGTAAAAAACACTTCCTCCAGCAAAGGCCATATCTCATAATGCTTTCAAATGGTTTCACTCCCTGGTGACAAAGTATTTAAATCTATGCACCTATGTGGGTCATTTTCATTCATTCAAACCATAGCAATGTATGCTTTTAACAAGTGAGACATTCTGGCCCTGTTTTCCTCAAGCCTGTATTATCAAACACCAAGGAATGAAGCTATCCACAGGCGAATGAGTCTTCTCCATATAATTTATTGTAATCAAGACAATTCTCACAGACATGCCCACAGGTCAATGTGATCTAGACAATTCTTCACTGATATCTCTTCCATGGTGACTCACAATTATGTTGCATTGACCATGAAAACTAAGGATTATACTTTAGCTTCCCTGTTCTGAAAAGACAGGCATGAGATAGCATGGCTGGCATTTTTATGTGGGATTTAAATATCAAACTCCCATCCTCAAGCATTATGTGGACTGTGCATATAATGCCCACCCAAAACTTTTAAACCTTATCCACGTGTAAGTATAGTGAAATCCTGTCTCCCTGTTTTAAGTAAAGACTCACAGAGTCCTTGGAGACTTGGTTTGTTCTGATGGATTAAATGAGACCCTACCTTATTTCATTAATAGGGATCCTAGATAATAGTAAGTACTTATACATGTGACATAAAATGATTTCCTTGGCAGGAAAAATGTGACTTCTATCAAGCCCTTCCTTCCAAATTCCCATCATCTGTCTGTTCTTCTTATCTCCACTGATGCCACCAAACTCAGATCTCCTCCTTCCTCCCTGTAGTGCCCACTTTTGATCTGGATGCTCCATCTTTGTTATTACAGTTACCATTTTCTCTCCTTAAGAGAGAATGTATTACTTTTTAAGTATATATAAATGTACTTTTATCCAGTTAAAACTTGTCAGTACTTTCCAGTGCACTGCTTTCTCTGCCTCGAAGCTCTTATACTCAAAGGCTTTAAGATACCATGTTAAACATTTCCTTACCTCTATTTCAGCTGAGTTCATCCTGTGCTTTGTCAGTTTTCTACTCCTCATCCCCCCAATTGTCCTTTTATTCTTAGAACACTTGTTCATCTCCTATTAACATTAGCTCCCTCTAACAGTCCTTAACATGATGCAGAACTGTTTCTTCTACAATTTCGTTCCCTATGCATAGAACATAAAGGCCACCTCAACAGAGAAACTCTCAATGGTTGTGCTATGGTAGGCTGAACTTTGTCCCATAAACATGACCTCCAGAGTCCCTGGAGATACCACTGTCTTGTTTCTTCATCTCCGTATGGTTCATGTATAGAAGAAATTGTAGCTGTTCTTGAAAACACAGTGACCCAATTCAACTACCAACTTCCTGATGATAAACTCTCACATTGGCCAATCTCATGAGACCATTTTTTGGGAGTGGTTTAGCATTCAGATGTAGTATAATCTGAGAATATCTCTAGAAGGAGCATATCTGTTTCAGAGCCACAGTACTCTGTTTTGTTTCCTATGTTCTGGCAAATAACAGTCAGGACTTTGGTGCATAAATGCTTGCAGTCTGCTGGTGAGGCAATCTGGAAACACTAGTTCTAAAACCAGGAAGCTCTTCCTGGGGTTCATATCAGCTCCTGAATTCTCAATAAGTAAGACTTTTTCTGAGTTTTCATAAGAAAACAAGGCACTTTCCAGTAAAGGGAGCCATTGCATGCTTTTCTTGGCTGTCATTTTTAAGCATGGTTACTCTTGCTGCAGGTTGGTTTGCATATTATGAACACTTATTGTTGATTTAAAAATTAAGGAGAAATTACAGGATTTGAAGTTTGGGGGTTATAATGTGAAAATTAACTCTATTCTTCTAATAACCAAGATTGGTAGAACAGGCTATTCATTTTTGTTTTGGTGGTTGTTTTTTTGTTTGTTTGTTTTGTTTTTTGTTTTTTGTTTTGGTTTTTCGAGACAGGGTTTCTCTGTGTAGTCCTGGTTGTCCTGGAACTCACTCTGTAGACTAGGCTGGCCTTGAACTCAGAAATCTGCCTGCCTCTGCCTCCCAAGTGCTGGGATTATAGGCATGTGCCACCATGCCCAGCTAGACTATTTATAATATTTAAAATTCTAGGAAGTTTTTTGAGAAGGGGAATGCAATGTTATTGAATCTGTAACTGCTCTGACATGATGGGTAGAGAGACAGAAATGAGTATCTATTGAATACATAGGTTAGACTGAAGGGTGGACAGTATTTTAAAATACCCTTTCAGTAACCTGGTAGAATAAAGATATTATTTGCATTTTGAAAGAAGATTAGAAGCTCCAGGGCAGGTTAGGATGTATAATGAGTAAAATCACAAAACAATTAAGATAGTCAAAGACTTAAAGTTTTTGGAAGAGATCTTTGTGATTACTGAGGCCAAACCTCTGTATAAGAGGTTTATCTTAGTCAATGTTTTTATTGCTGTGAAGAGACATCATGACCATGCCAACTCTTATTTAAAAAACAAAACAAACCAAACAACAACAACATCAAAACATTTAATCCGGACTGGCTTATAGTTTCAGAGGTTTAGTCCTTCATTAGAATGTTGGGAAGCATGGTGGCATACAAATAAATATGGTGCTGGAGAAAGAACAAAAAGTTCTACATCTAGGTCAGCCAGCAACAGAAAGTGAGAGAGAGAGAGAGAGAGAGAGAGAGAGAGAGAGAGAGAGAGAGAGAGAGAGAGAGAGACTGGGTCTGGCTTAAGCAGTTGAAACCCTAAAACCTACCCTAAATGACACATTTTCTCAAAGCAGACCACACCTGATTCTTGTCAGGTAGTACTACTCCCTTATGACCAAGAATTCAACTCAATGTGCCTATGGAGGCCATTCTTATTCACACCACACACTCCAAAGTTTTGGAGTAGTTATGTGGGTCAAAAGCATTACAACCATTTAGCAGCAGCGCAGAGTATAAGCTCTTAGGTTCTATTCAAAACCACAGAGGCAGATGTTTATGAGAATGATCTCTTTGTGCTCCATACATGCTTATGAATGTACAGGTCTGTCATGCAAAATGAATTTAGAGATGTGATATGCTTAAGTCAATTTAAAGTATTACAGCACAAAATCACAACTACAAGAAGAAGCCAAACCAAAAACTAAAACCAAAAGAAACAAAAACAAAAACTACCTGTGACTACATGAGTGATCATCTGAAATTCTTCTGAAGAAAATGACAGGAAGTTCTTTTTCTCTGAAAGCCAAGAGTCCAGAATTTTAATCCTTAGTCTTCTTACTTTCATGTCTTTAATGAATCTCTTAGAGTCTTTGACTTGTCTTCAGGGCTCTATTAAGGGTTTTGTTTCAACACTTCTAAAAGTCTTGGGTGGTAATTCTGTATTCAGGGTATTAATAGTTCAGTATGGTTGGATGGTTTGAGAACAGTCTAGCAATTAAGACGGTCAGAGGTAAATATACAAAACTGGCTCATAACTTTGGGCTACTATGCCCTTCATCACATTTACTTAACCTCTCCATACTTATTTTTAATATGTGTAAAATAGGTGTGACAACCATAGTTACTATCTCATCAACTTTGCTGTAGGAATTTCATTGAAATAGGGTCATGAAACTCTTAATGGCATTGAAAAGTAAGCACTACATATGCCATCCCCTGGGCTGTGATGTGAAGAAGTCAATGATCTGTCTGTACCTTTGAGGAGGGAGCCAAAGAAATCAGAATGCCTCTGGATATAGAGTCACAGCCAAGTTCAAGAGGATCATGAAAATGCTAAGCTCTAACTCTGAGAGGAAATGGGATATATTTAACTGGAAGATGATAAGACGGCTGAAGAGACATAATAGGTGTCTTAAAATATACAATAGACTGCTGTGGAGTAGCAGCTCAGAAGGAATTCTCCACATGGCATCAAAGGGAAGACTTAGGATAAAAAGGAAAAGGGATTTCAGATAAGCAACTAATACAGCCTTGGTAAATGGCCAGTTAGATCTAGTAATGTGCCATAGACAGGCTTGGAGGAGAGAAGATAATTTATTTGGGTGCTGAGGCAGAATTCTTAAGAAAATTTTGTGAAAGTACAGTAGTCTGAATTTTCTTCAGAAGTCCAGTTAGAATCCAGGAGAAATTTATCGCTTATCTTTAAGGAAGCAGGGATTCATTCCTTTCTAATATGTAAAGTAACTTGAACCAATTTCTCCTTCAGAGTAAATTAATGAGCTTCTTTAATGAACAGATAATATGAATATATAATTATCAACCACATGGATGTTTAATTAGTGCTTCTCAGTCTTTTAAAAAGCATCCTTATGTGATGTTAAAACTTTAAAAGCAATCTCCTGGTGTAACTACCCATCACATCTGACTGGGAAGTACATTCATAGGCCAAGTTGAATTCCAGTGCTCATTTTACTTAGAATAAAATGAGTCAGTAGCTACAGCATCTGAGGTTTTACCTAAAGAGCAAATATGGATAGACAGTAGGAATGCTGTATTTATTTTATCAATAGAAAACTGGCTTCCACTGTTGTCCTGAAAATGCTAGATAAGATTTGTCTGTATATTCAAAATCCCAGCCACAATGTACAGATGTCGTGCATATTTCAACAAGATTCAATTATTGCTGACAAAACATTTATAAAGGCAGCTAGAGTTCCGTCCAGATGGTGGCTAGCCTTGAAATGAAACACTCTGAAGATATGGCATCATTCATCCCTGACACTTAGGGAATAAACATAAGGAACCACTTCTCCCAGGGCAGTGAAGTAGAGGCAGAAATGTCTGCATCACCCCAGGGCACAAGCAGGCTGGCTGGTTCTCCTCTAGACATTGTAGAATGCTTACTTTTTGCTTCACAGATTTTAGCATTTTGAAAAACACATGACCCATAACAAAGCAGGTCACATGTCCTGAATCTCTGTGTCCCCTTTGGGAGGGACTCTTTCATATTGAGTATCAGCTGATAGCAATTTTCAAAATTATTTTGGAAGATGATATCATTGAGTTTCTGACATGGAGGTCTCATGTTTAGTATTTTAATTGATTGATATACTGTACCATCTAAGCCTTAGTATAGGAAAATTCTAGAAAATCATTTTTTATTAGAAGCTTTTATGATGCTATTTTAAAAATCCTTAGTAGAAAAATCAGCTAATTGTAGGGGTTGTGAGTGTAGTTCAGCAGGCTTACTGCCCATGATCTAAGGTATGGGTTTGATTCTCAGCACCTCCTAAAACTCAGGCATACTTACAATCCCAGCAATTGTGGGGTAAGAGCAGGAGGATCGGAAGTTCAAGGTCATCTTTGGCTACACAAGACTTCAAGACTAACTTAAGATTCATGGAAACATGCTACAAAAAGAAAAATATCATAAGAGGTTGAAGACAAAATGTAATGGCACATGCTTATTATAATTACAGCATTTGCATGGCTTAGCAAGATGATCGTTACAAGTAGAGGCCAGCCTGGGCTACATAGTGATAAACTATCTCAAAAGAACAAAACAAATTAATTAGCTACTTAGATAGATAAATGGATAGATAGATAGATGATAGGTATAAATAGTTGGATGAGATAGATAGATTAGATAGACAGACAGACAGACAGATAGATAGGACATTAATGGATTTTTTTCTAGATTGAAGAAACTGGGTCATGAGTAATGGCTTCAGGGGGCAGCAACAGCTCAGACAGTAGGAATGCTGAGTAAAAGCACCTATGTAAAATGTTTGCTCAAGACCATGTATCCTTGTAACATCAGCTATGTGAGACAAAACAAATAGAGTCTCAGTAGCTCAGGAGGCAGTCACACTACAGAAAATAGTGCTCCTCTGCTTCAGAGAGTAACCCTGTCTCAAAAAATAAGGTGGAGGAGAGCAGTGGAGTGAGAAATCCAGTCTGACTTCTGCAAACCTGTACACAGGTTTATTCCAACATACGTGCTCACATAGGCTATTAAAAATAACTTCAGTAAAAATAAAAAAATTCAGGATCCTGTACTGAATTGACAGAACTGCTTTAGGCATGCAAAACCAACCATTATTTCTAAAGAAATTTATGAGATCATTGCTATACAGAGAAGAGTCATAGTGAAGTTAAATAATCATATACTAATATTAATCTGGAAGATGCAAAGGACTATGAAGAGGATGTTCTAAATGGGGAGTCAGTGGCTTGCCAGATCATAGGACAATCCACAGCAGAGACAGCAGGATTGAAATGTGTGGGTAGTGTAGTAAAGAAGGGCAAGAAGCTTAATAGAAAAGGATCAAGGCTATTGAAACAGACTCCTGGATACAGAGTGTACTAGCTGGTTTGGGTCAACTTGACACAAGCTGGAGTTATCACAGAAAAAGGAGCTTTAGGTGAGGAAATGCCTCCATGAGCTCCAGCTTTAAGGCATTTTCTGAGTTAGTGATCAAGGGTGGAGGGCCCTTGTGGGTGGTACCATCTCTGGGCTGGCAGTCTTGGGTTCTATAAGAAAGCAAGCTGAACAAGCCAGGGGAAGCAAGCCAGTAAGTAACATTCCTCCACGGCCTCTGCATCAGCTCCTGCTTCCTGACCTGCTTGAGTTCCAGTCCTGACTTCCTTTGGTGATCAGCAGCAGTGTCAAAAGTATAAGCGGAATAAACCCTTTTCTCCCCAACTTGTTTCTTGGTCATGATACTTGTCCAGGAATCGAATCCCTGACTAACACACAGTTTGGTTAATGATACAAATATCACATCAAATCGTAAACTGAAGGCATTTTGTTCAATGTTTCATGTGAGGGTAGAGTAGGAAAGAAAGAAGCATCCAACCCCTATTTTATACCTTGCACAAAAAGAAAGATGTACATAGGTTAAAAAAAAACTGCAATTGAAGAGATTAAAATCTACACCTAGATTATGAATCTGAAATGTATTGAATCATTGAAACATGATGAACTTTGTAGAAAAGACAGTAACCAGGAATCCATAAAACAGGATTGTCAGAGTAGGTACAAATACTGTTAGTGAACAGAAAAAAATAGGCACAATGGATTCTTTCAAGTCAAGAAAACAAATTGAAGGGAAGTGGGTGGGGGATGGGTGGAATTGAATCAAGCTCCTAGAAGGAACCAGCAGGGCTTCAAAAATCTGGTGAACAAAACGACAGCGTACATAACAAGGATTTAATTTCATGTCAGAGACAGGGAAGGCTTTGAAGGGGATTTGGAGGAGTCTCTGAAAAATCATTTCAAATGTCGACTTTTATTAAAGAAGGATATGTACTTCAGCAAATCACAATCATTTCAACTGAGCCTTAATTACTCCTGGGTAGTACAGGATACGGCCCCAGATGTTACAATTAAACTGAGGCCCCAGACAAATCTATTAGACCCATCTTTTGCTTTATGATTCTGGGGAAATTAGTGACAAGAAACATCCATAGCCATGAATTGCTGAAGAGAGGAATGGACGACACTCAGCTCCCTGGCAAGTACACCACACGTGCTTAATAACTGTTGACCGATATAATTATTATTGCTTTTGTTTCTTTTATCTTCCTTGAAGCCAAGCTCCAAATTCAAGAATATATGAAGAAGCCCAGGGGTAATTATGAACAAATCCCTTTGTGTTTCTGTTTTTTTATTTTATTTTAAAAAATGCAAACAATAATGGAAGGCAGAACCAACAGGATTATTCAATAGGGCCTTATTTGGAGAGTACTTTATCTTTAGACATTGGTGGGGTGCATAGTAAGTGTTGATAAGTGTGTTCACGAAGAGGAAAATACTGGGTTTAGCCAGACAAATCTGTCTAGTGAGCATGACTGTGAGTTTAAACAAACAAAAAGAACATGTAGGAAAGTGATCACTCTTGACATGCCCAGAGAAGTGATAGGAAGTATGATGGGTTTTCCTTCAAGTTACTGGTAGCTTATTTCTGGAGTAACTTCAAATGAACATATACAAGCATCCTGGATAGAAGAAGAGAAGGTTAAACTAAGTCTTGACTAACATGTTTTTAAAGGTCTAATTGTAATTGGTGTTTTGGGTGGCAGTGGTTGTTGAGGTGGTCGTGGTGAGACAAGATGGAGCTTTGTAACTGGAGCTGGCCTATTCTTCCAGATTTGCTAAACAAAAAGCTCTGAGATATGTGTGCCTTGACCTCTCTTATTTTAGCCTAGAGTTGCAGATACTTGTGCATTCCCATTTTCTTTAATGGGTGTGCTAGGGATTCGAACCCAGGTCCTCATATTTGTTTATCAGCTACTTATGAACTATACTGTCTCTCCAGCTACTTAATTTAATTTATGGGACAGAGTTTTACTTAATAGCTCTGATTAAATTGGAATGTTGATCAGGCTAGCCTCAAGCTTTCAGGGATTATTCTCCTTCTGCCTGTTAGCTGCTGGGATTACAGATATACAATGCTCAGCCTTAATTATCTATTCTGTGAGTTAGAATCCCTTACATGTTGAACCACCTCTTTCTTGAGAGCTGTCAGCTAACCACTCATAGTCAAGAAGATACTATGTGAAGGGTGCCAATTACAGTGGCCTTGCCATGCTATCAGCTGCTCCAGGCGCTAATGATATGAGGCTACTGGGTGTCCATCTCTCTTCATAAACTGTTAGCAGAAAACACCTACTTTCACCAACTTGGAGACTACAAAGCCCCAGTTCTCTGGGGCTTTATCAGAAGGCCAGCGATCTAAAACCAGATTTATTTTCAGATAATGTACATAGCTCTCGCAGGATTGTGTGTGGGTGGTGTTTCCTCAACCACAGTGCTAGAGAGGACAATGACACACTGAGCAAGGACAGGACCAAAGGAAGCCGGGGATGTTCAGGAAGTGAGATGTGCCTGGCTTATTTTAGTCGGCCCACTTTGCAAATATGTGTCACAGAATGCTGTAGTACTTAATGAAGGCAATTAAATGTAATTTGAAGACAAGCTTTTCTCTCTAGTGGTGACATGGCCTCTGTTAACAATTTAGGTTATCAACATAATGTGAAGACTAAATTGGCCCCAACTGATGGAATTGAGAAATTGCAATATTACTCAAATATCAGGTGTCAATCAAAGCCTAAATGGGGCAGTGTGGTAGGTGCTCTAGGACAGTCAATGTGGATTCATAAGGTAGAGAGAAAGGTGTAGATTGCAAAAATATGTTAACCTTTGCATGAGAATATCTGTTGGGTGTTAGGAGGTTGACTCACAGTAAATAGTCAAGACCTCCTTAGAAATTGAATTACTTCCCAGAGTTGAATCATCGGTGGACAGAATGTAATCTTTAGAAATGTCTTCAACTAGAAAGGGCTTTTTGTTTTATTTTAATTTTCCTGCAAAGGGCATTGTTAAGTACAGTTGTTTTAAATCCCTTGGCCTCTAAGTAAGAACAGTGAACATGGAGGGATCTGAAGATATGTTTCCAAGGAAGCAAATCTTGTCAAAGAAACATGAACCTAGAAATGTTTGCATTCATCATGGAGAGCTTGCTTAAGGTAGATGAAAAGAAACCAGGTTGTCAGGAGATAACCAGCTTCAGGGAGGAAACAGCCACATAGTCCATGAACACATGCTTGTCAAAGTTTCAAGTAAGATAAAACATCCCACACTTGGAGCCTGACACTCTGTGATCATTTTCATAGGTGGTCACTGTTTCTATCTTAGTTGTTTGTGATGAATGAGGGAGCTATTTATAACATGTTTCAGTGTCCCAAAGCTGTCATTACTAAATTTCCTTTGCCTTGTTCTAGAATGTTTGTTACTTAAGGATAGACTATAATGTCCTGACCATCCTTTAGTATTTCTTTTGCTAGGTCTTTACCCTTCCTTGGCTGATCTCTGAGTAGAGCAGAGGATTCATCATTGGCATCATGATAATTAAGTAGAAATGGAGAGATATCACTGGTAATATATCAGGACTAAAAGAGTAAACAGATCTCTATTTTGTTTCCAAGATTGACAAGTCTGAAAACAAACAAACAAACAACCTATAGAGTGCCTGGTTACAATTTAATTTGTGCAAACTACAAGTAAATTTAACACATGCACAGTTTAGGATAGATGTATGCCAAACAGGTATCCATGGTTTATCTGGAATGGAAATTTAATAGTGAGACATCCACTTTCTTAACTAGTCAATATAATGAAATACTGTATTTGACATATGCAATACAATTCAGTTTGAAGAAAGAGAAACATGTGTTAACATCTTATATGGGGGTTGTAACTCCCTGATAGCATGCTAGCCTGGCATGTGTGAGGTTGTGAATTTGTTTCCCAGAAAAATAGCCGAGTGTCTCAAGCAATCATTATCACTTAGCTTCATGATTTACTTCACAACAGAGCTTCAGGAACCCAGGACTATGGCAGGATTTTTAATGTCTTTAGTGTACTCCACATAGTGTCCCAGAACTGCCTGGTACCAGTGTTGTATATGTGGTACATGACTATACATATGTGGCTTTATTTTCAAAATGACTTTTATATGCTGGTAGAAAAATGTGGTATGCTACTTTTCTCTTCATTTTTATATCCAGTTATGGAGAAGAAAATTGCTTTAAAATGACCCAAATTGTAAACTCCCATTTAGCACCTCTCGGTTTGGGAGTACTGGACTCCATCTTCTTGCTTGCTTTCTGACAGCGGATTTGTGCAGAATTTCAATGGCACATCACTAGTTTCCTTCCTGATGGTGGAGCAGACCCTGGTGGCCAAGTTACCGAAACTAACATTTTCAGCCACTTAGGAATTAGGGTGAAAAAGTCTTTCTTTGAGAAAGGGGAGATAGGTTAAAACTATAACAACCTTGAATGGATCAAATCACACAGATTTATTTTAATTTTCTCCATTTTAGAAGCTGGAGAGGAAAAGGATGCTTTTGCCAATTCACAGTGAAGCCATATCTACTTTTATAGGCTGAAATATCTCCCTAATTGAACATAAATATGAGGGATATGGAAATGATTGGAACATGGCAAGTGTCAGCGCAGCAGTAGACACTTCATAATCATGTGCATCTAAAATAAGGGAGCACACATGACATTCCAAACTGACTAAATGTCAATGTAGCAAGAACAATGATTGTATGCTATGGAAAGATGAGAATTGGATGAGCTGGAAAAAAAAGACATCCTTATTTCTGGAATTATGACAGAACCAATGGTTTCCATGGCTACCATTTCTCTAATTGTGATACATTAGTAGCAATAAGAATTGGATGGCTCAAGTCATTTAGTTAATTAAACATAAACTTGGACTTGGCCAACAGAATTATGGGTGAAATTAGCATCTGCTGGAATGCACCTGTAAAATAAATTTCATAAGTCCTGTCAGCTGGTAGAGTGGGTGTGGGGAAGAGCCAGGGCTTGTCCACTCTAGCTTACATCTTTCTTACAGAAATCTTGTTACTGAACAGTTTTATGGTCTCTTTTGCAATCAATTCTCAAGTGAAAAACAATAGCATTGACAAATGAAATGTGGTTTTGTTTGGCTGTTTGGACTGGGAAAGAAAAAACAAGTGACATTTTATATGAAGGAGAGTAGTGGCAATACAGCAGGAACAGACAATGACAAAAGCATGTTCTCCCCTCTCATGCTAAGCTTTTGATGCTAGGATAGGAAGAAGCAATACAGGCCTACCTGTGGTGGCCCAACCAGGTTTTGCTAACACAAAAGTGTCAGTGGGCTTGTCACCAAAACAAGCAAGGAACGGAGAGACTAAAGTTAGTGGCACAAGGTGATTAAATTCTGCACATGAATTGACAGAACAACCCTCTTTATATTAGACTTCCTGGGTATATCTCAACATACATGATCTATATGTCAACATACCATACAAATTTGGGCATATCAAATGATCCAGGAATCTGATGAATTTTCCAAGAAGATTTCATTTAGAATTTATCCCAAATCACCTACCCAGGGTCACTTCTGTCTGAAGGACTGTAGACAAGAGCTTTCTTGATAGCAGGATGAGTTTTTATAGGCATTCTATAAATACTTACTTAATGACAATCCTTGAGGAAGCATGGGGGGAAGGAGTTGAGCATAAAGCTAGCCATGAATTCGTTTAACAAATAATGCCCCCCTCTTCCCTTTCAAAGTGCTCAGATTGCCTTGCTTTGAACAAATTAGTTTTAATACTCAAACATCCCTGATTATCCTCTAGATATATAGTGTGGGAAGGAGACAACAATGAGTGAAAAGAATTTTCTTTCCTTTCCAGGGTGCTGTAGCTAGGTCAGTGAAACCATCCTTTTTTATATAGCACCAGAAAACTGTGACACTTGAAAGAGCCATGAAGGACATGGATATGATGCCCTGGGGCATGGAATAGGGCCTAATTGACCTAGTTCTAAGCAGAGACAGAGCTGCAGAAAGACTCAGCCAGCATCAAGTGAAAGAGGCACAGCGATGATGTGGTTATGGGAGCTGGCAAAGCACTGCCTATAATGCTACAGTCTACTGTGGCAAATGATACTGGGACTTTAAGAAGAGGAGATAGCTAGTGAGGTGATGAAAAAAGCTATACAGTGGATGAGCAAGGAAACTGGAGTTAAGCAGAAATTTAGCCATGAAACCCTTTCACAAACGACGTTCCTTTTGGCACACTAAAACAAGTGTCAATGCTTGCAGCCTTTCACTTTGATGTCGGGTCAAAGAACTAACCATACCAACATCTCCCTGTGAATCAGAGAAGTGAAGGAAGGTCCTGGGAATGTGAATTACTGGTGGCTCTGAAGATAAGATAATAGTTGTGCATCCCATATAGAAGCTTTTCATGTGACCCAAGTTAACTGAAATGTCCAGGGAAGGCTGATGTGAGAGTATAGTGCACCCAATCAATTTTTATTTCCACAGATACAGCATGCAAATTAAAGGTGAGAATTTGTATGTGTGTCAGCATGGATCATTGGTGTGTGTGACTAAAGGGGACAAGAATAAAGAGCTAAGGAGAGAAGAGGACTTTATGCTCTCAGAAGTTATTTCTCCAGCCAACCTCTTGATATTTGCATTGATGAAGTGGAGGAAGTATGGTGGATGTTTCCCCTAATGAATAAAGATAACAAGGGATCAATCACTGGGAGAGAAAGTAGGACTTCTGGGTTGGGGAGAGGAAGAGGGAACACAGGAGAATGAGATAGTCCTTTTGGATAGTGGGAGCAAGGCAGGCAGACACAATATAGGAAGCCAGGGGCTGTTAGGTCAGGTGGCAGATTTCTAACTTAGAATAGTTGGGGAAATCAGGATGCTAATTCCTGTGCCCAGTGATTCTAAACTTAGATTGTGTAGTGTTTTTCTTCACAAATCGATTCAACTGAGTTCAAGCTAAGGTAACTTCAGCAGAGCATGGGTTTGCAGGAGTGCACCTCAGCTAGCCAATGGAATTTGGAAGTCCAGGGCAGGCTTGGCAAAAGCCAACTGTGGGGAGGAGAGAGCAATTTTGGAGCTCTGAGTCAGTCTTCAGGGCTGAGTACAGGTCAGCCTGTCTGTGGAGCTGAGATGAGGCCAGCCTGTCTGCTGGTGCCTAGCCAGTGATACCATGGATTCAGTTTATTATTTCACGCTACAAGGAAGGAACAAAGCTGATCATGTACCTAGCTCTGGCCTATAAAACAAGCAAGCAAGCAAACAAACAAACAACCACCACAACCAAACCAAACAACTGTATTCGATTAAGATGCTTTCTTGTAAGGCATTCAGCAGTTATAAACAGTATCAAAGCTCAGTGAAAACGAATAGCCCAGAGTTCCCAATCATCAAATACATACACTAAAGAAATAAGGCCAGACTCTATTACCCATGACTTTGGCTCATGAGCTCAAACTGCTCCCTTGGATTCTAAGATATCAAGATATAGTTATATCCTGATACATCCCTTCAACCTTGTCTTAGAAGAGTCTCTAGACATAGGATAGCAGAGGGATTAAATGATAAGATTTTGTTTGAGTGTGGCACATACTCCAAAATTCAACAAGATGACAAGGATTTGACAGTGCAAAGGAGAGTTCAAATCACCTGCAAGGACAATGATTAAAAATCTTCAAATGGGCCATGGGCAGTAAAAGACAAACCAGACTTGGCAACTGCTCTGGATAACATACCATTATGACACTGTTAAAGTCAGATGTGTACAGGAGTATCCTAGTCCTACTTTACTGGTTTCTGATAAGGATTTTGATATGAGTTGCTAAAGTCCTCTGAACATCACCTCTAGAAGATACAGATTATTTCTACCTAACAGGAAATCCATATCCTTAGAGGTATTGTTCATATGAGTAGAAAGTACACTGATGATGATTGCTGTGATGGGAAAGGAAGGAGGTGAGAGGAACAGAGTGGGGCTGTTGATATTAGGGTGGGTGGAAGAGGCATCTCAGAGAAGAAGGCATCCTACCAGGGCTGAAGCCATGTGGGAATACTGAGAATGGAATCTCTAATATACCAAGAAACTTTCAAAGTACTGATCATTTATATTTGGCCTTGGAGGAACTGTGTCATTGCACATGACTGCAAATACCCAAGTGTCTAAAACATAGGGGCTTCTGAAGCTTTCTTTAAATTCCCTCTATTATATATGGAATGAATAATTGAAATGTCCTAGGAGAGTCCATGGGCACAATTGATTTAGCTGTTAAATTAGGCTTCATAACTGATAAACCTGTGATTTCTGGTTTGATATGGAGGTTTAATAATGTAATACATAGAATGTACATAACTCAGAATGTGAAAGATTTGTGGGCCTTAGAATATATCAATCTTGGAAATATTATTGCACATGAGTTCAGTGTTGATCTTTTGAGAGTTACATTTGATCTTTTTAAAGTTAACACTTGGGTAGATAGTTTTAGATGGATTTGAGCAAGAAATAATAATCCATTGTTGTCAAAAGTGGGCAATAAGAGTAAGTTTCTCCCTAGGAAGTTCTAGGCATTGTTTGGGGGATGAAATCAGCTGTGAGATGGTAGATTAGGGATGGATATTGTCCAATACATACAAGCTTCACTCTGAAGAACTATATACAACATCTACTATAGGAAGCAGGAATGGGAAGATAGAAGGAACAAGGAAATTCTAGTACAAAGAAACGAAGCAATGGTTATATGGGTTTGCACTGGTCATTCTGCATACATGCATATATGCTGTGATTTTTTTTTTACCTTGGGGTTTCTATTGGACTACTAACATTGGGATTGGAGGAATCTCTGACTCTTTTGCCTGCTCGTGGGATCTTTCTCCTCCTGCTGTATTGTCTTTTTCAGCCTTGATATGAGGGTTTATGGCCTGTCTTATTGCATCTTGTTACCTCATGTTCTGTTAATATCACTGGAAGAAGGCCTGCTCTTTTCTGAAGGGGAAGGGAGGAGGAATGGATCTGAGGGAGGGGAAAGGGAAGCTTGGGGGATGGGGAAGGAAAGCTTCCAGGATGGGAGAGTCTGAAGGAAGGGGAGGGGATGCTGCAGTAGGGCTATATTATATGGAAGAAGAATAAATTTAAAAAAAACTAATATCTAGGAAAGTTGAAACTCAGAAGAGATTTACCAAGGATAGCTCAGTTTGTTGAGATTAAGAATCAGGGATAGTAAGCTGGGAGGTGGTGGCACACGCCTTTAATCCCAGCACTTGGGCGGCAGAGGCAGGCAGATTTCTGAGTTCGAGGTCAGCCTGGTCTACAGAGTGAGTTCCAGGACAGCCAGGGATACACAGAGAAACCCTGTCTCGAAAAAAAAACAAAAGACAAAAACAACAACAAAAAATAATCAGGGATAGTAAAATGTATAGAGGCTCAGAGAGGACTCATAAAAGTCTCCAGGATATTTTACAACTTGACAGGACAACTGCATTAATAACTATGGGGAGAAGGGGATAGAGAGAAGGAAGCATCAATCAGGATGCAAAGTGAATGAATGGATAAGTGAATGAATGAATGAATGAATGAATGAATAAATAAATAAATAAATAAATAAATAAGGGGAAAAAAGAAAAGATAAAGAACTGGCCATTCTTTCAACATCTTTGTACTCTTAGCACCTGACACTTGGCAGTGACAGAAAACTGGAACATAATGGTACTACAGTAAAGGAAGTGTAGGAGACTAGCAAAACTGGTCCTATACAGCATCACCAATAACCTTGTTTGCCTTTGCTTGTTCAGTTGTAAAACCTGTTTTGGTGGGTCAGATGTCACTGCAGTCATCTTCAACTCAGTCATTCTACATTTCAGTGAGAGGAGGTGGGGAAGAAAGAAGAATGAACATCCCAGCAACCCTAGCTTGTTCCTGGGACCTGGGCCAGGCACTGTGATAGTACCATATCATGGTCTGTTCAGCTCCAGTAACCTGGCACAATGCAATCGCAGGATGTGGCAGTCACTTAGCTGTCTGTCAGCATCCCTTTCTCTGATCACTAGCCCCGACTAAATGTTGTTGCTCATTCTTATTCACAATTTATTGCTATCCTGATGAGAAAAATGTGAGAATATATACTTTGTTTCCACCAACCCTACCTCTAAGCTCTGTAATTATCTACAAAAGGCAAGATGATTACATTCTTCTACAAAATGTTATTTATATAGACCCTGATAACAAAAAGGTCACATCACATATGAGAGCTAAAATGTATGGTGTTTGAGCCAGCTGCTGTCATCATTTGAAATTTTGGCATCTTTTACAGAACTATATGACCAAAGCAGGTGTATATTAATTGACCCAGGCTGATATAATAAAATACCCCTGGCTTAAACAGTCGGCATTTTTTTCACAATTTTAAGACCCAGTTTTTTTCCAGGGCTGGGTTCTGTAGATTGCTTATGGAAAATAGCCTCTTCACTGTATCTTCATGTGGTCCTTTCTAAGAAAGAGAAAGGATCAGAGAGACAATGAGACAGAGACTGAGAGCCAGTGTCCGAGACAGAAACACAGAGACAGGCAGAGGCAGAGATTAGATTGGAAATCTATCCTATGATTTCTTACCATATTAATTATTTTCTATAATGTCTGATTGCCAAGTGCATTTAGAGTTTTCATAGATGTATTTAGGGGGTACAGACACAGCTCAATCCATTACAAGCTGGTAAAGAACTTGAGGTATCCCATTCATCTCAGTATTCTATACACCAGAGCTTGTTTTATCGACTCTAAGGATGCCACAGAAAGCAACAAATGCTGAAAATTCATGTAAATTTCCTGACTCTGTCTCCAAGACACAGCGGTTACTTTATGTTCCACTCTCCCTACTTCTCTGAGGTTTTCCTGGTGCATTTGCAAGATATTTGAAACTCAGGAAATGAGCGCCTTCAATTTATTCCCAGAACAGAGAGCTAATAAGTACAGAAAATTAAAAACTTTCAGCTGCCTCACTTTTGTGTTTTGTAACACATACCACTTTGGCTTTGGAGGAGTTTAATTTGAATTAATCATTAGACTCACTTCAGAGTCAGAGATGAGGTGGTGTTTAAAGAAAGTTCCATTGTTAGAATAATCTGGCACATAAAATTTGGCCTGAGGCATATAGCCATATAGATAAAAGCTATATATATACATATGTATATATGTGTATATATATATATATATATATATATATATATATGTGTGTGTGTGTGTGTGTGTATATATATACATATATATATATATATATACATATATATATATATATATATATATTGACAAGGATAATTTTCAAATTCAAGTTTAAACAATTTGAGTTAGGGAAGTGACTTGAGAAAGATTTTGTAGGAACAAAAATGACAGGGTGAGAAAATGTGGTAATTTTTTTTTGTTTTTGTATGTTTTCAGAGCTTTCCTCAAATACAATATTCTGTTTTCTGTCGTTTGTACAAATTCATAGCTTAGTGTGATTGTACAGTCAGGTGTTAGTGGCAACATGCATCTTTTCTTAGCTTGCCCACCCGACTGCCTAGCCTTCACCAGACAGATAAAAGGGATGTAACTTTCCCACAAGCATCTTCTCTGGTTATTTGCCAACAGGAAATAGCTTAGACCTGAGAAGGAAAGTTTGTTTGTTTGAGATGGCTCATTACCAGATAGTCCATGCTAACTAAAAGGGTCATGTGATCAGCAAAGGCACTCCATATCATCACAGGGGAAGAAATGACAATTTCCCAAGTCCATAGGTGTATGGGATTTGGACAGAATCTGAACTCTTGGGCTGTGCCCAATATTCAATGTTATATGACATTCAGTGTATGTTGCATAGCTTCTAATGTCTGTTTGTATACCTGCCACCACAGATAGTCAGTCCAATAGGTAAAAAGGCAATTTTCTGTTTCAGAATGCCAAATAGAATCACTCTTGTTAACTTCTTGGATAACACAAAAAGAGGAAATACAGTGAAACCATCATTTCAGCCTTCTTTGAACCTCTGCTGTTTCAGAATAGACAGCTTTTCAAATATGAAAGCTGATGGATCAGAAACTATTTGTCTCATTGCCCATGGGAACCAAAACCCCATCCAAGGCCACAAGATACCAGTTGTTAAACTGCCAGTTAAGAGCCTTTGTACATTGTTCTTTATATCTTTTAGGGAACTCACTTATATACTGTGGGAAGCATCTGCCTTCTGCAAATCTTCGGCTTTACACCTGGCAAAGATTTGACAACAAAGCATTCAATGACGCCAGTGGAAGTAGCCTGTAATGGGGGTTCATTAGGGGACTCAAGCCAAAGGTAGTTTCATAAAGAGCATCCGGGTGGAATAATCCTTGTGGAGAAATCTGAGCCCTATGGACAACCTGGACATGTTAGAGACTTAATTATTAGGTTTTTAATGCTTCATTTATTATGGTCTTTGATAGGCTCTAAGACCACAGTATTGAACAAGTAGGAATGGGACAAGCCTTGACCAAACTTCTAATGTTTTCTCAACCTTGGTACTGCTGACATTTCACATCTGGTGATTGCAGCTTAGATGAAGGCAGGCAAAGAGAAGTGTCCTGTCACTTGTAGGCTTTTTAATTGCACCCCTGGCTTTCATCCATCATAAGTTATCTGTAAGCTCTCTTTCTCACTTGTGACACCTCAAAATGTCTTTGGATTTTATCAAGTGTCCTGCAGAGTGGAGATATAGAAAAGGCAGGCTAAAACAAGAAGAGAAATGGCAGCTGAGAGAGAGAGAGAGAGAGAGAGAGAGAGAGAGAGAGAGAGAGAGAAGGGGAGGAGGGAGGATCATAAAGGACTGTGGTGTTGATAGTATCAATTTACTTTAGTCCCTAATAGGCTATAACTGAATGCTGAAGTGCTGTAGAGACAATGAAGTACAGTGCACTGGCCCTGCAGCTAGACAGGATCATATTTACTCCACATGATAAAGTGGTCCTGTGCAAGGAAGAGTGACAGGCAAAAGCCTTATCAAACAGGGATATAGACACTGTGAAGAGTATGAATTGTATTATATGGCCAGAAGACTTTGTATAATTTTAAGAAACAGATAGATTATAACTCGACTTCAATTTTAAGAACAAAAACAGTTTGACTCTATAATGTAGAGAATCCATTTGGAAGCCTTAGACTGCTATCAGGGTGGGAAGCCATACTTGTTCTTAGTCTAGAATATGAAGAAGGTACTTTGTATATTTGACTCATTGTATGAAGCTGAAGAGAGTACAAATCAAAGAATTCCAGGAAAGGATAGTTTTCAAGAATCTCATAAACATGGGGAATTGATATGTAATTAATCCAAGAATGTATACTATTGTGATATTTCTGCTATAATTATAAAAGCCTGAGTACACAAGCTTTGTCCCTATTGAGAGTTTCTTTAGGGGACTCATAGTATGGGATGCTCACAAGCCAGAGCGATTCATAGGTTGGGGTCTTTTATTTATAACCACTTGTCCTCGTGAGAACTAATCAAGATTTTGAAATTCACTAATTCTTTCTGATAGTGGGTCTTCTGATGATCAAAAGTCCAGTCTTCAAATACACAAACATATTAGGGACATCCAAATCACTCACCAATAAGATCAAATGATTATTGCTTTTGGATTTTTGGCCTCACATGTAATTCAGAGAGCTAATGGAAACCTGCTAATGAAGATAATTAAGTGAGTGACATAGTAGGCATGGACTTTTCAAAGACCAAGTTGTATATACAATCACACAAGTTTCTTATACATGCATACATATCAAGTTTTACTTTTTTATTGGATATATTCTATATTTACATTTCAATTCCCTTTTTCTGGTTCTCCGCCCCCCCAAAGGTCCCACATGCCCTTTTCCCTCCCCCTACTCCCTCATCCACCTCTTCCCATTTTCCTGTTCTGGTATTCCCCTACACTGATGCTTTGATCCTTTACAGCACCAGTGTCCACTCCTTTCTTCTTGTCGGACATCATTTGTTATGTGAATTGTGTCTTTGGTGTCCCAAGATTCTAGGCTAATATCCACTTATCAGTGAGTGCATACCATGGGTATTCTTTTGAGACTGGGTTACCTCACTTAGTATGATGTTCTCCAGCTCCATCCATTTCTCTAAGAATTTCATGAATTCCTTGTTTCTGCAAGTTTTACTTTTTGTGGTTTTTTTTTTTTTTTGAGACAGGGTTTCTCTGTGTAGTCCTGGCTGTCCTGGAACTCACTCTGTAGACCAGTCTGGCCTCGAACTCAGAAATCCGCCTGCCTCTGCCTCCCAAGTGCTGGGACTACAGGCGTGCGCCACCACGCCCGGCTCAAGTTTTACTTTTTAATTACTTCTTCAAACCATCAGCTCCACTTACATTTTACTTTTCAGTTATTTTTAACTGGTTTAATTGATTCAAGATACAGAGCTAGCAAACATCCTTGAAAGGTATCACAGCAGAGAGAAAAGCAACCGAGCCGTAGGAAGACCCTTGAGGATAGTGAACGTAGTGGATTGTGTGTCAACAAACACAGACCTCAAGATGCAGGGAGAATGACACTAGAGTCACTGAAAGCTCTGAAAATGGAAGTCCTTTGGATTCTCCACTGCTCTGTGAAGCGTGTGAAAGCCAAATCAAACTTACTTTTCTCTAGATGCTGTTCATGATATCCCAGATAATACTAATACAATTCTCCCAAAGGATGGCTGATGGTTCCTTAGAAAGCATACCAAAAGTTTCCTTTGTCTATATTCACCCAGTGATTTAGCAACAGGATCCTGTTACAATAACCCCTTCTACATCACCATCATTATCATCATCATCATTATCATCATGACTTCATAATCACCATAATCACCATCTCTCCCTCTTTTTTTTAGAAAACACATTTTCTTCAGTTCAATTCAATTCAATTACAAATCAATGAATCTGTCTTTATTTTCAGCATTCCATTCTTTGACCTGGGGTTATCTGTTTAACAATAGACATTGCCATTAGTTTGAAACAAAATTCCCCAATTCAGCTTGTGTGTTATGCCTTCTTTTCATCCAGGAAAGTACTGTTATTAATGTAGTATGCTGAAAGCATTCTATACCTCATTTCCATGGAATGGAAATCACATCTCTAGAAACACTGACACTATTCTATTAACTAGTATGTGGAGTGGTACTCCAGTGTCTACTCCCTGCTTTTCTTTTTTCTATGTGGAGTTAGAAAATATTACATGAAGCAGTTGTTTTCAGCTCAGAGCCTTGTAATTGCAATTATCCCATTCTAGGTATGTTCTCCAGTGCCAACTGGCCATTTCCCAGCTAAATTATCACTTATCATCTCATCCTTGCTTAGGTCAAGAAGGAGCCTGTTTCTTAAAGGCCAGCAAAGTCATTGGTAGGTTTCACACTGAACGGCTATGTCATCCTTAAATGCCATCCATATGCAGCAGGTTTTGGAATAGTTGGGATTCATTCTATCCACAAAGATAAATAGATGGTAGGAATTACAGAAGCATTCAAAGAAGAGCATTGTCAAACAATCCCAAAGAAAATCTATTCTGACCACATGATAGGTAGGTGAGTGATCAAGGTGTGTGCAGATTACCCACTGCATAACATGACATATCCAGATTGTAAATCTCACAACAGGTTCTGATAGGAGAAATGAGTTCCCTGTGAATTGTTCAAGTCATCACATGCCACTACCTTTTGAGACAACATAGCTGCAGAGTATTTTTGGAGAGGTCAAGAAACAGACTCATTATGTAAGCAACTGACCATGAGTAGAAACCCTTGGAAAATCCCAAACAGTGGATTGGAGGGATGAAACTACATAAAATCTATCTCAAAAATAAAGAAAGCAGGAGCTAACAGCCAGATAGCTTGAGTAAAGTTAATGACTGTGGCCAATTCATCAAGAACTTTGAGGCAGAGAGATGTCACATAGACCTAAGTCTTTAATAAAATGGCATTTTAAATTAACTTCTTGAGATGATACTGTCACTAGTGTTTAAGATGAAATTCATTATTTCTTCAGTGAAGACTGCACAGAGTTCCAATGTCTTTTAATGTGGCATCTTCAGATGATAACATCACTCCTTGTTGGAATGGTTCTTACTGATCTGAGGCACAAGAACCTCTGATTCATGCCATCTTGAGCCAACTCCATACTTACTGCAAGTCTTTATAAGTTAATTTATATTGCCATAAAATTCCATCTAAGTTACAACTTTGAAAGAGCCCAACATTATCAAAACTAGCACCTTTAAAACAAGAATTTCTTTAAAACAGTTTTATGGCAAACCATACCCATATGTTCTCTAAATCTGAAATAAACACTGAAATTTTACATGTTTCATACCTACCAGGCTAACTTACCATTTATTCTTCAAGATCTAACTTGAACTTCAATATTTTTTAGCATCTTTAGCTTTTCCTCCCCATAGCAAGGTAATGGAAACATACAAACAACTATTCTGTTTCTTCCTTACTGGTCTTCAACTATCCCATTTCTTTCCTTAACTTATAATAATGCCTAAGCACACCATAATTTTTTCATTCTAAGATCTATGAGAACAATTGTTTGTTAGTAAGATAGATAAATTCCAGAGTTCAAGTAATAAGTGTAGTTTTGCTTCTTTACATCAGGACAACTGTAACTATAATGGCACGGATTCTCAAACATTCTCATTAAGAGTTTCAACTTTATAAAAACATCTGACATGCTTCTGACATTGATAACTAATGTCCATATGCCTTATACAATCCCCTAAAAACAGGTGCCCCTTAACTATAAAATTCTCTCCATACAGCATGTGCCTGTAGTTGTAAAAATAACCCAGATTATTTTGGATGGCAAGAGATCTTGGTAGTCATCAAAGAGCTCAGCCCACATACTTACTGACACAGAGTCCCTGACACCATGACAAGCCCATTTCATTGTCATAGCTTTCATGCTGCCTCACATAATATGTGAACACATAAATACTTTGTCTACTAAAATGAATTGATTTTATCGAAGGGAATCCTGTCTTTAAAGAGGATACTTTTTGAAAGATCTGTGGATATGGCCATATGGCTCCTAATTTTATGGTCATGGCATGTCAGTAGTCTAGATAAACTGAGACACTCCAAGCTCTGAATCTCTTTTTTATTCCCAAAGCCATAAAGATGATTTAGTAAAAGTGTGTGATAGTATGGTAGTGGTGAAGATGAATCTTCCTCTAAGTATGAAGACTACAAATCCTACAAGAAATGTGTTAGAAAAAAGCATGAGAATATCCTTTTTTTTTTTCAAAAGAATCAATCATAAGGGCTGAGCTATTCCTTCAAGGAAATCATGTATGTTTTCTTTTGAGTACCTTTAACTGTGAGACCATCAATTCTGAGGTTCTGGATACTACCCACTCTTAAGAAACCAGGAAAGGGGAAAACAGTTGAAATGTAAATATAGAATATATCTTATAAAAAATCAGTCATACACAGAAGCCTCATGAAATCCCAAAGGAAATAGATGGAAAATTATCCTCCCTAACATGGCTTTCCAGGAGCTTCTTACTATATAGGCAAAGGGAAGCATACCTGTATAAACCATGACTTGACATCTTTTGACACTGACGCATCTAACTGGGCTCACTGTCCAAGCTGACTACCCACTGTAAAGACAGGGTTCATCAACCTCAGTGACTATGTTCTCTGTCACCGAAGCATGTGAGTCTGATACAGCAGTGACAGCTGTGGCCCCTGAAGGATTAGCAGTGAATCCTGACAACATAGAGAAACAGACATTTCTGAGCAGCTTCTCTCAGGGGCACCCCATGGAAGCATACCTCAGTCATGGGCAGCAGTCACAGAACCCGATCTGACAATTCTAACGCGGACCTCATCAGATAAAGAATGCTGTGCTTGTTCTCTGCAGGGACCACAGTGTTCAGGTAGTGAGTTTCCCCTTGAGCCAAGCTTGATAACCCTTCTCTGCCATACATTCAATATAACTGACAATGAATATAAAAATTAAGAAAAATAAGGATTACTCTCAAAGACATTCTCTCAGGAATCCAACAATTGTTCCATCCTTTCCTGATAACCTCCATACAGTCTCATTTTACTGGGGGAAGCGATGAGCAAGCACCAGAATGACAGATTAATCCTCACAAAGATTAATATGCTTCTGAAATGACATGCAAACACATTTCTTGAAGAAAGAAGTGAAGACTGTACAAAATACAGAGACTGTACCATTAGGAAATGGAGTAAGAGGTTCTAAATTGTACATAACCATATGGAGTTTTTAATGCAATCTGATAGTAACTGATTTAGCCCACACTCAAACGAGGTCTCTAAGGTAGATCTATATCATTTGGTTCAAACAAGGAAAAGCTTATGCTGTCAGAGATTATCCAAGACCCAGCTTGAAGATTATAAAAGTGGCATGATATTGTGGGCCACAATACTCCTGTGGGTACCCAGCACCTATCCTAATGGTAGTGATACCTGTTGCTAAGATCAGTCCTGTTCTTACTGGGGAAACACTTGACCTAGTGTTATATATCTCAAATTTTCTCAAGCTGTCATTACTCTAGTCTTTAGAATGTCTTAGGAATCAAGGTACAAGAGTATTCCAGGGTCAATTTCTGATGAACGATTTCATGCCCTGGTTAAGTCTGAAAGTTGAGCCATTCCCCCTGTCATGACATGCAGAAGGCCATGTAGATAGAGCTATCATATACTTCAGGGTATGTTTGAACTACTGGTTCAAAGGTTAGACATTAAACTAAACTAAGAAGGAAAGAGAGCCCAGAAGTTGGCAGGCTCTCTTCATGAGACTCTCCGTTCATCCAATTAGCTATGCTGAAGTTGACAGTGTATCAGAGACGTGCTGATTTCTCTTATTTCAGTTATCTAACACTCTCCACATGAAACTCTTTACCTAAAAAAGTGTTTCCTAACTCTTTACCATTTTACCAACCACACTTAAAACTTGTGTCTGTTACTGAAGGCAACTGAACGGCAGTTTTGTTGACCTCAGTCCTTCACTCCCTGCTTTCGCGCTCAGTCAGTATGTATAGCAACAAATTTGGTGGGTGAGAAACTCCAACTGCCTCCTCATTCATTTATGTGAAGTTCCCTTTCTTCTAAGCTCATCTTGGGAACACAAGTGAGCAAAAAATCAATCTCATTCTTGAACCAGATGTATCTTTCATAAAAATGGTCACAATACAACCTATGTTATCAGGAAAGATATAATGGCTCACCACTAGTATCATGATTTAAACATAAGCCCATAAATTACCTTTAATCTCTCCTATTGTTAGACTTCATGTATCTCTTTCCACTTTGCTATAAACTACATGCTCCCTAACCCTTCAGCAACAGCTCCTATAATTCAAAGTGATGACACTGACAAGTCTTAAGACCATGTAGGGTGAATTTTGATTATGTAACTTTCAAGTACCTGAAGAAGATATAAATTTATATCACTTGGAAAGTTTCCCTGACTGTCTTTTATCCATGCCCCTTACAGACAGCTCTGAATCTTATGTAATCATCATGGATTCAGTCTACCTGCTCTTGAACCCCAGAAAAATGAACATAAAGTAAAGTAAAGACTCTTTTGTAACTAAGTATTGTTGTGGCTTGGGTTTAGATCCCATCATGCCATTACTTAAATATACCTAAGGTATATAATTTCATTCCTGAAAAGAACCTGTTGTCTCCTTTCATAATTTTTGCATTCTATCATCAGCAAATGTCCTTTTATAAGCAGAGTCTGCGACCCATTATACTGATTTCTATAATGTGCCACAAAGTGGTTAATTTCTATTTTATTCCCAAAATATATTTTTTTGGCTTATGTGAGAGAATGGCCCCAGTTCTACTTTTGACCTCCGCCATAACCCAATGATTTCAGCTAAAAGAACTGATACATTCTGAGTTGCATGTTTGGTTGAAAGCATGCCTCCAGGACTGATATTTTATGAGATGAATACTTGGAGGGTATAGTGAAAGAAAGGCAAGGCACTATCTTCAATACCTCATTACATTCTGGGAAGATTGACAACAAAGCCTTAGTGCCTAATGCACTGAAATTTTGCCTTCTGACATGACCATGTGTCTCGGATAGACTGCCATGCCCTCCATTCTGTGGATTTTATGGTCACAAATTTCAAACTAAAATGTCAAGAATACTACTTGTTCTTGAATAATAATGAACTGTGATGAAAGTGGAAGAATTCAAAGTCTGAATACCACTCAAGCATATACTCAGAAATATAATGTATTCAATTTGCCCTTTGAGTTTGTCTATAAAGAAACTCTAAGAGATTCTAACTGGTATTTAAAGCAATAGCTAGAATCTGGTATTTTAAGCTTACTAAGTCTTAGGAATATAAGCTAATATAATCTGGTTGGAAACTTGGAAAATTACAAAAATATTTCTATGAAACTGTACACAGTAATGTCATGTGTTTTCCTGGGAGATGGCATAGTACTTTGTCTCCAAGGTAAAGTTATGGCATGTCTATGAGTGCAGTGTCAAGACCCCAAATTCCAGGCATAGATGACAAGGATGACAAGAAGTCTCTTTCTGACAGTTCATTTGCGCATTCACCAACAACTCGAGAGTAAAGTTTTGGAGCTAATAAAATGACAGGAGATATCTACTCATTGTCTGTTGGTGATTGTCAACAGTGTGGTCCAAACTGAATAGATTACTCTGTTTATCATGAACCAATTTACTCAGAAAAAGGCTAGGTTCCTAATAGTAGCATCAAATGAAGGAAGGTATGTGGCTCCTCCCCTCCCCTTCTAAATACTCTTTGAGACCAGAATTATTTTTTTCTTTGTTCTGAACTTTTTATCCCTGAAGTATTACAGTAATGCATTCTGGGATTAGGGTATGAGATTAATTATCCATTGGAAATAAAAGAACTATGGGAACTATAGGAAAATTGAGAGTATTTTACTGAAATTTTAAGCCTGTTCTAGATTGAGCCCAAATAACAAGATATAACAAGAAGTCAAGGATAATGTCATGGGATCATTGTATGCAATTACAAGTGAATATTATCTGATTTTGCAACATGGAAGGAATTTCTAAGATCATGTTTCTCCACCTTGGCTCCACCATGGAGTCACATGGGAGAATGTGGAAAATGCTGATGACCATGTTGGATACCTCAGTAATTATAGCAGAATATCTGGGGGAAGGAAGAGAGAGTCAAAAATCAGTGGTTAACAGATCGCCCCAGTGACTCCTACGTGTAGCCAAATGCATACATAATCATGCTGTTACTCTAAGGTAGAGACAAAGCACAAGACTTTGCTTTCTGTATGTTCATAATTATGGATAAATATTTCAGCTTTTCTCAATTTCAAATAAAACATATAGCTGGAAAATCTAATGTTTTAGTAATTTTCAACTTTCATGATATGTTGCCTAGACAATTATTTAATAGGCAGTTGTATATCACAGTGTGTCACACTGTATACCCTTTTGACCAAACCACTTTACTTGCAAATGTTCATTGCAATGAGTCATCCATTGGTCTGTTTCAAGGCCTCTGGAGTCTGCTACACTATCAGTACTTGATTCTCATTGGGACTCCTCTCTGAGATCCTGCTGTTGTCCTGTGTCATGAAGATCCAGCAGCAGCTTTGGATATGAACAACCAGCCCCTTGACATGCTCCAGCAGTTCACAGATGATGTAGCTGTTAGGGTGTCAATTCATACTCCTGGATCTGGACCTGGGTGGTAGATGAGTTGGTCAGCCTAGCAGCTCTCCTGTACCCACACCACCAGGGTGAGATATCCAGCACTGTTCCAGCTAGCTCCAGCAACCCAATGTTGCCATCAGAAAACTAGACCCCTAATAAGTTTTTGGAAAATAAGAGGTTAAACAGAGCAAATCTTAATTCTTTATAGTCACATTGAATGGCACAAGATCAAAAGACTCTATTAACTGGTAAATTGCTTCGAAACTCTGAGTAAAGACCATGTTTAAGATTATAAACATTCTGGATGGGTGGCTCAGCAGTTAAAAACACATATTGGGAAGACCAAGAACCCATGTTTAGATCCCAGCACCCAAGGCAGGTGGCTCCCAATTCTCTGTATCTCCAGCTCTGAGAGATGCAGTATCTTCTTCTGGTCTCTGTGAGCACTGCGCAAATTCATGTACAAAACCCAAATAAACACACATATGCACATTAAGAACAATAGAAACAAAAACATAAAAACAGAACATATATAATGACGTTTGTCATATCACTTGCAACCATTACTTGAAAGTTTGAACTTACTGATACAGAATTGTCCAGTAGATTCCAATAGCCAAACATAATGCATATTACAAGGTAGGTATTAAGTGAATATTTGAAGAATAAATAAAGGCACCTCAAGAAATACAAAGAAAGTAAATAGTAGCAAACAATTTTATATGTGACAAATGTATCTAAATATCCATAATATTACATCCTGTGGGGACAGAGAATCCCAAAGTCTGTAAATTATCCAAGTATTCAGTGCTTCAATTTATTAGCATAACAATAGTCAGCAATCAAGAAAAGGCCTAAGAACAGTGTTCCTTGCATGTTATCAAAAACTAAGGTTTTAATGCAATGCTATCTTGAGTGTTTAAAATGGCTATCCCTCATATTCCAGAATTCACATCAGATTATGCTACTAAACAACCACTGCCAGGGAGACAGAGGAGGAAACAACCTTAGTCCTAGGCTATAGTCTCAGCATCTATGTGCTCCGTTTGTTTGTTACTTCATCTTAAGCACTTTTTAAGTGTGTTTGTTTCTATTCTTCTTATGTGTATATTTATGTGTGTTTGTTTGCCTTTGTATACATGAATGAACACAGTGCTCACAGAGACCAGAAGAAGGGGCTGCATCTCTTAAAGCCAGTGATACAGAGAATTGGGGGCCACCTGCCTTGGGTGCTGGGATCTGAACATGGGTTCTTTGTCTGGTCAATAAGCATTTTTTTAGCTTTCCTGAGAACTGGTTATAAATTTTAGTATGCACAGAGATATGACAAGGAGTATAAGAAGTAGTCACAGGCAATAGGTCACTGGGGGAACTCTTGCAAACTTTGTCTTCAAACTCTACTTTAAAATGGTCTACCTGATGTAGCTCTAACAATCAAGTGACCAGGCCCTAACAATATTTTTCAGTAGTTGGGAATTTAGTCTTACCTACAAAACAGACTTTTTAATTATAATAATTCATTTTGCATTTTTAAAACATGACATACATGTTACTCCATAGTTCAGAAGCTGTCTAATGGCTACCAAGCTGTGGGCTCTTGTCTTAATGCCTTACTATTTTTTTTTCCTATTTAACTGTCAAAAGAGTCTAATCACATGCAGAATTTTATGCCAAGGGTCAGAAATAATGTAATGAAAAGCACTTTACAAATCACAGTGCATCAAAGTAAGAGGTCATTAGTATCACCATCATCATTATAATCACTGTACCACAGTGCCAAAGTGTTTTCCCAAGTGAGGAAGAAAGAATGAAAGATCTTTTCTTTTTAGAATCCCTGTATTCTCTAACGGTCAAGGCCATGTGCACTTTACCATCTTTCTTCTAGATGAAAGGTGAATGAATGATGAGCCAGAGGGCCAGAACATTCCAGATTACATGTGAATCAGTAATGTTCCTTCCCAGAGTAGTCTCAAGTACAGTGAAGTATGTGTGAGGCTCAAAATACAAACAGAATGCAAAAACTAAATGAAAAAAATGGAGATGAAGCTGGAGACATTAAGCACTTGTTTCTATGACTACAGCCAGATTTTCCTGTGATGTTCTTCATGGGGATAACTTTAATAGCATACATACAACCCCTCGGATGCCTCCTGGTCACCATTTGATTATGTAATGTGCCAGAGAGTAACATGAATTTTCTTTATTCATTCTGTCAAGTAATCTGAATAATTCAGCTCCCTTCCAGACAAGTTCCTAGAATGGTAAAAGATGCAGAAACTGATGAAAGATTCCTTATTCTGACATCTTCATTTCTTACCATACCCCACTGAGGTTAATATTCATTGCCACCTCAGCAGGAACAAAAATCACCTAGGAGTCAAACCTGAATACATGTCTTTGAGGAACTATTTAGAAAGGTTTGAGGTGTGTCTTCAACATTTAGATGGGCAAGCGTGGAATACCCATGATACAACTCACAGACCACATGAAGCTCAATAGAAAGGAAAACCAGAGTGGATATTTCAGTTCTACTTATAAGGGGGAATAAAATAATCAAGGAAAGTAGAGGCTGGGAGGGATTTGGAAGGAAGAGAAGAGAAGGACGGAAAAAAGAGGGAAAGAATCAGGTATAGGAAGAAATGGAGGAGATGTACAGAGGGTCCGGAAATTGAACAGAGGTGTGTAGAAATGGGGATGGGAAACTCAACTCGGGTAGCAATCAAAAAGTCTCAGAGGCCAGGAAAGCAAGAGCCTCCCAGGATGCCATGGGGATGACATTAGCTGAAATTCCCCACAAAGAGGAGGAAGAACCTGTTGAGACCATATCCAGAAGTTAGGCATGGACCCCTTGCTGAGGGATGGAGCCACTCACCCACCTCCAAATTTTTAACCCAGATTTTTTCCTGTCTAAAGGAAATACAGGCACAAAATCTGGAATAGAAACTGAAGAAAAGGCCATCCAGAAACCGCCTCACGTGTGGATCCATCCCACATGCAAACACCAAACCCAGACACTATTACAGACACTATTGTGGATGCCAAGAAGTGCTTGCTGACAGGAGCCTGATACTGCTGTTTCCTGAGAGGCTCTGCCATCTCCTGACCAATGCAGATGCAGATGCTTACAGTGAACATCAGACAGCAGAGGGACCCCAATGGAGGAGTTAGGGAAAGAACTGAAGGAGCTGAAGGGGCCTTATCTGGCATCAGTGGGAGGAGAAGCCCTTGGTCCTCTGAAGGAAGGCTTGATGCCCCAGTGTAGAGGAATGCTAGTGTAGTGAGGTAGGAGTGGGTAGGTGGGTGGGAGAGCACCCTCATAGAAGCAGGGTAAGGGAGGATGGGATGGGAGTTTGCAGAGGGGAAACTGGAAAGGAGGATAACATCTGAAATGTAAGTAAATAAAATATCCAATTATTAAAAAACAAAACACTGCAACCATTAGACTGAGGTCGGGAAGAGTTAGCATATGGATTGAGGGAGTTGAAGGGAATGGAACCCCACAGGAACACCAACAGTATCAACTAACCTGGGCCCCTGGGAGTTCCCAGAGACTAAGCCACCAACCAAAGAGAATATATAGGTTGGTTTGAGGTTCCTGGCACATTTGTAGCAGAAGACTGCCTTGTCTGGTCTCAGATGGAGAGGATGCACCTAATCCTGTAGAGACTTGATGCCCTAGGAAAGGGTTGATGCCTGGGGGTTGAGTGGAAAAATGGGCAGCACCCTCTCAGAGGCAAAGAGAAGGGGGGATAGAGTGAAGAACTCTTCGAGGGGAACTGGGATGGGCAACGTTTGGAAAGTTAACTAATTAATTTAAAAAATTGATGCTGTCTGGGGATCAGCATTCATGTTTGAGTGCTTCCTGAGTGTGAGTGGATTGTGATTGGATGCCTCACATTCCTGGCACCATATCTTCCCAACCACGATGGACGTCTCTTTAGCCATGAGCCAAAACGAACTCTTCTTTCCTTAAATTGTATTGTCAGGCATTTTGACATAACAACTTGAAAAATAACAAATCCATGTGTCATCTCATGTTATAATATATGAAAGGGTGGTATAGTGAATACCAGCTAGCAAGCAAACAAGGGATGCATGGAACACAACCATGATAATAAACAATGTTAATGTTTAATATCTAGGGACTTGATTACTTGCTTTTAATTTTTATTTCATTTTGCATATATGAGTGTTCTGCCTAAATTTATATATGTATACCATATGTGTGCCTGGGTGCCCAGCAAAGTAAAAACATAAAAATAAAAAGGGCACTACATCTCCTAAAACTGGAATTATAGATGATTGTGAACCACCATGTGGTTGCTGGGAATCAAACTTGGGTCTTTTGTTAGATCATCAAGTGTTCTTAATGTCAGACCAATTTCTCCAGTCTAGTTATCTGGACTGTTACAACTATTTTCTTTTAGCTATAGGTATCGGTTACTTTCTTATAGGTATAATAAAACACCTGAACACTCTGCTGAATGGTAGAAGGCAGGCATGGCAGCTGGAATAGCAGAAGACTACATTGTAAACCACAAGCAGGAAGTAAGGAGTGAAGTAAGAATGGTGTATTGCTTTTGAAGTGTCAAAGCTCACCCCAGTGACATTCTTTCTCCAGCCAGACCATACTTCCTAAGCTTCCTCAAGCATCAACACCAAGTAGGAATCATAAGTGAAACTGCCAACTGGCTATTCCATGATATAGCTAAGCTGTTTACTGTAGATATGAGAGAGAGCAGAGAGAAAAAATCAGCAGACCAATCATGGCCAGCAGACTTGAAGTGGCCAGGACTAGGGGAGCAAGAGACAACAGGAGAGATAGCAAGAGATGGAGAATAGAGCATAGCAAGGGCGTTTAAGAGAGTATGGGAGAGTAAGTGGGAGTAAAAGCTTTCTTACTTTATTGGATATTTTTGTTATTTACATTTCAAATGTTTTCCCCTGTCCATGTCTCCCCTTTGGATACCTCCTATTCCCCTCCCTCCTCTCCCTGCCTCTATGAGGGTACTCCCCCACCCACCCACCCACTTCCATCTTCCCTCCCTGGAATTTCCCTATACTGGGGCATCGAACACCCTCAGGCCCAAGGGCCTCTCCTCCCACTGATGTCCAACAAGTCCATCCTCTGCCACATACGTGGCTGGAGCCATGGGTCCCTCCATGTGTTTGGGTAGTGGTTCAGTCCCTGGAATATAGAGGAGTTCTGGCCATTTATCACTGTTACTCCCCTCAGTGGGGCTGCAAACTTCCTCAGCTCCTTCAATCCCTTTCCAACTCCTCCATCTGGGACCAGATACTCAGCTCAATGGTTGGCTTCAAGCATCCGCCTCTGTGTTTGTCAGGCTCTGGCAGAGCCTCTCAGGAGACAGCCATATCAGGCTTCTGTCAGCATGCACTTCCTGGCATCCACAATAGAGTCTGGGTTTGGTGGTTGTATATTGGATGAATCCCCAGTAAAAGCTTTCTAATACAGAGATACAGATAGAGAGGTAAATGATATGAGATTTGATATGCTAAGAGGCTCCATAGCTGACCATATGTCCCATCTGCTAGAGGTAAGGAAAATAATGGCCCCTTTTGGCAGATGGGAGCCAATTTCATAAGTGCCTGAGGATTACTGGCTCCTCTCTCTTTTTCAGATAGATGGATAGATAATAGATAGATAGATAGATAGATAGATAGATAGACAGATGATAGATTGATAGATGATAGGCAGATAGATAGATAGATAGATAGATAGATAGATAGATAGATATTAAGACTAGCTGAATTATAAAAATGGAAAATACTGGGTAAGTCCGGAGCTATAGGGGGTTTAGGATTGAGAATTAGATGGCAATGGCTAGGATTCATAGACATTGAAATGTATTAACAGATACTTGTGACACTGATGGAGCCTGGAGGCCAGCATGGTCTTTGATATAGTGATAGACTTCAAAGGTGGCTTATGTCTTTTCTGCTAGAGGCAAGGGAAATGACTCTGTTTGGCAGATGGGAGGCAGTCTCACAAGTTCCTGAAAAATGCTGACTTCTTATAGTCCACATTGATCTCCTTCCCAGATATATGAACTGCCTTTTAGAGTTTAGGTTGTGGGTGTTCCCTTTGGACCCAATGGGAACCAAGAATTTAAACATCTGAATCTATTGTGCACATTCCCCTTCAAATGACTACACTAGAAAACTGTCTCAAAGGCTTTGTACTCATTCCTTTCTTTTATTTTTCTTTTTTAAAAGGGAACTTTAATTAACTTCAGTACCCCTTTCTTCCAAGATCTAGAGGGTGGTGTCCTATTTATTCATTGCTGAATTGTGAGCCAACTAACTCTTGGTCTGTTTCCACACTTAGATACAGGAGGCAACATATCACTTCCTTTAGGATGCCTTTATGTACACTTCCTGTTCTTATTGCAGACTCAGCCTGGAACTGGTGGTTTAAGACAGAATTAATATCGTAATTCTAATTTCATCTATGACTCTCTCTAACCATTTCCTTCAAAGTGTATTATGTATATCATTCAACAAGATGGTGTATATATATTATGATGTATTTACATTACACACAAAACACACACACAGAGATATATATTCAGACCCTGCCTCAAAATACATTGATGTCATCATCATATCCTATGCCTTCTCAAACCAAGAACAATTGACCAGCGATTGTAGAAAGCAGACTCTAAGAGAAATAAATTCACCACAGCTAATTCCTGAAAAAATATTAAATTCCCAAGCCTGAGTCCTCTAGCATTCTGGATCTATGAAACCCAAATGGCAGTCCTGTTTCCACAAAGAAGATAATCAGGTGACTTTTCTACTTAGCTAGGCTCCCAGAAGATAGTGGTGGGGGAAGGAGGCAGCATGGTGTAGTGATCTGTTGGGACAGAGAATTGGAAATAAACCCTCCTGGACTTGTCTATGACTGAGTAATCAGCCTCTGTGTTTAGCCTCTGCAGGTGGTAATCTTCCTCAGTCTGACCCCAATTTTCCTTTATGTGCCCAAAGCCTCATGCTATTTAGGAGTACATAGACACAGAATTTATCACACCTAGTCCTTGTATACCTAAGCTATTTGCTATGGCATGGCCTCTGGAACAATGTGTGGGTTATTTAAATATCAGTTATTTCTTCCAAACCCTCATAAACATGTTGAAGGATCTATTAGAATATCCCAGCTCTCTGTTCCTGTTCCCTTGCTGATTTTGAAATTTAACCTTAATGCAAAATGTCTTGTGCCAAGTCCATACATCAGCCATCATTGGCTACTTTCTTGCTTTTCCAGTTGACCTTGCTTGGGTGAAACACAATCTTTAAGCCATCACAATGCAGTTAGGTTAGGCCTGTCAGATCCAATATCTAAACTCTTGATGGACTTAATTAATACCATACAGTACACACAACTCTAAAGACAAGCTTCTAACGTCTTGTCTACAGCCTTTTCCAAATTTGCCATACTCAAGAAAACCCTTGGTATGTATCCATGTAATTCACAATATTTTCAGGATGAGGAAAGACGTGTATAAATGTGAGCACCTAGCAGACAGAATTAATATCGTAATTCTAGAAAAGACTTAGAATCTTTGCTCATATTGACAGATATGGGGCTGCAACTCTGTTTTGATCATAAAAGGACCTCTTTTCATCTAAAGAAGTAGTTATCAGCTGGGCTGCTTAATGAAAGACATTTGATGTATAAAGCCTGAAGATAATTTTAAAAATCTGAGGCAAGAAGAATGGTCTGGATTCCTAGTGATGTGTTCTGGTGGTGACCACAGTCAAAGACTGAAAACATTGTTTGTATCCTTAATATATGTAAATATTTCTTTAGCATTTGTCCTGCACATTTTAGTTAATACAGGATGGAAGTTTGCTACATGGATGTTTGGTGACATTCTTTACAAGAGAAAGGCAGTAAGTGGACACGAGGAAGCAGGTATGGACATATATCCTCCTAAAATTAGCTTGGAACTCCTTCATCTCTTCTCTTTGATGACCACATTAAGGTTTACAGCCTCACTATGGCTTTGTTCTTAGTGAGCTTTACACTGGCCCATCCCTGGTCTTTGAATGGATGTGTGAGCCTCATTTTCTATCTGTTTCTCAGAATGCAGCCTTCTTCTGCACATTCACTAACCTTGTCCATTGACACGGACAGAGCTTCCTCTCCAAACCAACTCAACTGAGAGAGCATGAATTACTGGAGAAACACTGAGACATGGTATATTACAACAGAGAATGCAAGGATCCCAGGCTCCCCTGTACAGAAGAGCATAAACAGAGGAAGGAATCTGGAATTCAGTACAAAAGTACTAGAAATATAACCCAGGCTTTTCAGAGTGGGGTCCATCATTTCACTAAAAACCAAAAACATAATCAGCACACTTTGTCGAGATTATAGAGAGGAACAAGAAAGAAAATGGAGATCTGCTAGAAATCACATAATAAGTAATGATAGCAGTTGACTGCTAATAAAATAAGGAAATAGACCTGAGAAATGGGAAATACAATGAACAAGTTTGCTACAGAATAGGCTTGGAAAAAAGAAAAAAGTCCAAGGCTTGAGTAAATAAACTTATTTTCTTTTTTTTTTTTTTTAATTTTCTAATTTTTCAATGTCTTGTGTAACCCAGGTTGGACTGAAACTTACTATGTAGCAAGAAAGACCTTGAACTTCTGATCTTCTAGTCTCTACCTCTAGAGCGCTGAGATTATATATATGTACAACAATGCTTGGTTTATGTAGGCCTACGGAATGAGCCTAGGGCTTTTCACATGGTCAGACAGAACTACACCAATTGAATGGCAGCCCGCATCCCACCTCCCAGCAGCCTGTGCTTTTGCTTTTAGCAATATTGGACTTGAGGATAGTAGAAAGCAGACAGGGTAAAAGTACCCAACACTACTAGAAATCTCAACTACTTTTTATGACTAGTATTTTATTACATATATTACTTATTATTTATTAAGTGCCATGAAAGAGATATTTCAACAATAGCAGAATTATTAGCCCACTAGTCTTCACAGTCAGTTCATAATAATGGCTTCACAACCAAGCTAGAAATAAACTGGAACATTACATAATCCTGAAAACTTCTGGAGTCATGTGTTGTCTTCTCTCCACTGAGTATGTTTCAGGCACTCACAGAGGATAAAAGAAAAGAAGGCCTGTACTTCCTTCCCTTCTTGTGGCTCCACCTTTATGTCATTAGCAACATTTAGACAGAAAGCATAGAAACATTTAGGTGGGAAAAGGAAGAAAGCTCCTTAATAGTCAAGACAAAGACAGGGGGAGGCACTGGATTGAAAGGAGACATCTGTTCCCTCAGAGCCTCAGGCAGAAAAGTCTTCTTTTGTACAGATATCAAAAGGTCTTTAGATTCAGCTAGACTGAGCTTTTTTCAGAGAGTGTACTGTCTCTAAACCAAGCCTTTGGAAGGCCTGCTGTCTTCCAAGGTGCCAGTGAAAAAAATAGATGTGTTAGAATTTGACAAAACCTAGAGTTCGAGATATAGTTTGTGTTGTTCCATTGGACAAGTGGATTTAGTCAGGGAATATCTCTTTTTCTTCAGATCAGTATGGCTATAAATCAGTCATTGGGAACAACCACTTCTGCTAATGGATTAAATCAAAGCAAGAGTTTATGCTTTTAATCCCTAGGCTACTGCATTTGGCTCTATACTTACAAGTTCACTTACAAGAAAAATGTTGGCCTGGGATAATATTAAGAGCCCTTGCAGCCAGGCAGTGGTGGCGCACACCTATAATCCCAGCACTTGGGAGGCAGAGGCAGGTAGATTTCTGAGTTCGAGGCCATCCTGGTCTACAGTGTGAGTTCCAGGACATCCAGGGCTACACAGAGAAACCCTGTCTTGAAAAAAAAACCAAATCCAAAAGAAAAAAAAAAAGCAAGAGTCCTTGCAATTAACTCTGTGTTTACAATAGACCAAGATAGCAAAATAAACCATTCTTGCTGAAGTATTTTAAATATATGTCTTTAGCCTTCCTGTTGGTTGTGCATGAGAGAATCAAGTATGCATGTACACACGCTATCACAAACACATTCATTGTTTTCAGGAAAGAAGGGATATCTTTTATACCAGTACTTGTGTTTAGACTCAGTTTGTCTTTGGAGAAGATTGACATTTAGGTGGGAAAGTACATTGACAAAATCAGACCACTTCTCATCTGGCTCAGTAATGATCCCAATATAATATGACTTACATCATTTTCACCCAAAGCTATATTAAATACTGGCTTTAAAAACAGGAGGAGAGTAAAGTATGTATATATATGTGTGGTGGGGGTGCTCTTGTAGGCAAGAGAGATGTTTGCAGCTAAAGTGAATTCTTTAATAATTGTTAATTTCATAGTTGTGATCATAGATTGATATTTTTATAATTACAGCATAGCATTATCAAGTCTTCAAGTGGGAAATTTGAGGACTTAATTATAGGTTGAGTTGTTTGTTTTCATATCCTTTCCTACATTATTTGGAGTTGAAGGTTCCCACCTAGATATCCAGCTTGGAGGAAAAGAAAAAAAGATTTGATGCTATTTGGAGGCCTGCAATATTAACTGGCATGCACATTTTTCAAGGCATTGGTGCAGATACACTCCCAGGATGAGTTTCAGTTGCAGCTCTGTGGTTTGGAATAAAACTGTGACTTTTCTGAACCCCGCCTTTTTAAACTTCTCCTAATTTGGTGATGGTAACAGTGCCAGGTATACCTCTGACCTTTTGTTGAAACATTAAGTAGGATGCAGTGTGTAGCACATCCATCCTGGAGACAGCTACCTCTGCCTAGTGAACATACTCCCCTACCCCAGGTCAAATGGCAATTTCTAAGGAATTCCTGCTGGCAAAGACTTTTTACCATGGAGAAGGAAGTACACTGTTATTTGGGGAGGCTATGGTTCTAATTCAGTTTCTGATATGTAAATCAATAATTACAGTCATCATCCATGAAGTCTTGTATTCATTTCTATGGGTAAGCAGAAATTGCTTGCTAGGAGCACAATAAGAACACTCAAAGCCCTTAATAACAATGTACTCAAAATCTGAAACTAAACAATATCAGAGGACTCTTAAAACATAATAGAAAAGGCACTCATGGAAATCCATGTTGATCCTACCCCTAGGCACTAGTAGTTTATCATTTCTTTTCTTTAAAGGGATGCGGGGTTCAGGGTACAGGCGGATAAAAAGTCAGCTTGGTGACCATTCAACATACAAAGTTTAAATGGGATACCATCTTCACAAAGGTAAGCTACTCCTAAGAAATGATAACATACCTCTCAGTTCAGGTACCAAAAATATTTACTTTTCCTTTCTGGAGTATCACTTAACATCGTAAGGACAGAGATCTAACCATGCCCTTATACCCAGAAAAAAAATAAAATAAAATAAAATAAAGCCTCAGCTTAAAACAAGTGGGAGGGAAGAGAGGCTGACTTTGGATCCTTTCTAAATAAAATAAAAGTCTTTGCTGCATCCATTTTCAAATGCATCATGCAGACTTCACCCTTCCATAACTACCTGAGCTGTCTATGAACTTCCAATTTGTTTGAGGCAGCAGCCTCTCTGTTACTGCAAAGATCTGAGGATTGGTGGTTATTTATAGGCTCCTTAATACCTATTTGGCAGGACCTGAGGAGTGTTTCTGGAACTCAGGGAAACTGGCCAGACTCCTGATCTGTAAACAAGGAGGCTGGTGGCACAGGGAAAAGGGCTGAGAGTGATTTACATCTCATTAGAGCTCTATAGGAAGGAGTCATCTGGAGCTGGCTCTGTGAGGATTGCTGTGCTCTGTTGTTTGCTTCCTGGAAGAACGTTTCAACTCAATTCCAACACAGGGGCCAAAGACAGGCTCCAAACTGCTGAGATAATGAATACCTGGGACCTTGGAGGTTTGAGACAATACAGTCGCATCCATCATTCTGCAGAAGAAAGAGCAATGCAGAGACAGGAGTGTGGTCGCAGGGCAAGAAGGATGAAGGGAATGTGATACAGGGTTCCAAGGAGACGCAGTAGCAGTATTCCAGCAGGAAGAATTTGGAGGAAGGACAGAGTAAAATCTCTCGCTTGCTTCAGTCAAGCATTTCTGCAGTGTGCACAGGTCAACAACCTCCCGGGCCCCAACAGGGTTGGCCCTGTATTAAGTCTCCTGTCTACCTTTTCACCTGCCCCCTTCCCTTGTAATTGTACATGGTCTAAACTGATCATTCTGATGAGCCTTTGGGGGATGAAAACCCAGAAGCATAATTTACTTCAGAGGCATACAGTTAACTGATTGAAAAGAAGGGTTAGGGCAGGAGCTCCAGTGGGTCATAACAAATGATTTTTTCTGAATATAAGAGGAACAGTTTTACCTCAAATGATCACACAGCCCAGCACACTGAGACATTTGAAAGTGAAGGGAAAACAGTCGTAAGTAAATACAGGAGAAGATGAAACGGAAGAGAGCCATTATCTCACATGCTGCTTTGAGAAGATATAGTCCATCAGATCAGGGAAGGCTCTGTGGCGCTGGGAGTACGGGCTGCTTAATGAAGCAGACACAGAGTGAGACTAGACCCACAGTGAGGCTAGACTGTCAGCCTCAAGGCCAACCTCTCTTCCATCTAGGTCTCAGTTCCTAAAAGGTCCACAATTTCCCCCAAACAGCTCCTCTGCCTGGCTACCAAGTATTTAAACATGTGATCCAGGCTTGGACATCTCACTTTCAAGCAGTAATATGTGTCCAAATTATAGCTTGCCTTTTAAGTCTCATTGGCTGGGAAATGATTCTGTGAAGAATGAAGCTGATAGGCGTCCTATAGTTCATATTAATGAAAAGTCTCAAGTCTATTCCAATTAACAGTCAACTGGAAGACTATGGGAAAAACCAAGTCTCATGCAATTTGGAATCAGAGAGTGTCCTTTGAAATCAGCTCTACTAATACGTTGACATTTATTCTCAGTGAGCCCTTTCCATTAAACAACAGGCTGGGGAAAGTATGTATTGTCATGTGTGGTTCCATTCTATCCTTACAACAGGACGAGGGGGGCTCTTCACATATTAGACATGCTCTTGATTTGGGGCTTTTGGTGCACTATATTGTTACCCACTGGGATAACACTCCATACCTACACTACTGCCAAGATTTCCTCTGTTCAATAAGGGGCTGACCACAACTCAAAAAGAAAAGTGTTCCTGTTTCCCCCCAGAGACTCCTTATCCCCTTTTGAATTCTACAGCATTTGATACTGTATCACATTATATATCTACAGTATACATACCTTAAATGTGTGTGTATATATATATATATATATGTGTGTGTGTTATATGTTCACATTAATATTAAGTGGATGCAGATACATGTACCCTTGCATAGGTATGAGAGTGAAATGCCAATCATGAGTGCTTGGTTTTACCACCCACGTTATTTGAGGCAGGGTTCTTTAATCACTCCATCCAGCTTCCTGGTCCACAAGCTTCTGAGGCATTTCCTGTCGTTGCTTTGCTATCTCACTAGAGGAAAGCAGGGATTCAGTTGTGGGTTCCGGGTCTTTGAACACAAGTCCTCATGCTTGGGCAGCAAGTACTTCACCTACTGATCATCTCTTTGGCTTCACATAGACTTTGGATTTCCACTTGTCTTCACACCATATGTTATCTAGTCTTAAATTCTCCCTGACAAGCTCTTAATAATAAATAAAGACAAGTCTGATTAACATATATATATATTTTTAACTAAAGTTCTTTGCTTTTCCTCAAAATAGGTTAATTCTGACTTAGAGAATCAGGTAAAAATATCTTATTTATAAAATGGTACAGAGAAACACCACAGAGTTATAGATCTTAGGGTACAGTGGCTTCCTCAGTGCACATTTTGACAGCCTCTCACCTCACCCTGTCCCAAAGTCCTTTTCCCAGAGCCAGTGCAGCCAAGTTGCCCATGGCCAAAAGATGGAGACTGTTAAACATACTCATTTTATATGGCTGACTAATCCCATCAAACTGAAGGTTTTGACTCCAGCAGCTAAAACTCCTGAGGCAGCAGGATGCCCAGTATGATCAGTGCAGAATGTTAAGTGCATGGTACAAATTCACGACTAGATTTAAAGGATGATGGGACTAAATCAAGCATCTGAGATACCAGGTCTTTCACAGACTCTGTGGTCCCCATAATGCTGTGTTGACAGGGTGGTTATAGAAATACTCGTTATACAAAACAGGACAACTGAGTCCTGTAAAAGAAGAAGCTACAGAGCCTCGGGGAGATGACTCAGATGGTAAAGTATCATAAAATAAGGGCTGGAATTCAGCCCATCGGTACCCACATGGAAAGAGAAAAACAGACTGGTGTGTACCTGTATTCCCTGTACTAGAAGGGAACATACAGGACGTTCCCTCAGACTTGCCAACCAGACAGTCTGGTCTTAGCAGAGAGCAAGGAGTTAACTACAGAGATCCTTTCTCAATCAATCAATCAATCAATCAACCAATCAATCAATACAGTAAGATACAGTAAGTAGAAACATAATTTCGGAAGATACCAGATTGACCTTTGTCATCTGCATACATGTCCACACATGCAGGAGCACGTGCACACACACACACACACACACACACACACACACAAGAAACACACACATCCTGAAATAAAAAAACACAACAAGGTTAAGGTCCAGGGATCAATGCTTTGTTGCCTTGTCCCCACCATTAAAGCTTTGTGACATAGATGGTTTCTGTCTTTTCTCATTGTCTTCCAGAAAATTCAGAATCCCATGCCTCCCAAGGCTCAGCTTATACCCATGATCCCTTAATTTCATCTTGGAAGCATGTTCAGCTTCCATCAGATCCCTTTCTTCTGTCCTTTTTCTCTCAGTTCATATAGTTTAGTGGTTATTTTCTTAAAACACCTTCCAAAAAGACCTTTGTGTAAGGAGGGAGATACATAATTAAGCTACAGGTAATTGAGACTGTGTAAATGTCATAGAACGTGACCTTCCCCACGACTTGCCTACTTGATGTAGTGACAACAGGGACAGTGTACACAGCCTCATCTATCACTCCCACATCTGTGAGGTGACACTTTCAGCCCTCTGTTACCCATGTAATTAAAGCATCAGGGACTCTAGTCTCTGTTTCTACCTTACTGTGTCTTTTCCATATGAATGAATGGCCCCAGGAACTTCTTTAAAATTAATAAGGCATCCAAAGGAGGGAGGCAGAAGCTGTATCTCTTCAATGAGTAACTAATGCTGTGTGGTTTCCAAAAGAGCAATTCTGTTTTCTTGTCTGGATTTATTTCCAGTTCAGTAAAGAAGCTGAGATACAGGTTTAGAATTGAGAAGACCTGAGCTTCAATCTCAGCTCCTCTACTATGAATAGGAATTTTGTTTACCTTCTACCTGCCCCCCCCAACTCTCTCTCTCTCTCTGTGTGTGTGTGTGTGTGTGTGTGTGTGTGTGTGTGTGTGTGAGTGTGTATGTTTCTCATTAGGGAGAGTGTGTATGTACACACATGTGTAGAAATCAGAGGAGAACCTTAGATATCTTCCTCAGTTATTCCCCATCTTGCTTTCTGTGACAGCTCCTACCTAGTGCTCAGTGATTCTCCTAGGCACTAAAATCCTAGGAGAATTTGGCCACCAAATCCAGGGAACCTCCTGGTTCCCATTGCTAAGATGACATGTGCACACTGCCATCCCCGGCTTTGTTTCTCCTTTGTAGGTAAAGAGGTGGACGTGGATACCCAGAGATAAAAGCAAAAAGAATACACTTAAATGTGCGTACAAATATACATGTGTCCAATTGTACAGAGGCTACCATTTCCCGGAAGCCATTTGATCAGGTTTAAAGAGAGGAATGGAATCTCCCACTGGGATTTAGAGCTTATTGATTAACCTAGACCAAGCTCCAGAGCTGACTGCAAACCCAGCCTTTGCCATGAGGATGGTGGTACTCCAGCTTTCTCAACAGTCACTATACTAACAGGCTCCCTAGCTCCCGTGGGTTTTATCTCTTTAAATGGTAAATAAATACCTTGTTAATGGAAGGCTAAAGTAAGACTGGTGCCCTTAACTATAGTTTCTGCTAGTAGGGCCTCTCAGAGGACAGCCATGCTAGGCATCTGTCTGTAAGCACACAATAGTAATATTACACCAGTAATAGTGTCAGGCCTTGGTGACCCCCCTGCTATCCCCTCATTAGATGGATCCAAAATCAAACCAACCCAAACCTACCAAACAAAAATATAGTTTCTCTCCAGAGTTTCCACTACAAATGATCAAGCAATATCCAAATACATTACTGGAAAATTCCAGAAGTAAGTGTTACATAGGTTTTAAATTTTGTTCTGGTCAATATGATGAATTTTTATAGCATCTGACGCAGTCTTCCTCACATGTGCATTATTCCTTTGACCAGTTTTCACACTCACATGCTAACAGTATATCAGTCAATTCAGAGGTGTCTCATTGATCAGACAAGCCATGTTCTCACAGTAACCTTTATGCTACTCAATAAGAGCTCCAAAGCACAACTGAAGGATGTTGAACATTTTCTTGCAATGCATAGATGGGGTCATTGTGCTCTATTATTAAGTAGTGCCATTGCTCTCTTATTATATCTTGGTTATAGATTAAATGGATGTATAAATACCATGAAAAAGAATGATGCTTATGCAGAGGATTTGGTTCCGTGTTTTCAGGCATGTGTCAAGATGAAGGTGCAGGGGATGTCTTACAATATAGGGTATAATAATTAATTTACCAAACAAAATGCCGGTTTATATTGTTAATGTTAATACACAATCACTTTGTACTTTCATAAAACTCTATCTATAACAGAAAAATAACTCCAAACAGTATCCCACATATGTTTTGCAGTTTGGCTAGCATGACTGCCATATAGTAATGGAAACTTAGCTGCTCAACTGGCCCTTCTCTCTTGAATTTCCTATTTCTACCAAGTACCTGGAAGTCAGCAAAGGTACAAAACATCACTCCTAACCACTGTCTTACCTTTCCCTATAGCTCTGTGAATTGATCCATTTGAACAAAGGAGAATGGCTACACTTATATTGCTTAAGTCCAGGTTAAGCCTGATTGCAACCTTCTAACCAGACAATCAGAGGAGATATTTGAAAAACAAACAGTAAATGAGCAAAACCAACCAAACAATAAAACAACAGCAACAAAAAAGTTACCAAAGTGATACACTATTGCTAAAATTTCACACACACACACACACACACACACACACACACACACACACACACAACACACCAGCAAGAAAACGAAAGAAAGAAAGAAAGAAAGAAAGAAAGAAAGAAAGAAAGAGAGAGAGAGAGAGAGAGGGAGGGAGGGAGGGAGGGAGGGAGGGAGGGAGGGAGGGAGGAAGGAAGAAAGAAAGAAAGAAAGAAAGAAAGAAAGAAAGAAAGAAAGAAAGAAAGAAAGAAAGGTATCTCTTATCTTCTTGGCTGAGGCCTAAATGAGATTTTTGATTAAATGGGAGACAGAACTAGGACTTTTAAAAGAATCCCACCTATCTCTCCAATTTCTCTAAGGAGTCATCCCTGTTCTTTGCTAAATTTTGCTTTCCCCTTCCTAAAAATGAATTTCTCAGACCCAAGTCTCCATCCTTGTGTTGAAAACTTAGCCATTTTAAAGCATGACTCTGTTATGACTGAGGGCCTGTACCCCAACAGACTGAACTGGTTGCTCTCTTTTGTGATTCTAACCCGTTCAAAGCAGAAGGAAAAATGCAGAAGAGCAGGCTGAGACAGCTAAGTGAAAGAAGAGGACACACCTAAAACAGGACATCCACCAGCTTTCGTTCTTAGAGTCTCTCTACATCCTCTTCCTCATCAGTTCCCTGAGCCATGAGTGGAGGAGTCAGATGAAGACTTCCTACTCAGGACTGAGCACTCCAAAGCAGAGCTCTCAGTCTCTGCATGTTGCTTAGTTGTGTTTCTCTGTGTTAATTCCCATCTACTATATGAAGAAACTTCTCTAATGAGGGTTGACTGATGCACTGATTTATGGGTCTAGCAATATATTTTTTAATAGACATGTTACTGATATATTCCTTTAGTAGGATAATTGTGTTAGGCTTTCCCCTAAGCCCTTGACCTTACTAGTTTTAGGTTCTTGGTCACTTGAACAATGTTAGGTATAGGTTCCATCTCATGGAATGTTCCTTAAATCCAATCAAAATGATTGGATACTCCCACAGATTTTGCCCTACTATTGCTCCAGTGTACATACCTTGTAGGCAGGATTTTATTGTTGCTTGCAGGGTCCATAGTTTAGTGAGATGGGTGATCACTTTCCTCCTTAAGTAGTATGGTTTATACCTTCCAACCCTATGAGTGTAAGTCCATAGAAGCGACACTTCTAGCTGAGTGCCAGCTCGATTTCTCCATGTTTAATGATTTAAGTGTGTGATGTCTTCAGCAATAGGGTCTTACTATCAGATTGTGAAGAGTAATAAGCAGCATTGGAAATGGCCAGTAATGTTGTATCTTAAGCATGGAGGAAAGTATCTGGAGAACTCATTCCTGGTACTGAAGGTTTTATTTGGAGACATATTATACATGGTGCCTAGTTTGGGCTATTGTTTCTCTCTTGCACTATGTGGTAACTCCATTTAAACTCACTAATGTTTTAGGAATCTTCAATAGTATCAGGTTTCCATGAGACTTTTGTGTTGGTTATGCCCCTCCATATTCTCTCTGCTTCTCTGCTCTCACCGCCTAATTCTCTTCTTCTGCTTTTCCCTTTATCCATTTACAACACCACAGTCTCACTTCAGATCATCAAAATAAAAATGAGGATAGATAAAATTTTTCATTTTCATGAGACTTGATTAACTTTTATGCATGCCAGACATACCTGCATTGGTGGGCCAAGTGTTTTGTGTTACTGATAGGGAAAGACACACACATCATCCAACATCCTATATCCCTGATAGTCAGAAGCTCTGTTCCAGACTAAACTTAAGTGTGATTAAACTGCTCTTGGGATCACTCCTTAGCACAAATACCAATTGTACAACACAATGACATTTTGTGTAATGATGGAGCTTCCACTGAGCATACATACCATAGTGACATCTGGGTAGCCATGTCCAGCTTGAAATTCAACTCTGAATCCAAGTTAAAAAGAATTATAACTCCCTTCTCTTCCAGATGAATGAGCAGGAAATTTATGCATAGTTACAGTTATGATATAATGTCCAGGAATACCAATTAAAAAGAGAGTTTGATTGCACTGAGAATATCTTTATTCTTACATTCAAATATTCAATATATCTACATTTTGATGCAGGCAGTATTTGATCCCTTGTACTGACTGACCCTGAAATGGCTTCTCAATTTGAGAAAGCACTTTTAAATTTTAGGGACACCACTGGGAAAGGCAATTACTCAGTAGATAGGATCTAGGAGTAAATAGACTTCTCTCCTAATATCAATTCAGTATAGTTTTGTTAATAACCATGTTTGTTAAATACCGACTTTGTCGCAAGAATGAACTCACAAATAAACTTCCATTTTCCCAAAGCATCACATGACCTCTAACAATAGAAACAACTTGTAACTCTGAAAAAATAAACTTCACCCTGGCTATTCTGAACATTCAGACACATTCAAAGCTAAATGCATTTACTTTTATAATTTCTTACTTTGTGTGTGGGTGTGTGTATGTGTATTTGGAAGCCAGATGTCAGAGGCCAGAGGTCATCACCAGGTATCTTCCTTTATCCTCCACTTTTCTTTTCTTTCTTTTTTTTTTGAGTCTCTCATTGAAATTGGAATTCTTAGAATCAGTTGAATGGTCACTCAGCAAGCACCAGGGATTCTTCTGTCTCAGCCTCATTAATGATTAGCTTGCAAGCATGTCCTATCATATCTGGGTGCTTACATGGGTTTAGGGTTTGTAGTCAGGGACTTGTCATTGCACAACAAACACCCCATCAAATCATCTCTCAGTCTAGCCTCATTTACATGATTTATTTATTAATTAACTGTGCATAAGACAGGTCTAGGACCTATTATTAACATGCTATATGATTATGTAATGATGTTTGTTTTACATAACGAACCAGGGTTTGCCAACCACCACAATCTTATTTTAATGCATTAAAAGATGTGATATACTTAAAATTTTTCACCTTAAGATTGAAATGATATGCTATGATATGATAGCAAAAAAAAAGCTTTTTACTGAGACCTCAGTACGTGGATAGATAGCTTTACTTTAGGTATTGTTTTGATCTTGCCCAAAATTAGAAACATTGTTTTAGAATATCTTCTGAGTTAATAGGTACATGTAATTAAGCATGTATTTTGTAGAACATTTTGTAGAAAAGTATAGTGACAGACACAGAAAAGCAAGCTATGTTTTATGAACCTGTTGGCAGGGAGGTTAAAGACCAGCTCTGTGAACACTGACATTTATTTATGTCTGAGCCAAAGTACTTAATGGCTCAATCTAAATGTATAAATTACCACCTACTTGAGCAGTGTCACTTGAAACATGAAATGTTAAGGGGTCTAAGTGTGTGTGTGTATGTGTGTGTGTGTGTGTGTGTGTGTGTGTTGGTAAAGAGTGTTTCTAGAAAAACAAATAAGATAATCAGATCCTTTTGATGCTGCATTAAAATATATACACTATCCCTACTCATCAAAAGATGACATTGCCATAAATGTCCCTAATTTCTTAGATACTCAGCTACGACATGTGGTTACATTGACTCTTGCCACTTGGGTGCTCAAAAATAATATTTACTTCAAGTGAAATGCAAAGATATTTAAAAATCCTCTATATTTTGTTTTACAAACTAATATTAACAAGTTTAGGAATGCCAGAGAAATAGCTAGCGTTCTTTAGGAAAGTGACAACTAGTGGAACACAGTTCAAAACACTCCTGTAGTGTAGGGACATTCAAGAGTTCCCACCTGCTGGTGTACCCTACTGTGCAAATGAAAACAAAAGAGACAGGGCAATCACTACTATGAGGAAATATGAAAATATTCAAGAGATGCTCATTCTTTGTGTCCTCTTATCATAATGATGGGTCCTCTCTTCATAACGCTAGGTCCTCTGTGAAACCAGAGGAAATAACATCACCCCATAGAAATCCAATGATACATGTGAACAGGATTCATCTGTGATGAATCTGTGTTACTGCTTACTCAGACCAACCCAAAGAAAGATGAAAGCATTAGAGAAGCCAGGCCATACTCTTGGAAGAGGAGAAAGAGTTTTGTGTGATCTTCATGACCAGTGACGTAGAGAAAGACTCTAATTAAAGAGGCTTTAAGGAGAGAAGTGAGAGGGTAATAGAACACATGTGATATAACAATTAAAGGAGGAAAACGCAGGAGGGAAAGGAAAGAAGCAGGGAGGAAAGGCAAAGAGATAAGAAGGAGGGAAGAGTGGTGAGCAAAGGGTAACCCAAACTATGCATTAAAATGTCATAAGAAAAACAACAATTTATAACTAACTAAATAATATTCATTTAAGAAAAATCAAGACAAAAAGAAAATGTAACAATCTCTTTGTGTTTTAAATAAAGCCCTCCTCTTTTTATTGTCAGCCAATTAAAAACACAGTAAATGCCCACTGCTTTTCTATTGAACTTAATGTAAGGAGCTTATGTCCCCTTTGAAGAAGCTCCCTTTGCAGTGTGATTGTGACTGGGAGGGATGATCAGTCATAAGCTAGTCAATTTTTATAATGATAGCAGAGGGAATAAAAAGACAATAACTTCTGTCTGTAAAGTCAAGTGATATTGGCATTTAGTCTCTGTGGGATAGTCCAGACTTAACAGAGTAGGAGCCTGGTCCCAGTACAAGAACCAGACTGGCCGATGGAAGGAGCAGTCTTATGGACCACGTCTTCAACTAAGAGAAGCTCGGAGTAAAAGTTCTCGGTTATGCCTACATGCATGCTGGTCCATAAACCGTAGAACAGTGACCTAGCCCATGTGAATCGGGAGAATGAACACAATCTATGATGTTTCTGTATAACACCCAGTGTCATCTGCATCCCATGGCATTTCTCCCATGTGAAAGATGAGTGGTTTAAGTGAGTATATAGCTGCGTAAACACATTGTAAAATCTAGGTGAGGGCTAAGGAGAGGAATCAGTAGTTGAGACTACTCATTGCTTTGGCAGGAGATCCAAGATTGGTCCCTAGCACCCATATTGTAGCCAACAACCTCCTATAGCTCCAGTTCCTGGGCATTTGGCATACTTTTGTACCTTTTTGGGTACAAGCATGGCACACATAGTGTATGACATGGAGTCATACACTAATACACATAAAAAATAAATAAATAATACCAAGATGTTAGAGGGGTGTGTCAAGTATTAAGTCTTGGTGGATGTCCACAGAAATCCTCTGAACTATTTCCATCCTTTCTAATGGAAATAGAATGTCTAAGTGGGTTATATAATCTTCATGTAAGAAGAAGCTATCTTTAAGAATACTTGCCAACATATGTGAGGCCCTGGGTTTTATCCCCAGCACTAAAATAAAATAAAAATAATCATAACTGAAAACAATAAACCCCAACAACAAAAAAAGAAAGAAAAGAAATCTCCCAGTTAATTCTCACATTATAGTTTTTGAGTGAAGAATATTCTAAAAATTCAAGGAAGGACATAGTTGCGTGAAAATTAGCCAATAGTGTTTTGATAAAAGAAAAAAGATTAATTCCATAACCATTCCTTTTTGCCTATGCTGAAGTTACCAACACTTTCTGTTCCATTCAGCTCATCTTGCCAACTTGGTCAATGTGTGACATTTAATGAAAGCTAGCCCCAGCAAGAGTTCTTAGCAGCAGGGAGTGGGACACTCTGACTCACAGTCAATTTTCAGGGAGACTGAGATGAGATATGGCATGTAAGCCACACCATTCATAGAGAATGCTACACAGCTGCTTCCACAGGAAGGCTTTTTGTCAAGAAAGTCCATAAATAGCCATAAACAACAGTATTGTCTGTAGTGTGGCCCACAAAGTAGAAAATGCCAAATGAAATCATTGTGCAGTCCCTAGATTGTATTTCACCTGTATTCAATTTTAAATCTGACCTCTTCCAACACTCCTTTTTCCTTCTGGGTTTACATGAATCTCTCCTTTCATAGGAATGGTACACAGTAGGAAAGGCAAGAGCATTTTTACAAGGTTAACACTCACGCAGACAGGAGCACAGTGTTGAAGACATTTGCTAGCACTGTTTTAAAGATAATGTCTTTCTATGTAGCTCAGGATGGCCTCAAATTCCAAACGCTCCCACATCTCATATGCTAATTTACAGAAATGCCTCACTATTTCCAGCTTCTCTTTACATGTTTATGAAATAAATTTTAAGTTTCATGAAAACCTACTCTTTAAATGGTAAAAGCAATTTTGATTTCTTTAACCTAATAGTTGAATATATTCATTTCTGGGCTGCTTGGATATTTGTCTTCCTGTCTTCAACACCTGCTCTCATTTAAGCTGCAATTTGCTAATTTCTGAAAGCTGTCTGCATGGCCAAAAATGAATATTTCTGCTTCCTTATTACTTAAAATACATCATTTTTTTAAAAATATGCTTTACTACAATGAAAGGTTAAGAGATGGCCACTGGATTGAAACAAGTAGCATAATGGACACTGAAGTATACATTTTGATTATAGTAATAAATTATTTTAAAGTAATCACACAGACCTTCACCCACTACACAGTACACACCACACACACACACACACACACACACACACACACACAAACACATGAGTGCAGGTGGAATCTCACACACTATCTGGAAGGAAAACGATTACCTATCAGAAGCCCTGTCTGCTCCCAAGAAGTGCACACCATTATGTAACAGACCTACTTTTGTTTAATGCTGATTGAAGGTCTATCAGGCACGTTGTATCATGGTTTATAAGCCAATAAAATGGATTAATGTTTAGTGGTACCATGGTAATCAGACTCCATAGAGGCAAGAACAGAATGTGCAGCGATAATGCCATGGGAAGGACTGACAAAGGGTAAGGAAACACATGTCTCTTCCCACCTCCATCTCCTAGGAGCACATCATAAGTGGCCTCAGAGGAACACACATTGCCAATACTTCAGTGATTTTGTGTTAGGCACGAGGGCTAGGTAACACTTTTTCTTCTAGCGGGATTGAGCCATAGGAAAGTAATTATATCTCCTTTCTAAACTAGAGGGAGAGTAAAAACTCAATATATTAGTAAAGTAAAAGTGTTAAAAGAATATTAAATAAATACTTAGACTTTAAATAAGTTTTGCTTCAGTGCTTCATCCCTAGACTATTTCCATATAATAGATAAACTACAACTTTATTGTCACCTTCTTAAGCAGATGATCAAGTTGGGTATTGCCAAACAATACATTAGCCTGCCACTGTGTCCTTCCAGACTTGGTGGGCTCTTGTGCCACTCAGAGATTGCTGCAGACAAATACATATAACATGAATCTAAATAGAAGTCAATAAACAAATACAGAAAGTGATATACTTAGCACAGACCTTGGGTCTTACTAAGAGCAGCATCTTATTATAGACATATTCATGAGAAATCACAAACTACCACAGAGAAAAAATAAAAATCACAGTTTTAGAGGGTGAATAAGGTTTCGTAGTCTATAACAGAGTAGTGTAGCCAGATTCCATGAATGTTTCATATATTTTATTTTTACAAGTCCTAAAAGAAAAGAACATTGACATTCCCAGCACAAATAAATAAAACTTGTTGATAGAAATTGAAACATTAAATCCCAGATTGGATGGTCACAGGTTTTACACAACTATTGAATATCTGAGCAAGATTTCAGAAACATGTACAATTACTGTGAACCAGCTTTTAACTATCATCTTATAAAGTAGACTCAGTGGACTGGAAGGATGGCTAAGCAGTAAGGCCACTTGCTTTTCTTCTAATAGACCTGGGTTTGTTCTCAATATCCAGGGATGTCACAACCACCTATAATTCTAATTCTAGGTCACTCTGTGGACTATTCTATCTTCTGTGAGCACATACACAATCTTAATATACATATACACACAAATACATGAAATAATAATTTAAAATTTTATTCTTGATCAGAGGTAACATTTTTCTTGATCATTAATAAAACAGTTTAAAACAAAAGACAGGAAAATTGTTCCCAATGATGAATCTGTAGATATAATCAAATGTGATGTAAAATCTTTATTGAACAGTGAATGTGGAAAAAATCTGGGGCATTTTTAGAACAAAGAAAAATGTTGTCTTTAAGTCATGTAGTAGATGATATTATGAAATTACTGTTAAATTCCTTAGTTGTGCTACTGGTAACCATAGTTACATGTGGCAGTATCCATCTCTTTATGTAATGTTTATAGAACTAAAATGACTTAATATCCATGAAATGCAACATTCAAATATTTTAGCCCAGAGAAAGTTCCAAAAATATACATCATAGAAACATATGATCTCATTGATAAACTAGCATGGGGATGGAAGAAGATGTAGACACATCTATTTGTATACACCTGAGTACAAGTTTTTGAAAGGTAATGTTTGATCCCACAGAGAATAATGGGAAAGAAAAATAAATTCTTGTAGGAGGGTGAGTCTTGTCTGAGGTAGACTGCTTGTGCTGAGCACCTGCACTCAAGGAGTATTGCTTCTGCTTGGTTGGCCTTAGAGATAAATACTGGAAAGGGAGCAAACTGTATTTTAAAAGCTCCTATTATGACCAAATCTTTTATATTCATTAGGATTCTAAGTGATACTCTCCATTGGGTTGGGTTTATGCAGAGCATAAAGAGGGAGTTTGATTGGCAGCAATGCCAGCATCCTCCTAGTGGGCAGAAAGGAAAGAAGCAAGATGACCAATGTGGAAGGGGAATTGGGCAATAATACAGGCACAGAAGAGCTCTCACTCTGCTCAGGGAAATCTGAAGTCGCATTCCAGAGCGCTCCTCTCCTGAGGAAGACCTATGTGTATGTTCTAACATATCCAATGCCTGAAACCTGCCTCAGGCTAGAGAACCTTGGGTAATATGAATTTCTTCAGTGAAAGCACTCCCAAAAAGGTGTTTGATGGCAACCTTACTAGCTTCTGCAGGAATCCTCTGCCCTCAGTCCTGAAGGTATCAAGTCCAGACCACAAATCCTATACTATTGTCTCATATAGTGTTAATGATTTTATAGCAGTCATGTAAAATTGTTTATAATGCCTACTCATCAATTTTCTTTAATTCTTAAATAAAATGTGAGCATTGGTAGTATATTAATTATTTCAGTTTTGCTCCAAAACATAACTTATCATTACTTAGTCCATAGCATGGTGTAATGAGTACAGAAATTACCAAAATCAGAATATGTTAGCTTGAGAAAACAAACAGGTATTGGAGGCTCAAAAGCTAAGCTAAGTTAGTCCAATGGCATATGAGAATATTTAAGACTAGCCCTTTCTAAATACTCACAACTAAGTAATAAAGCAGAAGGTGGAATTCAAGCTAGGAAGATCTATAGATAATGGCTTTTTGTCTATAGGATGAGTGAAGAACAGGCAGGACCATAAAGTCCGAGCAAGAACCTTGGTAACACATTGGTCAGCACTAGAACAAGTAAAGTTTATCCCTAGACATCTTTTGTAGGCAAAGTTTGTACCATACTGTAACATTTCAAGACAAGGGTGGAATGCTTTTTTTTTTTCATTAAACATGCTGTAGCTAGGTATTCAGAATTCACAGCCTCATTCAGATGGTCCAATAGTCAGTGCTTTGAGTTACGGAGTATTCCATCCTACATCATCTTATACTTCTCCTAGAGGTAACTGTACTTCTCTCTTCTTCACCTCATCCCTTCAACTCCTTCAATGGCATGGCATGTTGTTTGAAGGTAGAGACCACACCAAAGACTGCTTCTCTTGTTGCCATTGCTAAATAAACTAGTCTTCAAATCCCTGTGGCTCAACTTACCCAGGAGACAAATTTTTCTTTTTTTTCCTCTGCATTTATTTATTTATTTTTATTGGATATATTCTTTATTTACATTTAATTTCCCTTTTCCTGGTTTCCTGCCCCCCAAAGGTCCCACATGCCTTTTTCCCTCCCACTGTTTCCCCATCCACCCCTTCCCACTTCCCTGTTCTGGTATTCCCCTACACTGGTGCATTGAGCTTTTCCAGAACCAGGGTCCACTCCTTCCTTCTTCTCGAACATCATTTGTTATGTGGATTGTGTCTTTGGTGTTCCAAGATTCTAGGCTAATATCCACTTATCAGTGAGTGCATACCATGGGTATTCATGTGAGACTGGGTTACCTCACTTAGTATGATGTTCTCCAGCTCCATCCATTTGTCTAAGAATTTCATGAATTCATTGTTTCTAATACCTGAATAATACTCCATTGTGTAGCTATACAACATTTTTTTTATCCATTCCTCCATTGAGGGACATCTGGGTTCTTTCCAGCTTCTGGCTATTATAAATAAGGCTGCTATGAAAACAGTGGAGCATGTACCCTTATTGCATGCTGGAGAATTTTCTGGGTATATGCCCAGGAGTAGTATAGAAGTATTGTGTCCATTTTTTCTGAGGAACTGCCAGACTGATGTCCAGAGTGGTTGTACCAGCTTGCAATCCCACCAGCAGTGGAGGAGTGTTCCTCTTTCTCCACATCCTCACCAACAGAATTGAACCCACACATCTATGGCCAATTGATCTTCAACAAAGGAGCTGAAACATCCAGTGGAAAAAAGATAGCCTTTTCAACAAATGGTGCTGGCTCAACTGGAGGTCAACATGCAGAAGAATGAGAATTGATCTACTCTTATCTCCTTGCACTAAGCTCAACTCCAAGTGGCTCAAGGACCTCCACATAAAACCAGACACACTAAAACTAATAGCAAAGAAACTGGGGAAGACCCTTGAGGACATTGGTTCAGAGGGAAAGATCCTGAACAGAACACCAATAGCTTATGCTCTAAGATCAAGAATAGACAAATGGGACCTCATAAAATTACAAAGTTTCTATAAGGCAAAAGACACTTTCAAAAGGATAAATCAGCAACCAACAAATTGGGAAAAGATCTTCACCAACCCTACATCTGACAGAGGGCTAATATCCAATGTATACAAAGAACTCAAGAAGTTAGACCCTAGAAAACCAAATAACCCTATCAAATTTTTCATCTTTATCCTTTGAGAAAAATATGCATTCTATATTACTGTAAAGAAGCAAATATTGGGTCTCAAGCGATGGCTCAGCTGTTAAAAGCATGTAGTGTTTTTGCAAAAGACTAGAGTTTCAGTTTCAGCACTCACACTGGACAGCTCATAACCACTTATAACTTCATCTTAGTGCAGCTAGTGTCCTCCTTTGGCTCGCAGTGGGCACCTATGGGCAACTGCCCACAATCACTTATAGTCATACATACATTCACATAGTAATAGTAATAGTAATAGTAATAGTAATAGTAATAGTAATAGTAATAGTAATAGTAATGATAATAATGAAAAAATTAGGCTTTTCCCACTGCAGGGCTAAGGCTCCTTTCAACATCTCATTTGGCATCCGTAAAGCCAATCAATCTCTACTTCCAAATTGCCTAATGTTTCATATAATTGCTAAATTTTATATATGAGTTACATAACTGCTCATATTCTTACTATAAATTACTGAACTATATGTAAGATGTACACATTCTACACATTGCAAAGGATAAGAATTTTCTGTAAGTTCCTTAAGATATACTTATGAGTTGTTTGTTTTTTTAAAGCACTGGCAACTATATCGTTAAAAAATGAAAATTTAAACAAGTCTATAGCCTACATTTTAATTAAATAAGGTTTTAGTTCAACGTGGACATGGGTAGTGAAATGATCTTTGGACAAAAGATGTGAACTTTATCCTAGCTTTGCCTCCAAATACTACCTATGGGCCAGAGATCCTCAGAAAAATAGATTTTCAATTACTATGCCCAGAAGATATTCAATTTAGGAACCAAATATTTGTAAGTATATTTCGATCATAAAAAGAATAAATTTCATTCACTGCGGTGGTTACAACTGTCCCTTCCTTACTATTTTTTAATTGGAATCCCTACATAGTTCTTCCAAAAATACTTCATAAAGTTTTCTTACTGATATCTCTACCCCTGGTGTCATGAATCATGGTGGGAAGGTAGACAAGATAAATGAAAGCATAAACACAATGACAGTTGCTAGTTATATTATGTCCTATGAGTAAAGAAAATATGTTTCTAGAGGAGACAACAACCAGAAGAGAAAATAGTAATGAGGTTATGGAGAGTTTATCAGATAAAATGAGTGTACAGAAATTGAACCCAACAAAAGGAGTTAGGGTAACAGTATATAAAAAAATGACTTTTGCTAAAAACAATTGACTCTTCATTTGAGCTCAAAAGGAAACCAAAGCAAAGTACAACTTATCTAAAAGCCTATAGTGATTGTCCTCAACTTGCAGTTACCTTGGCTTCCAGGGACAGTAAGATAAATCTTTGTGGCAGGGGACACAAAGGGACAAGGGATGAAACCACAACCACAGATGGATGAAGGATGGAATAGTCCTCTAATAGAAGCAAGGATCCCTGATAGTGAGGCATAACAATGCAGACTAGCTTGCCTCCTATGCAATTAAATGTTTTTGGAATATCTTTATTGGACCAGTATTGAGTCAAGGAACCAGGCCCTAATATTGCCTCATTATATAAACCTCTTCCCTACCCCTGAGTTCCTTGTTACTCACCTTAAGTCCTTTCTCAGTGCCAATACATGAATCTACTTATACTACATTCTTACTGTCCCAAAGTAATGGACACTCCTTTCTTTGATTTTTACCATTCCTTGACCTTTTAACTAAGACAGTAGGGATAATACATTGAGCTTAGTTTGGGGGACATTCTGGAACTGGGCCTTTCTCCTAAAACTTCAGTAACAAATTTATAAGCTAGTGAAAAAAATCCATGCAATAAGTACATTTTTTAAACAACATCAGTGGATATGGGAAATTTCAGAAGGCTTCCCCTCTAGATGAAGAACTAGCAGCAACTAGTGGCTACTGAGAGACTTCTCCTGCGATGAGCTAATTGATAGATTATCCAATCCCAAAGAATCAGCCCTAAACATAGGCATATAGGCAATACTAAAGGAATTGAACAATCATATTTATAAATATATATCATATTATATTTGCTATATATATGTATAAAATTTACAAATATATGGTATATATATGTAGAACTAAATAAAAAGAAGCCATTAATTTAACAGGGAGTTATGGAGTGGATATAGGAGCAGCTGGACAGAGGAAAGAGAGGAAAATTATATAAATATAATATCTACATATGAAATTCTCAAAAAAAAAGAAAAAGATAATTCTGGGCAAAGGGAATGCCACCTTACTCAAAGCCCTTTGCTTCAACTGAGCATGGAGGAGCAAGAACTCAATTCTGGACAAATGTGAGGAAAACTAGCTAGGTGTAGGGATGTAGCCATGTCAGATGGTTCGGGGTTATGGAGTCTTTGAAGCAGGCTGCAAAGGAGCCCCCTTGGTCTCATTTGTAACTCTCTCAAAGACTACTCTAGTGGCTCTGTAGAACAGTTTGAAGAAATGCAAACCCACACGCAGCAAAGTCAGATATACCCCAGAGAAAGTGCTAGGCACCCCATAACACGTGATCAGGAGATGGAAGATGAAGACATTAAAATTTTAAAATTTGTAAATGGTAACCACTGTCCTATGTGCTTCAATGGTATTATATAGATAAATAGATTTAGCTCTAAGAGGGTCAGCACAGAGAAAGAAATAAAAGGAATATTTTGCAAGTAATATTAGCCAACGCCATAGTGAGTACACAGAATTCATAAATATGGAGGCACCCTGAGAATGAGACAGAAGGGCTCTGGTTTTTCAAATAGATAGAGGCAGTTGGTCATAACCAAAGGAAAATTAATGCGTGAGCAAGTTTCAAAGGAAGCCCTTCATCCTGACCCTGCAGAAGATGCCAATTTGCTTGGCTCAGCAGCCTGGTGGGGATGGGGAAAATGAGGGTCCTATGAAAGGATCTATTTACATGAATGTGAAGGTATCTTTCTCAGAATTTTCTACAGGCTCTAAGGTATTCATCTGGCATCACACAGACACCATCTAATACATTGTAGAGGAGAGTTTCCAATTCTGTCTTCTCCATAATACAGATGTGTGATGCTTCTACAAGCCAAAGGCATGTAGAAAATTTAAATCTAAAATTATGTTTCCAGATACCTTCTTCCATCTTTGTTTGAATTATATTTAAGTTTGACTTGCTTTAATGTCAAGACTCAGATAAAACAATGCACCATTGGTTCATAACTTTCTTCTTTAAGTTGTAAGCAATGTGTCAAAGGGCCAAAATGTTGTCCTGTAGAAATTAATAGAGGGTCCACATGTTTGTTAACCAGTTTCTTTTCTTTTTCCTCCATTTTTGTAGCTTCAAAAGGAGTTGACATTTTAAAACATTCATTGTTAGTTTTAAAATATTTTAAAGGTGATTAAAACTGCCAAAATTATGTGTAGGGTTTCTATAAAGTTAAAGTCTCTCTGTCTCTGTCTCTCTGTCTCTGTCTCTCTGTCTCTCTGTCTCTTTCTGTGTGTGTGTGTGTGTGTGTGTGTGTGTGTGTGTTGCCCAACAATGATCCTGAGGATCATTTGATTGTGATCAAAGCTTGAATGCCTCAATGAGTTGTCTTGGCAGTACCTCCAATTTTCCCATTGAGAGAAGACAATAAGTTGCTATTGAAAACAAGGCACACATCCTGCCAAAGTAGGCTAAATGTTGTTTTGTGGCTTCTAGCTGCTGGAAGGTGTCACCACTGCTAATTGTGTTTCATTGCTTCATGAGTATACAAAAGATGGATTAGAAGTAAAAGGGATTATTCTCAGAGCAACACAGTCCACTTCATCCTTCAACCAGATTAGGACATACAGTTATTTAAGAGATGTGAACTTGATAGGAACTCCATGCTGTTTTGCCTTTTGCAGACTACTTTCCAACATTTTCTTAGATAAGAAGGAACTAAAGACTGAAAGTGGAATTTCTTTCTAGGTGAGGACTGCTCAAGAGGCCATTCTCTCTCAATATCAATTTGTATCCCCGCCCAAGTAGTTGACACAGTCAGGGAGGAGCAGATAATAGCAAGCTCAATAAACATAATTATTGAAGAATTGTGTATTATACTCTAGTCTCTGTCTCCTCTGTCTCTGTCTCTCTCTATGTCTCTCATTTTCTCTCTGTCTGTCTGTCTGTCTCTCTCTCTCACACACACACATATATAAATATACCCTTACACCTAGTACATACACATTGTTGGATGTGAATGGTAATGCTTACTGAAAGCTTAGAATAGTATTTTCTAGACTTGTTTGGAAGTTTTTCAGTAGACCATGCAACCTAAATGGAGATCTTTAAGAAGAATGAAGGATAAGGTGAGGAGGATGTGAGAATATTCTAGGACAGTCACAGATTATAAGCAAAGGACCCATGGTCAAAGAGAGCACAGATCCTGGAGAGCTGATGGAAACCAATACAGCTTATCATAGGTAGATTGGTAACCTACAAAACTGATGTGAATGAATAACTTTGAATTTTGTATGGATTTACAAAACAAAGGAACACCCTCTCATTAAAAAGACAAACACTGAAGGAGACATACACTGATTGGCAAGTACCAGGATGCAAGATAAATTAATATCACACCCTGTCTGATTGTCTCATTCTGTTCCTCGATGATTCTCACAAAATACTGTGATTTCTTCCCTATTACATATTATTACTTGCTTCATTTTTATAAGGACTAAACACCAGCTCAAGAAGGTGACATAAAAATGGTGGAGGTGGCCGGGTAGTGGTAGCGCATGCCTTTAATCCCAGCACTTGGGAGGCAGAGGCTGGCAGATTTCTGAGTTCGAGGCCAGCCCGATCTACAGAGTGAGTTCCAGGACAGCCAGGGCTACACAGAGAAACCCTGTCTTGAAAAACCCCCCAAAAATGGTCGAGGTAAAAGCAAGTGCAAACCCATCCATGCTGTTATAAGCCTATTTTTATGACTCTTAACTGAACAGGTTTTCTAGAATGCATTCACTCATTTTTTTAGCTGCTATTCACTGAGCCCTTGCTGTGATCCAATGAGTTGGAAGAGATGGTTTGTATTTACAGAGACTAAGAAAATGCTTAATAAAGGTATTCATAATGAATAATCACAAGAATGATGGATGAAATAAAAATTGGCATGAATTAGAACTGAGAATCAGTAATGACTGCCAAAAGATGTGAATGGGAAACACAGGTGGCCAGTAAAATGCCATGGGAAGAGCAAGCAAAGGGAGGCGGGGTTTGGGGGTGAGGGTGGGGTAGGAGGGGTGGGGGATGGGGAGGTCATCAGAGGCAAGGACCCAAGACAGACAGGACACAGCTCACTCAAGGGACTTGAAAAAGCAGAAAGAGGTTTCCGGACCTGGTAGGGAATTTTTTGTCTCCATCTGAAGTGTGACAGAAGTTGAGCAACCATATTTGAAGAGACATCATGGCTGCCAGCCCCCAAGATATCTAAGATGAACAAGACTTGGGAAAGGCCCTGACTCTAAGGTCTTTCAAGGAGTCTAGGAGGGACCTGCAAAGATGCTCCGTTGGTAAAAGTTCTTGCTGCATAACCCTTAGGAATGGAGTATATATCAGAGTCTCCATTTGGTGAGTAGGGCATCCTGTTCATACCTATAACCCTAGCTCCAAGTAAAATGAAGATTAGGTTGTTTGCCCCCCTGACTTAATGAGAAAGTACAAACTTCAGCTTTGTGGAGAATACCTGTTACAAAAGAAAAACACCAAGAGCAATACAGAAGAACACTAGGCAATCTCTTCTGTCCTTTGCACACACAGCATTCACATGTGCACATAGCACATCTGCATACATATATACAAATAGATAAATGTCTTAGCTTGGGTTTCTAGTGCTGTGATAAAATAACACAGCCAAATACAACTTGGAGGGGGGAATATTTACTTCTCACAGCTTGGAGTTCATTGTGAAGGGAAGTTGGGGTAGGAACTCAAGGCACAAATCTATAGGCAAGAACTGAAGCAGGAAATATAGAAGAACACTACTTCCTGGCTTATTCCTTATGGCTTGCTCAATTTACATTCTTTTTGTTGTTGTTGTTGTTTTGTTTTTTGTTTTGTTTTTATTAGATAGTTGCTTTATTTACATTTTGAATATTATCCCTTTCCTCATTTCCCTTAAAAAAATCCCATTCCCCTCCCCCTGCTCACAAACCCATCTGCTCTTACTTTCCTATTCTACCATTCCCCTACATTGGGGCATCTAGCCTTCATAGGACCAATGGCCTTTCCTCTCTTTGATGTCTAAAAAGGCCATCCTCTGCTACATATGTAGCAGAAGCCATGGGTCTCTCCATATGTACTCTTTGGTGGGTGGTTTAGTGCCTGGCAGCTATGGGGGTACTGGTTGGCTCATATTGTTATTCCTCCTATAGGGCTGCAACATCTTCAGCTCCTTGAGCTCCTTGGATCCTTTCTCTGTTTACATTACTAAATATCTCAAGACAACCTTGCCCTGGGTGCCACCATCCACAATGGGCTGAGGGTTCCCACATCAAGCATTAATCAGGAAGACATTCAAAACTTCTCACAGACATTCTTACAATCTTATGCAAGCATTTTCTCAGTTGAATTTCCCTAGTTGCATTATGTAACAATTCAGGTACAAAGTGAAAAAAAATGAGTCTTAGGGCCAGGTGTGGTGGCACACGCCTTTAATCCCAGCACTTGGGAGGCAGAGGCAGAGGCAGACGGATTTCTGAGTTCGAGGCCAGCCTGGTCTACAAAGTGAGTTTCAGGACAGCCAGGGCTACACAGAGAAACCCTGTCTCGAAAAACAAACAAAAATTGAGTCTTAGAAAGGCAAGATAGAGACCTAAAGCACTCAACTCTACTCCGTGGCTGGCCAGGCCCATTTTCTCTCACTGTACCTTTAGGGGGATGGGTAACCAACCTCTGTCATACCTTAGTGTGCCCACATTTCCAAAGATTTGCTTACAGAAACCAACTGCATGACTTCCTTTGAAATTCCCAAGGCAACTTTTTTGGGGCCTAAAGTACTTCATAGCTGTGGACTTCAATGGGCATGTGGAATATCAGAGTGTGCAGAATCCTCAGAAGAGCAATGTCTAATGGCTTGGTGAAAGTTGTTGATGTCACTGAAGCCCTTTACCTGTCATCTAGAGATGGCATCTGGCACATTAACAAATTTGTGGTATGATATTCTGAACAGTTAGGCCCACAGCAAGGGCCTGTAGCTCCATCTACAAGAAATGTCACCTCCCTAGACAGTATACAAATTCACAGGGCATGGAATATATGCAATATAGAGGTTGGAGGGCAAGAGAGGAGAGAGATGACCCAAATGAATGCACAATTATCGACAAAAATAATGCGCAGGCCTAATGAGGTGACAAAAGCAAGCTGGGTTTATCAATGACCAAAATTCCCAAGTTCAACTGAAAGCTATTGCCAATGGCTTTGAGGGCAAAGAGAAGATCACACATTGTTTTGGTAAGAACCTCACACTGACCTCTTGCAATAATGTTCCTGAGTTTAACTGTGGTAAGTACTCTACTCCAAATTTAAAGCACATGGAATATACATGAAGAATGCTAGGGGCACTTGGTCTTTAACCCTTTTCCTGGCATCTATAGTTTCATTTACTTCTAGTTTTTATTTATGTTCCTTAGAACTCTAATGAGGACTTGGAAGCTCATCCAGCTTGGGCAGCTATGCACTTAGGAAAATGGAGGAGCTCCCTGTGTCTTTAGAGAGAGAATGCACTAAGCTTAGGTCTTATGTTTTCAAAACCCACTGATTGACTTGCATAGTAACACGGAATATCTTTGCTATCATGCCCAAGATATTTCCCAGACTTTTTGCATCATAACGCAGAATGGGATGGATTCTGCCTCCTGTAGAAAAGGCTGTTAGGTTCCATCTGCAGGAATGTGGCTGGAGATTGATAGAGAACTGATGAAATCTGACAGAAGTGTGTCTCTCCAGGCTGATGGTAGGGGAAATGCTTTGCCCTTTGTATGTTAAATCACTGCCAGGCAGAGACCTAACATTTTTGTGCTCTCAAACCATCAGGAGGGGTAAATAACCCTTTTGGTAGCACAATACTGCACACAGTGATAGCATTGGATACATGAAAGAATGACACTCTTGGTTCACATTAGAAGTTGAACATGTTTTAAAACAAAACTGAGAGTTAGGACTCAGATAAGAGAGACAAATTCTGTGGACATTAGTAGATATCTGGGTGTATGCCTAAGTGTTTGTTTCTTTACTTGTGTATGGTTAAACAGCTTGCATGCATGTGAGTATACATGTGTGTGCACGTGTGTGTGTATATATGTGTGTATATATATTTTCTTATAAGCATGTGTATGCATATGTTTCTATGTATTAAAGTGTGTTTATATATGTATGCATGTATGGGTACATATGTATATTTATGTTTAAGTTTGTCTGTATGCATATGTAAGTATATGTATGTGCTGTGTGCATGTGTGTTTGGATATTTGTAAATGTGACTTCACATGTATCCATGTATTTGTGTTTCTGTGTTGTATGTTTGTGCTTTTGAATATGCGAATATGTGCCTATGTATATATTTGTATGTACATGAAACTAGTACGTCATGTGTGTTTGTATGCACATGGATGAAAGCATGTATATATGTGCATGAATGTGTTCAGTAATGTGTTTGCCTATTCATGTGTTCATGTACTTGTATATGTGCATATGTGAGGACATGTATGTATATATGAGTGTGTGCATAGATTGTGCACATTTCTTACTTACTAGAGCTTTCTTACTTACTACTTCACTTTCTTACTAGAGCTGAAGCAGCTTGCCCACAGTTACCATTAACAACTGAATAGCAAGCGCTAAGGTCAGTTCTAACAACAAAACACTTCTTTCCTTTAAATAAACATACTAAAAGGTGAAATCCCTTACCCACTTAAAAAAAAAAAAAGTCTTTCACCCATTTCATTCTAAAACCTCTGTCCCCTTGCCAGGCATGTGGCTTTGTTTGTTTATTGACTATTTGGCCACTTTAACTCTGCCATCAGTGGTACAAGTGTTAAAGATTGAAAAAATCCTATATTGACTGCCAAAAGTTCATTTCAGCTTTGTCCCATGAATACTTCAAATATCTGCCAGGTAATGCTGTTCGGTCTTCATGGGGATAGAATTAAGGAGCATTTTCATTTCTATCATACAAACTCTGGCTGGAGAGAAGCATTTGAAGGTTCTCCAGCCACTTGAAGACTCCTGTAAAGCTCGTTTATTCCTCATCACAGCCAACAACTGCAAACACACAAAATTGACTGTTTCTTCGCAAAAATAGTCAATGACAGATGAGATAGGGATTTGAGTAGACTCCCAAACAAACTAGAAGCCAATTTAATACAATCCTTTCAAAACAAGCTGTTATTCATTGGATTCTACATAAAACACAGTCATGTCAAGATGTATTAAGAATGTAAGGAAAAAAGAACTGGAAAGAAAGTAGGCTGTTTGCTATATTAACCAATAAATCAGACTGACACTGCCATTATTATTGAGTGTTCATTACCTGCTTGGCATTCTTCTGTATCATTCCCGTGGCCATATCATTTGAGCCTAGCAACAGTCTTATGACACAACAACCACAATCTTCACACCAGTAATGAGAGAACTAATATATATACTCATCATGGAAAACATGATGAATAACATGGACTAGGAAAGCCAACAACAATGATGGATGCTAAAGAAATTCGACACATGAAATCTCTGGTTCAAAGGCAGAAGATTTCCATTAAACAGAATTTAATGAGTTCACACTCAATGATAGGCATTTTGTGGCTTATCTAGTTAGTCCTACCTAAAAATGGTATTTGTTTTTAAATAATCAACATTGGTGTCAATGATGTGCCTTGCAAACCACAAGATAAATAGAAAGATCCAATGATGTATATAGTAACCACTGCCAACAATCAGTTTCTCTCTCTCTCTCTCTCTCTCTCTCTCTCTCTCTCTCTCTCTCTCTCTCCCTCCTCTCCCCATCTCTCTCCACTCCCCCTCTTTCCCCTTTCTCCACTCTCTCAACCAGTTTTCTCTCCCCTCTCTCCCCTCTCTCCAACAGTTCTCTCTTCCTTCTCTCCCGCTCTCTCTAACTCCTCTCTCTCTCTCTCTCTCTCTCTCTCTCTCTCTCTCTCTCTCTCTCTCTCTCTCTCCCACACACACACACACACACACAGGGGAGGTGAAAATGATTTATTAATACATAGATATTGAATTTAGTTTAGGAAAATGACTGATAATTATATAGAGAGTACAATCAATGTACAATCTATCTCATATATGCTAAAGTTTTCTCATGGTAATGACTGCAAGGAGGTGGGCACTGGTAATTGATATTGAGACTGTGGAAGACAGTAGCTGCAGACCTCTGAAGAAGTTACAGGTATGCAGCTTTTATGTATTTCCCTTCAGCTTGGCTCAGCAAGGTGGGCCTTACTTGTGCCCCAAGTGTTTCCTGTGATACAAATCCTTATGTGCAAAATGATGTAGTACTCAAGGTGTTTCTAATGTAATTCATTCTGTAATACATTTGCATTTTCTTTTCTCCTCTACCTTTTAATGTTTTGAGCATTAAAATACCTGCAAATTTTCTTTCATTTGTATTAAGAATTTCTTATGTTTATATAAAATGTTTTGCTCAAATTTGCATGTGTAATGCCCATTTTCTCCCATCCAATTTCTCCCTTTTGTCCATACAACATTTCTTCCCTATTTCGTGAGTTGTTTTTTAAGCTCATGGAGCCTATTGATGTAGTTATAGAATCACCTTCTGGAGCATAGGCAGGCTCTCAATGCTGCATCCCTGAAGAAAAGTGGCTCTCCCAGCAGTCATCCAGTGACAATCAGTTAGAATGAAATTTCACAACCATCTCCCTCATCCATACTGGCATTTCATTTGGCTTGTGCTGGTCATATGCATGAAGTTACAATGCCTAGGTGTTCACATTTGCAATGGCCTTGAATTTGCATGTTCAAAGCAAGCATTGGGGCACAATGACTGCACTAAATAAACAAGAGAATACAACCTGAACAATATATGAGCGAAGGCAGCTCAGTTGACTACGAAGATGGGGAAAGTTGTATGTAGAAGGGACAAGACTGAACATCAGATAGGATGTAACAGGAAGGCAGAGGCCATTTCAAGAGGAAGAGTTAAGCAGATACCAACACAGAGTGGGAAAAGGGTTATAATGAAGCTCTATATTATCTTGTCATTGAATATTTATTTATACACTCTATGATTAATTGACAAATAAAATTACGCATGTTTGTTATCCACAGCATGTTTTGACAGGTCTGCTTTTTGGAATGGCTAAATCAAGCTAATTAAGTTATATTACCTCACACATATCTTTTTTTGTGGTGAAAAACAAAACTGAGGATTTTCTGTCAACAGTTTGTAAGTACAGAATACATGGCTATTAACTACAGTCACCGCATCATAAAGAAAATGTGATTTCTTTGCTTATGCTATTATAATTCAGCTTCAGATGGGAAAGTATGTGTCTGTCATGCTAGAAACCCAGTATCTGAGCCAGAGCAGGCACACAGCAGTACCTCAGTGAAATGGTATTCTTGACATGGTCTTGCAAAATATGCCTCACATACAGTAGATCTAAAAATATATATAACTGTGAATTTCTGGCATATAATTATCATGTATTTCCTATGTCAGTATCTTGATACCAGTAAATTGCTCCCAACTCTTTTTCTAATAAAGTACTGTTAATGAAGACTCACATGTATAAATACATTGCTGTTTGTTTTGCAATTGTCACTGAAGATAATAGCAGTGATAATGATACCATTTTGAGGAATCACCAAATCTGAAAATTGTGTTTTCTCAATGGCTATGATCTTTGTTCCTCGGCAAAGCCCTTTATTTCCTCTACTATCTTTGCATTTTTTGAAGCATATTAGGACTGTCATAATTCCCAGAGCTGCACGTCTGTTGTGAGCCTTGCAGCTCTTCACAGCTTGCTTCAAAACCTCCCAAGCTTGTCTTCAAATACACTGGCTGGAAAACTTTGACAAAGCAGCTGGCAACTCTATCATGTTGTAGAGCTGTTGCTTCCAAATTCCCTGCTGGAGGTGGGAAGGGAGCTGTAGCACTCAAGAAGATACAGGTTCTGAAGTTACCCAGGAGACTCAGATAGTTAGGAGATCCATAGAGCCATTCCCAAAATTACATAGGGAAAGAGATGCTCCCTTAGGTGGAGCTGTAAGCAGTACAGGAAGCTAGACAGGATATGTGAGCCATGCTAAACATGCTTTTCAACAATGTTCCTATAGGTACTCCACGAAATTGTCTGACTTACAAAGGTAGACCTGGTGGAATCTTTTATTTGTACTGTCCTTGGTATCCTACTGAATAAATTGTGAATAAATGTTAACTCACATCCCCTCCCCCCAGGGGGGCCTCCATAGTTCATGAGTAGAGGAAGTATTTTGTGTATAGAAAACAGCATAGCAATTCTATGACAATTTTTCCTTTCCTGGAGAAACACAAAGCTTTGATTAAAATGACATTTCCATGTGATCAGTGGGAGATACTGAGCTTCCGTTAAAGACAGATTGAACACTGAAAGTTTTCCAAATTCTAAACATATCAAAAACAAGAAGGCAACTAATAGTCCTATGCTAATTTCTGGAGTAATGAAGACATTTCATGGTATGTCTCCATATCTTTCTGTAACTATTAGAACTAAGAAAGAAGAAATACAGAGTATATCCGCTGAACTTTGCCTGGTGCTGAGCTATCACTAAACCTGTGCATTGCAGTCACACATACTCTTAGCTATATTTCTGTCTGAATAGGCAGGAAAACCATTGATTCTTATAGTTATACAATCCTAATACCACATATGTCCTTAAGTATAAAATATCTGAAAGTGTCTACAGAAGAAACATTTTCCCAAGATCCCTTCCATGACAAACTAACATGGCATAAGGTAAGTACTATCAGCAGAGACTCTACTGGCTCATTAAGTTCTAGGGTCCTGAGAGTTTTCCTCTTCTCATTACTAGCTTTATCCCCATCTTATGAGGTAGGAGCTGCTATTACTTTATTGTAAAGTAGAAAAGCTAAAAGATGAAGAGATCTCATATAATAATAGGTGCCAAAGCTGGGTTTTCAAAGTTTATTTAGATTGATGCTATATATATTAAAGTGGATATCCTAAGGGTGTTAGTGTTAGTCTCCAAGGGTTAAGCCACTTTGGACAATATGAAGGAAGTTTTTTCCTTTACTAGGCAGAAGATCAGATAGCTAAGGTTGGATTAAGCTAAAGAGAGAAGAGTTCCTGGGAAGGGATTTTAGCTAACCATAGTTTCTAACTCATTTCTTTGGATAAGTTAATTAGGTAGTTATAAGAAACTGGTATAAACTATCCAAAGGTAAAAAGAATAGTGCATTATATGATAAAAATCATGTGAACTAAAGACCAACATTACATTAAAAGTGTTGCAAATTATGTTGCTAAAGCATGTGCTAAATGACATCAAAATGAAATGCTAGCAAATCCTTTTTGCTAGGGTGTCCACAACTTGCTTTGTTTACTGAAATTTCATGGGATTTATCTCTTTAGATCTGCATATGTGGAATAGGTATAGCCCGAAAATTCTTATAGATAAGCCTCTTTACTGTTTATGTAACATTTTTTTCAGGACTAGAGATAGAACCCAGAACTTTGAGCTAGGTGCAAAGTTCTCATGGATTTTTTGAACATAAATACCCAAATGTTGGTTAGACCTGATTGAAAAAATATATGTGTGTGGAATGGCTGTGTGATCATGCCATATAATAGAGAAAAGAGGTGTCAAGTAACTGAGTCTATCTGCTATATGTTTATGTAGTATCTTATACTTTTTTTCTTTTTCTTTTTGCTTTTTTTTTGAGATAGGGTTTCTCTGTGTAGTCCTGGGACTCACTCTGTAGACTAGGCTGTTCTTAAACTCAGAAATCCACCTGCTTCTGCCTCCCAAGTGCTGGGATAAAAGGAGTGCACCACCACTGCCTGACTACCTTACTTTGTTTATTAGGTAAAAAATGATGCCATCAGAAAGGATCTAACTTCATGGAAACTATAATAAAGATATAGATAGTATAAAGTCAAATGAGTAAGAATGTAATTTAAAACAGAGATTGATTCTATACAGGAAACTGACTTTGGAGAAGGTATAAGTAAAAATGCAATGGGGAAGAACATTCTGGGAAGAACATCTGAAGAGGAAATGAAGAAACAGGCTAGGCAGAAACAAACAAACTTTGATGCAAAGAACTTGTACAAAGATTCCATAGTTGAATGAACAAGGTCTATGTGAGATGTGAAAGACATTCCACAATGGTAGATAGTTAGGAAATTGAAACTCTCAGAAGAATCAGGAAATAGAATGAAATTCATCTGAAAAAGCAGTCAAGTACAACTCATGTATAATCATGTAGACACCTAATGGAGTCTAAGATGGAAGTAGGGGTCGTGGTCCACCATGATCCAATTCATTGCCAAGGACCTAGAGGTTGTACTGATGCAAAAGACAAAACTCACCAGCTTCCCAGTCTAACCTAGCCTTTAGAACCCATGCATAAGTCAAACATATCTAATTTCTAAAGAGCTCTAGGTTATAGGAAGATACATCATAGTCATAAAAGTGCTGGAACACAGAAATATGGTTGAGGCTCAATTCTTCCAAACAATGTAACTTCGTATGCTCTTAGGCAATCACACTTTCACTAAGACAATGAATCAAGTATTAGATAGTAAATGATTGCTTATTCTAGTGGAATACCCCAGAAAGCACAAAGTTATAGTAATGGGGTATGGGTACCACCCAAAGGATAAGTAGCATGAGGGTGGAATAAGGTATTAAAATCCAGTTATCAATTTATCAATAAGAGAACAGTAGAAAAGCCATATCTAGATGCTTGTGTCTTGACTTTTATATTTTAAAAGCATATATAAGCCAAAAAAAGTCTTACTTTCCAGGAAAACTGAATCAGGACTCTGTTAAGTTTGGCAAAGATGCATTGGGTTACAAAAGTGATACAAAAGAATGATTCATGAACTGAAATAATTTTTAAATAAAGGTCTCAGAATCTCTGCATAGCAAATCATACACTTAACTTTTTGTTTTGAGGCTTAAAATAATAGACAACTTTTATTCAAGATTACGAGATTCTTGTGGTAATCTATAATTCATGTTTTTCTATCATTGTCACTAAAAGTAATTCAAATCTGATTAAAAGTCTACCCTGAGCATTATCCTGTAAGATCTCTCTATGCATAGGGACCTGCCCAATGTTAACTTACATAAACTTAAGCTCTGAAATAGATATGCAGCCAAGTTGTTTCCCTTTTTAGCAGAAAGTCACTGGGTTGGCTATTTTTCTCCTAGCCTTATTATCCGTGACACAGCTTTAAGTAGTCACACACTGTCTGTGGTCATTGAATTTGTAATAGTGCCTTGTATGTTGTGTCTCCTAGCTCTACATACAAACTACCACGCTTACAATCTCCATGAACCTAAGTGCGTCAGTGGCGCTGGGAATGCTATACATGCCGAAAGTGTACATCATCATTTTCCACCCTGAACTCAATGTCCAGAAACGGAAGCGAAGCTTCAAGGCCGTAGTCACAGCAGCCACCATGTCATCCAGGCTGTCACACAAACCCAGTGACAGGCCCAACGGTGAGGCAAAGACAGAACTCTGTGAAAATGTAGACCCAAACAGTAAGTAACCCTCCTTTCATTTTTCCATACTGCATCAGAAAACTGTAGAAAGTGGGATGTGTGTTGCTGCTCTTTGGAGTAAACTTGCCTTGTGTATGGTTTGACCTGATGAATGGTAATTTTTACTCTTCTGACTTTGATGAATCAGCTACCATTTTCTTGGTAGACAGCTTTTCAGAGTTCTCCTTCTTCATTCTCCTGTCTCTTTGTCCTTTGGTCCAGGAATATCCAGTGGGAATAAACATGTCTATCAGGGCTTCTTTATCAGACCCTTCCCACTAAGGAAATGATTCCCTCTTAGGAGGAAGGACTGCTTCCTGCTGGGAAAACAACTTCCTCTTAGAGAAAAGCCATATCTAATGAAGTAGAGCATTAGAGGTAACATTAAAAATTTTGGAGAACTTTAGATGCATTCCTTCCTTCCACTGAGAGGGGAATGTTGAGAAAATTATTTCCAAAGCAAGTCTTTTAGAAATAGAAGCATAAAGTATTAGATATAACTGTTAAATTTTCATTATGTACGTAGGACCAAAGACTGTCATGCTAAGTCAGAACACATGTGGGAAAAGTATCACCTCAGCCACTGAAGAAGAAAGCCATTCTGTGAAGGACAAAAACTGACAGCTATGATTCAGAATTGTTAGACTCCATTCATAATTGCCAGGTAATCTCCTGTGTTACCTGCAAAAGATGTAAAATCAAAAAGCACACAGGACATCACTGACATAACACTACATTGACTCTGATGTTAGCTGCAAAAAATTCCCGATTATTATTTTTACTAACAATGTGATAGTGAGTATAGATTTTAGATGAAAATTACCAGTACTAAAAAAAAAAATTACCAGTACTAGGATTTGCATTTCAGGAATACTTTGGCCAATTCTTTATGGAATAAAAGATACAGGCATTCATGGTGGTAATTTCTGTTTTTAAAGTAAAACAGATTACACATTTTCTACCAAGTCATACAAAACACAGATTTTTAAATTATGAACTGCTCTCAATATAGCTATACTTGCAAACAAACAGAGAAATTCAGTAGGCTGGAGGGCTTAGTTTTAAAGAATACTATACAAGGACCCATGATCTTGGCACATCCTCATTTATGAATGGATATACAAATATTAGGAAAGACTTTCAAAGTAAGTGTGGTTTCCACTTGGAATCTCAAGAGGGGAGATTATATGGTGAGACTGGAGGAGGAAAAGGATTGTTCCAGCAAGAAAGGAGAAATAGAATAAAGTTGGAAGCTCTGCCATATCTCTTGAGCAACTGGTTAATGTGAGCTGGGAAGAGCACAAGAAGGCTCTGTAATCATCACCTTGATGGAACAAGTATGTTTGAGTGGAGACATATCTGACATCAAATCCAAGCCTCTCCACTCAGCACCATGTGACTCTGAGAGCCATGAAGCTTTTCCAAAGCTCAGTATCTCTATGCATACTTCAAAAGTCATATTACCTATACTGTAGATGTGTTATTAAATATTTGTCTAGCAAATTGCACATCTGCTGAATGCAAATGGCTCCTATTCCTGAAGAGGCAAAGCATTCTTAGAAGTCCACTTTGAAGTGTTTTGGTAGATGTGATGGTACAATTAAAGGCAGACTAACTGCCAAGAGATAGATGAAACTGATTCCCCTAAAGTAACACTCCTATGACCATAGTTATGCCTATAGTTAGAACTGCATTCATACTGTTAACTTTCCCTGTATAGCTCAGTTTCAGTAGCTGTTTACAATAGATAATTGTCAAATTCCCATTTTCTGTAAACTTTAGCCATTCTTATTCCAATAATACTTTTCAATCATATATCTGCATCCATTTTTATATAAGAATACAATTTGAATAAGATTTTGACCCAAAACAGTAAGCAGAACAGAGTTGGAAGTCTTTCTATTGTATTTTTTAAATGAAGAAATATGGACTCATAAATTCAGGCAACTAATTATACAGTACCTACCAATTAATAACTTTTTACTGTACCTAACTTTTAATGTTCATATCAATCCTTGTTGAGTCTTTGAGTAATTTTTAAAATGTAAAAAGCAACATTAATACTAAAATTGCATCACCTAATTTTAAAATCCCTAATGCATAAATCACATTTTTGTTTCTGTTACTTGGTAATATAGATAATAATAATAATAATAATAATAATAATAATAAATAATGTGATGATGGTGATGGTGGTGGTGGTGATGTTTTGAGGGGAGCTGTCTTTGCGGAAATGTGCTATACTGCGAAATGTGTGGTTGCTTATTATAATAAGCAGTAATAACCCTACGTTTAGAGAAGGCTGCCCAGGTAGAGGCCTTGTCATACCAACTCCAAAATTCAAATTTTCTAGTATCAAATAGAATTATTGTAATAAATCCACTGAAAATTCATTGGACATCTGTCTTCTAGAAAAATTTGTTGATGATATTGTTGTTCTAGTATCTACAAAGAGTCATAATATACACTGCAGAACAAAAAAGAAAAAGAGAAAATAAAGGGAAAAGAAAAATGAAGAGAATAGTACAATTAAATATGGTCTTTCTCTCAACTATTCTAAAAAATGTTTGAAATTCGTCTAGTGTTTTTAGTGTTGTGTATCCACTGCCTTATAAATAAGGATAAGTTCTAAGGATAGGATAACTATCCAAAAAGGATAACTAGAGATTGGTGGAACCATAAGAGGAGATTCATGTACCTCCAAACATTGGGGTTTCTGATGACCCAGCCTTTGTAGAACATTGAGAGAACCCATTCCTCTCAAGCCATCTGACAGCACTGTCAGCAGGCAGCTGTGTGTTCTGAATCCCCATTGTCTACTATAGTCATCATGAACACTGGTGTATCACAAGTCCACAAAAGTACAGCTTTCCAAGTGAGAGAAGAGATCTAATTGCTATTTGACTTTGTTTTAAGTAAATAACCAGCTATGACTATAAGTATATCACAGGTCTAGAATTTTGGGCATATTAAAGGCAAATGCTTAATCCTGGTATGCCCACTCTGAGTCATAGTGGAGACTGGCTTCTGTCATATTAGCATTGGAACTTATCTGGAATAAATACAGCTTAAAGGAATGAAATAATTTGAAACAAAAATATAACATATTAAATATTCCCCAAACAAATGTAGAAAATGTTGTATCATAGACAGCAACTCCATTTGAATCTGTGGCCTGAAAGTCACAGATATGCATATGTATGGGTGTATACATGTTTGTATTAAGATTAGTAGTGAAAATTTAAGTTAATGAAAATATTCAAGAATTATCTGATGCTATGAAATGTCATAATATGATTTAATGTTGAAAACCAAGAATGGCTAAAATCATCTCCGGAATATAAATTTTGGCAATGGAGACACTGAAAATATGCATCTCTCCAGTGGTGAAATTCTTTTTAAAGGTGGTAGAAGATATCTGAGAAGGCAGGCCAGTTCATAGTATGTACTTCAATGTAATTAATAGACCAGAAATGCTCTCCGATTCATCTTTGCTTGGAACACCTAGCGTGAATCTTTCTCAGTGCGTGGTGTTTTCATCTTGAACAGCTCTGCTCCATCACTGCAGCTTGCCCTCTGGTGCATGACCGCTTCCACTCATCCACCTCCACGCTGTTCACGTCTACATGAAAATGAGCTTGCTTCTTGGCTTACAATGTGCAGACATTAAAACTGCCCTCTTCACTTCATGACTGTTTAAGGATTGAAATTTTCCTCTCAAGTTGTTTCCTTCAGTTATAATTCTGATGGCTTGAAAGAAAAACATCCTTTTGTTGGTATAAAAAGCCAACCTTGTCAAAAATTAATGTTATCTGTATACTGTGCATATATTCCATTTTCAATATCGGGTCAGGTTTTGCCAGTGTCTGTGTTCAGATTGAAAACATGCTCAGGGCACATTAGGATGAGGCTCCAAGATCTTTCCTTATACATAGGTAATTTCTGTCACAGGGATTCAGAAAAGCAAATGTCATTTGTATACTCTAGCTATGTCCAAGATGCTGCTCCTTGGAATTTCTTCAAATTCTGCTCCTCTCACCTTCCTCCTGAATCTGGCCTCTCTCCCTGTACTTCCAAATGTGAACCTGTGTATATACATGGAAAACTGGAAGATGCCAAATGAATAGGAAGTCATACTAGGACTGTGGCCTATGACTATTATTATGGTCCATTTCAGGCTGAATGGATGATATTAATAAGTGGGCTACATGACTTAGTTGCCACGTGTGAACAAGATCTTGTGTATTCCTCATCTGGAATAATCACTCATCAGGTTCTATGTGAATTAAGTTCTTATCTCATGCTTACATTGGGACAAGATTACATTGTATAATGATAAGAGGCTATACCCTGGTTCTAAGATAACATCCATTTTCTAAGTTGATGTCCCTCGGGCTGAGAAATAGTGAAAAGTCTTGCAGGAATGCAGCATATATGCTAGAAGTTCAATAGAAGCTAATAATGCTACGCATGTGGACAGCTAAGACTTCACCCTACTTATTAGATAAATGAGAGTTTATTGCTGATAAATGACCCTGAAAGAGAGAAGCTAGATATGTGATATACAACAGATGGGATTTTGCCCATGAATATAGACTGTGAGGAAGACCATATTAGAATAACAACAATGTGTAGCTCAGATATAATATATAAAATAGGATAATTTCAACCTAAATATACTTTGATGTTGCTATTCTTTCTTTAAACTTATATTACTATTTGGCATCGACTATAAGAAATACAAGAAAAAATCGTATGCTGGTCTCAAAGAAAGAAATTACATAAAATAAAAATGTCAATAGAAGAAAGTATTTGATTAACAAAAGAAACTGTAGGCTGCTGGAAAATGGATGCCAGCAACAAATTCTACACAAGGAATAATGCTTAGAGAGAGAGTCTGGAACACATTCCTGTGCTATGCTGATTTGTTAATGGTTCTTGTTTTGTTTTGCTTCTTCATCTGTTTGGATCTCTAACATCCTCAACATGGCGCTCTTTGTCCTCATCCTTCTGGACTAACCAGGCAAAGCTGGTCAGCAAGAATGAACTAGGCTAAGGTAAAGGGGATGGCAGCAGAGAGGAGAAAGTGAGGTAGATGAGTTATTTGTTGGCTGGTTCCCTCAGCTGTACAAGCTGTACAAGCTGCACAAGTATAACCCAGCTACCTTCAGTTCTTTAGTGGCACCAGAACTCCCATGTTCAGAGGTACCTGAATTGTGGTGCACAGGTCTACACCAGGCTATTATATCCACTGAAATAGTGGACAGAATGTCTGCGGGTCTTTAGTGCAGCCTCTTCTTCAACAACAACAACCAAAGCTGATAATAATAAAGAGGAATATTGTCTGCACATTTATTTTATATATTCCTATATATTTACTTTTCCTGTAGACTGTATACCACCAGTAAGAAAGAGTGTACAAAAGTCCGTAACTTGGTACACTATCCCACCAACAGTATAGCTTTTGACTGCTTTCCAAAAGGTAAGAAAACAATCTCCTTTTCATTTGTGTGTATGTTATTGTCTACACTAAGAATAGAAATGTTTTTTCGTGAACACCAAGCATGACAATATGAAATTTTATCAGTATAAAAAAATAAGGTTTCAAAAATGATCTTTTTGATGAGCTCCATGACAGTTGCAGTCACCTGCCTGGTATCTTTGCTTGAGAAAATGGTTATGGGTGTGGCAACTGGCCAGTCATTTTAGAGGATTGATGTTGTTTAATTGGAATCAGAGTCAACTTTAAAATAATTGATGTTAAAAATTATGTTAAAATGTGTGTTTTTATATTCTGACAGTGTGGCCCACTGACAGGGAAACAGGGGGCATGCTTTACAAGTCAAGTACAAATCTCTACTTCAGTTACCATTACTTTGTACATCAAAATAAATGTACACATTTCTAGAAATGCTCAAAAAATAGGAGTGACTGGTCCTCACATTGTGAGACTAACTCTTTCTTTTCCCTTTGCTTTTTTCTTCTGTCATTCATTCTCTTTCTTTTTTCAACAAATCACTACAGGAAAGTTTTATGGCTGGGCTTAATAATCTGTCAATCATAGATCTTTGAGAAATCATACCAATGTTAGTGCTCTCTGAAACTAGAGAAGGGGTCAAAGAAAGATGACAAATGTCTAAGGAAAGTTCCAAAATTAGCCAGAGGGTTTACTAGTTAAGATCACAGTATTGAAAACAGTGGATTGTGTGACTGTATCAAATGGTTTTATGAATGAACATTCTTGAAAGCATCAATTGACTGACCATTCATGCTGATATACTACCTTGCTACCCCATTAGTCAATATATGCTTGAAAAGACTACTCTGAGTGGTGCTACTAGCTTTATCATTTCTGAATGTCAGCTAAGCCGATGGAATCACAGTGAAAAACAATTCTTACTTTCAAGCAGTTTTGCTAGATGGATTCAGGGCCTTCTACAAGGTAGGAAAAATAAAGAGCAGAGTCCATGGAGAGGAACGTGTAAAGGCAGGGGAGATGTCTCCACAACTAAGAATGTGAAGTGCTCTTATACGCAAGTTCAATTCCCAGAACTCAGATTGGAAGGCTCTCAACTACTGCCAACTTCACTCCAGGAGTCTGATGCCGTCTTCTGGCATCCATGAATATCACAACTTGCACATACATAAATACACACACACACATAAACACACACACACACACACAAGCACACACACAGTTAAATATAAAAGTTTTAAAATATGTAGTAGATTTGAATAAAAGATTTCCTTCTGATTGTCTCTAAACACAACAGCTGGAAGGTTTATCTTTAGAGCTCTAGGAAAGTGAGGCCCTGTCGTGGAAAGTAACATTTTGTTTAGAAATGTTTAGCTACTAGCCTTTCTCTTGGTGTGTCTCTGTCATGGGACTTCTGTAAGATCACTGCCTGACTCCTACAATATGTTTTTTAATGATATTCTGTATGCAAATAGTATCTTGGCCTTAAAAATTCTACTTATTACTCAAAGACAGGATACAATTACTTTCAGGGAGTAATTACATTTCTTGTTGATTTTAGATGGATGTAACATCTCAGTCTTTAATTTCAGATGTATTGTTTCCATAGTTATTTCCTTTTCCTCTATCAACAGGATCTGTCCTAGATTTTAAATAGGGCATCCTTCCCTACAGTGAATATGTAACTGTATCCCAGTGAGATTTCAAGTCTCTGCAGTACAAGTGCTTGTCAAAACACTGCAGTGCAGCTCCTCATTTAACAGTTCTTTTACAGGAGACTTCCTGAAAATAAATGAGAGAGAATTATCCCCTGGAAAAAAGATAGATTAAATATCTATCTATTAAGAATTCTCTTAGTTCCATTCTCAGTTGGTGTCTTTTGGTTTAAAGGAAGGAATAGGAAATTGTGACGTTTACCTTTCAGTTAAAGTATTGGTAGGGTTCTGCATGTGGGCTCAGTAGGTAAGGGAGCTTGCTGCCAAGCCTGATGAACTCCTTTACACCCTGAGATCTACATGGTAGGAGAGCAGAGTCCCTGAGGTTGTCCTGTGACCTGCACGCACACACACACACACACACACACACACACACACACACACCACGTAACACAAATTTCAAAATAAATATTGCTAGGCAGTGATGCTTAGCAACAAAACCAACCTTTGTTCTTGGCTTATTTTTCTTCACAGATTCTGATTAGTGAGATTCTGAGAGAGTGCGCAGAGAGGTCACATCACAGGATGAGGAACGTGACTGGTCTTTCTTTTTTTCCACGCCACAATCAGGGCACATTTGTTCACTCATTACTGTATTTTTCCCCCATGTTTTTCTTTGATGGTCCTACGGACACTAGAAATGTTTGCACTTGATTTTCTTTCCTGATCAGTTTAAAGACAGGTTTCAAAGAAAGGATGCACACACACACACACACACACACACACACACACACACATACACACACACACACACACACACACACACACACACACATATATATATGTGTATATATATATATATATATATATATATATATATATATATATCTTCTTTAAAAATAATTGGGAATTGACAATGGCCCAAGTTGCATGTTTTAAAAGCGTAGGCACCAACTGTTCACAATGAAAACTACCTGCATCTGGACGCCAACTAGGGAAATGGCTCAGAACTCCATGTTTGAATCCATTTCTGTGGGGTGGTATTCAGGGAGATGAAATGGTAAAGAGAAACCGCAGGTATAAGCGTGAATCTTGTGCTAATTTGCCTTCACTTCAGCCACTTTCTCTCAACAAAGACACACCATGTGCAGCAAAGTCTGGCCTTTGCTTGTAAGAAATGGAAGGAAACAAATTCAAAGTCAGACAGAAAAAAACTAACATGGCTAGAAAATGTGTTTTATATAAGGGTTCTGTTTTAAAAGTACCCTCTCTGGCAAATACCCAGCCTGACGTCAGCCAACTCAACACTGCTTCCTCTTTTCATTTATGTGTTTATAAATGTTATAACTGTACAAAGTGCTATCAGTCTACCTGCAGTTATTTCAAAGTCTAATTAAAGAAAGACGAAAGGAAAAAATGACTGATCCTATACTATACCCAGGCCAGGAAATATGTTGTTTCTGGATTGTAATTTCACACTAAAATGCTGGTGTCAGTGCAAAGCATTAGGCTCAACCCTGCCTTACATATATGGGCATATAATAACCTTGAGTTACATATTTGCATAGTTTTGTTCTTCAGAGCATGCATTCAAGTTTTAATAGTATTAAGATCTCAATGTATGGAACTGTATTTTTTAAGGTAATAAGGGCTGCTGAGATGCCTCAGTAGATAAAGTGCTTGCTGTCCAGACATAAACTTTGGATCACTAGTACTTGAGCAAATTCCTGATGGTGTGACAGCCCAGCTGCAGTCTTAGCTGTTGGGAGGGGAAATATGGGATCCTCAAAGCAAACTGGCTAACAAGCTTTGGGTACAGCGAAAGACCCTGCCTCAGTATAGAAAGAGAAAAACGATCAAGAGAGACAATGGATATCAACCTCTGGCCACCACATGTGTGTACACAAACATCCACACTCACACATGTATGTGCACATCTGTAAACTCATGGGTATGACACATACACACATATGTACCAAATAAATACACCTTAATAATCATTTGGTTCTTATCATTAATATATTAGAGTTATTTAGTACTTGAAGCTTTTAAGTACTTTGCCATACAAAGCTTTACATCCTGTTGAGATTCTTTCTCTTTAATATTCAATGTGGTACCCCTGTCTAAAGAGGAGACCACTTCAATTTTATATCCACTTTAGAACACTCGCTAAGTATAACACAGGAAATAATATAAGGCTACCCCACTGTTGACACAGAATCACCTCAGAAATAAATGCAGCTATGAATCTCATCAGGACCGATCTCTCAGTACATGCTCAGAAACCAGTTAATACCTGCCACCTCAGCGCTGCAGCTCACATCCCATGCAAACAATGAGATGAAAGCACACATAGCTGGTATTTTTACTAGCACAGTAGAGTTATACACAACATGCCCTTACTTCATGGAAACTGCATCACAGAATACACTTAGCCACTGCCCTGCTCTGTCTTATTAAGATTTATGAACCCAGGAAACTCCTGTTAAGGGCGGGGGGGGGAGTGGACAATCAAATGAATGTGTCAGAAGCTTTAGCCTGAGCCAGCACTGAGGGGACATGAATGGGAGACAGAAATGGACAAGACCTTCAGGAAGTTCACACATCATGGAGAATGCTAAGGTAAGTGATTTCAATCCCAGCTGGTGGGGACTTTTAACACAGGAACACCAGTTGTCCACCTAAGGGTAGAGAGCACCATGTTCCATCTTGTATGCAAGGTAGTCTGGGTAGCCATACAAACCCACACTCTTAAAGCAGGGAGGACTGTGCACAAATAATCTGAAGCATAAAAATAATGGGGCATGCTTAGAGACTAGACATAGTTCTGCAAAGCTGCTGTATCACATGAGTTATGGACACATGTCTTAGAGCATGACATCCATGATACAACCTGACTATGTGGGGACTGAACTTCCCTTTATTTCTGTGCTTGTGAACAGTAAACTGGTGAGTTCCAGTGTTTCAGCCTTACCTAAAACCTCATAAGTACACAGCTAAGGGTAGACAGGAATAAGAATGAATAAGAAAGTATTCAGTCTGTAACTCAGCAAGTGGGACTGTATCCTTCAAGACTAAATAAATAAATAAATAAATAAATAAATCCCTCAAGGTTATATAGAATGAAGAGGCAACTTTTATGTTGTGGTCAGGTTTCAAATTTTTGTTCTGGTTTCATGTAAAAATCCTGAAATCTATATCAGTACTGTATCTGCATTTATGAAGTTAATCTTTCTTTTGATGCACTAAGCCAACATACAAAATCAACAAAGTTTGTACCTATCTTTCTCCTCTGTGACTAAAAATTTCTCATCATTTATCATTCCAATCACATATGAACTTGACAGCCTCTATTGGAAATACTTTTGAGGTAGAGAGATGGCTCAGTGGTTCACAGCAATCAATTTTCTGACAGAGAACATGGGTTCACTTCCCAGAGTCCACAGGTAACTTACAGCCACTTGTAACATCTGTTCTAGTGTACCCACTACCCATTTCTAGTTACTATGGTCTGTCACATGCATATTATACACACAGACTTACTCTGGCTCGCACACATGCACCAAGTTTAAAATGTAACTCTTTTTGGGTTTTCTTTAGTGGATAACTGGTAGCTTTCTAATCACCTGAGTGGGCTTTCTCAGAACCAGTCATCTAAGACAAATTTTGTCTTTTAGAACCAAATGCCATTTTAATTTAAAAAGAAAAATGTATGTTCTTAACCAAGGTCAGTTCATTTCTCAAAATTCTCTCCCATCCAAGTGCTATGAGGAAAGCTCATCTCAGTATTCAAGGGGTGATTCTTTTCTGGTTTCTAACTACTAAAGATGTACCTCACCTTTGCAGATCTCTCTCTCTCTCTCTCTCTCTCTCTCTCTCTCTCTCTCTCTCTCTCTCTCAGCTTGGACACATTTTAAATTAACTTTCTCTTGGAATCAAAGGTAATTATCTTTTTCTTTGTGATCTACATGAATATTCACACAATTTATTTTGCCTTTTCAAGTTGAAGATTGGATTTGAATCCCTTCTTTTCTATCTGTCCTTTCTCAGAATATCTCCAAAGTCTAAACTTTTACAAGGAGGGTGCTAAAGCAATCTCCCACCCACTGGTGTTCTTGCTTAGCTGACCCAAACCCTTAGATGATTTTAATGTGAATAGCTACCTCACATCGGTAAGTGTTGGACATCACCTTGACTGTGTTTTCTCCATCCAAGAATAAGTAAAATTAAACTTGGAATATAATCTTTGTGGTGGTAGTTGGAGTATCACATATGTGGCTTGCCTTGTACATCTCTATGACCATAGATTAGCCCCATTTTATGTAATTCCCAGGTTCCCATAGAAATAAGCTTCATTAAAGGGATACCATGGTTACAGTCTGGGATCCTTTATAGGAGAGTCCTCCTCCTCTGCAAAGGCAGGTCATATATGAAGGCATGCTACTGACATCTTAGTTACTTCTGAGTTCTGTCCCATCCCTCCCCCTTCTTTCCTTTCCACCCTTCCTTTCCCTTCCTTTTTATTCCTCCATCTGTTTTCCTTTGCTCCCTTCTTTTTCTTTTTTTCCTTTCTTTCCCTTGGCTTTTATCCCTTTCTCTAATTTCTAAGTTTGTTTAGATTTGATTATGTATTTTGTTTAATTTTGTGTATATGTTCCTGTGTGTGTGTGCATATGTGCATGCATGCACTTGCTTGCACACACATGTGTGCACACACACGGAAGACAGAGTTAGCCAATGTGTATTCTTCTCACTTAGTTTTTACCTTACTCTCTGAGACAAAATATCATAGAGATCCTGGAGCTCAACTCTTTAGCTAGTCACAGGTTGACTTCCAGGGATCTAATAATTTCCATTCCTCCAACTCTAGGGTTAGAAGCAAATGGTTTCAGGGAATGAATTTATGTCTTCAAGTTAACACAGCAAGCACTTTATCAAGTGAGCCATCTCCCTGTCCCCTAGTTTTGTACTTTGTCTACCATCAGAATTGGAGGAATGACATGTAGATTACCAGTGAAGTTAACCAACCTTGTCTCTACTTAGAAACTTTTTTCAAGGTAGATAGGTCATTGTGGTCTTCTGATGGATCATTAAGTGTCTCCTATGTTGGTGAAGTCAACAGAGAAAAAGCTACCAGTGCATAGCTGTTGCAGGATACATAGACTCACATTGCCTGATATCTATCTATCTATCTATCTATCTATCTATCTATCTATCTATCTATCTATATGCCACATTATGTGATTAACTTTAACAGGCAATTCCAGGTCTACTGGCAAGCCAGAGGCCATTTTAAATAGGAATCATAGTTCTGGTTTACATCCTGAGTGACAGAATAATAACAGAGCAAAACTGGAACCCTTTCATGTTTGCTAGCAAAAACACATTTGGTTTCCTTCTATGCCAATATATAACAAAATTAGTTAATAAAACTGGAAATTTTCACTGCTACTTTAAAATTGAATATGTTTCAACCTTACATCCAGTAAGGAGCAGTAGGCTCATTCATGTTCACCTAAAAAGTCTTAACGTGATTATATAATAGGAACTGTAATGTTGGTTATGGTTATGAAAGTAATCCTGGCACATTATTCTTACTGCTGGAATTTGAAAAAAAAAACCTAATCAGTCACTTAGGCAGGTCTTCCTGTCACTATAACCATTCAAGAAACTAAAGCTGAGCATTGAGTGATACCCAGTGAATACTCATTGGCCACCTCTGTCCTAAGCAAGACACACCAGTTATTGAATGGTAGCACAGACATCAACCTTGGGACTTGTGGACAGAGATTTTTTTCTGGTGAATGTTTCTACATCTAAAAAGAGTTTGCTGATTTTATTCTTTCTGTCATCTTTCATTTCTTGTTCTCATTAGCTGAGTATAGAGTGCTTGGTCTTGCCTTTCCAGGACCTCAAGACCCATCATCCAACATTGATAAATATGACTAGCTCTCTTCTTTGCTTCCCTCACTCTTACCTTTCTCTCTCTCTCTCTCTCTCTCTCTCTCTCTCTCTCTCTCTCTCTCTCTCATTTTCTCTCTCTCTCTCTCTCTCATTCTCTCTCTCTCTCTCTTTCTCTCTCTCTCACACACAAACATTCCTTCATTTCCCTTTCTTTATCATTAGTACTTCCGGTGACCCAAATAATTAAGCCCAGTAACTCCAGTTCAGAAGAAGGTCATCCTCCAGATCCAGGAGCATTTCACCATGACAACTCATTATCATCCATCCAGGAGCATGGGGTCAGGTCTGCTAGTCTGCTGGAGCTTATTACAGTCTGATTTAAGTTAAAATGACAAGTCTTCACATACCTACAGTTAGAGTCAACTCCACCTACACTTCAAATGCTCATATCTGTCGTGAGAGCACAAGCACAGGTGATTAAACCCAGAAATGGATCTTGCTGGCATTGGTGACTGGCACTAGGACTTCCTTTGAATACAGCAGTGCACTTCCTACCACAGATTCAGCACCTCCTCCATGTGCTTTGTATAATTGCAAAGCCCCACACACATGCACACACACACACAAATGCACACACACACACACCACTGGCTTCCAGGGTCATTATCACTATCATCATTGCAGCTGAAAGCTGTATCCCTCCTAGGGATAGACTGCAAACCATGACCACCTTTGAAGGAATATAATTCCCCTTTTCGTTTTCTATTCTTTTACTTTCTTCTCTTTTCTTTATTTCTTGTTTTTCCTTTTTTAATTTTTTGCCATTTTTGCAAATTTGTTTTATATTTTAATTTTCAGTGGTTTGCTAAAGTTTAGAATTGCCCTGAGCTGTTGTTTCTCTTCAGGTAACACACAGTTACATACATATGGCCATCAGCACTGGTACACAGGCAAGCCTAAGGCCAAGACAAGTGTCTGCCTGCATTTTAAGTGTTCCCAGAAAGTCTTTCTTCCAAGGCCACTAATGGATTTCTTGAATAAAAGAGTACCAGCACGGTTGAAATGACTTTGGGCATGAGTAACTTTGCAATTTGCTCTCAAAAATCCCAAAAGAATTAAAGAAATTAAAGGACAAAATCATCTTGAAGCTTTACTCAAGAATTAATAACATGGATGCCCCCAGATGGGGATGGGATCCATCTAACAGATACCTATTGTTATCAGTTGAGATGCTTTACAAAGACTGACAGTCTCTTGCAGTGTACTTAGGTCTCAGTACATTATGGGTTAGGTCATCAAGGACATAAGCTTCAGCATGGATTCCTACTCTACTGAAAGACAAGGCCAAAACAAAACAAACTAAAATAAACTAAAATAATAGACCAGTGTGACCATCATTGTCCTTTATGCCAGGGAGACAATGTGACTTCTTAGAATGACTGCCTCAGTGTAATTCTGCTCATTGGTACAATACATTATTTTATATGGTAGTGTTAAGGGCTAAGTAATAATGAAGCTACTGAATGGACAGCTAGGTACCTAGGCAAATGTTACCTATTAGTTTTAGCCTATCACCTTAAATTAACTGGGATTTTCTGTTTCTGTTCTAGGAAAGAATTTAGGGGACTGCAACTTTCTCACTCCCCTATTGGCTATTTTGTCTACATTTTCTTTCTGTAACTCTCCCAATAAGTTTGAGTCAAACAATCCTCCTGCATCTGATTTTTGTCTGGAAAAACCTGTGAGATTTTCAGATGGAAATATCAATAAATCATGTGACCTGCCTTCAACCTACTTAGTATTGATTCATTCTGCTGCAATGGTTCCTTAAATCCAAAGCTTCAATGAGGTAGTGAATGAGCTATCTGGGAAACTGCATTTAAACAAGATCAGTTTTCATTACATTTCACAATTCAGCCCATGTTTTCTGACCTTAGGCACAAATTTATTCAGACTGAGAACATGGTAGTGACGTTTCTATTAAATTAGTGATAACTGCTTGTACCTTAGCTGTTTAAGAACATATCAAAGATCCATTATATAAACCCTATTTAGGGTAGAAGATTGGCCATAAAGAAATTTTCTAAAATAACTCAAAAGTCCTCTCATTTTTACTCACTGAAACATTGAGTAAAGATTGGCAAAGCTGGTTTGTTGATTTTTATCTCTGTCCAGTTTAGATGAAAACTTGTCACCCCTGAATTCTTGTTGAATGGCACATGTCATTCAACAGTGATGTGATGCCATTGACATCTACACCTGAGGACTTTCCAAGATATTAAAAGAATACAGTATGGAACAGTTTGGGGTTATTACACAAGTGGCACCTACCATATCTCCTGGAAGTCACCCCAGATCCCCACTGGCACCATGAGAAATTGTGCCAAGGCCCTCTCATGAGGCTCTTCAGACTGCTGCTGCATCAGACAAAATAAAAATGAAGCTGCTTGCTGGCTCTATGACTGGGGAAGAAAAGCACCATTGTTTAAGTCCTCGTCTCCATGACAACACCCAGCAAGGGGCTATATCAGTGTGTCTTCCTTTTCTCTTTCCCCTAAGTAGGCCAGAGAGACATCAGCAAGCAAAGTGAACTGGCAGGTCTTCAAGAGATCATTTCAAGAGACTCAAGAGAGAATCCCATACCTTAAAGACCCAGCATCCTCAAAGAGATTCTATATTTTAAATTTTTCACAGGGGCTTTACGCTCTGCCTCAGCCAAGCAGTGAAAATGATCAGGACAATCTGCAGTGATCAGACCTGTTACTGTATAAGCTTTCATCCTGAGGAGAACATATTGACTACCCAGTGTCAGTCCTCACTGCTGCTGAACCCAGAATCCCCATGCATTCTGAGATAGCTAGGAATGTGGCTCAACACATGTGTAGATAAAAACATATCAGGGTGCCAAAAGGTCGAGCACCCCTCCTCTAGACCAGGATATGATCACATTACTTACTTTGTATGAGTTTTCTCATCTTCCAAGTGGACAGGATTTAACTAGGAATCCTAGGTGTTGAGGAGATTAACTGAGTCCATCATATTAAGTGCTGAACTCGGTATAAAATAGCATGTCAAATAATTTGCTATAAAATCCTTTTCCTTTCATTAAATATTTTTATTGAAAATATATTCTTCTATCCTACAATATATCTTGAATACAGTTTAATCCCCTCCATCTCTTCCTTTCATCCTTCCCTCAACTACCCCCTCCCCAGGATATACTCCCCCTCAGTCTGCCTTCAGAAAAGAGCACAGCTCTAAAAGACAATAACCAAAGAGGATAAAACAAAATACAGTAAGACAAGGGAAACGTCCTCACACTAAGGTTGTTCAACAGGAGCAAAGGAGTCCCAAGACCAGGCAAATTGTAGGTAGGTGTCCCAGGAAGCAAACACACAAACAAAAATGAAAACAAGCTACCAGCCATAACATATATGCAAAAGACCTGGTGTAGACTGCTGTGGGCCGACTTTTGCAGTTTCAGTTTCTATGAGCCCACATGCACCCTGCTTGGTTGATTCAGTAGGCTATGTTCCTCAAGTCCTCCATCCCCATTGTCTCCTACAATATTCCTGCCCCCTCTCCGGAGGGACTCCCTAAGCCCTGAGTGGAGGGACATAATGGAGAACTCCAACTTAGATAGCTCTCTGCATAAGGCCTGGCAGTGGGTCTCTGTATCCATCCCCATCTGCTGGTGGAGGAAGCCTCTTTGATGATGGCTGAATATGACCATTATGAGTATAGCAAAGTCATGATACATTTTCTTTTCTCAATTGTGGTTGGTTCTTCTTGGCCATTAAAGCAATGTTGGGCATGGGCTTCCTCTCATTGTGTATGCTTCAAATTAAATCAGACATGGGTTTGCCATTCCCACATATCTGGCACCAATATCACCCCAGTGTATCTTGCAGGCAGGGTAGATTGTAGGTGAAAGGGTCATGGTTTTTTTTTAGAAGCCTACAGAGTACCTTCCTGCACCAAAGAGACTAGAACATTGGAGGTTTCAGCCAGGCACAATCTTGATTTCTCCATTTGCAATGATCAGTGTGGTTGTTCTTGGCAATAGAGCCTTGCTGTCAGTTTGTAGAGAGCAGCTTTTGTTCTGGCATCACCTTCAATGTTAGGCTATCTTTAAGGGCCCCCTTGGCCAATAATTCAGAAGAATATAACCCAGTCCTGCCACTGGGAGCCTTACTTGACTATAAGACACAGTCAATTCATATTTCATATCCCCCATTACTAGAAGTCCTCCTAGGATAACCCTCATAGATTCCAGGAACTTCCACTGCACTAGCTTTCCACACCATCCCCCAAGTGATACCAAATCCATCCATCTCTTATCACATTCTCTCTCTCTCCATCCCTCCTCCCCTAACACCAGATCCCTCCTACTCCCATTTCCATCCACTCTCAGACCACCTGAAAAATCTACTCTATTTCTTTTCCCCCAGAATATTTATGTGTCCTCCTCAGAGCCCTCCTCTTTACCTAGCCTGAGTCTACAGACTGTAGCTTGGCTATCATTTATTTAATAGATAATATCCACTTATAAGTGAGTACTTACCATATATGTCTTTCTGGGTCTGGCTTACCTCACTCAGGATCAGTTTTTTTTAATTCTATCCATTTGCCTATAAAATGAAATCCTTCTTGTATGACTACTATCAATTGAGTTTTAATAGTCAGTTTACATAGTAGCCATGCACTATACATGCCTATTGAAATTTAAATTATTTAGCATGAAGTGAAATTAAGCATTTGATTATTTACTTCAATTAGTTATACTCAAGTGCTCATTAGGCACCCTGAATGAAGCTATGACATGAAACATTCCATTAGCACGTGGAATTCATGGATTAGACAGCATGGATCCATGCATTAGACAAAGAAATCTATTGGGTGAGAAATTCCTTTACAAGAGAGATACAGAAATATATTGTGATCCTAGACTTTTTATGAAAACCCTCCATGGACTTTCTCTGAAAGTGCATGGATACATTTCTAGTACAGCCTCTAGTAATATGGATTATAATGTGTGGTGTATTATAAGCTAATAGCAATAAAATATGCTGGTCAGAAGTGGCTCTCTCTCAGCTGGGAATATTTCCTCAACTCTGTCTCTAAGTTATTCACAATGCTCTGTAGTTGATGATTTTCTGTAGTTATAGATCTTGTACTAGGAATGCTGGGCTTTGGCCAGTGCCACAACCATGGCGTGGCAGCCATATATAATTTAATCTTGATTTCCAGTGCTCATCATTAACACAATCAACTTATATACTCAATGTTGAGAACAGACTTTTGCCAAGTGTGTGAAGTGTTACTAAACCTACTTGCCCTGTTGTTAGCCATCTTGAGGATTCTGATGTTGGCTGTAGGATGTTTTGAATTTTCGTTCCAAAATCAATGAGCATGTCTTAGTTGTCCTGTGAATGGTTAACCTTGGGCATCACTGTCCGGCAGGTGCTTTGCTTTGTTACATGTTTCTATGAACATTCAGAAAAATAATCACACATGCAAATGTGGCATAAACACGCATACCCATGCACACACACACATACACAGCAAGAGAGAGATATGGAGACAGAGAGACAAAGAGATCTTGTCAGCAAAACAGTATCAATTAGGTAGTTGGCTCAGTGCATAAAAAGCATTGACTGAGAAAATTTGCAGTTCTTGGATTTTAACTTAAAAGTTTGAAGTGTAGCATGGGTATCCAAAATCCCAAATCTCCTAGAGAGAGATAAGAGGTGGAGCTAGGGGAATCCTTAGAAGTTTGAGGGTGTTCACCATAAAAAACAACAGAGAACCTACCCCCAAACAGAGTAGAAGGCAAGAACCAAAACCCAAGCTGTCCACTGACCTTCGTATATGTCATGCTTCATTAACAACTGTATTTCTACACATGAAGGTGTGTGCATGCACACACACACATTCACATGCATGCACATGCATGTATATATATACATACATCTCCACCCAAAAATGTAATATATATATATATGTATATTACATATATGTAATATATACATATATACACACACACACACACACACACACACACACACACATATATCAGCATTCTGGGAGAAGATTAAAAGCAAAGCCCAATATATTTTTGTTATAAGCACTTGTCCTCATGTTTCATTCCATGCCTTTTTTTCTTATTTACTCATTTATATAGCATTATTTCATAAGAGCATCAGGCTTGAGGAGCTGGTATTATCTGCACTTACAAAAGTACAACTTAAGTTCATGGAGGTTAAGCAACAAGCTAGGAATTAGAGACACAGAGAGTTTCAAACTCGTTCTCACCTCATTATACCCCAACATATCCTCATTAAAGAACTGCAAAATCTTTGAAATGACAAGTTAATTCTAAGCCAAGGAGAGAATAGCAACAACAAATCCCTCATTATCGTGAACTCAGTTTCAGAGTGTAGTCTGGAAACAGTCATCTCTTCTACACAGAGAATACTGACAGTAGGTAGCCATTTGTGCCAACTTATCTAGGGTAATGGAGGCAGATCAAGCCAGGATGGAGGCTGGAGATAGAAGCCTACACAAAGAGAAATGAATTATTAGTCTTAAGTAACATTTCATGCATTATCTTGTTTCAAGACTACAAAGCTATGGCCAAACATGTTCATGTGCTGACGTAACACCTAACTTGTCCAGCATCCTCTATGACAACCATTTAGTTTTAGTTGACTCAGTTATTTGTATAACCTTAAGAGATGACTTTGGCTCAGAAGGCAAGTCAGGAACTCAAGATACAGATACTAATTAACATTCCAAAGTCACATCACTGTTGAGCAGGAGATTTTAGAGATAAGCCCCACACTATGGGCCCATAGGCCTCTACCCAACAGACTGCCTTCCAGTGGAAAGCAAAAGTCTGGCTTGAGGGATCCTCGTGGTTCAGTATAGCTGGACAGAGCTTCTCAAGCTCAGGCTTGGCCATACTTGGCAATGGACCATCCTGTGAATTGCAGAATATTAAGCAGTATCATTGGCCTCTCTCCCCTGGAGGCCTATAGCTTCTTTACCATGCAGTTGTGGCCATTTAAACACACACACACACACACACACACACACACACACACATCTCTAAAACTTGCTAATGTTTTCTGGTCATTCTTCAATTTTCTTTCCAGTTAGGAGTCACATGATTAACATATATTAAGACTAGAAAGAACCAGAAAAAGTATGCCAAAACTCATCTGCGAATATACTGCAATTCTATTCTAAAGCTTTGTGGGTTCATCCAGAAGGGGAAAGGTGCCATTCAGAGTTTAACAAATAAAAAGTAGTGAAAATGATAAATTGAAGAAGCAAGCATAGTTTTCTGAGAGCAGCTACACACACAGATGAGTTCCTACCTTAGGAAATAAAGGAATCTTAAACTTTATTATTCTTGGAGCCGAGGGTGGCAAATGATATTTCCTAGGAAGGAAAATTCCAGGGGCTGGAGAGATGGCTTAAACAACTTGAATTCAGTCCCCAGCCTCTACATCCTGCCGTTTACAGCTGCCTGTAATTACAGCACCAGGGAATTCAATATCTTCTTCAGGCCCTGCCAGAGCCAGCATACATCTCTCTGTCTTCTCTCTCTGTCTCTGTCTCTGTCTCTGTCTCTGTCTCTGTCTCTGTCTCTCTCTCTCTCTCTCTCTCTCTCACACACACACACACACACACATACACACACACACACACAAACACACAAAATACAAAAATAAAATAAATCTTCAATAAGAACAACAAAAACAAAATAAGACATAAAATGGCAACTGTTTCTCAGTCAGTGTCCCCCCATCCTCACCCCAGGAAGAAGCCATATATGCCAAACATAGTTTGATTTCTTTTAGCAAATTTTCTGGAAACAAGTAAAATGCCCATCCCTGCCATGCCTTTACTCAGAAAATGAAAACAAAATCAAACCAAACCATGAGCAATCTAGGGAGGGTATATGTTTTTAGGATGGCTTTCTTATCAATCAGGCAAAAAGTCCATTTACCTCTTAAGTGTTCTTCAGTGGACATTACTTTTATAAATATAAGATATAGTTCTGAATTTTTAACCTATAAAAATTTTACAATTAAAATTTATGATACTAAAAAATGTACTTTAGGTGGTGGTTTGACCGTGAACAAATCATTCAACTTAATCTGTTCTTCATAACCCAGCTGTTTCTTCATTGGCTACCCATCTCACTCAGCAGGGGTTTCTTTAAAGTGTCACTAAAAGGATTAGGAAGATTTTTAAAAGCCACTTTACAAGCTACCTGGAACATTTAGAATCAGGTACAATTCTAAGTTTCTACTCAGCTTTGAAAACAGATTTCTTTTCAAATAGAAACCTAATTGTTTAAGGAAAACTAGCTGAGCCCAGAAGTTATAACATATGCCTCTTTGCCCAGGTAGTCAACCAAAGGCCAGAAGCAAGGCTGTGGATTGAGACACAGCATTGCTCTGGGATTAGCATCTTCCCATTTTATCTGTATCTTCTGCCAATAAAGGGGTGCAAATACACCCTGTCAGTGGATTCTTTAAGTCTAGATAATTTAAGACCAGATACGGTTTCAGGATATGGGTAGATACATGGCCAACTTCCCACTGTTAATAACCCCTTTCTATTGTCATTTAAGAGAAATACTCATGGCTTTGGGGAAGTTGTGCCTATGTGGTAATATTTTCCAGCGTTCTCTGATGTTCAGATAAGGAACTATCATTTTGGTAAAGCTACACCTTTACATCTCTTGCTATTTCATGAATATCTCTCAATTCAAGAAACAAAATCTGTCCAAAAAAGATTCTCCGAAGCAATCTTAGTGTAGCCTTTTTGACATCTGGATTATTGGAGACTTGTCCAATGGATATTATTGGAGAGTTGAAAGAACTAGCCTCTAAACAAAAGGAGTCTCCCTGAGAGTGTCATCATGTCCCCAGTGTGCTCTGCAATGGTGAGACACCTATACAAAATGTCTTCTATTTATAAAGCAGGCCTTCAAACAGAAAGATTCTACATTAAGCTTTAAGCGAAGGAACTGGAATCTTAAGCAGCTAGAGGGTTTTTTTCAAGCTTTATAGCTGTTCTTTGAAGAATACAAAGCTTTTACATTGTTCATAAATAGTAAATAGATTTAGTCATAAATTTTCTGTAATGTCTGCTTTGTTCCTTTCATTTGGAGCCAAGTTGCAATTTCTGATTAAACATGATAAATCATTATACATCAACCATTGTACAAGGATGACAGCCACCAAGAAATGCCATTTCGGTGCTGATGAAAAGCATTTCTAAGACATCAAATCCCACACATCTGCCATGTACTGTCAGCAAGGGAAGACACTGAGTAGTCTTGTGGCATTCTAAGGACAGCTGGCATGGATGTGAATAGTAAGGAAAAAAACCCAGATGATGGAATGAGATACCAGGCCTCACCTCAAGAGATGACTCCTGTTAAAAAAAATGGAAAAAAAACCCTTATTTTCCAGCTGGTTCTGAACTAGAGAGCAAGGCAATTGTGGAAAATAAAACTCTAGAAAGGCAGTATAATGAAGCTTTATTTGACCCTTTACTGCAGTGGTCATGAAATTATGCCAGGTCTGGTGGCACATACCTTTGATCCCAGGACTTTGGAAGTAAAGGCAGAGAGGCAGAGGGATCTCTACAGGTTTGAGGCATGCTGGTCTACATAGTGAGTTCCAGGCCAGCCAGAGCTACATAGATCCTGTCTCAAACAAACAAAAATATTATGAAATTATTAATACCTGGGACCTGCTGATACCTGATCCAGAAGTGCAACTTAGAATATCGTGTTTGGGAATGAACAGTGATTGTGGATTTTGATACAACCATGGAAAAGATATGGTTCCTTGCCTTTTTTTCAGAAGGTATTTGTCACAGTAGCTTCTCCTTGGCTATATGAAGACCAGTTGTGGGAGCTCAGACAGCAGACACATGTGTTTGCCTTTAGCTCACACCATCATCTGGCCTCAACCAAAATTAAAAGAGTAATTAACTGGAAATAGGAACCTCCAAGAGATTCATTTCAGCCCAAAGAGTTAAATAGTCAGCCCATAGGGATTTCAAAAGGAATATGCTGAACATTAAAATTATCTGGAAACTGAACAGTTAAATAGAATTCTTTATAGTTTATGTATGGCAGGTCTGCCAGTCATTCACAATCTTGAATAAGATTTTTGTAGGCCATATGAGAACTGTTATACCCTCCCCAACCATCTGTTATATCTTCACTATCAGTACAATGGACCACACACTTTAAAAGATAGTAAGTAAAATACAGGGGAGTTACCATTAGTGTATTTTTCCCATTATCATAAATTGGCCAACATGGTTTCTGCAGAAGAAAATATGAGTAGAAAGGAAAAAAGAAAGAAGGGAAGAAAGAAAGGGAAAGAAAGAAAGGAAGGAAGGAAGGAAGGAAGGAAGGAAGGAAGGAAGGAAGGAGAATTTTCTTTTCCTTTTCCTTTGTCCAACTTAAAGCCACAGTCTCCCCACAAAATGAGAAAGCCTCAGCAAAAATGCAAAGAGACTCCAACTCAGTAAACACTACACTTTCCCACTATTGAAGTCTCAAGCCTCAGCAATCAATGAATAATTTAAGGCATTGCTTCTCCAATTTTAATGTTCACACCAGCATTCAAAGTTCTTGTTAAAATGCATGAATAGATTCAATAGATTGCTGTGTCTCTGTATGTCTAGCCAAATACTGGGTGCTACCCATAATACAAGTCCTTTGAAGAAAAATGTGGACTCTACCCAAAATTTACATGCATACTGACAGTAAAACCTAATCTGCACAGAAGATCTGAGTCTGCTCATATGTAAGCTCCTTAACCTTACAGAGTCATAGTAAAATCATGTTAAACACTGACTACGAGAAACCTTTTAATTCAATTGAATTTGTTATCTGGAGGTGTCTATGTCACTCAGCAGGGAACCTACCTACATCGCAAGACATAACCCTACTTTAAGGTATTGTAGCTTATTCTCCTAAGTGCAGTAGCATAAATCACCTATGGTAACAAAAGTATAAATAAAATATGCAAGTGCCGTGCGCACTGTCTTTTTCACAGATCTTAATTACTGACTATAGAAGTTTATCTAATTGCTAACAGTGAGTTGAGTCTTAATAATTAGGAGGAGGAAGCGATGCAAATTACTATCACTGGAATAGACTGAGAGTACAACAAAAGCACTCTGGGTTTTCAAATGTCATGATGATATTGTTATAAAAATGTATAAAAATTATTAATAAATATCCCATATGAAATTAGACTGACAGAAGTCTAGTGGCAAGTTAACAATGAGATATGAGAATGATGATTTGTCTGTGGTTCTTGGTGCCTACCACTGTAAATGTACAACACTTACTGCACATCAGTGACTGCCACTCATTCTTCTGGAGTTTAGAAATTAACTAGGATGAGATACTAATAGACTGAACATATATACTGACAGCTGACCATAAGTCCAATAGAGATTCTGTGTGGGAATTTATTAAAATCATTGATTCTTGGGCCCTACTCTCAGCCTCTTTCAGCAGATAGATATTCCTCAATTTGTGTTTTAACAAGTTTTGCAGGGGTGTCTGAGGCATACTTCTAGAAGTGTGGTTTCTTAAGAATGAGGCACATCATGGCTTTGTTTTGGAGTTTGCTAAAACCACATGATACCACTCCTTATTGAATTTATGACAAGTTCTGTGTCATGAAGGTACATAGAAAATTCACTGTCTGGGTTTTGTAGCTGTTTATGGGATGGATCCACAGGTGGGGCAGTCTCTTGATGGTCTTTCCTTCAGCCCTGCTCCATACTTTGTCTCTGTATCTCCTCCCATGGGAATTTTGTTCCCCCTTCTAAAAAGGACCAAGGAACCCACACTTTGGTCTTCCTTCTTCTTGAGCTTCATGACACTATTGTGGATGCCAAGAAGTGTTTGCTGACAGGAGCCTGACATAGTTGTCTCCTGAGAGGCTCTGCCAAAGCCTGACAAATGCAGAGGTGGGTGCTCTCAGCCAACCATTGGACTGAGCACAGGATCCCCAATGGAGGAGTGAGAGAAAGGACTGAAGGAGCTGAATGAGTTTGCAGCCCCATAGGAAGAACAACAATATCAACCAGATAGACCTCCCCAGAGCTCCCAGGGACTAAACCACCAAAGTACACATGGAGAGGCCTATAACCCCAGCTTTATATGTAGCAGAGGGTGGCCTTGTTGGGCATCAATGGGAGGAGAGGCACTTGGTCCTATGAAGTCTGCATGCCCCAGTGAATGGGGATGCCAGGACAGGGAAGCAGGAGTGGGTGGGTAGGTGGGATAACACCCTCAAAGAAGCGCGGTAGGGGGGTGTATGGGATAAGGAGTTTTTTGGAGGGGAAACTAGAAAAGGGGATAACATTTGAAATGTAAATAAAGAAAATATCTGATAAAAATAATAAAACAAAAATTCACTATTAGCAATGATGGCATTGGTTATAATTGTGTTTACCTTTCAGAAAAAAATTTAAAAATGTGGAACTTATAACATCCCAAGTCAAAACCTGCATGCCAGGGAATGAATATTTGTATCCAAATTTGTTATTATATATTATTTTCTAAAATTTTAATGAAACTTGCTTCTGTGAACAATAATACCAACTCATATACATGAAGTATATATAAACAATCTCTGATTAAGATTTACATGGTATTAACTCTTCAAATTCTTGGTAAATGAAAAACTTGGCATGTTTAAATGATAACTGGAAGCAATGTTTTGTTGAAATAAAGTAGAAAGGTGTAATAGTTTAACTTGAATTTAAAGTATACAGTAAAGTTTCTTTTATCAGAAAATACAATATAAGCTTCTCTAGTGATAAAATGCATGGATTTTTGATACACCACAAATATTGGTCCTCTCTCTCATGGATTAAATTATGATGCCTTAATTTTCTGAGTGCATATGTATAATTAAAGCAATTACTATACATACGGCCATATTTCCCCAAAAATGGATTTATTGGACACAAAGAAAAAGAAAGGCTTCATCTATATGAGAATACATTTACAGAATATCATCAGTGGTTCAATATAGACCCACCAAAAGTCACATTGAGCCATCTTGCCCCATCCAAGCAATCTTCACTTATATCCAAATCCACCTGGTTCTATAGGTGAATGCTGGCAGGGTTGGAGTACCAGAACCTCTCCTCTGTAATGCTCCACAACAGAGTGGCAGGACCTGGATACATTCCTTTTTCTCTTCACCTACAGAAATCCTGAGACATAAACTCTGATTACATAAATATTAGAGGAGCAATAGTTATCTGCCCCTGGCACTCTTGACAATTAACCTAGAGGCTACACAAGACTAGAAAGGGTATATCAAACCCCAAGTAACCGAGAAAAAGTTAAAAGAAATGAATATCTTGCAATGTTTGTATAACTATACATCAGGATTGCAACAATGTAGCCAACATGGATACTGAAGATTCTTTTTTTTTAATAGACAGTTCCACCAAGAAAACACCTAAATGCCTGTGATAGTGCTAGTAGCTAGGTTTATCTTCAAGCTGCTTATTCTAGCTGGTCATGAGTTCCAAAGAGTCATATTGTAGTATCATACTCCATAATCATTATCTAAACAAAGTCTATTCTGATGCCTACTCAACTAAAAACGGCTTGATGCTCCCATGCAAAGCATAGACTCCTAGATCAACCCAAAGCCAAAAATCTCAAGCTAGAGGTTAATGTGGATTGCCACCTGTCCAGTGTGAAAGAGCAAATGAGAGAAGCATCTATGAATAAGAAGCGTAGAGAAACTTGAAGCTTAGCTATGGAGGCCAAAGCAGCTTTGGAGAGAAAGATTAGGATAAATAGGAAATACTGAATAACAACCAGCATGAACAGAGGAAAAGACAAAGAAAGAGAGAGCTTGGCTCAAGATGCAGTGATGTCAGTAGTGTGACTTACAGTAAGCTAGTGAGTTAATCAGATGTATGTTGTTTGAAATTAACATTTGTTTCTGCATTTTCTCTAAGAGTAACAGGATATAAGGTGAGTAGTTGAAGCAGAAGTAGTTAAAAGATGAAAATCACTCTGACATGGGTTATATTTTAATATGCCATCCTGTTTGAAAGAGCTCTTTTATGTATGGTGGGAAGGGCATGTGTGCCTTTGAATGCAGTAGTCATGGACTCATGGAGGGAGAAGAAGGCAGCACTAGATCATCTGAAGCTGGAGTTATAGGCAGATGTTTAGATGTGTGAGTGGGCTGATGTCAGTGCTGAGAATTGATTTTGAACAGTACTTGCTCTGTACAGCACCGTGACATCTGTACAGCACTAACACACATATTTTAAAAATAAATAATTGCAACAATTATGGGAAACATAAGCTGTGTGTGTCCAGTCTGGAGATAGTTTACTAGTTGAAATAATAATACTGACTTTGATCATAGATGTTTGGAGAGAGAGAGAGAGAGAGAGAGAGAGAGAGAGAGAGAGAGAGACTGCTGCAGAAGTAAAAGAAACTACCTGGTGATGAATATCCATCTATCCAACTCTGGAGAAACCCCAATGACAGGAAGCACATATCTTTATCTACCTACCTGGATTGATTTCTGTGGCTCCAGAGAGTAACAGCCAAATAGGTTCCTGGAATACTTACAGAACTGTGTAAATTGAATGCTGTTGATTGTTTGCCTTGTTTAGCTGTACTATGGAATAGTAGAAAGTTTCTCTAATACACAAGACATAAATATTAGGAGATACTTAAAAATATCTGCACATATTATATAAATTAGCCCATGCAAAAATTCAAAAGGAATGTGTGAGATGAGCTTTGGTCATTCCCAATGCTTAGAAGCAACATCACCTAAGTTCTGATGTCTATTGCAATCAGGAGAAGGGTTCCCAAACCACCCTCCATGGTTCACAAATTATTTACCTGTTCCACAAAACCTACTGACACGTTGATACTCACAATACAGCTCATTTCTATGCAAGGATATAGATTAAAACTACTCAAGAGAAGAAGGACATTGTCCAATATAAGCACATACACATACCTCACAGCATGAAATATTTTCCTTATTCTGTGTGACAACATGCATACTGACTGTGTCAAAGGAGGTTCACTGAGCCTTGGTGTTCAGAGCATTCATTGATACCCGATGTATCTGCTTGCCTGACTGTCTGGGTAACCATGGGTCTGTGCTAAGTCTTCTGCCAACATAATATTGAGGGGGTCCACTTCTTCCATGTGAAGAAAAGGCATGGGTAGATTTAGAGCCAAGATGGGCTCATTGGATGTGCCTGCTCAATATGTTTGCGCATTAAGTGAAATTGAGTGTTTTCTAAGACCAAAGCTTGGCATAATGTTTTATCTTGTCACAATAATCAAGACCACCACAGGGAATTTGCTTAATCACTGAGATGGTATGGCATGTATGTGTGTGTGTGTGTGTGTGTGTGTGTGCGTGTGTGTGTGTGTGTGTGTACATCTGTGCATTTGTGAATGTGTGTCTGTAGTAATCAAAATGAAACATTTTAAAAAGAAATGAAAATATTTCCAAAGCACCAGCAGATAGAGGAATCTCTGTGATCTAATTTCTAAGATCACTTCAGCCAGATGCTTCCAGAAGATTCCTAGGAACTTTTTAAAAATTTAAGTTATGGAAGTCTAGGTTTCCTTGTGTATATGTGTCTACGTGTGTGTGTGTGTGTGTGTGTGTGTGTGTGTGTGTGTGTGAATGTGCATGTGAGTATACACATATATGCATTAACGTGTGTGTGTATGTGTGTGGGGGGTGGGGTGGGTGTGCATGGCCAGATAAGCCTCTCTGTGGGTATGTAGGTCAGAGAACAACTTTCGTGTTGTTTCTCAGAAGCAATTCATTTTCTCATATGATTTGTGTGTGTGTGTGTGTGTGTGTGTGTGTGTGTGTGTGTTGGTTTGGAGATGGAATCTATCAATAAACCTGGAACTTAGCAACTAGGCTGGATGGCTAGATAGGAAGGCTCCACAGATCCACATGTCTCTGCCTTCCCAGTACTGGGATTATGAACATATACCACAAAACCAGGCTTTTTACATGACATCTAGAAATTGAACTGAATTCCCCACTAAGCACTTTACACGTGAGCCACCTCTTTTTCTAGGCCCAAGTCCCCTTCATTTTTTCTAAACAGATGCCTTTGTTCTAACCCAGACAGAACTCTGGCCATGAGCTCCTTTGGTATTTGTTTTTAATTTTGTTTTCCTCTGGCCGAGTTGGTCCCTAAAGCTCCACAACAGAACAGATCATGGGGAAGGTTTCAGTTTTCATTATTGGCCATACTCTATAGAGCTTTAATGACTTCCAGCTCAGATAATTGAATCTTAAGGTATGTATAAAACTACAGATCTTACGGACCACTCATCCTGATTAATTTTATGGGAGGGACAAGTCCATCTACTGACAATCCACTTACCTAGTCATAGCACTAAATTTGCTTTGAGCTCTTCTCTTTCAAGCCTGTGAATAGTTACCTATATTTTGGTTTTGTGGGGGTTAGTTTGTTAAAATTTATTTCATATTCAAATGCATACTCATAGGAATATGCAAGCAAGCTGCTTTAGTACTGTTTAATACTAACAAAGAATCTAGTGAACAGTAGTCATGTAGAGAGTTAGCAAATGTGGAAACAATAGTAAAGCCAGAAGTGTCCTCTTTCTGAGAAGCATACTTCCCTTTGAGGCAGCAAAGAAAAAGGACTTGCTTCTTCTTGATGAAGTCAGGAAAACTTTCCTGGGATGGGTGATATTAGATCAAGGCATCTGTGGTGAAGAGAAACTAGCAAGGAAGGACATGATATATTGGAGGGAACAAGGGAAACAAAGTCAGCACATACATTTGCCTTCTCAAGTCTACAGGAGCAAGACAGGAAGAGTTTGGGAGAGCTCGCTCTAGCAGTTACTTAGAAAGCCAAAGGGAGAAAAGCCAACTGGAAAGCCAACTGGAAAAAAAAAGAGAGCCAATTGGAAAGGAGATGTGAAGAAGGGGGTGGGGATTATTCAGAATGACTTCATGGTAATCCAGTGTCCTGTGGTCATATGCACACCCTCATAGCTCACTCATCAATCTCATGAAGCACACAGGCACACACACACACACACACACACACACACACACACACACAAAACAAACAAAAACCTACAATGAGGTGTAGGTTGGCTTAGCAGAGGTTCTTTCCCAGAAAAACATATATTAGATATTCTTTATATAAAATATATAAACATATACAATATACTTTTAATTATAAGTGCATTTGTGCAGATGACATATGCACATATATGACATAAAAATGGCATAAAAAGCAGAGAGATATCTTGAAGTGACCAAGCAAGTAAGGAGTTGGCTACCCCTCTTTCCTAAACACAACAGCTCTTTTTTGTCTTTGAGGTTCAGACTATGATTCATTGAGTTAGACCACAGGACAATTGAGTAAACTATTGCTCTTAAAATGTAGTACTAATTCAAGAAAAAAATAAGACAGTGGCTCATAGTTCTTTGCACTGCTTTGGAGGAACATGTATGGGGAAGGAATTCTCTTCCTACCTTCTGATACTCACTGAGGATATTAAATATGCCTACTAAGATAGCCTATCACACTTTCAAGGCCTTCCCTTGACTTCTAACATAGTCAACTCATGTTCTTTCCTTCCTCATGACCACTATGGGTATCTGGAAAACAGACTGTCAAAAGATGCTTTGGAATGTAAACAAAGAATGTAGAAAATAAAATTAAAAAAAAAAGATGCTTTCCATGATTTTGGTGATAACACAGTGCTTAACAATATTAGCTTATACTTATTCACATGCATGTATTTTATATACTATATAGGAGTACAACATTGTGAAGTGATTCTATTACAGTAACAAATATAATATTACTTTCTTTGTAACTTGGGTTTACATGTTTTAAGATATTTAGCAAGTCTCAGAAAGTCCATTAAATATCTCGATTATAAGGATGAACGAATGTATGGTACTTCAGATCTAAAGCAATTCTCATTTATATTAAAAAGCACCTCTCATACTTCAAGACCCCACAGGCCCCATTTTTGCTCCAGCAAAAGATTTTGCACAAAGTGCAAAGCTGTCACTCACAAAGCCCGTCATCGCTGGAGATTACCAGTCATTTTCATTACAGTAATTTCAGTTCGCCTCCTTCTACCATGTCACTCACAGTTTTGGGCTCTTGCCAGACACTAAAACCAGGACACCAAGGAATAAATCAGGACAGCAAGCAGAGCTCCAGGACCATAGGACAGGATTGAGGCATAAGTGAGTTAGGCAGGCCAGGGAGCTCCTACTTAAGTGGCGCCAAGATTGTTGAAAGGCAGGGTCTGAGGCCTATACAGGTGATCCAAAAGCACTGAAAGAGCTGGACCCTCCTCCTCACTTGGCTCTGGCTTCTCTTTCATGGTGTGAATTTGTTTGTTCAGACTCAACAGCACAAAAAATAAAATTCCCAAAGGTCTTCCTCCTCTCTCCTCTCTGACCACTTTTCAGTAATATACCAACATCCCATTTCTGAGCAACTGTGTCTTCCCCAGTATAGCATGTGTGACTTCTGCCAGGAAATGCCACACCCCCTTGCCTGTCACAGCCATCTCCTTGGAGCCATCATTTTGGAGCCTTTCTCTTAACTGCCTACAACTGGAATGTCCCTTCAGCAGCCTGTAATTTTGTGCAACATAAGTGACTCTAGCATCTGCTCCCTGTAAGAACTCAGGAAGTATTAGGGCTCCAGAAGTCCAAGGAAGTAGATGTGATTTCTAGTTCTGCCTGTATATCCTGCTATAGTCCTGATCCATTTCTCTGATCATAAATGTCAGCCCTCCCATTTGCAGTCAATCCAAGGTATGCATTTGTTTTCATTAGTTTGAATCCCATTTCAGTGAGTATCCTTTGCCAAAGATACATTTTGAAAAAGGCAGGGTGGCAAACAAAAAGGTGGGGATTATTCTTTTTTTTTTTCATTTTTTATTGAATATATTCTTCATTTACATTTCAAATGTTAGACATTTCATGGTTCCCCACAAATACAAAATCCCCGACCCATCTTCCCTCCCCATGCCTCCATGAAGATGCCCCTTCACCGAACCTACTCCCACCTACCCCTCCCACCCTAGATTTTCCCACACTGGGGCATCTATCCACCCTTCATAGGACTAAGGACCTCTCCTCCCACTGATGCTGTATAAGACATTCCTCTGACACAAATGCAACTGGAACCATGGGTACCCTTGGTTGATGGCTCAGTCCCTGGGAGTCCTGGAGGGTCTGGTTGGTCAGCATCATCTGTCTTCCCATGAGGCTGCAAAGCCCTTCAGCTCCTCCAGTCCTCCCTCAAACTCCTCCACTGTGGACCCCACACTCAGTCCAATGGTTGGCATCAAGCATCAGCCTCTTTATCTGTAAGGTTCTGGCAGGGCCTCTCAGGAGACAGCCATATCAGGCTTCTTTTAGCAAGGACTTCTTCGCATCCACAATAGTGTTGGGCTTTGGTGACTGTGTATAGAATGAATCCTCAGGTAGGACAGTCTCTGGGCAGCCTTTGCTCCGTTCTTTGTCCCACACTTTGTCTCCATAATTGATGCTGTGAGTATTTTGTTCCCTTTTCATAAAAACTGAAGCAGCCACCCTTTGGTCTTCCTTCTTCTTGAGCTTCATATGATCTGTGTATCTTGTTTATTCTGAGCTTTTGGGCTAATATCCACTTATCAGTGAGTGCATACCATGTGTGTTCCTTTCTGATTGGGTTACTTCACTCAGGATGACACTTTTTATTTCTATCCATTTGCCTAAGAATTTCATGAATTCATTGTTTTTAATAGCTGAGTAGTACTCCATTGTTTAAATATACCACATTCTGTATCCATTCCTCTGTTGAAGGACATCTGGGTTCTTTCCCACTTCTGCCTATTATAAATAAGGCTGCTATGAACATAGTGGTGTCCTTATTACATGTTTGAGCATCTTCTGGGTATATGCCCAGGAGTGGTATAGCTGGGTCCTCGGGTAGTATTATGTCTAATTTTCTGAGGAACTGCCAAACTGATTTCCATAGTGGTTTTTCCAGCTTGCAATCCCACCAGCAATCCTTTGACCAGTATGAAGTGTCCCTCCTTATTTTTTTGATAACTTTTGGTTGAAAGCTGATTTTATCCTATAAAAGAATGGACACTCCAGCTTGTTTCTCAGGACCAATTGCTTGGAAAAATTGTTTTCCAACCTTTACTCTGAAGTAGTGACTGTCTTTGTCACTGAGGTGGATTTCTTTTATGCAGCAAAATGTTGGGTCCTGTTTACATATCCTGTCTTTTAGTCTATGTTTTTTATAGGGGAATTGAGACCATTGGTATCAAGGGATATTAAGGAAAAGTAATAGTAACTTCCTGTTATTTTTGTTGTTAAAGGTGGAATTGTTTGTGTAACTATCTTCTTTTGGGTTTGTTGAAAGAAGATTACTTTATTGCTTTATCTAGGGTGTAGTTTCCCTCCTTTTGTTGGTAATTTCCAGCCATTGTCCTTTGTAGAGCTGGATTTGTGGAAAAGTATTGTGTGAATTTGGTTTTGTCATGGAATGTCTTGTTTTCTCCATATATGGTAATTGAAATTTTTGCTGGGTATAGTAGCCTGGGCTGACATTTATGTTCTCTTAGGGTCTGTATGACATCTGCCCATGATCTTCTAGCTTTCATAGTTTCTGTTGACATGTCTGGTGTAATTTTGATAGGTCTGCCTTTATATGTTACTTGACCTTTTGCCCTTATTGATTTTGATATTCTTTCTTTGTTTAGTACATTTGGTGTTTTGATTATTATGTGACGGAAGGGATTTCTGTTCTAGTCCAGTCTGTTTGGGGTTCTGTAGGCTTCTTGTATGTTCATGGGTATCTCTTTCTTTAGGTTAGGGAAGTTTTCTTCTATACTTTTGTTGAAGACATTTACTGGCCCTTTAAGTTGGAAATGTTTGCTCTCTTCTATAGTTATAATCCTTAGGTTGGTCTTCTCATTGTGTCCTGGATTTCCCGGATGTTTTGTGTTACAAGCTTTTTGCATTTTGCATTTTTTTTACTGTTGAGTCAGTGTTTTCTATGGTAACTTTAGTACCTGAGAGTCTTTCTTCTCTCTCTTGTATACTATTGTTGATGCTTGTATCTATGATTCCTAAAATCCTTCCAAGGTTTTCTATGTCCAGAAATGTCTCCCTTTGGGATTTCATTATTGTTTCTACTTCCACTTTTAGATTCTGGATAGTTTTGTTCAGTTCCTTCACTTGTTTATGTTTTCCTATAATTATTTAAGGGATTTTTGCGTTTCCTCTTTAAGGGCTTCGACCTGTTGACTCATGTTCTCCTATAAGGGAATTAGTTATATCCTTCTTGAAGTCCTCTATAAGCATCATGAGATGTGATTTTAAATCCAGATCTTGCTTTTCTGGTGTGTTGGGGTACCCAGGACTTGCTGTTGTGGGAGAACTGGGTTCAGATGGTAGCATGTTGCCTTGGTTTTTGTTGGTAATGTTCTTGCATTTGCCTTTTGCCATCCAATTATCTCTGGTGTTAGCTGGTCTTGCTGTCTCTGACTATGGCTTATCTGTCCTGCAAGTCTGTGTATCTGTACTCCTGGGAGACCCATTGTCTTTGGGCACACAGGTATGTAGGCACTCCTTGGAGACCAGCTCTCTTGTGGTGGTAATTGTTTATATAGCTCTATGGCCCAGAATCTTCTCTGTGCTCTCAGGCCTCTCTGCACTCCTGGGTGGTTATCTATCTCCCTGTGCCACCTGGATATGGATGGAGCACTGTGTCAGAGGATGTTCCCCAGCCAGGGACAGAAACTGGAAGTCTCCTGCCTGAATGTTCTAGAAGGGTTCCTCTGAGCAGCAGGGGTGGTCCTACCTGTGCCCTTCGGCCTCTCTGCACTTCTGTGGAGGGACTGGCATCTAAATGGACAGAAGTAATGGAAGGGGAGTGGTATTGGGTAAGGCGGGGATTTTGGTGGTTGATGGTTCCCAAATCTCAGCAGGCCCCTCCAGCAGCTCTGGGACTCCAGAGGTGTGAGGGGTTCTTACCAACTGCTCTGAGTACAGCAGGTGGATAGATAAGGAGATGGTGTCTTCATTGGAGCAGACCAGCCACGAGTCTCAGAATTATTCTTAAGGATTTATTAAACAAAATTAGGCTGTAGAAGAAGATATATGCCCAGCCTTCCCTGGCATATATGCAGCGAAGAGAAAATTCAAAGCTCCCATTTCTGTGTCTCCAGCCAATGCGTGAAACCCAACCTGGGTTTATTTCATACATTTATACTCTGTGAATATAAATATTTCTCATATCTATAATTTCCAGAAGAAAATATTCTACATTGTGTCAAAAAGGCTAAGAGTGGTCCACAGAACTTGATATGGTAATGCAAACTTCGAGAGATGTCCCTAACACATTACTGTTTTTGATTTCTGGTCTGAGGATTGATAGCATGCATGTTGTCAGGGCTGGATAGGACTGTGTGAGCTTGGGATCCCTCTCAGATCAGCTGAGTGAGAACTTTAGCCTGGCAAACTCCCCAGGAGATGTACATGCACTGTATGTGGAGAGCATTCTTTAGTAACAGTCTGCTAAGCTCCTCTGTTACATACTAACTCTGCTCAGCTACCAACCAGTAGTCCACCAATACTTAACACCCTCTTTGAAGATACTAGTCTAATCAAAAAGTGTTTGTGACATCATAGGCTATAAGTAAACGCATTAAGTCTGAAGAGACACCACTGAAGCCTCCTGGATCATTAGTGGCAATGATGTTGAGGGTATTGAGGAGCTTCTGAACTGGAGTGGAGCTTAGTTCCCACCTGTGAGGGTGTGCAGGCAGAGAATAGCTAATCACTCTTTTATTCAATGCAGTTGTAAAAAGTAGCCCCACAGCTGGTGGCTTTGCTTTCCAGCCAAATCCATGGCTGATCCTAATGTTCTTTTTGCCAAAAGTATGGCCTTTGAAGCTCTCCTAGGATCACAAATGGGGCTTTCATCTGGACAGAGACTGAACCAGTCCTTTCACCTTCTCTTTTGTTTTTATTGTTTACCAGAATGAGTATGTAATTTAACAGGGAACTTTATGATTTCAACTACTATGCCAATATGTGAGCCAATTTTAGCTTGTCATTTATTCCCTGGTTGTTCTAGCATTAAGTTCCTTCATATGCATTTTTTTCCTGTTAATCAAGTTGAAAACTAAAGGTTTTTCTCATCTACAATATGATAGAGCCCATGTTTCACTTGGTTAGAAAATATGTTGATCAAATTTTAAGATAATGAGACAGTTGTTCCTGAATATTTCCTATCTGATGATTCTCTTCCAAGAAGCCACTTTACTCTTTCTTTAAGACTGACCATAGGTCATATGAATTGTTATTTAAACCTTTATACTCAGGCTTCTCTTGTCCTGCCCATAGATTATGGGTCCTTAATGGTTCTGAGACCTCCCTGGTTCATAGTCTTTATGCATACACTAAACTTACTTTCTTCTTGTAGGTCAGCCTACAGATTCAATTTTGTATTTTTCTTTTACTGAATTATACAGTGCTTTTTGTGTAAATGAGGAAATTTGGATCACTAAGCAATGTTTCTTGCAAGCAATAAACTACATTTGGAAGGGTAGTGGGTCATGCATTAAAGGAAATAATAAAATATATGACATTTATTTTATTTTTTATTTGTATTATTTATCTATTTATTTTTAATTTATTTACATTTCAAGTGTTATCTCCTTACCAGGTTCCCCCCTCCCAGAAACCCCCTATCCCACCCCTACTTCCCCTTCTTCTATGAGGGTGTTCCTCCACTCTCCCGCCTCTCTGCCCTCAATTCCCCTACACTGAGGCATCTATTGAACCTTCATAAGACCAAGGACCTTCCTCCCATTGGTGCCTGACAAGGTTGTCCTCTGCTACATATGTAGTCGGAGTCATGTGTATTCCCTGGTTGGTGGCTTAGTTCCTGGAGGTCTGGTGGGTCTGTTTGCTTGGTATTGTTGTTCTTCCTATGAGGTTGCAAACCCCTTCAGCTCCTTCAGTCCTTTCTCTAACTCCTCCATTGTGGACCCTGCACTCAGTGTAATGGTTGGCTGTGAGCATCCGACTCTGTATTGTTAAGGCTCTAGCAAGGCTTCTCAGGAGACAGATATATCATGTTCCTTTCAGCAAGCTTTTCTTAGCATCCACAATAGTGTCAGAGTTTGGTGACTGTATCTGGGATGAACCACTTTCTAAGAATACAAGTGGGCGTGTTGGGCACAATACAATTTCTCAAGCCTTAACCAGTTCAGTTCTTCAATTTTTGATCTGGGTGGGAGGAGACTGGGACCCCAGATAGCTGTGCAGAGAACATCCTTAATGGAGGTTAGGGATTTCAGAACAGAGTTCTATCTCCCATTGTTTTCTTATCTTCTAGTAGAGCACCTTTGTCTAAATGGTGCACGTGACTATATCTACATGACTGAAAATGAGAGGAGGCACCCAGACCTCTGGCTGGGCCAGCAGTCCTGACCAACTCACTCTCTTCCCTTCCCTCAGTGGTAAGCTGTTCCCAGCCCTGGCACACAAGTTCTCTGCTCTTTCTTTCTGCTTCCTAAGCTCTTGTCTATGGACCCAGAATGAACTTTGCTCTAAACCATAACCACTGTGGTGTTTGCATATCATTCTACAAATCCTTGAGAGAAGAACCTGAACACCTCTGGCTCAGGGCTTTAGTGGCGGTCAAGTTTCCAGGACCTCAGCTCCCCACTAAAAGCTCCAGTACTTTTCAAGATACCCTAATATTTCTGTATAATTTCTGTCTTGGTGTTTATTCAGTTACTTTTTTACTTACTGAGAGAGATGATAATCAAGTTTTCCTTTTTAAAAAAAAATAGATATTTGCTTTATTTACATTTCAAATGTTAACTCCTTTCCACTTTACCCCACTGAAAACCCCCTATCCCATCCCACCTCCCCCTGTCCCCCCCCCTAATTTCCTGACTTGCATTCCCCTATTCTGGGGAATTGAGCCTTCAAAAGATGAATGACATCTCCTCTCATTAATGTCTGAGATGGTTATCTTCTGCTACATATGTAGCTAGAGCTGTGGGACCCTCCATGTGTACTCTTTGGTTGGTGGTTTAGTCCCTGGGAGCTCTGGGGGTACTGGTTGGTCCATATTATTGTTCCTCCTGCAGAGCTGCAAACCTCTTCAGCTCCTTGGATCCTCTCTCTAGCTGCTCCACTGGGGACCCTATTCTCATTCTATTGGTTGGGTGTGAGCCATGGGTGTTTTGATCCACTTTCCAATATGGATCAAAGTATCCACACTTTGGTCTTCTTTCATCTTGAGCTTCATGTAGTAAAGTTTTATACAACTTTGAGTTGTATATTGGGTATTCCAATCTTTTGGCCCAATATCCACTTATCAATGATTGCATACCTTGTGTGTTCATTTGTAATTGGGTTACCTCACTCAGGATGATAGTTTCTAGCTCCATCCATTTGCCTAAGAATTTCATAAATTCATTGTTTTTAATAGCTGAGTAGTACTCCATTGTGTAAATATACCACATTTTCTGTATCTATTCCTCTGTTGAGGAACATCTGGGTTCTTTCCAGCTTCTGGCTATTATAATTAAGGCTGCTATGAACATAGTGGTGCATGTATCCTTATTACATGTTGGAGCATCCAGGAGTGGTATAGCTGGGTCCTCAGGAAGTGCTATGTTTAGTTTTCTGAGGAGCCACCAAATTAATTTCCAGAGTGGTTTTGCCAGCTTGCAATCCCAGCAATGGAGGAGTATTCATCTTTCTCTACATCTTCTCCAGCATTTGCTGTTCCCTGATTTTTTTGATTTTGGCCATTCTGACTGGTGACATTTATTTTAAATCAATGGATTTATATGCACTAAGCCTCCTGGATGCTAGGAAGGAAATCTACAACTGAAGTAAATGGTAAGTCATCTCTTTAGTGTTTCAGTTTGAGGCAAGAATTACTTACATTCCATAGACTGGACTTTAACTTATTAATCTCCTAAGAAACTGGCATTTTAGATGTCTGTGATCTGGCTCAAATTTTTAAAAGATATTGAGGGATCATATATATGGGGGCGTGCCCAGCATCTGGGTAACTGAGAAAAGTAGTGGGGAATGACTTTGGTGATTGAGGCCAAAAGCTGATGACTTTTGGCAATTTAACTTTTTCTCTCTCTGGGGTCAGAAGCTGATGGCTTCTGGCACTTTAATTCCTGCTGATACTAGCAGGAGATTAGAAAAAGAAATTTAGTTACTTGGGCTCTTTACTCACTCACCTTTCACTGATTAGGCAAGAAACTCAGAGTTTCCTTAACTTTGTGAGCCAGAAAGAAAGGAAGAGGATGGAAGTAAGTTAGCCATACAGACACGTACACACTGGATGAGGCAGAAAAGGCTACACCAAAACTTTATTACTGCTTTCAGTTTTTTCTAGAGTTTTAGACAAAAAAACCTTCTATGTAAGAAAAAATTACCTCATACATAAATGTTACACAAAGGGGGAGTTACAGTAAGTTCAAACCACTGTTTCATTCCATAAATTCATAATTTCAAAGCAATAATTGCACATGACCTTGCTTTATCATAATGTACACCTGTGGCTACACCCTTGTTTGTGACCAAAAATGAAAGTTTTTCCTTCATCTGTCCAAGATATAGTATGTCCCACGTCTATTCCTAGTGTAATTTTTGAAAGTTCATTGTATTCCTTATTATATAACCTATAGTCTTTACTTACCATTCTGTGAAGGAGCAGATTTTATTGATTCAATCTTTACTATCTTTATGGCAAGACAACTAAAACCATCTACTTAAATTTTCTTCCTAAAACTATGTTAACAAAACCATAAATTCTGTAAAGTCATTAATTCATCTAAACGTCATTAATGGAAGTTTAACTTTATACTGATCTGCTGGAAATTTCCCAGTACGGTGGGAAATCACACTGAAACTAATCACAGCAGGCTATAGGCAGGGAGGGTGTCCCAGTATCTACTCACACCAAGTCAAATAAATAAGGAGTATGGCAATGACAAACATGAGAAAGCACATCAGCAGCGAGAAGTAATCCTGGGATGAAGGCTCTAGGGCTGTGCCTCACCAGAGTGCATCCATAACAGCCAAGCAAGACAGTGGGCCATCTTCATGCAGCTTTTTCTGCATGTTATCTGCCACATATACACACATGCATACACACACACACACACACACACACACACACACACAGAGAGAGAGAGAGAGAGAGAGAGAGAGAGAGAGAGAGACAGACAGACAGACAGACAGACAGACAGACACATACAATTTCAACTACACTATTTGAATCCCAGATTTTTTATATAACAAGAAAGGAATACTCCCATCGATATTACAGTGTTGTCATGAACAGTTATAATTTACAAAAATAATTAAGTGACAGCACAATCAATATTGCCATATCTGTTTCTGGGGGCTGTTTCAGATCCTGACATGCCACATATTCAATCCTATTACTTGAACTTCCAAATAGTATCTCATATCATCTGCCTAAAAAAAACTTAGAAAGGAAATGCTGTATTCTCTGAAAAGACAAAAACTAACTTGACAAAGACAGAAAATAATGAGTAATGGTCCCCATCATACTCTATAATCTTTCATATTAATGGAGGATATAACCTACGTACCTTAATAAAAATAAGGTATGGTTCTGACTGACTTGAATACAATATTACCATTAGTCCACAAGGTACCCAAAGAAAACAAATATTTATGACTTATCAAAGCAGTCTTCCTCATCATCTGACAAATGCAAACTGACATTGACCCATAAAATGATTTATCCTAACAAAGCTTGCACTGCAGGCATCACTGAGCATTCTCTCTGAAGCAGTAGCAGTCAGGCTCAGTGGTACCATTCTATTTTAGACAGAAACTCTTGTGTCAGTTTGGTGCACACGATGGAAGAGCAAAAAGGCTTTGAGGATACTCCATAAAGCAAAATGGTGCAGATCTGTGGTTCCAGAAATATAGCAAATCTAAATCAATTGAGATTTGGTAGAACTAAGATAGGACCCTCAAGGAGGTTATTCCCAACAGCTGAATTCTCAGCAATGATCACCTGTTCAGTATGAATAATTATCCAAGCAATGCCAAAGGCTGACAACCCACAGAGGACCTGCTTTCATAGTGAAGATTCTCAAAATCATGGTCTTTGGATGAGCCCGGACCCAGCCCTGTTGTCTTATAATGAAATGCAGCACATAGAAGAACTGGAACAGGGCACAGTGAGATACTGATCCTTTTAAAGACCATCCTGATTATAGATCCCCTATGGCTCCAAAACTCAGCTTATTTGACAAGTACTCTGTGATAAAATTCATGTTACATGGGTAGTGCCTCTCTTGCAATTAACATAATTAATTTCTGGATTATATTTCCTACTGTGTTTCTGACAGAATGAATGCAATGGAGGAAAGAGAAGGAACACATGAATACTTATTAGGGTCTAGCATAATAATATCAGGAGCTTAGTGTATGTTTAGTCATTTCAAGTTTTTACTAAGTATTTTACCTAATCATGAAATATACTCAATAGGTATGTTTTACTATTATTAGTTAAGGCTAATTACTAATTACTAAAGTATAATTAACCAGCCTGAATAAGATCACAGAGAAAGTAGCAGAGCAGAGGCTCTCCACACATGTAGTCCATGCAGCAAGACAGGCATGAGCGGTGATTTGTGGGTTGCAACTTCAAGAATCATTTCCTCACATTTCTTCTCTCCTACTATGCTTTGCTTCCTTCCCTCCTGTGATCATCATATTTCCTCCTACAAAGCAGCTTCAGTGGTTCAGCAACCCTTTTATGAGCTGGGTTTCTAGGCCCAGTGTCATCCCGATCTTTGCTCCTCTCATTCCTGACTAGCATTCTAACTTCCAAGGTGATTATCATTTGTCTCCAATGCAAGAGTGTATTAGACAACTAAAATCTAGCTCAGAGTTCTGAAATCAGGATCTGTAGTGAACAATTGGATCATGACTGTTTTCAGTTTATAGACAGATGGTGTGAGTGTTTCCATGTGCAATCCCACCCTGCTCACAGTACATTAGCTATCTCTTTCTTACCATCCATTTGAAAACATTAATTCATTTCCCTGGAATTTATCCACACATATTCCATAACTACCAAAGGACTGAGATACAGTGGCTACACTCATTTCCATTTCTCTCTTCCTACAGAGAAAATAAGACATTTCAGCATATAGATTCAAGTCTAAATTGAACATCATCTAATACCATTTCTTGCAAAGTGATATCAGTTTTTAGTATTCTACATGTCAATACCTTAAAGCCCAGGGAATTTACTAAGAAGTAGGAAAGTATTTCCAAACTTTTTTGAAACAGAATATATGGGATGAACAGAGAGCATTTAATGCCCAAGTTTGCTTATAAGATGTCACAGGTTATGTTGACCAAAAATGAACTACCCAGTTCCACTCAAACCTGAATATTTAATACAGTTCTTTTGGATAACATAGACCCATGGGCCAAATGATCTGATGCTTGATTTCATTTTCACAGTTGGCTCTGTTACAGAAATTGACATTTGGACTGTATTTACAGAATATCAAAACAACCAGAAAAGTAAGAAGATTCGTTCAGACTGACCCCAGTATCACTGTGATTATGTGATGAGCTAGGCAAGTTTAGAGCTCAATGTTTACTGAATTTTCTCGTTGATTTGAAGAGTCCTTCTAACCAATTTTTATTTTATTCTTTGTGCTTCAATTCCATAGTTTAATGATTATATGATTTAATTATAAGTTGGTTCACCTGAGGATTCTGAAATGAGCACATGTTCACTTTTTGATCCATCATTACTGATGGCCCAAAGATTATAACCACATGAGGAGCTCTTACTAGGAATCATATTTTTATTCTTTTCTTTTTTAAGAAATGGATTTGCCCTTTCCTTCGCCCTTTATAAAAATGGATGGTTTTCACCCATTTTCTCCTTATATAAAATGTCATGAATTATTGACAGATCAATTTGAATTTTCATTTAGAAAACATCAAATATGGCTAGAAAATATTTCCAAAAAGTTAATCTTTTAAAAATAATATTAAGACAATTTTTCTTGGCTAGTGAACAGAGCCACAAGCTTGCAGCTTCAGAACGATGGAAGTGAAGATGACTGGAGAGTTCTGTGAATGGTGTTAAAAAATAGATCTGGGAACACTCCTCCACTGCTGGTGGGAATGCAAGCTGGTACAACCGCTCTGGAAATCAGTATGGCGGTTCCTCAGAAAACTGGGCGTGATACTTCCGGAGGACCCAGCCATACCACTCCTGGGAATATACCCAGAAGATTCACCAGCATGCAATAAGGATACATGCTCCACTATGTTCATAGCAGCCTTATATATAATAGCCAGAAGCTGGAAAGAACCCAGATGTCCCTCAACAGAGGAATGGATACAAAAAATGTGGTATATATACACAATGGAGTACTATTCAGCCATTAGAAACAATGAATTCATGAAATTCTTAGAGAAATGGATGGAGCTGGAGAATGTCATACTAAGTGAGGTGACCCAGTCTTAAAAGAATACCCATGGTATACAGTCACTGATAAGTGGATATTAGCCTAGAAGCTTGGAACACCAAAGACACGAATCACATATCAAGTGATGTCTCACAAGAAGAAAGGAGTGGACACTGGTGCTAGAATGGACCAAAACATCATTGTGGGAGAGTACAAGAACAGTAAAGTGGGAGGGGGTGGATGCGGGAGCAGGGGGAGGGAAAAGGACATGTGGGACATTTGGGGGTGGGGAACCAGAAAAAGGGAAATGAATTGTAAATATAGAATATATACAATAAAAAAAATAAAAAAAATAGATCTGGGAGTTGTGGGCAAGGACCGCTGTAAGCTTTATGCTTTATAAATTGTGAAATACTTTATTCTATTATCTCAAAGTTGGTCTTAAGAAAGTGATGGATATAGTGTTAATAGAAGGAAATGAAAATGGAATGGAATCATGTATTCAAACAAAAGATGATTACAGAAAATGAAGGCTCAATTCCATTAACAACACCCATGTGTATATTTCTGGATATCTGTTGGAAACCTGCAGCTAGCCAGAGGCAGGATGGAGTAGAAGTACATAGTTTGTTCTGGGTCCACATCCACTATGACATCTTATAAGCAAACTTGAACAATCTCACTGAAAGCAAAGCAAAACTAGGGTGGAAACAATGGAAAAACAAGAGCCTGAAGGTTTGCAGGATATGAAAAAAATCTGTCCAGAAAAGAAGCTTGACCAAGCTTGACTTAGGGTCAAGTCCCCTGTCTAGACTACCTAGATGGAAAACAAATTGCAGGCTGGTGTCTACTGTCTGATCCAGGGTACATCTTCATGTATGGAAGATCAAAAATGACTAACTTATCCAAGGTTGCTGTCTTTATAGCAGCAGGATGTTCTGTAGTGCTCTTGATCACTGGTTTTCAACATGTAGGTAGTGATCCCTTTGGGGGTACAATGAACTTTTCACAAGGGTCACGAAACATAATCAGAGAATACAGATGTTTGCATTATTATGTATAACAGTAGCAAATTTTCAGTTATGATGTAGAAACAAACAGAATTTTATGGTAGGAGGTCACCATAACATTAGGAATCATATTAAATGGTCACAGTATTAGGAAGATTGAGAACCACTATTCTGGATGGTTCTATCACATCAGGTCCATCTCTGTGCTTCAGGTATTTCTGAGTGTGAACATCTGTGAGCACTTCGGCATCATTCATAGACCTAAAACTCAGAGCATTATATAAGGTGTGATAGGGACATGTAACTACATAGAAACTAAGTGTTGTGTAGTTGCTGGAATGAAAATGGAGTGAATTTTGTGATGGTTTAAGACTTAGTAAGTAGGAGAGGATACAGTAACTGCTTAGCCAAAATAAGGATAATATTCTCAGTCTCTGTCACTGTTACTGTCTCTGTCTCTGTCTCTGTCTCTGTCTCTGTCTCTGTCTCCCTCTGAGTGTGTGTGTGTATGGGAATAAAGGTCAATGTTGAGGATGTTCCTCCTTCATTGTTTGTTTATTTATTTATTTATTTATTTATTTATTTGAGACAAGTTCTCACATTGAACCTAATGATCATGAATTTGACTAAACCAGCCAGTTCCAAGGACTCTTTTGTCTCTGCTTTCCCTAAACTAGTCTTACAGATATGCTCTACAACACCCAGAGTTTTCATATGTAGACACTGGAAATCAGATCTTTATACTTGCAGAGCAAGTACTTTGCTAACGGGTCCATTTTTAAGGTCTCAAAGAACTGTTGTCTTCAGCAATACAGAATGTTTAGGCCAGTCATCACTAATGAGAATTTTTCTGTTGCTGTCTTTAGAATAGAAATTTTCCTCAGAGTAAAAATGTTATCGAAACGCAATCATCTAGAGTGAGTGACTGCTCTTATTCTCTGAAGTGGTATGAAAAATTCTGTCTAAATGTATATCTGTGTTTTCTTTCTAAGAGTGGAATTATTACCTACTACAGCTCAGTCCTGAAAATCCCCTACCCAAAAGGCCTTCTGGATTCACTAAGGACAAAGTTCAAAGTCTAGATTATTTTGGAACAGAATACAAAACTGGCAATTTTATGTTGAATTGATGTCCTTTAACAGAAGGCCATGATACAAAGCAGGGGCCAGTAGCTGAGATCAGGTTCATCTTGAAATTCTGTATTTCATTGACTATAAACTGATTTGACTTGAATGGTGAACATGATGTGGTAGAGCTATGAAGGAAATGAAGGTGGCAGGGATGGCAACAGTGTTAATAATGCCAATGAATCAAGTGTTTACCCCTATGCTAATGAGTTCACATACATCCTCACTTTGAATCCTCCCAATATCACTGGAACGAATATATTGGTTTGGTAGACAACTGAAATGCAAGAAAACTCAGGCTTTAAAGATCTTTCCACTGACACAGATTATAGAAAAATGTGAGTTTTATAATACAGCCATTTTGATAGGAATAACCTCTGCTCAACCACACCTTCATATTTTCAGTTGCACCAATCAGTGACTAAGCAGCCCCCTTCTTCTATAGTACAAATAAAAATGGAATATAGACAACATTTAACCTTTATTTTCACTTGTAGCCTTTTCTTTGAAAGTTAAGAAGCGCTCGTGCTTATTCATTTCCCATCTCAGCCCAAATATATACCAAACAGCTCTTTCAATAGTCTCTGTTCCCTTGGAGAGAAGGAAGAGGAGACTCAGCAGTGTGTGTTTGTGTGTGTGTGTGTGTGTGTGTGTGTGTGTGTGTATGTGTGTGTGTGTGTGTGTGTGTGTGTGTGTGTGTGTGTGGGGGATTGTCAGCTTTTCTATCTATAGTATCACAGTCTATAGGGTGTTACTTAGGGAATTTAAAATATCCATGCTTGATGTTTCTGAGCGCATCCTGAGATTCACTGTTTCTTGCAATCAGTTGAATTTCAAAGGAGCTGGAAAGATAGAATTTCTAGCAGGAAGCAGAGGGAAGAGAGCTGATCAAGACAAAACACAGAGAATTCATGACCTACCAGAAAATAATACCAGTTTCTGGTTGGCACACAGTGACAAGATGGAAAATGATTTCTAGATGAGCATTCTTTCAGCTCCATATGTATGTTTCTCTTTTATAATTCACTCTTTCTTGCTTTAGCAGAACCACAATCTGGAAAAGGTAATGATATCTGAAACAGCTTTAGATACATTCCTTTCACCTTTCTAAATCTCAGACCTTTGTGGTTAAAAAAAAGGGGGAAGTAGATATATAGAGGGATTTAGCAAAGGTTAAGAACGCTTGTGGCTTGCACAGAGGACCTATGTTTGGTTTACAGCACCCTTATGGTGACTTGCAACTGTCTGTGACTCTAGTTCCTGGGGAGTCAGTAAGCTCTTCTGGTTTCGTAGGCATGGAGGAATGCATACAGTGAACTTACAGACATTCAGGCAAAGAACTTATATATATAAAAATAAATACATGTTATTTTTACAAAAGAGAGTGGGGCAATACTGGTGTCTAGCTCAGTAGATGAACAGGACTGCACACTGGGCCTCTGTACAATATCTAGCACATTTTAAATACATAGCAAACACTAAACTGAGAACACAAGTGCCTGATATGTTTGGTGTGCCATCCAGCATCCATGCTAAACTTCTTAACAGGATACATACCTTCTCTTTGCAAATTCCCCAAAATATGAGCCAGAAAGGTATTATTTACAGGTGTTACACCATTAATTACTTTCATGAAAATCCACTCAGCACAGATTTTGGGAAACTTGTGTAAATTACACTCCCACTTTGGGATGCAACAGTTTGTTTGGAGTATTGGGCTGCTAAGTCTATTTGATGACCAGTCTTAGTACCAAGGAAAGCATGCTTTTAATTAAGCCAGACTAGCAGTAGTGACAGTCCTTACTTTGCTTTCTGAATCTGGAAACAGATCAATTCTTAATTGCAAAATTGAATACTAAATTAACACTGTATTACTCAATTCAGCTAATTCAACAGACACTCTTCTGGCATCAATCAGGAGATCATCAATTTATCAAATCAAAATAGATAAAGTAAATAAATAACCATATATATATGGTTATTATATATATTATATTATATATATATATTATATATATATATATATATATATATAATATCCAGTAGTGAATATGTAAATATCAGAACCCTGAAACAGTGATTTTTCTTAAAATCAGTGATTGCCATTTCCACCACTGGACACATGTGACATGGAATGCATGTAAGAGAAGTGATTGTGTAGATGTGCCATCCTCTGTCATAAAAAACTTTCATTTTGCCAGAACAGAAACTGCCAAAGTACTGCTTTTCTCTCTTGATCCAGTTGACGAGTGAAATCTGTCCAATCCCAAGAATTTAGTTTCTCACTTCCACAATGATGGGGTGGGATTAATGACAGCTAAGGCCACCAAGGAAAAGAAACATAGGGAGACTGATGGTGCCTTCTTTGGCAAATGGCAAGCATGCTCTCATGCCTCTTTAAATCTCTTTAAGGATAGTTTTGGCCTATTGTTTTTGTTCAAAAATCAAGTAAGGTATATATTTCTATGTCTAGTCAGCCTGACAAGCTTTAGAAGGATTTCTTCTATATAGGAAATTATATATACAAATGCCATATGTCTATATCCCTGTGTCCATTGTCTATGTGTTTCTCTTTCTGTGTGTGTATGTGTTTGTGTTTATGTATGTATGTGTTTGTGTATGTGTGTGTGTGTGTGTGTGTGTGTGTGTGTGAGAGAGAGAGAGAGAGAGAGAGAGAGAGAGAGAGATATGAAGAGTACAAATTCATTTAGCAAAAATATCAAACATAGATTACATAAACTGTGTACTATCATTTTATCAAGCCCTATTCTAATCACCTTACCTATATTTATTACTGTCATTTCTTTTTAGCAACTTTGCAGTTTAGTGCTATAACCACAATTTTTTAATCAGACAAGAAAACTGAAGCATAAAGGAATCTATTGACAGGCTCAGGAGTCATTTGGCTGAGCTATCCTTACTATGTTTCAATCACTCCCAGATTTCTGTTCCCCACAGTGGTGAATAATGAGTTCTCTGGAGTGTCAACTACGCTAGCTCTTCTGTAAAAACTTCAAATTTATGACTATCCTCCTGAGTTTCATAGAGAAGACTGACTTGAGATGACAACTTCCTTTTTATTTTAAATTAACACATATAACAATGGGTTTCATTATGACATTTTCACATATAGTTTACACCTCTCAGTCCTCTGCTGCCCACATTCTGCTGCCTCCCTGTTGCTGATCACTCTTTTCCTACCCAATAATCCCCTCTCGTCTTTCAAGGCAGATGTTGCTTGTGATAAAATACCATAACTAAAGGCACCTTTGAGATTAAGGTGTATTTGGTCTTATGGTTCCAGAGGTAGCATCCATAGTAATGGTAGAGCCCTGGCCACAGGTAGCTGGAGCTAAAAGCTAGCTGATCACATCTTAAACCACACAGGGAAGCCAGGGATAGCAAGGTTGACATGAGGCACAGCTATAAATGCTCAAAAGCCCTCACCTCCAAAAATTCTGCACAACCTAAGGATTCTGTATCCACAAACAGTACCAACAACCCATGAACAAGTCGTCAAATACCTGGGCTGAGGAAGGAAGTTTCTCATACAACACATTACAAATATATTCGCTACCTTCTCTGTTTTTTTTCTTCTGCCCCTCTCTTACACACACACACACACACACACACACACACACAATTTAAATCTAGGTTCTTTTTGAGAGAAAAATTAAACACTTGTATTTCTGAGCATGGATTATATTGCTTAACAATCACATCTTGTTCGGTATATTATCCTGCAAATGTCATGATTTCATTTTTCTTAAAAATTAAAATTCTATTCTCTATACTTTCCATACTTTGTATGTCTTCACATGATGGTCATCACAGCTGGCTGAATTTTTGGATATGGTGAACAGTACAGCAATTAATATGGTTATACAAGAATCTCTTTGGTATGTTGACTTAGAGACTTTTCAGTATATGCCCAAGAGTGAAATGGCTGGGTCATATCATACTTCTATATCTAGGTTTTTGAGAAATCTCTTGGTACCAGGTATTGTGAGACAAATCTGGGATAAGTTCCCAGAAAACTTGTAACGGATAGATTTTACTGTGAATATGGCATTCTGAAATATTTTATTTTTGACAACAAGGTATTTGAACATTTAAAAAGTAAAAAGAATAGCTTATACCTCAGAACAAAGATTTAACACTTGCTAACATTTTACTGTATTTATTTTACCCATTCTTTTTTTTTCATTTTTTATTCTATATTCTTTATTTACATTCCAAAGGCTTTCCCCTTTCCTAGTTCCCTCCCACCATACGTACCATAAGTCCTTCCCCCCCCCTATTTTTTTACCCATTCTTAAGAGGTTTTGTCTCAACTGTTTGAAAGCTAACTTGGATGTTAAAGGCATGGTGCCCAGTCTGTGGCATTATTGGATGAGATAAGGCATTTATAATATAACCCTACAGGGGGCTTTTGGAATCCCTGCAGCTTTCTCTCTGTGTCTCCTACCTGCCAATAGTGAGTAATTTCATGCCACTCCATGTTTTAGTCATGTTCTCTCTTGCCAAAGCCTCAGATCCAACAGAGATTACTGACAGATCTCTGATCCAACAGAGATGGAGAGCCAAAATAAACAGCTCCTCCTTGTGATTAGTGTTTCTTGACTAATTTGACACAGAAATTAGAAAACTGACTAACATCTCCCAGGAATTGTGCATAAGCAAGTCTCAGCCATGACCATTTACACCATTTCCCCTAAATACTTCTGCGTGCACATCAACTCTATCTTACAAACTCTATCTTCAGTACTATTTCATACTCAAAACACTTAACATAGATACATGGAACTACTTAATAAGGAGTCATAATATCTTTCATGATGAATTCATGCATTTCAGTGAGTGCTTCTATCTCTGTAGTTGCCTTTAATCTTTAATCTTATGGGGTTTGGTTATTTTATAAAGTCAATGTATTTGAAAACCAGTCTACTGGTTTTCCTATAGCTCATGGCAATATATTTCCTTTCAGATTTTCCAGGCAATTGTAGATATAAAGAATTTAAAATTCTATAATTTCTAATTTTCAATTTATTTATTCATGTGTGTGTGTGTGTGTGTGTGTGTGTGTGTGTGTATGCACCTGCATGAATATCTGAGTACCATGTGTGTTCTCAAGCCCATGGAGGCCAAAAGAGGTGAATTGAAGTCCTGGCACTAGAGTAATATCATTTATAAGCTGCAATGTGTGTCCTAGGACTTGAATCCCAGCTCCCTGAAAGAGCAGTAACGTCTTTAACCACTGAGCCATCTCCCAGCACCCTACATTTTTCTTAACTAAGCATTGAAACTTTTCCATGTTGTCTTACAGACAACCATTTTTATTGGAATTTAGCCATTTCTCATTAAAAGAACATATGAGAATTGATTTAACAGCCCTCAAAAGTTAAAGATTTAGGTTTAAAATTATTACTTATGTATCTTCAATAGTATCTTCTTATGCATCTTTCTATCTTCTTTTATTGGATATTTTATTTATTTACATTTCAAGTGTTATCCTGTTTCCTGGTTTCCCCTCTGGAATCACCCTATTCCAGCCCCCCACCCCCTGCTTCTATGAAGGTGATCCTCTACCAACCCACCCACTCCTGTCTCCCTGCCCTGGCATTCCCCTACACTGGGGGCATTGAGCCTTGGAATCAAGGGCCTCTCCTTCTATTGATGACCAACAATTTAATATATACAGGTTTTCCAAATGTATTGTGATTTTCTACTTCTTAATCACATATTTGCTATTTTGGTTGAGACATGTTTGCCTCTTTCTGGATTTTTTCTACATTTACTAAGTGTTCTCTCTGCATCCTGTCCTTCCAGTTTAGGGTTTTTGTGTCTGTGTTCAACCTGTGAGCTGAGCGTCCCTATAGTGTCTTTCTCAACATCTGTCCCTAAACCTCTGCTCCCCTCTGAACCTTAATGCCTGCCCACCTACCTTTGGTGGGAACTCAGGTTCAGTAGTCCCTTCTATCACGGTGCTTTAGATTATGTGACATCACATTCCAGATTCTCAATGCCTGAAGTTTCCAATTGTCCAATTCACCTACCCAGGAAAGTAGGTTTGGAGTGCTGAAACCAGTACCTGTGGAACATGGGAGATCTTTCAGTCAGTAGTTGGCTCTAAGTTCAATGTTATAGATGCAACAGTATATAGGCATACACATACACATATGCAGATTCTCACAATATAGCACTTGCTGACCTGGAACACACACCATGGAGAATGGAGAACAGGCTAATCTCTACTTAAAGAGATGCTCCTGTCTCTGCCCCTCTCTGCCAGCCATGTGCTAGTTAAAGCCATGTGCCTCTATCCTTGGTTTAGATTTATTTATTTATAATCATGTTTGTATGTGTGTGTGTATATATGTATGTATGCGTGTATGTGTATATATGTGTATGTGTGTGTTTGTGTGTGTGTGTTCATGTGTGCATGGGTAAGAATGACATTGAATCGTATGTAACTGTACTTAAAGTTGTGAGGTGCCATATATAAGTATTGTGATTCTCAGTGAATGCAGATATACACCTAACTGTGGAGCTGCGTCTCCAACTCAATATTAAAATGTTCTTGAGCACAAACACAGAATGAACTTGGACACTTGTGGCTACTTAACCTAATTTTTTCTCTAAGTTTAATGGATTAATGTATTCTAAGTAACAGTGACAACTTTACACACTATAGCTACTATGGAAGGGATTTTTTTTCACCAAGTACCTGTCTTGTTTTGTTGGTGGTTTGGTTTTTGAATGATTTTTCTTCCACTGTAGAGTGTAAAAGAAGCATCTGTGCATGCACTGCACCATATTTGGAGCCTTGTGCCTAGAACTGATTCTGACACAGAATAAGTACTCAATAAATAGCCGGTGAATTGTCTTGAGCCAGAAGCTGGTCCTGGTTGAGATGATTTTTCATCTACTTTTTAGTTGCTACTTCATACAAAGCTCTGGGTAAAAGCAGGATAATTTTATAGAGGACTGAATGGAGGAAACATGAAACTCCTAGCTGTAAATGGGAAGAACCAGTGTTGAGCAGTGGCTGTCACGTGACAGTGCCGAGTATGCTTCTGCTTCCATCTTATAAGATTTCTTTGATTTGTATCATCAGCCTCGAGATAGGCTTTGGAGCACAGCCGCATCCTTTGATGTATTATCTCATTATATCCACAACACATTCCCAAACATTCCCATCTATAATATATTGAAATCACAAAAAAGCACAAAAGCTTTTCAATACTCAAAGTGCATAATAAGAAGCATTTCTTTGATGTAGTAATTTAGTGAATCATGTATATATGTATGTATGTGTATGTATGATATATGTGTGTGTATATATTTATTTATATACATACAAACACACACACACACACACACACACACACACATATATATATATATATATATATATATATATATATATATACATACATATATATATATACCCAATGTCTAACTTAGCCAAGCTTTGTGGTTATTTCAAGACAGAAACTATCTACTGGATTCAGATACATCTTCTAAGAACACTGAAAACTTCTGCTTGATGCTTTACATCTTCTAGTACAAATTGGGTTTCTTTAAAGAAGCATTAAAATGTCTGTTTACCCTTTTCATGGTGGGATTGAAAATTGATTTCTCAATCATAGCCAGGTTGTTGTGACCCTGCTTAAATGCTCAGAGCAACAAAGAGTGTTATGGTTTCAAAGTTACAAATTAGAGGCCAGAGACATGGCTCAGCAGTTAAGAGCACTTGCTGCTCTAGGCACGGGGCCAGGCATGGTTCCCAGCACCCACATGGACAATTTACAAGCATCTGTAGCTTCAGTACTAAGGGATGTGACACTATCTTCTGCCTAGAATGTATGAGATACACATACACATATGAAGGCAAACACCTAGACACATAATAAAATAAAATAAAATAAAATAAAATAAATATTTTTTAATGTTACAAATGAAATATAAACAGCACTATTCAAAGTTTTTTTTTTTTTTTTTTTGAATACAGTGAATACACGAAAGGCAAATGAAATACAAGGCCACCTCCTCCAAAATTCTTCTAGAGCTCCCAGAAAACAGAGAATCACAGATATGCACTGCACAATCCATCAGATGAAAAAAATCACACAGTTGTTTGGAGGCTGTGAGAAATTGGGGTTTAACTTTTGTTAACTATGAGGAAGAACTGGGAGGGAGATCCTGAGAGCATCTAGGAACTCCAACATGGTTGACCAAACATGACCACTTTAGCTGGTCAGTCAATTTGAAAGTAGACCAGAATCAACGAAACATTGCAGATGATCTATTAAAGAGAAGAATAAGAGAGGAACCTTGCAAGGAGGAAAGTTCCTTATGGGAGACTCTATGGGGACATTGTGCCAGGTCCCCTAGTGGCTGCTGAGTGAAACTTCCCATTGAAGGCTTTTGAGGCATCTTTCCATAAAGAAGTAAAATGAAGAAATGTACAACAACAAAAGCAAAATAATTCTTATATATTTTTATTCCTAATTTCTGAAATTAGTAGGGCAACCAGTACAGATATGGAAATGATTTATCTGATCCCACCCTTCCTCTCAGACTCAAATTCACTACTCTCTGACTACCCCCCACGCACACTTTCTCTTGCTTCTGGTATCAGATTATCTCTTTTACCAGAAAGCTCTCCTGGGTTCAAAGTAGTCCTTCCTCATCAAAGAAATAGACTAGCATTTACATACTGTCCCCAACCAGATTTTACAAGGATTTTCAGTACTGTTATTCAAGTCCCATAGAACTGGGTCTGTCTCTTATCCATGCCCTTCACAAAGATGAAAGAAGCATTGTTTGGCGCATTTTCCCTAATGGTTTCTATGTTGCTGATTCATTTCCTCGTTTCCCCATTACTCATTCTATTGCTGTCTGAAAACATAGTGAACTGATGCCAGAAGTTGCTTCTCTATCATCCACTGACCTGCTGTCTAACACGATGCTGGTCTGTGACTAGTGCAATTTTCCTATCTCATTAGACAGAAAATCAAAACTGCTTCCTGGTGACAAAGGTCAACCCTTACCTGAATACACAACAAATAAAAAGTAAACCCATAGCTTGTGGATCCATAGACTGTTTGGTATAGTCAGCATCTATGAAGACTGGCATTCAATACTTGTCAAATCCCATCTTCTTGGATAATTGGATAGGGTAGGCAGACACCCAGGTTTTGGAGCTTTGGCAACTGGATTAGAATTAATGGTGATTTTTGACTAGAGTGTTCTTTTCCTGATTGATTTTATTCTTACCCTCCCTAGCACCTTGTCTCAAGAAGTCAGCTAGGGCCAGCAAGATGACTCAGTAAGTAAAAGCCCTTGCTGCCAAGATTGAAGACCTGAGTTTGAGTCTTGATCAAGGAGAAAACTCTTCCCTCTTACATTTCTCTAACATCCACAAATATGCTTCGGCATCTACATACACATGCACAGAGACATACCAACACACACACAGATACATATGCACATGTGCACACACACATACACACAAGGGCAATACACAAAATACAATATTTAAAAGAGCTAACCAAACTCAAAATATGTATTTTACAGTTCTTCAGAGATATTGTTGTAAAGCGCTGCAGTGGGAGCTGGGGAGCTGTATGGTGTCTCAAATTTTTCCTTCATAATTGAGTTGCCATAACTATGAATGGCACATCTTTCATTCATCATGTTCTGCATCCTTTCTAAGATTTACATCTTTTGCTATGAATATTGTGCTAATTTAATCAATTAGGAAGAATTTAGGGGAAATCGTTACACAATGGATTCCTTACTGAACAACACACAGGAAGCTGATTGGCTTTCCATAAGACCTGGAATGAGAGTTCCCAATGGAAGGTGGTATTGCTGTATGTCTGTACCATTAAATGATGTTTTATTATGATTTTCAACATATTCTGAAAAGTGATACACGGCTAAATTAGAGCCTAACACATGACATGCTTGGTACATATTTTTGTTGGGTGGCTAAATAAAAAAAAACATTTTATATAAAAATGCAGACTTTAGGCTCCTCTTCTAAAAATGGGGAAATCTGCCTGTTGAGATAACAATCTAAGCCTCCTAAGGCTGATGCCTTACATCTTACACTTTGTCCACTTTGCTGTGTTATGGTATTTAAGGGATTTATTATCATGTTAAAGCACTAAAATGTCCTACACATACCTTTGTATGCACATGGGAAACTCCTGTATCTCTAGAAGGGAAATCTGCGTCACTGGCACACACACTCAGATTTTTACAGCATTTCCCATGAGTTAGATTTGAGAAGGGAGGCAGAAAAGAGATCAGTCTGGCCTCAGCAGGCAGGACTGTTTATGTCAAACTGCAATGTGCAAACACAACAGGAAAGGGGTCTTTGCCAAGAGAAGGGGAACTTGGGGCTTATATAGGAGGTTTGGAAAAGTAAGTGCAATGGATGGGGAAATGTGCAGGCCTGCAGTTTCTCCCATCTGGGACTGTGTCCAGATGAAGCAGTTTTGTCTTTGGAAACTGCTGTCTCAAAAGTGAGGATGCAGGTCATAGTGGGTAACCGAGTCTGGCAAGGTCAGTGATGGGACAGGCGCTGGAGTTTCAAAATAAGGTCTTTCTTGGTCAGGGTCTGGCAGAGTGTGTTCAAAGTTCATCCAAACACCATGGCTCTCCCTAAAGGTTTTACTAACTTCAGCACTACCACTGTGCTAAGAAATTCATCTTTATTTACTCCCCCATCAGTATTTGGTATTAATTCAATTTCTTTAGTCATTCTATAAAAACAAAATGCTAATTTTTGATCTTATATTTCTGTAATAGCATAGGTTTTTTGCTTTTTGTACTTTTGTCTACAAATTATCTTATGGTCTTTTAATCTGTTTTCTAAAATTTAGATTGTCTTTGAATCATTTTGTTTTTTTAAAATCAAGAAAGAAGATTCCATGGATAGAAAAAATTTTGCAAAAATTTTGCTATCTAGTATCTAAAATGGTAAAATCAATTCAGAAAAATCTCAAAAAAATGATATATAAAAAACAGGTTGTGAGGGCTGGAGAGGTGACTCAGTGGTTAAGAGTATGCACAGCTTTTGCAGAGGATCTGTGTTTAGTTCCCAGCATCACAAGGGCAGTGTACCATTACTTGCATCTGTAACTCTAGAAAAAATCTGGCGCCCTCTTTTGGCCTCCATGGGCACTTCACTCACATGTACACATAGCCACCACACATATACATAATCAAAATGAATGCAATTAAATATGCATGGAGTAATGCCATTTCATGTCTTTAAAACACACGAAGTAGGTGGACTGGTTATCCCATCCTTCTATTGGGGAACCTAGCCAAGAATTGTTCTTATCTAAAAGAAATGCAAAGACAAAAATGGAGCAGAAACTAAAGGAAAGGCCCTCCAGTGACCAGCCCAACTTGGGAACCATCCCATGGGCAGACACTTAACCCTGACTCTATTACTTGCAGAGAGGAGTCTAGCATGGCTGTCCTCTGAGGAGCTCTATCACCACTGACTGAGACAAATGCAGATACTTATAGCCAAGTATTGGACTGAGGTTGGAGATGCCTATGGAAGTGTTAGGCAAAGGATTGAAGGAGCATAAGGGGAGTCCAACCTCATAGGAAAAACAACAGTAACAACTAACCCAGACCTCTGGGAGCTCCCAGAGACTAAGCCACCAACCAAAGAGCATACACATGCTGGTCCAAGTCCCATGGCACATACGTAGCAGAGGAGTGCCTCATCTGGCCTCAGAGGGAGAGGATCATGCTCCTAATCCTGTAGAGACTTGATCCACAAGGGAAAGGCGATGGGGAGGTTAGGTGAGTGGGTGAGTGGGTGAGGGGGATGGGTGGGTAGGATTAGAACCCTCTCAGAGGCAAAGGGGAGGGAGCTGGGGTGAAGAACTCTGGAAGGAGGGACTGGGATGAGGGCAACATTTGGGATGTAAATAAGTAAAATAATTCATTAAAAGATAGTATATATTAAAACATACATGATGTAATGCTGACTATAGTTTATTGGTAACTACGGGCATGTGAGAGTTGAATGATCCATACCAGCTTTAGGACAATAGCTAGAGGGGAATGTAGGAATGGCTATCAGGAGTGAGAAGGGGATAATTAGATGTTCATCTCCTATCTGAGGATAGGATGCTATGGCCTTCTTGCTTTTTATATTTACGTATGTGATACAATTCTTGTTTACAATGTATACAATACACACACACACACACACACACACACACATATATATATATATATATATAAATGCACTTGTATGTATATCCCTTTACAAATATGTATTTTTTAAAACTGAAAACACTTGGTATTTATCAAATAAAACATCAACTTTGGTACTTACTCGATTAGGAAACTTAAAAATGTGCTAAAGAGAAGAGTCAAGCTCTGTTTTCACTTCTTCAGTTTTCTCAAGATTTTTTTAATACTAATTTTTCTTCTCTGCAATTTTTTTTACATTTTTTAATAGTTTCTTCATTCTAGTTTGCAATAAGCAAACGTTTTGTGAGGCAAAATTCTCCGAGTTGGGAGTAAAATAGCCCAGGAGTAAAGGTGCTTGCTGCCAGCCTGGGCATCTGAGATCTATCCATGAGATGCAACAAGTGGCCAACTCTCCAACCTGTCCTCTGACCTCCACAAGTATGCCATACCTCAGGCTACCCCTCCTCACACAAATTGGTGTAGCTAAAAAGCAAGTCCTGGATAAAGTTATGTTAAAATTAAATTAATATTAAAATTTGCCCTCTAAGTCAATGCTAAATTGACAGTACATTTTTTCAATTAAGAATGAATTGGATGTCTACTCTTTAATACTAAAAACATGTGTATTAATAATGCATTTTAGAAATCAATGTCCTTACGACTTTTTCATTGAAAATTTCAGGTCTTTGAAACACCTGAGTCTGAGAACACCTGATATAAATAGCATTAAAAATGTAATAGGAACAATACAATCTACTTGTGTTCTTTCTAGATGTAAACAGATTATTCAGTGTTTAAAAGCACTCACTGTTCTTGGGGAGGACCCCAAGGTCAGCTCCCAGCACCTATATGATGTCACACAATCATTTCTAACTCCTGTTTCAGGGCATCGGACACCCTCTTCTGACCTCTGTAAGCAATGGGAACCCATATGGTACACATACATACATGCAGGTCAAGCACTCATACACATAAAATAAATATTTTTTTTAATTTCATTTGACTCACATTCTTAAAATAAAAATAAAATAAAATAAAATAAAAAATCCAGCTTCTAAGGGAAAGAAATTCCTGGTCTTTCAAAAGAAAAAGCATATCTCTTTAACAACCATTTTTTTTCTGCACAACTATTTTGAGCTAGGCAATTCTCTTCTCTGGACCATAAACTACATTGCTATTCAAATAAATAGAATTATCAGCCCTGTAGGCACTTCTTTTATTTACTCATAAGGCTGGGATGGTTTAAAAATAAACACTATAATACACTGGACTTTACTGTGATAAAGGACAGAAATTGCCATTCAAGGGGCTGCATAAACTTCATTACAACCTTGCTGCAACGCTCCAAAGCAATTCCGCAAAGAAAGCATATATGGACGCTTATCCTTTGTAGAGAAGTGTGTAGCCTAAAAATACATTTATATGTCTTATTCCCCAGTGAGAGACTGGGATAATTCTGACGTCTGTGCTCTCAACAATCCTCAGGGGCTGAATTACTGCCCTCATTTTAAAGCCTCTACAAAGCTCAGCCTTGTGGCCAAGGGCTGGGCTGATGAGCCCATCATGTAAGGGATGGAGCACAATCAGAACCCAAGCAGGTAAGTCCCAGGCAGCAGCTTCCTCCCACCTTGGCTTGAAAAAGAAAAGAGAGACTCCTCATCTAGTGGTTCTGGAATGCTGGTCCCTCTGAGTTCCCAACTATAATGGGGAATTAAAAAAATGTGTCTAATTTTCTGAAAGTACAAGAAGATAGTGTCCACAAAGCTTCAGTGAGCCCTTAACCATGTTCTCCAAAACATAATTTTCTAATTTTCATTTGTTCCATTGTTTTCTTGTTGCTAAAGTGGGGTTTCACCTAGACTAGGCTGACCTCAAACTTGCTGAGAAACTGAGAATAAACTCTCCCCCAATGCTTTTGACTTTACCTACTGTGTGCTGGGATGTGAGGCATGGGGCACCATGCCTTACTCGCAGTGCTTGGGGTGGAGCTCACGGAGCTGTGCCCACTAAGCAAGAACTCAGTCATCTGAGTTATAGCCCTATCTCTACTTTCCATTTCTTTATTCTATTTATTCGTATGTGTGTACGTTTACATGTGGGCCTGCATCACATGGGAGGAGGTCACAGGACAACCTGTGGGAATCAGTTTGCTCCTTCGACCATGTCTTTACTTGCTGAATGATCTCAATGCCCCAAATATCTAATTTTTAGAAAAGCATAGCTAGATTTTGATTTTAACTTAATCCAAACCAGTCTTCACCTACTGCACAGGAACAGTATTTTTCTGAGCTACAATTCTTTCAGTAAACTTCTTTATTGGCTGCTGTTATATAGTAACCTATTTGAGGAAATTTAATTATTCTGTTTCCACTAGACCATTCTGCTTGTGCAGAATTTGGTCTTAATTAACCGCACAATAGAGGTGTCTAGGATATTTAGGCCAGCTCAGGCTTCTGGGGGTTTTGTTTGTTTTCTTTCCCTTTGGTCTGGAGGATAATTAGCTCCTCAGCATTTGACAATGACTTGTTGGTGTCAGCTGAGGATGACTGGCTGTGACACTGTAAATAAGGTTTGGAGTCAGGAAGCATCTTTAGAACGTTTCCCCCATGGAGAATGTAGCCGAACTGAAGGAGTACTTGCTTAGCATACTCCAAGTCCTGGGTTCAGTTCTCAGCCTTGGGTTAAAGGATGTGATGATATGTACCTGTAATCTTAGCACTTTGGGGATACAGACAAGAGGATCAGAAAGTTAAAGTCATGCTTGGACACATAGAAGGTTTAGGAGCAGCCTGGAATACAAGATTTCCTGTCTCAAAAAGAAAACCTATAAAGAAAATTCTTAAGTTCTTGATATTCCTTATACCCCAAATAAGAAAATTGCTGAAGGTAAAAGATCCTGTAAGAGCCATAGGAATGTTCTTGGGGTTCTTGGGGGACTTGGAATTCTCTGAGGCTAAGTCCATGTGTTCATTAAGTGGCAATGCCTCATGATTAAAGTTTCAGGAGACTCTCACTTTCATGTAATTCTAGTTTATTTTAATTTTATCCATTGAACACAATATTCTATAATAGAGACATGAAGCTTCCAATCAGAAATGCTCAGAGGGTATATCTGAATTTCTCCATAAAATGAGATTCAACCTTTTAGGCTGTGAGAAATGGGTTGGAAAAACAGGATGTTTGTGTGTGTGCTTGAAATATAGCATATAAACTATCCAGAGGCTAGTTATAAGCACTTAGCACACTAATGCAATGGTCTGGGCCTCCAAACTCACACTAGTCCCTGCTTAAGAGTTCCGGAACAATTCTTTTTCCTTTGCTGTGCTCTGTGAACAGTTCTTTTGGGACTCTAAAAAGAATAAAGAAATAAGCCATTGTCAAGTATACATGGAAGAGAGAGAACCTATGTCTAATAGAAATTGAAGCAACATGACTAAGACTGAATTAGTCCAGAACCCATTACCTCACAGGCACAGTGTCATACAGAACTGAGAACCAGAACCTAGGGATATTATAATACCTTGAAGTGTGTTTCCATCTTAAGCACAAAGAAAGAGTTGCCTTTGGCTTAGTGTGTAGTCTTATGCCTGCCATTGGAGAATCAGTAGGTGTGTATTTACTGGATACACGAGTAAAGGGAAGAGTCCCAGGACTCTGAATAAAACAAGTTGCTTTGCATCTGAGGAAAACAAATGTTAAATGTGACTGTTCAGACATCTGAAAGTTTCCAGGTGTGCCTTTTAGCTAAATGGAAGTTTCCATGAAGATTGCAACATAAACATTGCTGATGAGATTGGAAAAAGGATGTATAGTCATTTGATATTATGAATGCTAATTTGTGGGTACACTCAGCTAGATAAAATAAATGAATTCCAACGGCACAGGACATCCCCCCTCCAAGCAGTAGGAATTCATTTTGAAAACATTTAGGAGCTGGTCACAGGATGATAGCCCTTGAAGCTTTGGGCTGGCTAATAAGAAAGCATGTGAACCAATAATAAATCTGATGCTCTTATTGGCCCCCAAAGGGGGAGGAGGAGGTTTAGGCTGTGTCAAAGAAGTGAATCAAGGTGAGTGTGTATCACTGGCATGTCAATCTTAGTTTGGAATAAGCCTATAAATAAATGCAAATTGCCAAAGTATATGTGTATTGCTCATTGCGTCTTGACTTGGTACTGTAAGTCATCCCAGCTCTATCTTTGAAAACAGGGTCATTGCTACAATTGACTTTTCCCTCTCTTTCTCTTCAGGCCCTGCTGCAAAAAAGAAGTATGTCAGTTATAATAACCTGGTTATCTAACCTGTTCCATCCCATGGAACCATGGAGGAGGAAGACCTTCAGTTATTCTGTCACCCAGCCTGGCATAGGACTCTTTTGGTCCTGCCCGCTTCCTATCTCTGGAGGAGCTTCTCCACCCGGGAGAGCAATGTTAGAGGATCCACACATCCTGAACAGCTGCTTTATGAGACACCTTTACTTTATCTTGGCTTAAGAGGTCATTGGCCTCAGCACTGCCATCTTGGCTGCAATTCTGGACTCCCTAAGCAAAGGGAGAGTTGAGACTAAAGTCCCACCGGGCTCTTTTGGATGAACCGCTGAGAGCCTCAGGACTGTTTTGTTGGGGCTGACTTGTCTTTCTACGTATGTACTTACAGGCTGCAAGGTTTTGAAATTTTCTGTACAGTTTGTGAGGACATTTGCACTTTGCCACTCAATGTTGTACCTCGGTTCACTGTTTGTTTTTGAATGCCCTGTTTTCATAGAATCCTATCCTCTCAGATGGTGGAATCTTTGGGGAAACTTTAAAATAACTAATTTTTATTTTAAAAAGAAATCTCGGCAGACATAAGAGAACACAAGCCCCCATGCACATCTGTAAATGACTGTATGGTTATGATTATAGTACCACAAAAAAAATCATGTTTTTTTTTAAGACACACACAAAAAGATACTTAAAGACCAAAAACTGTGCTGAGAAGATATGCCCCACCTATCTTTGGTACATGGTAGGTGTTGTGATGGGAAAGGAAATCATTGGTTAAACAGAATAGAGGTCTTGATCTTTGGAATGCATGCCGGTAATGTATTTTACAGTACATGTTAATAATTTATGTTTAATATTTGTATTTGTGTTCACTTTTGTTATTTTACTTAGGGTATGTGGATATTTTGCAATAATTTTAATGATTCTTAAGCTATTTGAAGGAAAGACTATGGATTTCTCATGTCTTGAGGTTTTGTTCATGCCCCCTATGACTGACCAATGTGATAAGGACTTTAAAAAAGAAGCATGTATGTTTTTTACTGTTTGTAAGAAGTAATTTCGTTAATCTTGCTGCTTATGTGTCAATTTAGTGGAAAATAATCCCTTGCTAAAAGAAATTCCCTTTCCATTCTCTTCCAGTTCTGTGGTATTGTCCAAGAATGTATCAATAAAATACTTTGGTTAACTTTTTTATTTTCTGTAGTAAGTCTTTAGTTGTTCTCCCCAGCCCATCCTACACCCACTTGTTTACAGCTTATTTGAAACCCTGGACTATAGAACACTAGGGACAGCCCAAGTCCTTAGCTTCCAATTATAGCATGTGTGAAATGCACAGCCAAGCCTAGAGACACTGGTGTGTTCTCCTAGAAAAGGGAAAATCACAAAATCCCCACATTCTTGCCCGCAATTAACTGAAGTCCAATCCTTAAGAAGTCTCAGATGCTAACTCAGCAAGTTGTCTATCAAGAACAAATAACAAGAAAGATAAGACACAGAAATATTTGCTTACAGAAACAAGTACTCTGCAAAAATAATCATTAAAAAGATAAACAGTTCTAGAAAACTAAACTGAAAGGATGTAGGTCTCAGGAACAGACAATGGAGACAACAGATTTGCTTTGGCATACACATGTGGTGTTGAGGTTTGTAGAAGCAAGAGTAAAACACAGGACTCCATGGTCTCTACAAAACAAAACAAAACAAACAAACAAGCAAAATACTAGGGAACTACTCATAGTAACATATACTCCAGGAACATACCATAATCTCCATAACAGGGTAGCATTTGTCTTAGTACTCCAAGTGGGCCCCCAAATCCAATATGTATTAAAATATCCCCTGGCTGAACAAGGGGGTAGCTCAGATGTAAATGCAATTGCCACATAAGCAAGAAGACCCAAGTTTAATCTCCAGAATCTATGTTAATAAAAAGCCAGTCTCAGTGTTGTGGATTTATAATCCCTGAAGTGGAGGGGTGAAGAGTGGAAGATCCTTGGAACATTCTAGAAGGTGACAAAGACTATTAGGTGAATCCCAGACCAGAAGGAAACCCAATTTCAGAAAAAATGGGAAAAATACTTAAGTTGACCTCTCCCTTCCTCCAGAGAGAGAGAGAGAGAGAGAGAGAGAGAGAGAGAGAGAGAGAGAGAGAGAGAGAGAGAGATGCACACATACATACATAAAACAGAAGAGAAGATTCGGTCAACAGATAGATTGGATGATAGATAGATAGATAGATAGATAGATAGATAGATAGATAGATAGATAGATAATTTATAGATGATAGATAATTGGTAAAGAGGTAGATACATAGATACATAGATAGGCATATAGATAGAAAGATAGAGATATATGGAACATAGACAAATGATAGATAATAGAAAGATAGACAGTAGACAAATACAAAGATGTTCAATAAATATTCCTCTCTCAATTCTTCTACAGTGCAAGGTAAAACCCTCATACTTTTTTCTACTTTTGGTCTCTGTTGAGATTTTCCTATAGTCCCTGGTGAGCAATGCTTTCACAGAGACTCCCAAACTCATTTTTGTATCAGACTGCAAAAAATAAATTGTCTTTCCCAATTTCTCCTATCCCTTCAACACCCTCTAACTAATACACCATGGAGAAAGTCCAAATCAAAAAAGAAACACATTTTAAATCATCCACATTTTTTTCTCAAGTTGCAGAGTCAAAGCTTGCATAGAAAGAAACTGTCTACTCTTCCTGCTTACTTGTAATCAGGTAGGTTATATAAACATTCTCCATGTCCTTAGCTAGAAAATGACTTGGATAAAACCTACCTCATTGGATAGAAAGGATGAAGAGGAAAATTCCTCCCAGGGATCTCAAAGCTGCTTGGCAAATGACTACTCAACATGGCAGCTCTCACACCATGGCTTTTGTGACTTGCTCCAACACTGGTCATTATACAATTTTTTCGTTTCTTTTCATTTTTTTTACTAATCATGCCATTCATTTACATCTCAAATTATATTCCACTTCCCAGTTTCCATTCCACAACCCCCATCCCACATGTGCCCTCTCTTCCCCCATTTGCCTCTATGACAGTGCTCCCCTACCCACCCAGACTCCCCCATCAACCCAGACTCTCCTACCCACCCAACCTTTCCCACTCCACCCTTCCAGCACCTCCCTATGCTAGGCTATTAAACCTTTACAGGACCAAGGGCCTTCCCTCCCGCTGATGTCAGACAAGGCCATCCTCTGCTGCTTAGGTCCCTCACTGTACACTTCTTGGTTAGTGGTCTAGTCCATCGGAGCACTGGGTGCTATGGCCAGCCAATATTGTTCTTCCTATGGGGTTGAAATCTCTCTCTGATCCTCCAGAATTTCTGCTAGCTCCCCCACCAAGCCCTGATCTCAGTCTGATGGTTGGCTCCAAGCATCTACATTTGCATTGGTCACTTGCTGGCAGGACCTCCCAAGGAACCACCACACCAAGTTCCTGTCAGCAAGCGCCTCTTGACAACAGCAACAGTGTCAGGTTTGGTGTCTGCAAACAGGATGGATCTTCCAGTGGGGCAATCCCCTTCAGTCTCTGCTCCATTTTTCCCCTGTTTTTAAAGTAAATTTAATCTTGTAGTGCTGTCACGTTCCAGATGGGGAAACAGTCTATAATATACCATCTGAACAGATCAGGCTGTGTGGTGGCCCTATTGTAGAGTCACTTTCATTAAAAATTTACACAAAAGCTTCTCTTTTTCATTTCTTCAGATGTTCAACCAAGAATGCTGAGCAGGTAGTAAATGCATATGGTACTTAGCTTAGGACAGGGACCCCTCTGAAAACACCTGTTCTTTACATCCATCTTAACAGAACAACTGAGCTAATTGATCAGGAATGATATGAAGGGGATGGTATAGAACTATATGAAGTTATTAAATATATTATGTACTTTGTATAGGTTATGGATGTTATATACATTAAAATGTATATCTATATATATATATATATTTGCTCACTCCTCGAATCCACTTCTAACACCTTGTACCACTTGCACCTCCTACTAAGTATTTGGGAGTAAAAATTGTCTGTAGCCATAGAGCAAAGGCATCAGAAAATATTATCAATATCCGATCTCTAACTTGTATCTGGTGTGTCTCCCTCAAAGTGACTTTGTATGCTGGATGCATGGTTCCAGATTAACACTGTTGAAAAGTGATATAACCTATGAGCAGTGAGACCTAGGAAGAAGTCTTCAGATCATTGAGGGGTGTTGCCCAGCACTAATAATTCTCATTTCTCTCCAGTATTTTGCCAATCATTATCACATCTGGTCATTGCTGATAGTATTTGCAAGGGCAGTCTTTGAACAGTATTCCAGGGAAGCAATTTACTTGTTTTATTTTTCTTTATGTAACATATGATGATCACCTGACTTTATAGATCTGTTTTACTGCTTTCAGCTGCCCCTCTTTAGTATTGTTTCAGAAGGTCAGATACTTTTAGTTTTGCTCCTACTAACTCCCTAACAGACTAATGCTTGACAGATAGCAGATTATCCTATAGATATTTGCATATGAGTCAGAAAGAAGGAATGGATAAATGAAGTGCAAAACTAAGGAACAGGGCAAGAGATCTAGAAAAGGCAGTGTTGTTAGGGTGGTCAGATTCACGTGGCATCAGGACTGGGACTCAAAAGCTGAACAAGACTCTGATAAGAATGAGGAAAGGCAGAGGGACTTGTGAATATTCAATTCCCAGACTCCACACCAGGGTGGAAGGATGAATATCTTTTGATCTGAAGATGAACATGCCTTTTGGGTAAGTAAATTGGGAACTTGATGCAGATAGATAAATATCCTAAACCAGAATGCCTTCATTAATAAAAAGGACCCACACATGCAATCCCACCCAGTAGCTGGCATTAATTCCACTGAGGCAGATGAACTACCATGAGTTCAAAACCAGGCTCTGCTACAGAGTAACACTGTGACTCAGACAAACAGAATGGAAAAGATACAAAGAAAACAGGGAGGAGTTGGAAGAGGAAAGCACTAGACTTCTTATTAGAATTCTGTTGGGTTAGAGCTCTGAGCTCTGCTTCTTCCCAGTGTCAAAGGACAGAATTACAATTTCAAATCTTAATTGGCTCTCTTTTTAAGTCTCAAATTGGGCAACTCTTCAGTCCATAAGATGGATTATGTCTTCCAGTGAGCCAAGCAAATGAGGTTGGCTTCATAGAGAGAAAAAGGCAATGGGAAGCAGATGGGTCATCTCAAAGTGACTTTCCTCATAAGGAACATTGAGATTGAGCAGCCACCAAATGACTAATTAGTCAGGTTCAGTTGTCTTTTCCTGAGGCTGACTGAGGTCAAGGGTATGTCGCTACCATGCTAGTAGAAAGGGGCCAGTTGGGCACAGTTGTATTTTACCTCTCTGATCCTGATAAACAGCTTAGTCTTGGCTCAGTGACATGGAACTTCAGCAGGAGTGGTTCCATTTTGATTTTCAGTCTGGTGGGTTGAGACACAGTGCAGGAGCTCATTCCAAAACAGTAGAGTCCTGTAATTTTTATTTAACACCGGCAATGAAATCTCAGGCAATCCATGTATCCTGGGACCCTCTGCCTCTTTATCTTTGTAATGGAGATGGGATATGCATGCAAATCTCTGTCATTCATCAGGAAGGCACTCTATCAATTTGTTCCAGAACATTAGTTCATTCTCAGAGTGTGCCAACCAAGAATGAACGCCATCAACAGAAGCAGCATTGGATGTGGTAAGCAGGGTTCAACATGGGGAAGAAAAATCACTCCGCTGCTGTCACCACAGCAGACACAGCCTGAGGTGTCCAGCAACAATTTTGGCAGCCACTTCCTACAAACAAAGGCAATTAGACTCCAGTGAGCATCCCAGAGCCCCTAAGCCAAGTGCATCTGCTATTATTTCCCATTTCATATTTCCTCTAAAGTTTATCCTCCTAAAATTTTGCTTTATAATGTTGTCTTCAGTGTCTACAAAGTCCCAATACCTAAAAATAATTCTCCTCTCTTCCAACATCAGTCCTGGTGGTAAATATGCCTTGTCAATCCTCAGCCAAGACACTGATAATATTCTGACTGAAGTTGAATATGGCCCTGGAGAATTCTACTGAGATGTGGGATTTTGGTACTTCATCATTATCAGATGGGAAATCAAGGTCTGGTCATTTCATCATTTAGAATCAACAAATCACTACAGGAACAATTAGTCTGAGTTATTCTCTCTCATATATAACAATAATAAACATGTCAAAACAAGAACATTTATAATGCTTTGTGACAATTTTGACACATGGCTCCTACCTTTGTTGACCATGAACTTTCAGTACAAGTGTCCCATAGCATTGTGTTTCTCCGTGTTCAACCCATCTCCCTCTTAAAAGATTTAGGATATCAATGAATAGTGGAAGCAATCGACAAATTCTGACTACTTTCCTCTCATGTATGCTGAACACTAGTGTCCCTAGGGATGTGACCCAGGGTGTGCCTAAGCATGTAGACCTGGAGGTATCAGTGAAGACCCTGAAACCCACACTCTGACATAACTCCTTGGAGAAGATAATGCTTCCAGCTCTAACTTGGAATTCATTTCTCATGAGCTCTGATTGGACATTAGATTCTCTAAAGGACTTTCAGATATATCCATTATCAGCCCTGACTGTGAGTCCAGATCAGCATGGCTTCTTCTCCTCCTTCCTGAACTTTCTAGGAGACCATAATCAATATCAATAATCCTACCTGTCTCATGGTCATTATAATTTATTTCTTAAAGGGTTTTTGAAAATACAATGCTCAGCACAGGGACTAAGGCTTATAATTCTATCAAATTGAAATACTGAGATAGGAAGATTGCACCAAGTTGAAGTTGTCTGTTCTACAAACTGAGTAGTGGGACATACAGATGTGTAGGAAGAACCTGTCACAACAAACCAAAACTAAGTCGAAGGAAACAAGCAAATAGACAAGAAGCCACAATGCTGTGCAGCACACTTAGAGTTTAATTTATTAGGTCTGTGTGGGGTTCCTAAAGTGCATCTCAAAGGGCCTAGACACAAGACACTCTGCCCTGTGGTTCCTAATTTTCTCAAATCTCAGCCACCTGGAGTCTGTGTTCCAGCGTCAGCTTCACAAATAATAAAATAACGAAAATAAGCCAGAACAAAAAGGGAAGCACAAAACCCTTTTTTTCTGGCATAGCACACCCTGTACACCTCCATCCATTCTGGACAGTTTGCAGCCTGACTCTGCCTTTGTGAGTCCCTGACACTGCTCTGTGGTGACTGTGTTTGTCCCCACCAACTTCTGCTTACACAAAGTAAAGAAGACCTAGGACTCCTCAAGTTCAGTTAATGTTCAGTCATGTGGGTCTCCTTTAGCACTTCTCTGTTTGCCCCTCTTCCTTAGGGTCATGGTGAGAAAGGTATAATTCTCTTTAGTACTAAGCACTTTCTCCTGCTCTGGAGGGTACGATATCCCTGCCTCTCCTCCAGGTTCGTCACTAGGGTTTCTTGTGCTTTTTAAAAGTGTTCCAGAGGACCCTGTCATACAACTCCTGGGCATATACCCAGAGGATTCCCTGCACACAATAAAGACACATGCTCCACTATATTCATAGCAGCCTTATTTATAATAGCCAGAAGTTGGAAGGAGCCCAGATGTCCCTCAGAGGAGGAATGGATACAGAAAATGTGCTATATTTATACAATGGAACACTACTCAGCTATTAAAAATAATGAATTCATGCAATTTGTAGGCAAATGGTTGGATCTGGAAAATATCATCCTAAGTGAGTTAACCCAATCACAAAAGAATACACATGAAATGCAGTCACTGATAAGTGGATATTAATGAGCCCAGAAGCTCTGAATACTCAAGGACCAATTAGCAAGTCAAAAGATTCCCAAGAAGAAGGAAGGAGAGGACCCTGGTCCTGAAAAGACTGGATCAAGTTTTGTAGGAGAGTACCAGAACAGAGAAATGGTGGTGGGATGATTGGGGAATGGGGGGAGAGAGGACTTATGGGACATATGGTGAGGGGGGAACTGGGAAAGAGGAAAGCCTTTGGAATGTAAACAAAGAATATAGAAAATAAAAAATAAATTAAAACAAAAAGTTTTTGTCCCTAGGACTAGTCTTCTTGCTCTGCTATAGCTGGGTTGCTCAATGTACCCTCCTGCAGGAGCACAGGGCCATTGTTTTTTACCTCCAAGATTTTTTTCCGCTAGATCCACTTTGTTGGTTCAAATTAGATTCAGGAAAACAATGCTTAGTTTTATCTATCCATTAAATGTTGAGCTAGATGACACAGGACTGGGCATAGAGTCCCCAATGAAGGAGTGAGAGAAAGGACAGAAGGAGCTGAAGGAGTTTGTGACCCCATAAAACGAACAATAGTATCAACCAACCAGATCCCCCAAAGATTCTAGGAACTAAACCACTAACAAACAAGTACACACAGACAGACCCATGGCTACAGCCACATATGTAGCAGGGAATGACCTTGTCAGACATTAATGGAAGAAGAGGCCCTTAGTCCTCTGAAGGCTTGAAAGCCCAGTGTAGGGGAAATGCCAGGACCTGGACGGGGAAGTAGTAGTAGATGGGTGGGCAGGTAGAGGAACACTGTCAAAGAAGCAGGGTGAGAGGGATGGGATAGGGGATTTCTAGAGGGGAAACCAGGAAAGGGGATAACATTTGAAATGTAAATAAAGAAAATGTCTAGTAAAATAAATAAATAAATAAATAAACAAACAAATAAATAAATTTTTAAAAATCTAAACATGTGTTGAGTACTTAGAGTATTCCTGGAACTATTCTAAATTTTTGGAGACAGTCAGTAGGCTATGATCAAGTCCCAGTCTCTGAAGATCTGCATCCTACAGGAGAGATTGCCTCTTATAGGTTGCACTTTGTCCCGGAGTTGACTCTTCAAGGAATACAATCTGAGTCTCTGCAGATCCCAGGCTCACTGCCTTTCTTCTGCTCCACAAATACCCCACTCACTTCTATTTAGAGAACATAGGCATTCCTACACATTGTTCTACCTGTTATTTGACTGCCCTCTGAGCTCTAAGAGAGCATGGGATACAGGTGGGCACAGACCCAGCTGTCAACACACCTGGTTTTATAGTTGAGAAATGGCTTTGCCTCCCAGCAGCCAGACATATTTAATTTAGCTAGTCACTGTATTAAAAAAAAAGTTGCCTCAGGAAAAAAAATCATTCTTTGAATCACACAGCTGGCCAATGGCATCCACTGTTAGAGTAAGTAGCATATTCTTATTATTTTGCTGTCTATTTCTAACAAACAAGAGGGTCTGTGGAGAGGGCTGTGTGTGGCTATGAGAAGGACAGTCTCAGAGTCCATATTAGCAATGCTATCCTGCCAGGCAATACTGACTGCCAAGAGAAGCAGCCAGGTCCCTGCGCTGAGCAGGCAAGCAGGGATCCTTTTCTGTCTCCTCAGACATGCTGTGAATGGGGGTGACAGAGATCAATTATAGAGGAACAGGCTGCGCACCTGGCAATGTGTTAGCCTAAACATAGGTACCATTTAAACTTGAAACCATACACTCTGCATGTGGGAGGTGTGTGTGTGTGTGTGTGTGTGTACCCCTACATGCATGAATATGGATACAGTGTATGTTTGTGTGTGATGTTATCCAGACATCAAAGACTAGAGGGGAAGTGAAAAGGCCAGACAATTCCCTAATGTCATTTGCTGATAAATGGCAGGGTAGAAATTGAACTGATACCCCACTGTAATGGATCCTCAACATTTGTTGCCTAAGTTATAAAGCCGAGACAATAATTTCTCTCTCTCTCTCTCTCTCTCTCTCTCTCTCTCTCTCTCTCTCTCTCTCTCTCTTTTAAACTTCTGCTATGGGTTGAACACAAGCCATAAGCATGCTATAAACACATGTCATAACAGTAAGCCCCAGAAGGCTATTCATTTCTCTAAATACTACTATAACCACCATATAGGAAGTAAATCCTTAACAGGAATACAATACTATTTTTGAAAAGCATATACAGTACTTATGTTTAAAAAGACAGCTCATAATAATTGCACTAAGGTGGACTGTTTACTAAAAGTGACTCAAAAATGAAGGTGACAGAGAAAGGCTCATGGTTATTTTCAAAATTATGTTAACTGCATAAATGCAAATATACATGCCAAGAAATACCTAGAAAGGAATATATAGAATGAGTTATACTATTGTGAATAATTATTTACGCTTTTATTTTTACTCCCCTTGTGATGTGGGGGTGCTAAGTTGTATACATGGAAAAGCCATATTAAAACCATCTTATGGGCAAACGACACAGATAGCTGGTTCCTGTTGAAAAGCATCTCTGGACACATACTGCAGAACAGTTATTCTAGGACGTGTGGCTATAATAGAAAGGCCTAGTGGGTTCTGCACACCATCTCGGCATAGTATCTCTTGCATACAAACTAAAATAGGAATCCAAAGGAAGACATAACCAGAGATATATTTTCTAAATTCTGCAGAGCATATTCAGAAGAGTAACAGAAACACCAGTGACTGAGCTTTGAGTAAAACACTAGTTATTAGAAGTTACAGTTGCCCCCACCAAATATGCATCCAACTCTTCAATAATCCCCCAAACATACTGCCAGGCAGGGAAAAAAAACAAATCAAAACATGTCCAATGGGCAAGAATGAGGCCCCAGAAATGCAGGTAGGGATTTTTTTTGTGTGTTTAGGATTAATGATGGTATATTCCTAATATTTTCTATTTTATAAAACACAACTACACATCAAATCTAGTTAGCCATCTATTACAGGTATGAATGTATGTATGTATCTATCTATCTATTTAATCTATCCATGGCAGATGAATGTAGACTAGTGTATATGCTTACTAAATAATTATATTCCTCTGAAATCCATGTTTTAAGAAAACCCTCTCATGGGATAATGTTGGAGGTAGGACCTTTCTGAAGGGATTGACGAATGATAAGGGTGGAACTTTTGTGAATAGGGATTATTATGTTTTTAAGAGACATTGAAGTACAATGAGAAGTAAGCAGTCGATAACTAGGAGGAGACAGCCCTCATTCATATCTGACTAACATGCACCCAGATCTCAGATTTCCAACCTATGAAAAATACATTTGTTTTGTTTATAAACTACCATGCTACTTTTTAATAGCATCCTAAGCTACTTTGTGTATGTGTGTGTGTGTGTGTCTGTGTGTGTGTGTGTGTGTGTGTGTGTGTGTGTGTGTGTTTATGTACTGATATTGAAGTGTATGTACACGTGGAAATAAAACATTAGGAACTTATTGTAGAAAGCCTTATTGGGGTGCCATGCCACCTGACAGGAACTTGACATTGACCAAGGTGAAGTTCCTCTCCCAGCTTTTGAGCAGGAATTCCTGTGTTAGCCATAATCCCCTCTACCTAGGGTGAGGTGAAGATCTACAAATTCCTGAATTAAGCAGGTGACAGGCTCAGCCACCTGAGCAGTAGAGCCAATGCCAGGTGAACAGTCAGACCAGTTCCCCTGAACACACCCTGGAATTTGGGGGAAGGGTTTTCTCTCCACCTTTATATTAGAGCCCCCCCCCATTAAACTTCAAGCCTTGATCAGAAAGCCTTTTCTCTTGGCTGTCTCTCGCAGGCCCATTCAATTTCATCCCTAGCTTTCCTTCCAGGTGACCCTGGTTCCCTTAGCCTCAGGCAGCTACAACATACTACCCATAATCCCACAAAAATCCAAGGTACACAAGATGAACAAAATGAGATGGTCCCTTTCAGTTATCAGGTTTCTTAGATTAAGAAATGCCTAGAACATCTTTGGGTGTATTTAAGAGGGCATTTTCAGAGAGAACTGATGGAGGGCTGTAGAGTCTTCCTCAGTGAAGTTGGCGCCATCTCACGGGTTTGTGTCCAAGGTTGAACAAAAACACAGAGATGTGGGGTTTTCACATCTGAGGGAGATCTGGAGGCATGTTGGTCAGATATTAGTGAGGTTGTCTCCTAGTTATAAACTGGTTACTTCTCATTGTGCTTCAGTGTCTTCAAGATGTGCTCTGTGCCCTGAGCCCAATTTGATCTCACAATCGAGAAGCCACTAAAGGAAAGCTACAGCTTCTCTAAGTTTGAGAAAGAAAACTATTGCCTTTAAAAACCCTCAGTCCTTTGCTTCTTAGTTTAATGTTCATCCATACATCACAGATCCCATGCTTGCATCTAGTGATGCCCAGGAGATGAACGTTAGAGAGTTTAGACGTTTTAGCTACTAGAGGGATTTTGGAACCATAGCAGGAACCCATCACAGAGAAATAAATATCTATGAAACATCTATTTAAATGCAGATCAGTCTCCTCAACTGATCTCCAGAAAGGTGACCAATATCTTATTTTTGCCTGGGACTTTCCTCACTTTAGCATTGAAGAACAACTTCTAAGGAAACTGCCCAATCCTAGATAAAATAAGATTGACAGCCACACAAAACTTGAGCCACTCATTGATTCTACAGGATTAAGCATCAAACTATTATAGTTCTAACTGAAGCACAGGGGTTTATATGTGGACAAGTTCATACTTAGTTCCAGGGAAAGAACTGGATGGATCAGACAGAACATAAATTTATATCAAAGATTACTTAATACACTTCTTTTTCACATTCCTCTAAAGATTCTCAATTTCTCTGAAAGTTCTATTTCCATATTAACAAAAATTACAGAGATACATATATATCTTTTGAAGAAAAAGACTCTACTCTAAGGCTTCTAACACTTAAAGAATTACAATGTAAGTTGAAACATGATTTAAAAAAAATGATAGTAAGATGACAACATCTTAGTATTTGCCTGAGACTCTCCTCAGTTTAGCACTGATCTGCAATGTCTAAGGAAACTGCCCAATTTAGACTACCAGATGAAACTATTTAATTGACAAGCCAGTTTCTCTATATCTCATGAAGACATCAAGATCAGTTACACTATGGAAGGAAATTGCAAGAGAAGATGTGTATATGTATAGAGGAATATTTAGATCATAGCATATACACAGGCAAAAAGTCACAACTAATCATATTGCAATATTCATTTTTACAGTATGATATCAAAGGTCTCTCATGATGGGTGATTACAGCATATGGAGGTTTGTTTGAGAATATTAAATTATTTGATCATCAAATAATAAAGTGACAAGTGATCATTGAACACACCTGACATCAACTTTAGGTCGCCGCCTGTCTGTACCCACCTGTATATATGCAGTTTCATCTGCATCACACATGCACAAACATGCAAGCATAATACCCACATTCATATGTAACACACACACACACACACACTACACAAACAAGAAAAAATACAACCACTTTCTCAGCTGAGAATTACTTTTATGTGATTGACAGCACAGGTACACTCACTTGTAATACCAGCACAAGGGGGACTGAGGCAGGAGAATGTGAAATTTAAGACTATCTTAGACTATAGAATGAATAGTTATTAAAACATACAACTTACATAGTACATAACACTAGACAATGGTGAGGGGTGACTATGATACAGATCTCACTGTGCTAAACACTTATACTCATTTTAGAATGCATGCTTACTTAAAAGTCTGCTGTGCTTTTCCAGTAGCCTCATGCATTTAACCTTTACCATATTTCGAGAGTGCATCAGGATTATGTCAAAGTTAAGTGATAGAACTTTGATTAACATTATGTTTTAACACACATGCACATACACACATGCACTTATACATGCAGATACACATATACACATACACACACTCATACACACATACACACACACACACACACACACACACACACACACACACTGGATCTCACAGTCCTTCATCCTCACATTCATAAAATGGCTGCTGGCCTTTCAGACATCAAACCTTTATCCCACATTACAGTAAGGAATAAGCTGCAGGAATCATTCTGTGGGCCATTTTTCAGATGAAAAATTCTTCCATCAACTGGTGCAGTTCTTTTTTTTCCCAAGCATGTCAGTGTTCTAAAATGTTTCTGCTTCTAAACGTAAAAGCACAGAAGGTGTCAGGGATAGTGTTTGTCCAGCTAGGCCCAGGGAAATGCCACACGTTTCTCTATTTCTAGCAACTTCTTTCATCTAACAACTATATAATAGTACTTCAAACAACTGGCACTAATAAGACATACCTATGATAATCTCTATCAAATTTTACAAATTTCATTTCAATTATTGAAACTGAGTAGAGAAGAGTGAAAGTAGAGAGTCAGAAAGAGAAAGAGTGAGCAAGTGAGAGAGGAGAGTCAGAGAGAGACAGAGAGACAAAGAGAGACAGAGAGAGACAGACAAAGACAGACAGACAGACAGACAGACAGACAGACAGAGAGGAGAAGGGGTGGAAATTCTGAGGGAAAGGCTACTCCTTACAGACACTTGGCAAATGCGGAAGGCAGGACTGGTACACTGTGTTCTGAGAATATCTATGGAAGCCAGCCTGAGCTGATATGGCCCCAGACTTGCATAACTAACACTTACCACTGAAAGCAGCAAGCTGCTGAGGACCGCTTTAGCACATTTTGCACAGGTTGTTGGGAACTTTCAGAAGCCCATTCACTCTGAGTAGAAGCCACTGTTCCGTGTTTGCTTCATTCTGGAGTGTATTTTAAGGGAAATTGCCTCTCCAGGCCCCTTACAGCTAATGCTTTAGGAATCACAATGACACATTGGGTTCCAAGCCGCAAGTTCTGTATCAAATAACCTTGGAACAGATCTTAAGTTGGTCTCAGGCTATTCCTTCAGGTTTCAATCCACTTGCTTCTTCCTAACCAAAATTAAAACAGGGTGAACTCCATCTACAGCCAACGTGGCAATAATAATATTAATCATCATCATCATCAAGCACAACAAAAAAACAAAAACAAAACTATATTTGTATTTTCATCCGCATCTAAATGAACAAGTTCTTCATATCTTTGCACAGAACAAAGAAACATTTTGTTTACTTGTGGGTGTTCTCTGCTCTCATTTGTTAACTGCCTTTGAAAACTTTTGTAGGGTCCTTCAAAATCAGTTTCATCTCTGCAGTAATTCCCACTGCTAAAGTGTTTTAGACACACAAAGGAATCAAGATGCTTCCATGTATCTCTCGCCAAGTACTGTGCATAGCTGATGTCCACACACTCTCAAATCTCCTACAGGAGAGCTGCATCACTCCACTCTGAAAGCCAGGGTGGCACAGAGTGTGACTTGGACTGTGTAATGACTGTGGAAGTTAGAATAAAACACAGCAAGGTTAACACACTATGTGCTGAATACTGCAGAAGGGCTAGTTCACCCACTCCTTTTAACAAAGGCAGTGGCAGAGCTGAAAGATAGGTTTCCCTAGTGGATTTACAACTGAGATTTCAATACAAATTATTCCCCAGAATTTGAAGGGGCACAGAAAAAGACAGGGAACTTCCATGAATAATAAAAGAGTATGGGGGTGATTTGGCGGGATGGACCAATGGTTAACAGAATGTAGCATCCACAAGGACCCAAATTCAAGTTTCAGTATTCACACTCCTAGCTTAACTAGATCTACAGCACAAGGGAGTCTGAAAGTCTCTACTGGCTTTTACAGGTACATGTGGCATGTCAATACATACATACAAACACAGCAGAGTTTTAAGTATTAAACTCTGAAAGCCAGGGTATAAAGACGTATAAAGATGCAGCAATGAGCTGGAAGGTGCCCCAAAGGTATCAAGCCCCAGCCATGATATCTCTAGGCATCACATTTGTTTTAAATCATGTGCAGTTGCATCCTGTAATGGGGAGACCTTCCTGGAATATCTATATGGGTCCTTAGCATCTTTAAAAGAGAGTGGCCAATGAATATTTGATGGACAAGAATGGATGAAAAGGATGGGTGACCATGGAAACATAAGACTAATATGAGGCACCTACAGTTAAAGGAAGGCTAGTAGCCACAAGGAGCTCAGAGACCAAGACCAGGAATGGACTCTTCTCACTTCTGCATCCTAGTTAACACAGGGGAGAGGAACAGGGTTCCAGTTCCAGTGGCATCTCTGGAAATCATAGCTGTGGGATGACTATCTCCTTACAGGGCAGGTAATTGAGATTCAGAATGCTCTTAAAGCAAAGGGATAAGAATTGCCAGCATAATATTTGAGGAGCTTACAAAGCTAGTGTGGAGGGAGGGGCTGCTTTCTCCATAGTTCCTAAGCACAGGAGGAAGCAACCCTTCCCATGCTTGGTCTAGAATCGCTCCTCTAACCTAGCAGGTAAGTGTTTAAACATCTCATTTCTAGGATTAACTCTCTTCCTCCTGGATATATATATATATATATATATATATATATATATATATATATAATGACAAAATCAAACTTATATACTCTTAAAATGCCAGTTTCTCTCCTCTCCTTATACTACCACTCTAGAACATGTGTATATGTACTCTAGGATCCCAAATATTAACTGCAGGAATTCCTTGACTTAAAATGGGAACATTATCTGATAAACATATGGCAAGTTGAACACACTTCAAACCATAAGTGTAGTTGATATGTGTAATTTGCCAAACAACTAGAACAAAAAAGAATATTCCTTAGTTTCACAGTTGTCATATATCAAAGGTTGATTGGATGCTGTTGTTTGATGCCCTGACCAGCATGGTCAGGAGGCATTCTGCCCCATGTTGCTAGCCCAGAAATAAATTTAAATTTAAAAATCACAGTACATTAGCCCTCTATCAGATGTGGGGTTAGTGAAGATTTTTTCCCAATCTGTAGGTTGCCAATTTGTCTTATTGGCTATGTCCTTTGCCTTACAGAAGTTTTCAAGTTTCATGAGGTCCCACTTATCAATTCTTGATCTTAGAGCATGAGCCATTGGAGCTCTGTATAGGAAATTTCCACCTGTGCCAATGAGTTCAATGTTCTTTCCCTCTTTCTCTTCTATTAGATTCAGTGTATCTGGTTTTATGTTGAGGTCCTTGATCCACTTGGATTTGAACTTTGTGCAAGATAACAAATATGGGTCTATTTTCATTTTTTCTACATACAGCTAGCCAGTTAGACCAGCACCATTTATTGAAGATGCTTTCTTTTTTTCCATTGTATGTATTTGATTTCTTTGTCAAAGATCAAATATCCATACGTGTGTGGTTTTATTCCTGGATGTTCAATTCTACTCCATCAATCAACGTATCTATCTCTGTATCAAAAAGATGCAGTTTTTATAACTATTGCTCTGTAGTAAAGTTTGAGGCTAGGAACGGTGATTCCCCCGGAAGTTCTTTTATTGTTAAGAATTGTTTTTGCTATTCTGAGTTTTTTACATTTCCAGATGAATTTGATAATTATTCTTTCCATGTCTTTGAAGAACTGTGTTAGTATTTTGATGGGGATTGCATTGAATCTATAGATTGTCTTTAGTAGGATGGCCATTTTTATTGTGATAATTCTGCCAATCCATGAGCATTGGAGATCTCTCCAATTTCTGAGATATTTTTCAATTTCTTTCTTGAGAGACTTGAAATTATTGTCATACAGGTCTTTTACTTGTTTGGGTAGAGTTACCCCAAGATATTTTATATTATTTGTGGCTATTGTGAAAGAAGTTGTTTCCCTAATTTCTTTCTCAGTCTGTTTGTCATTTACATAAAGAAGGCTACTGATTTATTTGAGTGAATTTTATATGTGGCTACATTGCTGAAGTTGTTTATCAGCTGGAGAAGTTCTCTGGTAGAATTTTTGGGGTCACTTATGTATACTATTGTATCATCTGCAAATAGTGATACTTTTTTCTTTGCCAGTTTGACTCTAATCTCTTTTTGTTGTCCTAGTGTTCTAGCTAGCACTCCAAGTACTATATTAAATATGGGGAGAGGGGTCATCCTTGTCTCCAATTTCAGTGGGATTGCTTTATGTTCCCATTTAATTTGATATTGGCTATTGGTTTGCACTAAATTTCTTTTATTATGTTTAGGTATGGGCCTTGAATTCCTACTCTCTCCAGTACTTTTAACATTAAGGGGTCTTGTATTTTGTCAAATGCTTTTTCTGCATCTAAGGTGATGATCATGTAATTTTTTTTCTTGGAGATTGTTTATATAGTGGGTTAAGTTAATGGATTTTCATATATTAAATCAACCTTGCATCCCTGGGATGAAGTCTACTTGATCATGGTGAAAAAAACAAACATCCCAATGAGAAAATGGGATATAGAACTAAACTGAGATTTCACAACTGAGGAATCTAAAAGGGCAAAGAAGCACCTAATGAAATGTTCAAAGTCCTTAGTGATCAGAGAAATGCAAACCAAAATAACTCTGAGATTCTACCTTACGCCAATAAGAATGGTTAAGTTCAAAACCACAGGTGACATCACATGTTAGAGAGGATGTGGAAAAGAGGAACACATTCCTCCATTGCTAGTGAGATTTCAAACTGGTACAACCATTCTGGAAATCAATCTGGTGGTTCCTGGGGAAATTGAAAATAGATCTACCTCAAGACCCAGCTATACCATTCTTGGGAATATACCAAAAAGATGCCCAACCATGACACAGGACCATGTGTTCTACTGTTTATTTGTGACAGCCAGAAGCTGGAAACAGCCCAGATGTTGCAAGACAGAAGAATGGATACAGAAAATGTGGTTAATTTACACAATGGAATACTTCTCAACTATTAAGATCAAGGATATTCTGAGATTGTCAGGCAAATGGATGGAACTAGAAAATATCCTGAGTGAGGTAACTCAGTCCCAAAAGGACATGCTATGTACTCACTAATAAGCATTGGATGTTAGCCAATTAAAAAAAAAAGTACAGAATACCCAAGATACAATCCACAGAACTCAAAAAGGTCAACAAACTGAACTGACTAAGTGAGGACACCTCATTCCCACTTGGGAGGGAGAACAAAGCAATCACAAGTGAGGAGAGAGGGAGGGACCTGGGAAGGAAAGTGGACTGGGGTGGGGAGAGGGATAGGGAGAGGGAAACCTTATCTGACATTGGGAGAGGGAAAAGGACTGATGCCCTGAGGGCCAGTAGAAAGAGTAGAAACAGGCAAACAGGAGATAGGAGGTTGGGGGAACCCTCCAGAATGCACCAGAGACCTTGGAAGTGAGAGACTCGCAGGACTCAAAGGGAGGGACATTAGATGAAATACTGGGCAGCAGGGAGAAGAAACTTATAGAGCCCACCTCCAGCAGGAAGACAGGGTATTAAATGGGGGATAGGGGGACCATCCCACAGTCACAACTCTGACCCATAATTGTTCCTGTCTGAAAGAATTACAGGAATGGAAATGGAGAGGAAAAGAAGGTCCCAAGGCATGAAACTATTACTTAGACTATGGAGTAATCACTAAAAGGGACTTAGTATAACTGCACTCCAGAAGACCCAATGTAAGACCCAAAAGAAAAACGGGGGCACCCCAGTGCCCCATGCCTTGGAAGCTGTCACCCCAATCACTCACGAGAAACAGTCTTGATGCAAATAGCAAGAAGATTTTAATTCCAGAGCTCTGGGGTCACGGCCATCCCCCACATAGGGTAGATGACAGTGAACACCTGGTGCCAAAACAGGACTGCTTTTATAGATTTACAGCAAAGTCTGCCTACACAAGCCACTCCATAGCTTCTAAGCCAATCAGTTTAAATTATCCGAGCCCGCACTATCTGAGAACCAATCGGTTTCCTATAGAGGCCAGATAAACTAGTTAAGTCATTTCCGCTTATGTGGTTGCCACGCACAGGGTCATGCAGGCGTTACCTGTTATACATTTCCTATGGGGCCAGGGTCACATACGTACGTATGGGGCCAGCACAGCAGTGTCCACCCTTGCCTCAGCTTCTTCTCAGGAGGCAAGGTGGAAAAGGATGCTAGGGACCTTTCCAGCCTGCAGCCTTCATCCTTTCATCCCCCACTTCTTGTCTTGTTAATAGTTCTATTCTTAGAACTAGGAGAATTAAAGGTCAGCCTCTTCTTGGATCAGAGGGTTCTTATACTGCTGCCTAAGTACCATAATCCGGACTGTGCACACCTGTTCCCTGATGAAGGCAACCAACCTATTAACTATATAAGATATAACTGTAAGCAACAGGAGCATTATCATTAGGGGTCCTATCAGGGCAGAAAACAGGGTGGTCAAGAGTACAAGATAAGGGTCTTTCCACTGAGTCTTAAAGTTTCCCACGTGGTGGCATCTAACATAGACCATATCTCCAACGTGGAAGCAATGTGGGATGTGCGGATCTCCTTCTCCTGAGTAGGTCTCCAGGACCTCGATGCCTCATCCACTGGTGTGCCTTGAGCCTAGAGAACAAAGGTCCAGTCTCTGTGGTCAATTTGGTGAGCGTCTCTTTCAACAGGGTTCCAGCAACTGTTCCTGAAGCCTTCTTTCACAGATCTAGTAACCTGTCTGGAGGCAGTGAGGAGTCTCTGACATGCCTGGAGCATTAAAGCAGACAGTTTGAGCCAAATCTCATGTTGTGGTACACCTTCTGGGAGGACTCAGTGGATGACAAAGGAATTGTGGTAACAAAGAGGATCTCCAGGGGGGTCAGGTTAAAATGGCAAAATGGCAACGACTATTCAGAAACAAGGGGAGAGGCACCACCCAGCCTAAAACAGTCTCCAAGGTCAATTTAGTTAAGGTCTCTCATAGGGTTTTGTTTATTTTCTCTAGCTGTCTTGAGCCCTGGGGACAGTACATCCAATAACGTTTCCAATTAGTCCCCAATATCTTTGTCAATTTCTGACTTACCTTAGAAACAAAAACAGAACCATTATCTGTGCTTTTGGCCTGGTGAGTCCTTGGCTTACTTTCTGGGGATTATAATTCTCCCTTCTTGTGTGCACCTTTCCTTGGTAATAGTTGGCTAGCAATCTCAGTCCTTTTTTTCTTCAGCATATTTTAAGTGAGGCTATCTGTTAATTTTGTCCCATTTCTCAGTGGGTGTCTCTTGCAGACCCACAACCAGTATAAACTCCTGTATATCTATTCTTGGAGCCATTTGCTCTGTGGAGCTATTGCCCATTGAGTCTTTTCCCTTTTGACGTCCTGGGCAGTAGGTAATACTCACTGTTGCTGGCTTCATTAGGGCATCTAAGAGGTCCAAGATTTCCTGTTAGTTTCCTCTGATGTGAGCAGTCTTCTAGGAATATACACCTGTGGACGTGGGCTGTGGCAAAGACATACCTGTTATCCATGTGGATGTTGATTTTCTTGCTGTCTCCAAGTTCCAAGGTCTTGGTAAGGGCAATCAGCTCCACTTTCTGCATTGACATGCCAGGGAGTAAAGATTCTTCTACCCACATGCCATTTGTGCTGTCCACCATAGCAGCACCTGCTTGTCTCTGTCCTTCACGGAGAAAATTGTTCCTGTCTGTAGTGACTTTCAGCAGGGGTCAGTCTCTTTTTGGGCCAGTTGCTGCAGCCCATTGGACAGGAAGTATATCTGTCCTCCCCACCATTTTGGAGAGTATGCGTTGCTCCAACAGAGAGGTTAGGAACATCCTGGGGTGAACTTAAATGAATGGGTTACCCATCCCATACCTAGGATCATTATTCTTCGAGTAGTCCATGAACATATTTTGGTGCCAGTGGCTTCTTGGACCCAAGATCTTTTCTTGGAAACAGGGCCATTGGGTTAGAAGACCGAGTGTTAAGCCCCTGTGTCCATCAAGAAGTGAGTGGGTTTTCCTTTCCCTCTCACAGTTATCCAGGGTTGGTGGACGTGGTCAGAACACCCATCTCCCCTAGTCATTGTCTTCACCCAGGGATAACACCTTTGCCATTTGGGGGCACTTCTCCCAAGACCTGGGAGTTTCTGCTCCCAGCTTGTTAGAGCACACTCTGGCCCAGTGCCCTCTCTCCATATAGTATGCACATTGATTCCTTTCTGTCTTTTAGCCAGGATTTTCTGTAGCTTCCTCCTCTGTCATTTTTTCTTTCTCCTCTGTCTCCCTGTCTCAGCAAACTATACTAAATCTCTCTATAGACTTTTCTAACAACCCGAACCACCAAATCTCTCCATAGACCTTCTAACTAACCTGCACCAAATCCCTCTACATACTTTCTCAGCAAACTAAAGTCCCTCTAGTCTGGGGTCATAGGGTGTATTGCAAAATGCTTCTATGAGCTGCTCTAGAAAGGCTGCCAGTGACTCATCTGGTCCCTGCTTAACCTCACATACATTCATCAAATCTGTGGGCTGCCATGCCCTTGAGACCTGCTAATGGAGTCTGGTGTTGGTCCTTCAGGTGCCTCTTACCTTTCATCTGAGAGGGTATTCTTTTCTGGCTTCCTGTATTATGAATAAAACAGTCGCAAAGAGATTAATCAGTCTCTTGGGAAACATGTCCTTAGTAAGAAAGCCACCACCGTGGAATTGGGATAGGTGGTCTCAGATCTTCTCCTGCTCCACTCTGTGGTCTTCTCTAAATATAAATTGAGCATACTATTATCATTTTATAAATTATAAACTATAAGATAGACCTAACATCCAATCTCTGTCAGTCAAACAGAACCTTAGTCATCTTTACTATCTTAAAAGACTATAAGAATTAACACCTGACTCATGTTTTGGCTATAAATTTTATGTCACCTGAAAATCATTTATTTAAATCTACATCAGCTTTCTCAAGATTAAAGAGCTTGAGCTGACTATGAAACTAACAGTTTTCATCCCCGTCAGAAATCCAAGAGTGACCAATATTAACTGAAAATACATAGAAAGGTTAACACAGCTTCTAAGACTTAGCCAAATAATAGAGACTGCTAAACACCTGAACAGTTTATACTTTAAAATGTTGGAGCATTGGTCTTCAGCTTTCTGGCACAAGAACATCTGACAGACTTAAAGAATCAGGAATTACTAAGCCATATAATAATCTACAGATTATGTCTGTAAATGGAGAGAGACAATCTTGTGGCTCTCTCTCTCTTTCTCCATAACAGAAGCAACTCTACACATGCTGTTTCTTCAAGAAAGGGAAGCTGTCAGGAGCAGACTAGTCTCTATAACAAAAGTAAATAACATAAAACATCATATTCCATGGACTTCTGACATTTTTAAAAACTAACTATCTATGTAAAATAACGTGGGCTGTTGTCTGTTAAACTATCTTCAGCTATTTCTCATTAAAACATAGAAAACATGCTAATAATAAACTCAGAGCCTTATATTTTTGTATGGCCCCAAACTCACATGCTTAAACATCTCAGATCTATAATAATAACAGCAAAGAAGGACTGGGTGTAAATCCTGCACTTTTACATTTTTAGTATTTATACCAATGAAAACCTTGATTTTGTATTAAAAATAAAATCTGTATCAAGTAAGAATTTATGCCTTGAGCATATTAACAATTTCTGTAATATAAATCTCAAAACAAGATTTTAGTATCACCAAGACAGTATTTTTGCCTAATGTTTCAGAATCTAGTCTTTTGGAGGTCTCTCTTATTTTGACCACTTTCCCAGAGGAACAATAAAACCATAAAGCTTAACATCATATCTATTATAATAATCTAAACAATTTAAAATGAATGAAATAAGCCATCTGTAACTTAAACTCAGAATTCCCATATCTGCCACTTTGAGTGTCTTGTTAAAATTTATTTTCCCCACAAGGGGGCCTCAGAGCTCAAATATTTCATCTCTTTTGTTGTTCTAACATGGCGGGCTTGAGTCACCTGATCTGATCTTGGCGCCAGAGTCTTAACATGGCAGGCTTGACAAGATATAAAACAACACAGAGAAAAACAATCACCACATAGACAGTCTGACCCTGCCACCATCAGGCGTCTAAATTCAAGACAATGTTGCAGGAACCAAATACAGAGAAGAGCCTTACTCGGCCTTCTCCAGGGTCCTCCAGACACGCGTGGTTTCGACTGCCATTTGAACTCTCCACACCAAACAGACTTTTGACAAAACAGTGAGACAGACAGAAAACAAACCGCAGTACCCATCCAATGGACAAACTGCAGACAAAGACAGGACAAAGCTGACAAGTATCACGTCTCCACCAAGACAGAACCAGATCAGAAAACCAGAAGGCCAGGAGGGTGTGTAAGTTCTCCAATTCAGTAGAACTACCGTGTCCTCCCCGACATCCAGATGGGAATCTTCCAGGCATCCCTGGAGTTCCCTACCTCCCAGAGTGTCCTCAGGGTCCACAGCTTGTGGCCCGAGGGCATCCTCTCCCACGGCCCCTATGTCCTTAAGGTCCACAGTGGCAGCTGCATGGAGTGAGATTCCACATCCACTCCCCCTGTAAAACAGAGTGGGATTCCATGTCCTCTCCCTCTGTTACAAACCAAAAGCAAGACACACACATAAACACACAGACAACGGCGCCACACTCAGAACAAAGACATCGGCCAGGAAACACACGTTTCACAGGGGATCCCCTTACCTCCAAGTTGGTTCTTGAGTGTGGGGGGGTGATTGCACTTCCTGGCCAATGCACCAAATGTAAGACCCGAAAGAAAAACGGGGGCAGCCCAGCTCCCCATGCCTTGGAAGCTGTCACCCCAATCACTCACAAGAAACAATCTTGATGCAAATTGGAGGATTTTAATTCCAGAGCTCTGAGGTCACGACCATCCCCCACATAGGGTAGATGACAGTGAACACCTGGTGCAGAAACAGGACTGCTTTTATAGATTTACAGCAAAGCCCACCTACACAAGCCACTCCATAGCTTCTAAGCCAATCAGTTTAAATTATCTCAACCTGCGGTCTCTGAGAACCAATCAGTTTCCTATAGAGGCCAGATAAACTAGTTAAGTCATTTCCGCTTATGTGGCCACCACACACAGGGTCATGCAGGCGTTACCTGTTACGCATTTCCTATGGGGCCAGGGTCACATACATACATACGTATGGGGCCGGTGAAGTGGTGTCTGTTCTTGCTTCAGCTTCTCTGCAGGAGGCAAGGTAGGAAAGGATGCTAGGGACCTTTCCAGCCTGAAGTCTTCATCCTTTCACCAACAAGCAGCTGAAGGAGTTAGATGCAGATATTTGCACTCAACCAATGGACATAAGCAGCTGATATCTGTTGTTGAATTAGGGAAGGTTAAAAGAAGCTGAGGAGAAGGGCAATCCTGTAGGAGGACCAGCTGTCTCAATTAATCAGGACCCCAGAGATCTCTCAAAGAGTGGACCACCAAATAGGCACCAGGTGATATGAGGCTCCCAATACACATACAGCAGAGGATTGCTGAGTCTGTGTTTATTCAGAGATGATATACCTAACCCTCAAGAATCTGGAGGCCCCAGGGAGTTTAGAGGTCAGGTGGGATGGAGGGTGGGGACATCCATATGGAGTCAGGGGTGTGTGGAGGAGGTATGTGATGTGGAACACTCAGAGGGTAGAAGAGGCGGGAGATAAAATATGGGGTGTAAAAAAATAAATTAATCAAAAAAATCACAGTACAGTTTCCATAAAAGGCTTTTTACTTCTGTAACATCTTAAAATGTTAAAAACCATAATCTGAGTCATCTGAATTCATGGCCCATCTGCATCTGGCTGTGCATTGCTTCCTGGGGCCTCCAGGCACCTTTCCATGGCTATGTGTTGAGTCACCTCATTATTCTTTTAATCTAAAGTGCTCTGACACCTCCTTAGGGACCTATGTGATAAAGTAGGTGAAAATGTTGCATTTTTAAGATAGTAGGAGGTCTGTTCTCATATAGATATCCTACTGTTTCTTCTCTATTACCCAGTTCATCATCCCCACACCAAGAAGCTCTTGCTATAATGATGCCAGCTCTAGTAATCATTGTGAATGTGGATTTTCTCCAAATGATACAGCCCAGGAGTAGTCACTAAAACACCATAGTAAAAACAATATCTCAGATCATAAGATCCTAGTTGCTATGGGCTTGATTGCATACTCCACTTCAGAAGAAAAAAAAGGAGTACAGACACATGTCTACAGGAAGGCAATGCCAAATAACACTGGTTCCTCCCATGGAAAAATCAGGGATCATTAATTTACATTCCAGGAAATGTCCACCACATGGAGACATTTGTAGCATGTTGCTATGCTATACCCATGATAATGATGATGTGCAAATCTTGTTCTGCTGTATATCATTTCAGGCACATGGAGAAGTTTAACAAACACCTGCTGATTGAGAAATGCAGGCCAGTATAACAGGACTCCTGTAAGCCTCTTTATGTTCCACACCAGGGAATTGCTTGACACTTGTTTTAACAATAATTACAGCAAATATCATTCCAGGATTCATGGACATTTTAAAGACTTACTAGTATCCAACTCCTCCAAAAGGACCAGGAATCACTGTTACCAGATTCCAGGCAGGTGGTTATTTAGGCAATGGGCAGCATGCATGGTCTAGCCAGGCGTGGAGACCACTGATGCTTCTGAAGCAGTGCATTTCATTCTCAAAGATTAAAGGAAGGAAGAAGAAAGAGGGGATGAAGGGAGTTAGAGGGAGAAGAAGCCAGAGATCTGGGGAGAGAAAGAGACAGACAGACACACACACAGAGACACACACAGTCACACACACACACTGAGAGAGAGAGAGAGAGAGAGAGAGAGAGAGAGAGAGAGAGAGAGAGAGAGACAGACAGAGAGAGAAATGTATGTCCTGGCAAAGTAGTACAGTAGTAGACTCAATAAGACCTTGAGTTCAGTTCATAGCATCCAAAAATAAAAACAAAACCAAAATTAAGACAGGGGAACATTTACTACATAGATGTAATTTATTTCAACTTGTGTGTCTGTCTAGTCTGGTTCCCAGAAGGCTCAAGGAACTCACAGTGCACTCAAGCCTTGGCCCTGACTCTGGTGACAGCAGTGTACCAAGTACCTGGCTTTCCTTTATGATTAGATAGGGCCTTGCATAGATAAAATACTCAACAGTAACCAAACAGATGCTGTACAGCTGCCTGGAATTCCATCCAGTGTCTTGGCAAGTCAGTAGGACAGCCACAGAGTAAAGCATCTCGTGAGCTCTAGCCAGGAACCCCTTGCCAGTGTGATGACATGATGTAGGCATGGCTCTCCCTGACCTGTACCTTTTCCCCAGATGCAAGAGGCTTCAGGAGTTTTGCTCCTGGAACTTTTACTCAGGATTGTGAGCTTTGCTGCATCACTAAGACTTTGGGACTCAGAGTCTGAAGAATCAATAGAAGGTGGCAGATCAAATAGGGAAGAGGAAAAGGACAGGAGGAATCAGGGCTCTGGGTAGGAGACTGGAAGTTAGATACAAAGGGTATGAAGGAATGTGGCATATGTGGGAAATGGGGAGAAAATAAAAGAAATTTTAAGAAATAACAAGTTATTTAACAGTTGATGTAACTTTCCCTTCATTCTTTACGATGATTTGGTTCCAATTTTACAAAAGAAGTTCTCATTTTGTCATCTAGGGTGGCATTTCTTCTGCCCTGGCCTCTCTAGAGATGTATAAATATAAATATAAATATAAATATAAATATAAATATAAATTTATATATTGCATATGATCATTTTTGTTTGACTTCATAATAGTTTTGAACCATAATTAAAGTATTTCAATTGTATTGAAATGACATTTAATTTTCTGGACCCTGTTGCTTTGACTAAATCATCATCTTATGTGTGATCCCAGGAGTCCCTGGCATTTACAGAATCCTCCCATTTAGGGAGATTCTATTTTAATACAGCACTAGAGTCAGTAAGAACCTAAGTTCCATCAGTAGAATACAAAAATAGAAAGGAAACACTTAGTACATGGGTGTAGTTTATTTCACCATTAGCCTCCAATTGTGTGTCTTGAATGACTGGTTCTCTAGAAGCTCACTCTGCAATCAAGCCTTGGCCCTGACCCAGGTTAATTGTCTAACATTTAGAGAGCATTTCTAGTTCAGCTTGTGGTGGAAATATGGCATTTACACGTTTGTTTATTTTTTTTCCTTGTATTTTGTTTTGTTATAGAGACAAGCTTGCCTAGAACTTTCGGTGAAACTCAGGCTTGTGTAGAACTGAAAAGCCTGCTGTGTCTGTTTCTTGAGTTCTGGAATTTCAGGAGATCAACATCATGTCCAGCTTTCCCCCCCCCCTGATTTTCTTACAAACAAAACTGCAAAGAAGACAGGGTGACAGAACCTACAGTCCAGGAGTCATGGGAAAAAGTCAATGTTATTTCCTTCCTACATGCCATTTTAAGGACATTCAGAAGTCTACATGTCCAAAAATCTTTGTCAACTATCCAACCACCTTGCCTGTTACTCCTATAGGCAAGGTTAGAAACATACTTTAGAGCAAGATTTCAAATCCTAAAATAGTCTTGGAGAACTAAGAATTTCTTAGAATCCTCAATGTGCCAGACAACCTAAGTATATTATTTCCTTCCTCCTTCCTCCCAGCTTTTCAGGCATTTGTTTCAGGGGAAAGCACATTATAATGTAGTGGGATTTGAACTCTATCTCCAAAGAAAGAGCAAGATGTGATACTAATGTAGAACAAGACAGTACTTGAAAATAAGATCATTTCAGATTTAGTTAGCTAGGATGAGCTCATTTTGACACATGGAGTTTTATTCAGCCATAGAGAAGAATGAAATTGTATTTTTTTTCCTGGAAAAGGGTTTCAACTTGAGATCGTTGTACAAAGTAAAATAAGACAATCTTAGAGAGCCATATATAGTATATTTTCTTTGATTTGTGGTTTCTGAATTGTATGTAGATAATAAACATACACACACACACACACACACAGAGAGAGAGAGAGAGAGAGAGAGAGAGAGAGAGAGAGAGAGAGAGAGAATTAGGAGGAGACAGTGGAGAGAATGTAAAGAAAGGAGAGGGAACGTAGAGGGGAAAGGATCACAAAAGGATGGTGGAAATAATGGTCCAAGCAAAGCATATGGCACACTTTAAAGAACCTGTCTTTATGAAATGCAGTATTGTTCTCAATAAATAAATACCTGTAAGATGAAATGAAACATGGACAAAGGCACAGGGAGAAGATGAACAGTTGTAGGTAGAATCACATATGGGACTAACAAATGGGCCAGCCAAGGAAATCAAAGGTTACCTACAAAGATTCTAGTTTAAGGGAATGGAAGAGGTGGTGGTGGTGGTTGTGGTGGTGGTGGTGGTGGTATGGTGTGTGTGTGTGTGTGTGTATTCTTCCTCAGTGTTTGATGGGGTATATGACCCTTTCAAATATCCTAAGCTTGAATTTCTTATCTCTAGAATTACAAGATGATTCATTTCATTTATTTACACAAGTCTGTTTACAATACTGGGTAAGGGAGGTCTGGTAAATTTGGTTCAAGAGTTTTGTCCATTGTTGCTTTGCCTTGACTTGGGCAAACTGTGACTATTACATCAAGCATTACCACCCTCCCATTTCTTTAGTTAAAAGAGGCAAATCATGGTATGTACCACTGAGGGAACTTTCAAAGATGACTTAGATAGTTGTGGGTTAAAATGGTGGCCTGAGTCCAGTCTGCCTCGGGGCTTGGGCCGCTTGTGGAGGCAGGATTCAGCGGTCTTCAGTGCACTTTCCCCATGTTGGTTCTGGGTGGGTGTCTGGCTATGAGAAGCTGCAGGACCCGCTTCTGGGTTGGGGAAGTGCAGAGTGAGATCTGAGAGACTTGCCAGAGTCAGACTTCAGACTGGGGATGGCAAGTTCTAACTCTTGGGCACCACAGATGCCTCTGGATACCACAGAAGAGCTGAGAATGGAGTTGGAGCTCACAGGCAGGCTCTAGCCTGGGGCTGATGGGAAAAGAGGGAAGGAGAGCTCTAGCTGGGTCCCATGGGTCAAGAGTGTACTAGGCTTGCTCAGGCAGGCAGCTTGGCTTAGTGAAGAGTGTCTGAAAGCCTAGGAAGGCCTCCTGTGGGGGTTTAAAAGTGACTCTTTAGAGGAAGACCTACCTGTTTCATTGCTGCAACATAGGTAGATCCCTATGAGAAGAGGCAGTCCATGGTTTTAAAGCATTTATTGTCATGGCAGAGAGTTGTGATGAGTGAAACCATACCCCACTTTTTCAGGGTGGCCCTGAGTTTAAATACCTTTTGCAAGGAGGAGTGTCTGGGAAGAAGAACTTTATGGGCTAAGTCTTTCAGGCCTTTAGGGACCTCATTAAAATAGAGCTCTGTCTTGAGGCTACAGAGTGGAGAGCTGTGGCCTCATGTCAGGAGCCTGGTGTCTAGGAGCATGGCAAACACCTACTCTATGTCGCAGGATTATCTTCTGCTGGATCACCAGGGTTTAAATGTAGCTCCACCAGAAAAGAGGCTGTTTTTCAGAAAACAGGCTGCCATTCATGGTCCCACACAGTGTATTTCATTGACTAGGAATTTTATAAATATCAACTTTTTCCAGAAATTTTACAACTCAGAGGAGAGAAGATAGCTTGGTTGGTAAACTGCTATGTGCCAAGATGAGGAAGGACATGGATCTGAGTTCTTGAACCCAGGGAAAAATGGAAGAGGTTGTTCTCTGGCCGATGCATGCATGTGAATCTGCACACATACATAGCCATGTACTCTCAGAACATGTGTGAACACACACGTATGTGTGTGCGCGCACACACATACACATACATACACACACACCTTTGCAGTAATTATTCCTTACTCTTTATGAGTTAATGAAGAAATTGATTTGTTAAACATAACCAAGGACGTGGAAGAGTTGCCTGTAAAATGAGACCTGATTGAGTCCAAAGAGATTATGAATTTTTTTTATGGAGACAAGATGGAACTTGCTGTCGCATCTGAAAGGATTCTGAAAAGCAGTCTACACAGGAAGCATAAGAGCGGGTTGAGGGAGACAACTATATACACGTGCTGATGTGTGTAGCATGCATCAGGCTATTGAGAATTAGGATCTGCCAGTTTCCTGTGGCACTTTCCCCTGTTTCTCATCCTCTGGGTCACCGCTGGAGTTGATGTTAGCATCCACTGCCTCCTTCAAGAGCCCTTGTTTCATCTTTCTGATGTATCCATGTTCCCTGCAAGCATCCAAGTGAGCCAAAGCCATCTAGTTCCTGTGGCAGCCCAGCAGGCTGCCTTCTTTCAAAGCCTTTGGCAGTGCCCTAGGCAATATGAGAAATGACAGCAGTTAGGAACAGAGCCTGTGACACAGCCACACTCACACTAACTGAATTCACCTCACCCACAAACACTGCCCTGGTTCCTTGGCCTCTATACATACAACACTTGGACAATGGTTGAGTTCACTGGGGAAGGGCTCTCTTTGGGGATGGCCATTACTTTGACTCAGGTTATACTACATTTATTTTGAAGCAAGAATAGATGGAAAATCCAAACATAAGAAAATAAGGCTCTGCAAGCACAAATATTCAAGATCCTTGGTCTGGTCCACGCCTTGCCTTTCACACATTTTCACAGCAGGGAAGAGATGGCTCACACACAATCTCAAAAGCAGTGCCATTAACAAGCTTTGAGATATATGTCTCTAAAACAACTCACTAGTCTAGTCAGTGATAAACAGGGTATAAGAATAGGTTCTTGTCTCTCCCTCAGGGCATCCCCATCCTCCAACTGGAAGACTGTAGATAAAAAGGAGCAAACATAGCAAAACACACAAAAAATGGCACAAAAATCATTCTGTTCATATTATTGGACTCTGGCTATGCGTGATGCCAGGATAATCAGTGAAATTTTGTGTGTACCTAGAAAAGGTTTTATCCCTTCAGGGTCACTCTTTCTAGTGGGATGCACACAGAAGCTTTCAAATGGAGTGACTTCATCTCTCTCCTCTGTGAGATAATTGCCAGTTAGTGAAAATTCTGGAAGAATGTGTAAGTTTTGCCCCCCCCCACTTGATCTGAGGATATCCACAGATTAGAAAGCAGCTATACAATGTAGCACACCTCAAGTAGGGTGAGGTGAAGGCAGGGTGCCCCACACATGGTGGAATCCTGTGAACATGTGATAGGATGAATCATAATGACTAAATTAGCAAGAATAGCTTCAACAAATTTAAAATAGTAATTTAAAAAAAGAAACCAAAAGAACTGCTAAAATGAAATTACTCATGTTAAAACAAACAAACAAATGATTACTCATGTTAAAACAAACAAACAAATGATAGAAACACCATGTTCTGGTTCCATAGTTGCCTGGCAGGAAAGGCACTATAGAATTACAATGTGAATAAATCTTCCCCGACAGATCCCAGCATTTTCTCCTTTCTGACTCGACATGAGTTTGCTCACTAATATCTTAAGGCAAAATTTGCTCTCTTGTCTATATTTGTTTGGTTTTTCCTTTATCCTCCTGAACTCTGGCTTCTTTATACTTTATGAAGAATGTTGCATGATATTTCCTATCCATTCACCTTGAGGCAGTGAGAGGCCAGTGATTGGCCAGGACAGAGGAGGAGGAGCTAAGGAGGGAGAGAGGAAAGTCTGCAAGAGTGGAACAGAGAAAGAGATGAGGCTATCCAGATGGCTTCAGCCATATTTCTGGTATTTTCGAAAGGTTAGAAATATTGGGATAAGACCTTATTATTGTAAATTCGCATTATGCAATTAGAAGTTTTATATACATAAAGATATTTGGTTAACTATTCAAGTTTAAGAGTCATGCTTTACCAGACACATGGAAGGAGTGGGTATTGGACAGAAGCGTGGGACTCCCACCATTTACAGAGTCTATGGCAGAGAGGAAACACAGCTGGGATGCTGTGAGAGCTAGCTGGGAAAGATGGGCTAGGTGGCAACAGGGAGAGCTGACCTGAGTGAGACCCACCAGGACTTGGTGCAGAGGCCTGGCAGGTAGGTACTCTTTAGTAATTATTTACCCCTACAGATCCAGGTCATATATATCCATGGAGTTCCCTAAGGAGACCTAGCAGGTCTCAGTTTGCATAATGTGACTTCTCACCTCTGCCCAAGTTGGCCAAATTATCCATGATTCATGGTTCCCCATGCCTTTTACAGAAATAAAGTTGACATACTTATGGAGACAATAGGAAATGTGGTGTATATGAGAGTACTTGCTGGAAGGAGACGGGTCAGTAAATACTAGAGTAATGGAGAACAGCATGGAAAGAAGGCTGAGGGCATCTCAGATTTGACTGACATAGGGGAATAGACAGGAGGCACTTCAGGTGCCCCCCGAGGGCAGAGAGAACAATGTGAAAACCACATGAGTTTTTGCATTGTTGACAGAAAAGTGTCAAAAACCTAGGCACCTAGATCTAACATACAAAGCACCCACTTTGCTTCTTATACTAATAAGCTCAAATAAATGTCTTGTTTCTGTGTGACTCAGTTTTCCCATCTACAATGGGAAGGACTGTCAATGCCCATATGGAAAAGTCAGAGGATTAAATGATATATTGTAAATGCAAGGACAGACAGCTCACTCCTCATTGGCTTGCAGATCCTATCTATGTCATTTACACAGAACTCATTCAAGATTGTGTGATACACCACTAAATTAGTCTCTGATGGATATCTACCTTCTGTGTGATTGAGGACCAAGATATTTTCATAGTAGAAGGGGAAAAGCAGAGGAGAAAGACAAACTGTAACATGAAGAGTTAAGAGGTTACTGACGAGGAACATTCTAGAATGTTTGTTTCATGCGCTTAACAGAAGAACTGAGCCAGTCATCCTGAGCAATTGGCGAACCCAAACAAATCTGGTATCTTTTCTGTCCTCAGAACATGTACAGCCTAGGTGTGGAGACAATTGTACCCATAGTGATAACACAATATAACAAGACACAAAGCACAGCCAAAAGTCTGGAGACACAAACAAGAAGCAACTGGTCCTTCCTGAATGTGACAGAGTAGTCAAAGAGGTAGAAACTTTTTTCCTCAAACTTCAAGGATAAGTAAAGGACAGGAATGGTGGGAAGAGGCTTGCTATAATGGACAGGACAATTCTCCTCATCCCTGTGGTATGCACAAATTTAATTGAGCCAGAGGGTATCAACTTGTTTATCCTAGGCTAACTGTATGGGCTCAACTCAACTGACTTAAGAGTTGTTTTCTCTGTGTGACTTCAGGAAAGACAAGTAGGGAAAGGAACAGATTCAAGATATGAGAGAAATTCGGGCTACCAATGCTAGTAAGGCTGCCTGGAAGGCATGATAGAAAAATCTAGAAGCCCTCAAGACTGACAACCAACATGGAATCAGAAGTCAATGTCTTATGGCTGCAAATAATTGGACTTGCAAATATTTGAATTATTTTAAAAGATTAATTTCCAGAAACTTCCAAAAAGAATGACCCCTTCTTAGATTTCAGTTTTGACCTAAACTGAAGACCCATTGTGGATATTGATGTATGTGACTGAAAAAAATATGAATTTTTAAAATTTAGTGCTGAGCAGCAAATATATTGTCATAACAGTAGTATGAAATATATGAATGTTTTCAAAACTCTCCTTTCATTCCAAAGAGAAAGAGCAAATTCAGAGACACATGAGAGTCTGACGTTCAGAAAGGAATATGCCCAAAGTCACTTCGTGCTTCTGGATCTCTCAGAACACATCAAGTAAAGCATGTCCTAAGCCATGATTAGCAACTACATGCACATGTGGCTCCTTTTCTTCTAATAATCTTTGTTCCCACTTGGGATGGCTCCTCAATCTCCAAACCAGAACTGAGACATCATTCTTGTTATCTTTCTTGACCCACACAGGAAATTCTATACTTTCTCTTCTGACTATAAAGTTCCATCAAGAACTCCCTTCAAGCCTTCTATGCATATCATCAAGAGAAAGTCAAGAATCATATAGCACAGAGATCAATGAATAAGTGAGAAGACACAAATTATTTTTGTAACGTTCTATAATGTATACTCTATAATGTAGGGGGGAAATGACCCAAACCTTCTTAGGAAGACCTAGGGCAGGAGAGCTAAGCCATGCCATCAACCTTCAAGTTCACCTCTTTGGGTTCATTCATTTGCCAAACTTTTGAGGAATCTATAACGGTGTCTTGACATTTGGGGAATTCAGTGAGAGTCATGAGGAAACCCAGCTTTGATTGTATTGTCATTCTTGCATATAATACCTTTTTAATTAAAACTAATGAAACTCTTAGTTGAGGGGCATGTGATAGAAAATGACACTTTTAATCTTTCATCTTCTCTAAGGAGCCAGGCAGAGATAAGGAATAATCCCTGTTCTGTTGGATACAGTCACCAAATTAAAATTAGTTGATTGAATAAAATGTCACCTTAATTTAAAAAATAACTACCATTTATACTACTAACTAGACTTAACTTGCAGCATCACCTGGATACTGATAGTAATTCAATTCATCCTTTAAAACTCACAATTACCAAAACTTTGTAAGTATGTATATATTTGGTTCCATCGAAATGGTGAGAGGCACACTTCTTCCAAGATTGTAATAGCTTTCTTAACTTTACCATCATTTCTTACACTTCCTTGCTTGGTATATTCTTCTCAATTCTGGAAGCTGTACTTTGTAAGAAATTAAGTATGGGAAGATACATTGGTAGAAACAGCATATGGAGTCATTTCTGAGAAGTGGTTTGTGAATAGATAAACTAAAGTGTAGCTGGAGCATACTGGATGTGTTTGGGGGAAACAGTTTAAGGGGGCTTAAAGGAATTGTAAGGAAAGAGTAAGCAGTACCAAGTTTCCTTTCAGTACACTCAGATATATCAAAATCTAATTCTAATTAATGGTGAACCAAAAGTATGATTGATTAGATAAACATTTTATGGAGATGACAACTTTCTATTGTTTCATCCATCAGAGGATTAAAAACACATTAGATTATGTGCAGTTCATAAAATTTCATGAGAATAGATGTCCTTATTAACATTTTGTATATTTACTCTTGCTGTTTTAAATCTGAGGTGTCCTCCACAAGCTCATATATTTGTACACATGGTCCCCAGGTGGTGACAATCTTTAGAGAATTTGTGGAAACCTTTGTGCACAATTGAAAATATAGGGAAGTATGGGTGAGATTAGAGTGTCTCATTGCAAATCTAACCTCTAAGCTGTCTAGGTGGCCACTGATCTATGAGCAATTCTAATTATGTCACCACAAAGTTTTTCCTATCTCCATGAATGGAGCTGCCATGTCCTCCCTACAAGGAAACATAGCTAAAATAAGTTATTCTTAAAATATCAAATAAATAAATAAATTATTCTTGTCCTATATTGCATCTATCAGGTGTTATGCCCTAGTGATAAGAAAAAAGTAACTAATAAACTATTTGAGATGTATCCAGATATCCCCACTTTGGAAAAGTTTACTATAAAACAGTAGCCCTGTTACCCCTGCAACAGACTCCTGTATCTTATATTTAACTCATTTCTTGATTGCCTCAAAAGACCACATCTAGTTACTTACAAGATCTAGATTTGTAACACCTGATAGCATGTTAGAATTTTGACACAGGAGAGCAATGGGAAGGGACCTTGTCAAAAGACCTATGCCCTCACATATGGGTTTATCCATTCAACAGTTTCATTTATAGTAATTAAACATCACAGAACTGGCCTTGTGTTGAAAGCACTTTGTGGTATGTTTACTCTTTCTCACTGTGTGATCCCTTGTGTGCCATCTCTGCCTCAGTACACAGCTCTCCCTGGAGGTCAGTACCATCCCTATGAACTACCTAGCTTCAGATTCATGGACTAAATAAGCTTCTACTCTGAATAAATTATGCAGTCAATATACTACTCAGTTTTAGCAACCAAAAAAAAGTGTTGAAAGCAGGTGGAAAAATTGTATAGTGTTCAAATTCCTCCAAACTACAGAGAACAGAAAAAAAAATAGATGTATTTATTGCAGGTAGAGGACCAGCACTAGATAGGAAACCACCTGCAAAGACACTTTTTTGGGTGTTTATGAACTTTCTTTCCTCTTCACAACTGAGGATCATTTGCGCATCTGGGGACCATCAATTCAAGGTTCTAGTTTTCCTTTCAACATTGGCTTCCTAGTTATTCCATCTTTTCATGAGATTTCCTCATTTACTCTAGTCCTTCATCTCTTAGGCATTCTTCTAAGACACACAGCTGGTTCTTAAATCTCTTCTTTCACTAAGCACATCTTGCTCTCCTTGGAGAGAGACACCCCAAAAGCAACACAGCTAGCTGTTTATTTGTAGGGAGAAATGGATAAAATTCCAGCAGTGTATGGACAAGCCAGACAGGGAAGACAGGTGATGGTACATACATCACTAAAATTGCTATCTTTGGGCTCTGCCATTGCATAATTTTACAGAGAATTCTGAGAACCGGAAATCATGCTTCTAATTTATCCCACCAGAGAATCAAGAATGGTCACATTACTTGTTCGTCTGAAGACAGCCCTCGCAGGTGCTGCTTTTCACATATTGACCAAGAATTGGTTCATCTATTTGTCCTGATGTGAACAAACAGATGATAGTAGCCAAAGATCATCAGGAATCCCTGTAATGGCGAGCTATAGAGAGTACTTGCAGCATGCAATGAATTCTTTGTCACCTTCAGAGCAGTCCTTGGTATATCCTTAGCTACTTTATAGAAGTGAACCATGTAATTAAACTAGACCAGCCCTACTACTACAAGTAACTTCCAGGTATGTGATACATGCACTAACAAGCCAATATTGATGAACTGTTATATCAACAGTATAGAATTCGAAGGTAATATAATTGTGGGTTGTCAAAACAAAGAACGAAGAAAGTGTGAGAAAGGGCTCCAAAGTCTTATAGCTCTCCTTCAAATCCACCCTAATATCCTATACCCTTAATGCATCTACCCAGGGATAGTATACTATTTGATGCTTTTGCAGTTAGACCATTTGGACATTGTTTGCTCGATGGTTACAGGATCAGAGATTTTGGATTGATAGAAACAAAGAGTATCAAAAAACAAGAATGCATACAGAAACCAGCAGGACTGCTCACTCACAAATCCCAGGCTCTGCTGGCTGGCACCATCTCAGAGAGCTTGTTGAATGCCATATCTCACTTCAAGGAGCCACAGTCTTTCTCAACTACTCTCAGGATGGAGGCACCTCAAGTAGCAATCTTGCTTTAATGCCTTACCTCCCCACGGTAGGATGTTTATCGCACACTTTCCTGGGGTTCAGAACTGCCATTCCATAGCAACTTCTTAGACATCTGCCTGGAGCCTAAGCAGTGTGGTTGTATTTGTCCTACAAGTAAAGAAGCAGCACCAGGGAAAAGATTTTACTATTTTTTTCTCAGTCACATGACACATTCAGCCAAATGTGGGCATAGCCATGCCCCTCTATGAGAATCCTGAGAGGCCAGACAGCCTTTACAGACAACAAGCTTGTCTGCTCTCAAATCCAGCCTGCATCAAATGACTCTTGCCGGATGCATTCAGATTCATTTTACAAGGCAGTAGAAAACAGAATGTCAAAAATAAAGTCTCAGCTGAATTGTGAGCAATTGCATTATGGAAAAAAAGAAAGTTATAACATACCACTATCAATGTGCTGTGGAGGCGACGGCATCTCCACGAACCTGCATCTCAGTCAGCCCTTTCAATGTCAACAGGCAGATGGAAGTGACACACATAAATGGAGATAAAGAGACTTGAACTTGACCCCCACACACACAAGCAAAGTGAGTCTTTTCTTTCTCTGTTTCCCTTTGTCCCAAGAAATATTGAGTCACTCTGGGGAACAAGTGTGATGGGCTCAGATTTGTCCTTGGCTTAACACCAAAGAACCAGCTCACAGCAGAACAGCCTGCTGCATTGTCGCCAGCAGCAATGGGCCAATGACAAAAAGTGCTGTGGTGTTTTCTACACACGATGTATCCCAAGCCGTTCATGACTGTGGTTTTTCTACTTATTTTCCTCCACAGCTGACTAGGTGTCCCAAACAGAAACCTGTACCTAGAAAGATAAGGAAGACAGAAAAAAATGACAATCAATTTTATTAAATGTTCCTTCCAAGTACAAATCATCAGCCAGTGTGGTTAGGGTGACAATGGGAGTATATTACTAACTCCTACATTGCCTAGGTTGTGACAAAGAGAGTAAAGACAAGAAAACCATCACTGGAGACACAAAGTGTCTACCTACACACAGATGCTCCTACAGTACCCTGTTCTTGTTCTCATGAGACTGAAGGTCAGCATTTGGAATTCCACATTGTAGAAGATAACACAAGACATTAAGAAGAGAAGTTTCTAGAAGAGAAACATTAATTTGTCCTAGTCTTCATTCTTTTTGCTTCCAATGCAATATTTTTATTGGTGGTTTGAGAAATTTACATCATAGGCTCCAATCACATTTACTTTTCAGTCCTTCCAGGTTTGCCTCCACCCTTGTGGCCTCTCCCCAAACTAAATGAGAAACAAACAAACAAAAACCCCAAACCACAATTCTAATTTGTATTGCTCCTATACTCCAACTACCAGTGGACAACAGTGTAAAGAAAACTGAGTCCTTCTTGACCCACACCTTGGCCAGAAGCCATCACCTGAGGAGACCTATACTTCAGCACCTTGATCACCATCCTGAGCAAGCCCCATCTCATCTGATCACAGAAGCTAAGCAGAGTTGGGCCTGGTCAGTACTTGGATGAGAGTAAGACCTCTTAAAAGATGTAAAAGAGATATTTACCCTTGAACGGGTAACACTTTCTTCCAAGGAATTAGAACTTCCTGAAACAGAGGAAATGGAATTGGAGACTTTTTTGTGGGAAGGGTTGAATTATGAGGAAAACTGGGGGCGCGCTTTCAGAGAGATGTAGCAACTCTAGTTCACTGTCAGCTTGCCAGCTACACTGTTCATCTAGGAACACATTTATAAATGCATCTGTGAAGATATCTCCAGACGGTTTAATTGAAGAGGGAAGATCTGAATATGGGTGGCATAATCCCATGGACTGGGATCCTTGACAGAAGAAACTGGGGAGAGGAAAATGTAAGCTGAGCATCTCATCTCTTTCTGCCCTCTGACTACTGATGAAACTTAAGTATTTGCCACATGATTTGGCTGTCATGTTTTTCCAACCATAATGGACTGTGCTCTAAATTGTGAGCCATATACATCTTTTCTCTTTTATATTGATTTACTAAGTTTCCTCCCTTTCCCAAAAGTTTGTGCCAGTGTGTGTGTGTGTGTGTGTGTGTGTGTGCTTGTTTCTCTGTGTTTGTGTGTATCTATTTGTGCATTTCTGCCTCTGTCTCTGTCTCTCTCTCTGCCTGTCTGAGTACGTTGGTGTGTTTTGTTCTCTGTCTCTCTGTGTGTCTGTGTCTCAGTATGCATATGTGTATGCAGTTGTTCATGACTACACATGCAAATGTTGAGTGTCTTACTCTATTCATCTTTACCTCACCCCACTGAGTCAAAGTGTTCCACTGAACCTTATCCTAAGCTTGCAGTCATCCAGTCCCAGCATCATGCTCCCTATGTCTCCATACTCTACGGGACTGGAGTTATTGGTATGCACCACCATCCCCAAATTCTTAGGTGTATGCTCAGGATTTGAACTCAGGTCCTAATGTTAGTGCAGCAAATGCTCTTACCCATTGAGTCATCTTTTCTGCTTCCATGTCAAGTGCTTTGTTAAAGAAATGAGAGAAGTAACTAATATGAGAGGCATAGTATTGTGAGAAGACAGAGGTAAGAAGCACATTCCAAAGACAAAGGAAACTTTGATGACATTAATATACTCTGCAGATGAGGAAGTAAGCTGGAACTAGACTGTGTATAGGCATATGTGCAGAGCTGGAAAAAAAAGAGTGAGAGGTTTTGCATTCTTTCATGAGGAATTGACATCAGCACTATGACAAGATAAAGCAGGTCATTAGAGTACCCTGTTGCTTACACAGGACTAATGCAGCAGAATCATCCAAAAGAGGAAGAAATTATCAACTGTTGCTGAATGAAGGAATGGTGGCCTCCTGAATTAGAAATTAACATCCACATGAAGTTATCACTGAGCATCTGTTACGTGCTGGGCTTTGGAGTAACAGTAGCAATTTTTTACTCCTGATGTTGTGATCTCAGAACCCCCTAATGAGATCTTAGCACATCTAGATGGCAGAGGTTCAACGTTTTAAAATCCTCTACTCCTAGGAAAAGAACAAGTTGCCAGAAATGATAGGAGATGCAAGATTAAGGAGCTCAGAGACTCAGTTTGCTTTCATAGCTCTGCAGGTGTTATATCTGACAAGGTACCCTGCATAGGATGTCTTTCGATCAGAGAACAATTACTAGGGGGAATCATACTTATTTGGGCCATTTATGGAATAATCTGCTTAAATTAATGAAGGCACTGAATTGTGAAGATGGTATTACATACTAAGAACTGTTGGTTGGGAAATGAGAGACACAAGGCAGGGACAGGAATAAACATTAGAATGATTGATTGAGGTGATACACATGGTCCCTGTGCCCACTAGTTAAAAATAGCAAATATAGATTGAGTAGTCTATATTTGAAATACTTCTGAGCAGTAATAGTTCAGACTTTGGGATGCCTTCTGATTTTGAAATATTTGCATATTGATAAGATATGCTGGAAATGGGACCCAAGCCTAAATTCAAAATTTATTCTCTTGTAAGATATCTCATCCATGTATCCTGGAGGTAGTTGGCACAAAACTTTTAATAATGGTGAGCAGTAAATAAAAGTTTTGGATTTGGGAGATTTTAGAGTTTGAGTTATCAGGTTAGGGATATTCAACTTAGGTTTAAAACTGAGTCTTTTCAGACAGGAATCAGTGGTTGACAGCTCATTTCACTAGCATAGCTGGTGTTGATTGATGAGGATGGTTAGAAACAGGAGCTTAGCTGGGTTGTGCTCCCTCTAAAAGTTAAGGGATGTCTCCAGTGGCTTTTTATTTTTATTGTTTTACATGAAAATTCAGAATTAAAATGGCTCGACATGAAAGCTGCAGTTTTCTTTTTTTAAATTTAGTCATCAGGGAAATGCAAATCAAAACAACCCTGAAATTCTACCTCACAGCAGTCAGAATGGCTAAGACTAAAAACTCAAGAGACAACAAGTGCTGGCGAGGATGTGGAGAAAGAGGAACACTCCTCCACTGTTGGTGGGATTGCAAAATGGTAAAACTGCTCTGGAAATCAGTTTGGTGGTTCCTCAGAAAATTGGGCATGTCACTTCCAGAGGACCCTGGCATACCACTCCTGGGCATATACCCAGAGGATTATCCTGCATACAATAAAGACTCATGCTCCACTATGTTTATAGCAGCCTTGTTTATAATGGCCAGAAATTGGAAGGAGCCCAGATATCCCTCAAAGGAAGAATGGTACAGAAAATGTGGTATATCTATACAATGGAATACTACTCAGCAATTAAAAATAATGAATTCATGCAATTTGTAGGTAAATGGTTAGATCTGGAAAATATCATCCTAAGTGAGTTAACCCAATCACAATAGAATACACATGAAATGCAATCACTGATTAGTGGATATTAATGAGCCCAGAAGCCCTAAATACTCAAGGCACAATTAGCAAGTCAAATGATTCCCAAGAAGAAGAAAGGAGAGGACCCTGGGCCTGAAAAGATTGGATCCAGTTTTGTTGACCCAGAACAGAGAAATCCGGGGGTGGGGATGATTGGGTAATAGTTGGGGGGGAGAGGAATGATGAGACGTATGGTGGGGGGGGGACTGGGAAAGGGGAAAGCCTTTGGAATGTAAACAGAATATAGAAAATAAAAATTAAAAAAATATTTTCTATATTCTTTGTTTACATTCCAAAGGCTTTCCCCTTTCCCAGTTCCCCCCTCAACATAAGTCCCATAAATCCTCTCCCCCCCCCGCCCATTCCCTAATCACCCCCTCCCACCATTTCTCTATTCTGGTACTCTCCTACAAAGATGGATCCAGTCTTTTCAGGACCAGGGTCCTCTCCTTCCTTTTTCTTGGAGATTTTTTGATTTGCTAATTGTGCCTTGAGTATTGAGAGCTTCTGGGCTCATTAATATCCACTTATCAGTGATTGCAATTCATGTGTATTCTTTTGTGATTGGGTTAACTCACTTAAGAAGATATTTTCCATATCCAACCATTTGCCTACAAATTGCATGAATTCATTATTTTTAATTGCTGAGTAGTATTCCATTGTATAAATACACCTAATTTTCTGTATCCATTCCTCCTTTGAGGGACATCTGGGCTCCTTCCAGCTAATGGCTATTATAAATAAGGCTGCTATGAACGTAGTGGAGTATGTGTCTTTATTGCATGCAGGGGAATCCTCTGGGTATATGCCCAGGAGTGGTATGACAGGGTCCTCTGGAAGTGTTATGCCCAGTGTTCTAAGGAACTGCCAGACTGATTTCCAGAGTGGTTGTACCATCTTGCAATCCCACCAACAGTGGAGGAGTGTTCCTCTTTCTCCACATCCTCGCCAACACCTGTTGTCTCTTGAGTTTTTAGTCTTAGCCATTCTGACTGGTGTGAGGTGGAATCTCAAGGTTGTTTTTATTTGCATTTCCCTGATAACTAAAGATGTTGAACATCTCTTAAGGTGCTTTTCAGCCATCTGATTTTTTCCTGGTGAAAATTCTTTATTTAGCTCTGTACCCCATTTTTTGATAGGGCTATTTGGTTTTTGGGGGTCTAACTTCTTGAGTACTTTGTATATATTGGATATTAGCACTCTGTTGAATGTGGTGTTGGTGAAGATCTTTTCCCAATTTGTTGGTTGCTGATTTGTCATTCTGACAGTGTCTTTTGCCTTACATAAACTTTGTAATTTTATGAGGTCCCATTTGTCAATTCATGATCTTAGAGCATAAGCTATTGGTGTTCTATTCAGGAACTTTCCCCCTGTGCCCATGGCCTCCACAGTCTTCCCCAGTCTCTTTTCTATTAGTTTCAGTATGTCTGGTTTTATGTGGAGGTCCTTGATCCACTCTGGAGTTGATCTTAGTACAAGGAGATAAGAGTGGGTCAATTTGCATTTTTCTGCATGGTGACCTCCAGTTGAACCAACAGCATTTGAAGGCTATCTTTTTTCCACTGGATGACTGTAGCTTCTTTATCAAAGATCAAGTCACCATATCTCTGTGGGTTCATTTCTGGATCTTCAATTCTATTCCATTGATCTACTTGCCTGTCACTATACCAATACCATGCAGTTTTTAACACAATTGCTCTCTAGTACTGCTTGAGGTCAGGGATATTGATTCCCCCAGAAGTCCTTTTAATGTTGAGAATAGTTTTAGCTATCCTGGGTTTTTTGTTACTCCAAATGAATTTGAGAATTGCTCGTTCTAGATCTATGAAGAACTGATTTGGGATTTTGATGGGGATTGCATTGAACCTGTAGATTGCTTTTGGCAAGATGGCCATTTTTACTATATTAATCCTGCCAATCCAAGAGCATGAAATATTTTCCATCTTCTGAGGTCTTCCTTGATTTCTTTCTTTAAGGACTTGAAGTTCCTGTCCTACAGATCTTTCACTTGTTTGGTTAGAGTCACACCAAGATACTTTATATTGTTTGTGGCTATTGTGAAAGGTGTTGTTTCCCTAATTTCTTTCTCAGCCTGCTTGTCCTTTGAGAACAGGAATGCTACTGACTTGCTTGAGTTGATTTTATAACCAGCCACTTTGCTGAAGTTGTTTATCAGCTATAAGAGTTCTGTGGTGGAGTTTTTTTTTTGGGTCGTTTAAGTATACTATCATATCATCTGCAAATAATGATAGCTTGACTTCTTCCTTTCCAATTTGTATCCCTTTGACTTCCTTATGTTGTCTAATTGCTCTTGCCAGAACTTCAAGTACTATATTGAAAAGGTATGGAGAGAGAGGGCAGCCTTGTCTAGTCCCTGATTTTAGTGGAATTGCTTCAAGTTTCTCTCCATTTAGTTTGATGTTGGCTATTGTTTTGCTGTACATGGCTTTTACTATGTTTAGGTATGGGCCTTGAATTCCTGCTCTTTCCAAGACTTTTGGCATGAAAGGATGCTGAATTTTGTCAAATGCTTTTTCAGCATCCAATGAGATGACCATGTGGTTTTTTTCTTTTAGTTTGTTTATGTAGTGGATTACATTGGTGGATTTCCATATATTGAACCATCCCTGCATCCCTGGGATGAAGCCTACTTGATCATGAATGATCGTTTTTATGTACTCTTGGATTCAGTTGGCAAGAATTTTATTTAGTAAGGGAAATTGGCCTGTAGTTCTCTTTCTTTGTTTGATCTTAGTTTGGTTTTTGTATCAGCATAATTGTGGCTTTGTAGAACAAGTTGGGCAGTGTCCTTTCTGTTTCTATTTTGTGGAATAGTTTGAAGAGTATTTGAGTTAGGTCTTCTTGGAAGGCCTCGTAGAATTCTGCAATAAAACCATCTGGTCCCGTACTTTTTTTGGTTGGGAGACTTTCTATAACCCCTTCTATTTTTTTGGTAGTTATGGGACTGTTTACCTGATCTAATTGATCCTGATTTAATTTTTGTATTTGGTATCTGTCTAGGAAATTGTCCATTTCCTCCAGATTCTCCAGTTGTGTTGAGTATAGGCTTTTGTAGTAGGATCTGAAGATCTTTTGAATTTCCTCAGTTTCTGTTGTTATATCCCCCTTTTCATTTCTAATTTTGTTAATTTGGATACTGTCTCTGTGCCCTTTGGTTAGTTTGGCTAAGGGTTTATCTATCTTGTTGATTTTCTCAAAGAACCAGCTCCTGGATTTGTTGATTCTTTGTATGGTTCTCTTTGTTTCTACTTGATTGATTTCAGCCCTGAGTTTGATGATTTCCTGTCTTCTACTCTTCCTGGGTGAATTAGCTTCTTTTTTTTCCCAGGGCTTTCAGGTATGCTATTAAGCTGCTAGTGTATGCTGTTAAGCTGCTAGTGTATGTTCTCTCCAGTTTCTTTTTGGAGGCACTCAGGGCCATGAGTTTTCCTCTTAGCACTTCTTTCATTGTGTCCCATATTTGGGTAGGTTGTACCTTCACTTTCATTGAATTCTAAAAAGTCTTTGATTTCTTTCTTTATTTCTTCCTTGACCAAGGTGTCATTGAGTAGAGTATTGTTCAGTTTCCATGTGTATGTGGACTTTTATGTTGTTTTTCTTGCTATTGAAGACCACTTTTACTCCATAGTGATCGGATATGAGGCATGGGATTAGTTTGATCTTCTTGTATTTGTTGACATCCGTCTTGTGACCAATTATATGATCAATTTTGGAGAAGGTACCATGTGGTGCTTTAAAAAAAGGTATATTATTTTGCTTTAGGATGAAATGTTTAATAAATATATATATATATATATATATATATATATATATATATATATAAAATTTCTTCTATCTCTTGTATTCTATGTTGATATTTGCATCTATGGCCCCTGATTTCGTCTCAAGGTTTCTATCTCCAAAGTTGTCTCCCTTTGAGATTTTGTAGTTGTTTCTACATCTATTTTTAGATCCTGGATGGTTTTGCTCAGATCTTTCACTTGCTTGTTTTTGTTTTCATGTAATTCTTTAAGAGATTTTTGTGTTTCATCTTTCATGGCTACAACTTGTTGATCCACATTTTCCTGTATTTCTTTAAGTGATTTTTGTATTCCTCCTTATTGTCTTCTATTTTTTGATCCATATTCTCCTGAATTTCTTTAAGTGATTTTTGTGTTTGCCTTGTAAGGGCTTCTAACTTTTGATCCATTTTCTCCTGTATTTCTTTCAGAGATTTTTCTAAGTGTTCCTCTAACAGCATCCTGACCAGTGATTTTTAGATCTGAATCTTGCTTTTCTAGTGTTTTGGGGTATCCAGGACTTATTGTTGTCAGGGAACTGGTTTCAGATACTGCCATATTGCCTTGATTTCTGCTAGTGACGTTTCTATGCTTGCCTTTTGCCATTTGTTTATTTCTGGAGTTAGTTGGTCTTGTTATTACTGGTTGGTGGTTAAAGCTCCTGAGAGCCTTGCATTTGGTGCTGCTGTCTCAGAGGGTGTCTATGCTCCTGAGGTGGAAACCTTCTGGTTTCCACCACTGGGCTCCCAATTACCTCCTCAGCTCTGCTGGGCTGGTCTCAAGTCTCCTCCTGGCTTGCCTCTGGGCTCTTGCCTCCTGCGGTCTCCTCCTGATTTGTCTGGTTAGTCTACCAGCTCCAAAATGGTGGCAGGTCTCAGGGCTCTGTCTAACCGTAGGAATTCCTGCAGGACCGGGCTTCCCTGGCTGGACTACTGAAGGCTAGACGGTGGCGCTCTCAGTCTGCAGGGCTCCATCTGGTTGAGCTTCTCTCAACTTTTGATCCAAGAGAGTGTTGGACGTGTATCCCTGTCTAGCCGCAGGCCTCTCTGTAGATCAGGAGCTGCCCTGGTTGAACTATGGGGTCCAAGATGGTGCGGATCTCAGTCCCTGGGTCTCTGTCTATCTACGGGACCTCTTGCATCTGTCCAGGCAGCTGTAGTGCTGCCCAGATCCCTGGTGTGGAAGGCACCCAGGCAGGCTATACCCTATGAAATCCTTCACTCTGGTGCCCACTGCGTACCTTGCTAGGCTACAAGCTCCAAAATGGTGGTAGGTCTCAGGGCTCTGTCTAACTGTGGGAATTCCTGCAGGACTGGGGCTTCCCTGGCTGGACTGCTGAAGCCTAGATGGTGGCTCTCTCAGGCCACAGGGCTCCATCTGGTTGAGCTTCTCTCTCCAAGAGAGTGCTGGACCGTGGAGCCCTGTCTAACTGCAGGACTCTCTGTAGATCGGGAGCTTCCCTGGTTGAACTGCGGGATCCAAGATGGTGAAGATCTCAGTCCCTGGGTCTCCATCTATCTAAGGGACCTCCTGCAGGTCAGACGGTCCCCTGCCTGCCCAGGCAGCTGCAGTGCTGCCCAGCTCCCTGGTGCGGAAGGCACCCAGGCAGGCTAAACCCTGGGAAATCCTTCACTCTGGTACCCACTGCGTACCTTGCTAGGCTACCAGCTCCAAAATGGTGGTGGGTCTCAATGCTACAGTTTCTTAATGAGCTAGCCCTAAGTTACCAAACCAGTGCCCCCCACACACATACACACAACAAACACTGTTAACCAAAAATGTAACAGGGGAGCCCAGAGTAAAAGGGTGTTCAAAACAATACATGGCAAATATTAGAAGTGAAGAAGTTGGTAACAGCCATTTTAGAGACATTATTTCATAATACTGTGGACAATGACAATGATTATTATTCAGGAACAGGGTTGGTGTCACAAATGATTTCAATAAAATACTACACTGTAAGTATATTAGGCTCCATTGGCCATATAGAGTAAAGCAACCCATAAAGCCAATAATGTAAAATTATAATCTTCACCTTAAAGGCTAAACAAAGTCAGACTAGCAGTTCTTTGACCAATGAGTTGGAGCTTGCTGTTCTAGAGGCATTTATGGTTGAAACATTTGAATCTCTGTTTGTTTTGTAAGATTCATCATTCATGCAACCCCACCAGCAGTAGGGGAGTGTTCCTCTTTCTCCACATCCTTGCCAGCACCTGTTTTCTCCTCAGTTTTTGATCTTAGTCATTCTGACTGGTGTGAGGTGAAATCTCAGGGTTGTTTTGACTTGCATTTCCCTGATGACTAAGGATGTTGAATATTTCTTTAGGTGCTTCTCAGCCATTCAATATTCCTCCTGTGAAAATTCTGTTTAGCTCTTTACCCCATTTTTAATAGGGTTATTTGGCTCTCTGGAGCCTACCCTCTTGAGTTCTTTATATATCTTGGATATTAGCCCTCTGTTGGAGGTAGGGTTGGTAAAGAACACTCCTCCACTGCTGGTGGGGTTGCAAGCTGGTACAAACACTCTAAAAATGAATCTGGCTGTTCCTCAGAAAACTGGGCATGAAACTACTGGAGGATCCCCACTATGCCACTCCTGGGCATATATCCAGAGGATTCCCCAGCATGTAATAAGGGCACATGCTCCACTATGTTCATAGCAGCCTTATTTATAATAGCCAGAATCTGGAAAGAACCCAGATATCCCTCAATGGAGGAATGGATACAGAAAATGTGGTATATTTACACTACAGAATACTACTCAGCTATTAAAAACAATGAATTCATGAAATTCATAGGCAAGTGGGGGGAACTAGAGAATATCATCCTGAGCGAGGAGACCCAATCACAAAAGAACACACATGGTATGCACTCACTGATAAGCTGATATTAGCCCAGAAGCTCAGAATACCCAAGAAACAGTTCACATATCAAATGATGCCAAAGAGAAAGGAAGGAGAGACCCCTGGTCCTGGAAAGGCTCAGTGCAGCAGTGTAGGGGAATACCATAACAGGGAAACTGCATTGGGGGTGATTGGGAAATAGGGGGAGGGAAGAGGGCTTATGGGACTTTTGGGGAGGGGGGATTCAGGAAAGGGGATTTACATTTGAAATGTAAATAAAGAATATACCTATTGAATAAAAAATAATAAAGCAAAAAAAAAAACAAAAAAACAAAAAAACAAACCATTCATCATGCATGTTCCCATGCTAAAGAATGAAGATCCTAAGGAAATTTTCCAGAGCACATTTTACAAAGATATGTTGATGAATCCTTCATGTCTGAAACCTATTTAAAGCAGATTTTTAGTAGATGTGATTCCATAGATTATAAAATTAGACAATGGCCATGTAGACTTGGCCTTATGATTCTGTGTAATGAAAAAGATTCTGTGTAAACCTAAAGATTCTGTATAATGAAGCGATTTTTAAAATGATTTCTACAAAATGTTAATTACATATAAGCAGTGAATTTTTGTCAAGGATCTAAAATTATTTGGCCCGTCTTGGCAGTCTAATGCTCCATTATAGGATGATATTTTCAGTGCATATGCATTTTAAAATGCCTGTTATTCTGCATTAAAACAGAAAATTCCACTGTAGAAAATGCTTCAATCTCAAATTAGTTGAATGCTTTAGAAACCTAAATTTTAAAAGCAGGGTATGAAACTAGTAAAGCACTGAGAAAGGAGGATGAGGGTGGAGTCCTCATTGAGATACTCAGTTTCTCCTGCCTTCAATATGTACACTGTGCTAATGCAAAACAACTCAACCTTGATGATTATTAGTGGGATTTCAGATGCTAACTCACCATGGGAAACCATTCTGGAATTCCATGTCCTATTCAGAAAGGAAGCTGCTATTATTCTACAGAAGAGGTGTTTCCAATGTAAGTGGATTCTCCAGGAATACAGATTCTTTATAGGTCATATTTTCTATGTATATTCTAAGATAGGCTTGGGTGACCTGTGGATCTAGACAGCCTAGATTTGACAGCACTTACTGTGTGACCTTGAAAAAAGTTGTTTTCTTGTCTTGGCCTCATTTGTGTTATGTATTGCAACCATTTTATAATTCAGTCTGCATCATGATGATTTTGACTGGTTCAGTGGGTAAGAAATATGCAGTAGTTTTAATGAGAACTGTCCACCATATGCTTGAGCAGTTGAATGTTTGGTCCCTAGTTAGTGACCCTGTTTTAGGAGGTTATGGAGCTTTTTGGAGGTGTGGCCTAAATGGAAGGAGTATGTTATTAGGGGCAGGCTTTTTAAAAATAACTCTACATCCAGTTTGCTTCCTGCTTTTTGTATGGAGTTGGAGGCTTGATCTCCCAACTTCCTACTTTGACTGACATGGCATCCATGCTGCTAAGAACCCTCCCTCTTGAGTCATAGGCCAAAGTTGCTTCTTGTCATAGTATTGTCTTACAACAACAGAAAAGTAGATGAAATGTGTTTAAGCACTGTGGCAGTTTGAATATTAGGTGGTATGGCTTTGTTGAAGGAAGTGTGTCAACATGGGGGTAGGCAATGAGATCTTCCTCCTAACCATGCAAAAGCCAGTCTTCTAGCAGCCTTTGTGATGAGGATGTAGAACTTTAGCTATTTCTGCACCATGTTAGCCTGGAAGCTGCAATGCTCCCACTTTGATGATTATGACTGAATCTCTGAACTTGTAAGACAGCCCCAATTAAACATTGTCCTTATAAAAGTTGCCTTGTCCCTGACTTAAATGGGATTGCTTCAAGTTTCTCTCCATTTAGTTTGATATTGGCTACTGGTTTTCTGTATATTGATTTTACTATGTTTAGGTATGGGCCTTGAATTCCTTATCTTTCCAAGACTTTTACCATGAAGGAGTGTTGAATTTTGTCAAATCCATTCTCAGCATCTAATGAGATGATCGTGTGTGTGTTTTTTTTTCCTTTGAGTTTCTTTATATAGTGTATTACTTTGGTGGGTTTCCATGTATTGAACCATTCCTGCATCCCTGGGATGAAGCCTACTAGATCATGATGATGATGGTTTTGATGTTCTCTTGGACTTGGTTTGCAAGAATTTTATTCAGTATTTTTATATTGATATTCATAAAGGAAATTTGTCTGAGGTTCTCTTTCTTTGTTGGGTCTTTGTGTGGTTTAGGTATAATTGTGGCTTCAAAGAACAAACTAGGTAGTGTTTCTTCTGTGGCTATTTTGTGCAATATTTTGAAGAGTATTAGTATTAGTTCGTCTTTGAAAGTCTGATAGATTTCTGCACTAAACATATATGGTTCTGGGCTTTTTTGTTTTTGTTTGGTTGGGAGACTTTTAATGACTGCTGCTATTTCTTTAGGAATTATGGGACTGCTTAGATAGTTTATTTGATAGTGATTTAACTTTGGTACCTGATATCTGTATAGAAAATTGTCCATTACATCTAGATTTTCCACTTTTGTTGAGTATAGGCTTTTGTAGTAGGATGATGATTTTATAGATTTCCTGTTTCTGTTGTTATGTCTCCCTTTTCATTTCTCATTTTGTTAATTTGGATACTGTCTCTGTGCCTTCTGGTTAGCCTATCTAAGGGTTTATCTATCTTGTTGATTTTCTTGAAGAACCAGCTCCTGTTTTGGATGATTCTTTGTATAGTTCTTTTTGTTTCTACTTGGTTGATTTCAGCCCTGAGTTTGATTATTTCCTGCCATCTACTCATTTTGGCTGTATTTGCTTCTTTCTGTTCTAGATATTTCAGGTGTGCTGTCATGCTGCTAGTGTAAGCTCTCTCCATTTTCTTTTTGGGGACACTTGGTGCTATGAGTTTTCCTCTTAGCACTGCTTTCACTGTGTCCCAAGCTTCTGTAAGGCAAAGGACACCGTCATTATTAGAAAAAGGTACCCAACAGATTGGGAAAAGATCTTTACCAATCCTACATCTAATAGAGAGCTAATATCCAATATATACAAAGAACTGAAGAAGGTAGACCCAACAGAACAAAATAACCCTATTAAAATGGGGTGCAGAGCTAAACAAATTCTCAATTGAGGAATACTGAATGGCCAAGAAGCTCCTAAAGAAATGTTCAACAAGAAATTATATATTGTAAAAAAGGGAATATGAAAGGGACAGAAAACGTGAAATGTAAATCCATGTTCATTCATCTTTGTACAATTATAATTAAAGAATACCGTTTAAAATGAGGAATCAAAAAAAATTAATGTTCAACATCCTTAGTCATAAGGAAAATGCAAATCACAATAACCCTGATATTCCACCTCACACCAGTCAGAATGGCTAAAATAAAATTCTCAGGTGGTAGCAGATGCTGCCAAGGATGAAGAGAAAGATGTAACCACTCTTCCACTGCTCGTGGGATTGCAAGCTGCTTCAAATACTCTGAAAATCAGTCTGGCGGTTACTCAGAAAATTGGACATAGTATTACCTGAGGACCCAGGTATATATCCAAAACATGCTCCAACATATAACAAGGACACATGCTCTACTATGTTCATAGCAGCCTTATTTATAACAGCCAGAAGCTGGAAAGAACCTAGATGTCCCTCAACAGAGGAATGAATACAGAATATGTGGTACATTTACATAATGAAATACTATTCAGCTATTAAAAACAATGACTTCATGAAATTCTTAGGCAAATGCATGAAACCAGAAAATATCCTGAGTAAGGTAACTTTTATAAGAGAACACACATGGTATGCACTTATTGATAAGTGGATATTAGCCTAAAAGCTCAGAATTCCCAAGATACACTTCATAGACCACAAGAAGCTCAAGAAGAAGGAAGACCAAAGTGTGAATCCTTTAGTCCTTCTTAGAAGGGGGAACAAAATACTCATGGGAGGAAAAACAGAGACAAAGTGTAGAGACTGAAGGAAAGGCCATTCAGAGACTGTCCCACCTGGGGATCCATCCCATTTACAGTCAACAAACCCAGACAGAATTGTGGATGCCAAGAAGTGCTTGCTGACAGGAGCCTGATATAGCTGTCTCTTGAGAGGCTCTGCCAGAGCCTAAGTACAGAGGTGGATGCTCTCAGCCAACCATTGGACTGAGCATGGGGTCCTCATTGGAGGGGTTAAAGAAAGGACTGAAAGGCTGAAGGGGTTTGCAACCCCATAGGAAGAAGAAAAATATCAACCAACCAGACGTCCCAGAGCTCCCAGGGACTAAGCACCAACCAAAGAGTGCACATGTAGGGATCCATGGCTCCAGCCACATATGTAGCTGAGGATAGCCTTGTTGGGCATCAATGGGAGGAGCTTGATGCCCAGTGTAGGGGAATGTCAGGGCAAGGTGGATGGGTGAGAAGGGAAATACCCTCATAGAAGCAGGGGGAGGAGCATGGGATATAATAGAGATTTTTGGGAGTGGGAACCAGGAAAGGGGATAACATTTGAAATGTAAATAAAGAAAATATCCATACAAAGGAAAAGGGGGTAAAAGTTGCCTTGGTCATGGTGTCTGTTCACAGCAAGCAGTAAAATCCTATCTAAGACAAGCCCTCATTCTCTTATAGGGTAAGCAGTTAGCAAAAATAATTATTAGCACTAAAATTTATTATTATTATTATTATTATTATTATTGTTATTTTTATTATTAGCTACCCTATGATAAGAATATTACTTTAAGGATGTGTGTCACTATATTATTTTTCCGGGAATAAGACTGAGGATGAATACCAATACTGTAAATATAAACAAAATGTTTCCCAGATTCTCAGGCTCTTAGGTGACTTACTGTACTTTATATTAGATAAGTTCTCATATGATGTATGATATCATTCAGCTGACTCTGGGAGTGAGGCTTCTCCCCATCAGCTTTAGACCCAAGCATGTTTCTGTCAAATGAACTTTAACTTCTCCTGCCTGCAACCAGGCTGCCTATGTAATAAGGAAAGGGAAAATAGCTAGCAGCTAAGAGATAAAGATTGAGTAAAATAAAACATGAAGAAATGAGATATTTCAAAAGAGGACACTGTTAGTCAATCTGTAAGAATTGAATCCCCCCCCCATGGTTCATTTGTCTTCCTTAGAAAAGCCATACTAAGTTCATACATATGTATCAAATGGTAAATGTTTTCTACAGGAATATGTACAAGAGATTTTCTGAAATACATGATGGTCTGTGGAGAATGAGTTAACCTCTTTTCTATGTGTCCACAAATTCTCTAGAGTAATCAGGAATATACAGAACAAAAATCCTTGAGAATGAAACAAAATCTGCCGTCTTCCAGTTGAAACATACGACATGTATCCTTTTATTATCTTGGTAGCTTTAAAACATCAAGGGCATCTTACTTAAATTTTCCATGCTGACATTTCCCAGCAACTCAATACACATAGAAGACTAATAAAACCTTCCTATTAGAGCATATTATAGATCCTCTGAGAGCACATTTAACGTAAGCCTTAGGAAAATGGAATTAGGAGCTAAATCTGCAAGGGATGTGTATAAGAAATGTATTCATTGATTGAATAAATATTTACTGAGTGTCTGTTATCTGGCAGACACTGCTATTGGCAGTGAAGACTCAACAGTAAACAAGCCAGAGAAAGAATCTCTTCTCAATGCATTTGGAATCTCAAGGAGAAAGTCAGGTAAAAACAAACCATCTCAGGAATATAAGAAGTAAAGATTGTATACACATGATGAGGTAATGAGTATGATGTTTTAAGACCTCACCTCATAGTATAGAATACAGCATGCTCTAACATTGTGGCTTAAATTAAAACTGTCATATATGGATAGTCAAGGGACAATATATAATCACATTTATACTTAATCACATGAAGTGTGTGTGTGTGTGTGTGTGTGTGTGTGTGTGTATCAGGAGTGTATATGCATATGCTTGTAATACTTAACACACATTAATGGAGCCTGTTGCCAGCTAGGTAGGCCTGTACTTTTCTATACTTTCTCTCTTCTGGCATTGAAAATAGAAACAATCATTTTTACAAACCAAGTTTTCATGAGAACCACCTTAACAGCTTTGTAAGTTTGTGTGTATGTGTGTTTATGTGTGTGTGTGTGTGTGTGTGTTTGTGTGTGTGTGTGTGTGTACGGGGGTGTTTTATTTAATAAAGGGTCTTATATAGTTCAGGATGGTCTTAAACTTGCTATGTAGCTGAAGATGACCTTGAGTTCTTTATTCTCCTGCCTCTACCACTTAAGTACCAGGGTTATTAGTGTACCTCACCACCCAGTTCCTACAAGTTTTAAAATATAGATCTCTGAGCTTCTGAACTAGAAATGATGTTCTAGTACATTTGATGGGAAGTGGGACAGGAATCTGAAATTTACTGATACTTCTTAGTCTAATATGTTATTTATTAATTTATTTTTATTGATATACTTCATTTACATTTTAAATGATTTCCCCTTTCCTGAATAGTCCTATAAGCCCTCTTCCCTCCTCCTGTTCCCCAATCAACCCCCTCCCACTTCCCTGTCCTGGTATTCCCCTACACTGCTGCACTGAGCCTTTCTAGGACCAGAGGCCTCTCTTTCCTTCTTCTTGGGCATCTTCTGATATATGAATTGTTTCTTGGGTATTTCGAGCTTCTAGGCAAATATCCACTATCAGTGAGTGCATACCATGTGTGTTCTTTTGTGATTGGGTTACCTTACTTAGGAAGGCTACTGATTTGCTTGAGTTTATTTTATATCTGGCCACTTTGCTGAAGTTCTTTATCAGCTATAGGAGTTCTCTGATGGAGTTTTTGGGGTCACTTAAGTATACTATCATATCATCTGCAAATAGTGATAATTTGATTTCTTCCTTTCCAATCTGTATCCCTTTGACCTCCTTTTGTTGTCTAATTGCTCTAGCTAGAACTTCAATTACTATATTGAATAAATATGGAGAGAGAGGGCAGCCTTTTCTCATCCCTGATTTCAATGGGATTGCTTCAAGTTTCTCTCCATTTAGTTTGATGTTGGCTACTGGTTTGTTGTATATTGCTTTTACTATGTTTAGGTATGGGCCTTGAATTTCTGTTCTTTCCAAGACCTTTAACATGAAAGGATACTGAATTTTGTCAAATGCTTTTTCAGTCTCTAACAAGATGACCATGTGTTTTTTTTTATTTTAGTTTATTTATGTAGTGGATTACATTGATGCATTTCTATATATTGAAACATCCCTGCATCCCTGGAAAGAAGCCTACATAATCATGTTAGTCTAACATGTTAATAAGACAATATGTTTTCACTTATTTTGGCCATAAGATTTTCAACATCTTATGATGGTAGCCATCGCCATCACCACCCTTCCCCCACAAGACAACAAATACATCTGTTTTATTCATATCCCCAGTTTTTTTTTAGTTAGTGTTTCCATTGCTGAGAAAAGACACCTAGACCAAGGCAACTCTTATGAAGGACAACATTGTATTAGGGCTGGCTTACAGATTCTGAGGTTTAGTCCATTATCATCAAGGGGCTAAGGATGAAGGCATCTAGGAAGACATGGTGCTGAAGAAGGAGATGGGAGTTATACATTTGATCCAACTGTAGCCAGTAGACGAATGTCTCCTAGGCATCGAGAGGAGGGTCCCAAAGCCCATCCCCACAGTGGCACAATTCCTCCAACAAGGCCATACCTATGCCACCAAGGCCACATCTACTAATAGTGCCACTCCTTAGGCCAAGCATATTCAAACCACCACACCAGGTTAGCCTGAGTAGGTCTTTGTGCTAATGACAATTAAGGGAATTGGGAATTGGGTGATTCGGAAAATAGAAATCAATGCAGAAAGTGGGAAATGAAAGCCAGCAGATAAAAAGGTACAAATCCCTGGTTGCCCATTTATATAAGAAATATGAAGTCTGCCCAATGTCAGGGGGACAATAACCCAGGGGTGCAGGGCTTCAAAGTGGAAGTCAGTGCTAAAAGGATTCTTCATAGGATTTCTTCACACTAGTTCCACACTAGAACCACCTTTGTAATAAAGAGCCACATTAATATGACAGTTCACAGAGTTGAGGATCCAACTAGAAATCTGAAAAGCAACACAAATCCTCTGCTTGAGTGAATTATCTGGAGTTATTAGCAACACAGGAAAGCATCTAGTTACTAAGGAACATCCAGACATTGGGGGCCAAATTCCTACTTGGCAATCGATGCTTTATTGCTTTCCCACCAGACAAGGCTCAGGTGCTACACACAAAAAATCCGGTGTTACTAAAATCTACTTAGCTGGCCATATAATGATTTCATTAACTTAGCAATTGGCCTAACACATGATTTGCTTTTTAAAGTAAATACGCTGCTGCAGTGTGATTATCCCGTAGGGACCCGTTCTCATTATTCCATTTTAAAATGTCATTTTGCTTAAGAGAAGAAAAAATGTCACCATATTATAATTCAGTATATTATTACAATATGATATGATCCATGCAATTAGCCACATTCATCAGGGAAACAGCCAAGTGTACAGGGAACATACATTCCAGTCGAGACAGCCTTTCACTGAAATCACATACCCCATGGTGTGTACGGGAGCAATTTGGGACTAGGTCTCACTTTGAGTCTACTTTGTCAATGGAAAAATAGCAGCATCATGCTAACACTGCATGACGGTGCCAGCTATAACTTAAGAGGAAGTGAGGTTTTTGTACTAAGAACCATAGTAATGGTGGCTTATTCTGTAAATCAGAAGGTCTCTGATGGAGCAACTCATCCTTACCATGATACCACAAAATATGCATAGTCAATGCTTAAATATGGAGTACAGTCAAATTACATTTGCCAAAGTGGGACACTAGCTATTGTTTGATGGCTTCTTGAATACAGAATATGTGTTAAGTACTTGATATAATATAGAATTTAGGTCCTAAGTGAACTATACACTCAATAATTATATTTACTCCTATGCTGTGTGGTTCATGGGGATAAACATAGACTGGTCATTGCTAGCGCAATCAGAATCATCATAGCCATCAATCAGTGGGTATGGAATGATGTTCTACTTCTGATCTTAACCTGCAGTGACTTTTAGTCAATTATTTCTTCCTCTGGAAGATGATGGTATGAATGGCATGAGTAAAGTACCTCAGCATTCCTCCTAAACCATGAGCATTGTGTGTGTGTGTGTGTGTGTGTGTGTGCGCGCGCGCGCGCGCACGCGCGTGCACATTTAAAAATGAGGCTAAGGGAAAGCTCAAGTGTTAGGACCTGAGTTTCATCCACAGAACTCAAGTGAAAAACTGAATAAATATACACTTATATTCTCAGCACTGGGGGATGGGTCAGGAGGATCTCTTACTCTCTAGCTAGGCAACCTAGATGACAAGTTCCAGACTAATAAAAGACCCTACCTCTCAAAGGTGATTAAAATTATTGTCTACATTTTCAAATATTTATTTCTAGACTTGGGACATTCCCCACATAGTAGCCCACAACTATATGTGATTCCAGCTCCAGGGATTCAAAAGCCACTTTTGGTATCATCAGGTACCAGGCAGGCAAGTGGTTCACACACACACACACACACACACACACACACACACAAACACACACACACATACACAACACACACACAGACAGACACACACAGAGACACACATGGAAGCACAAACAGTAAGCATATAAAATAAATAAAAATAAATAAATTTTAAAAATATATATGGTTGGAATTTGAGGAACAAAACTCAAGATTGTCCTCTGGTTTTCACATGCAGACAGATATATGTGCACATGCACCCCCACACACACACACACACATACAAGCAGGCACACAAAAAGTAAATAAATATGTCAACATAAGAGGTATTCAGCAAAATCTATAGCATTTTAAATTTCTCTGTGTGCTTCCCTTCTTCCTAGAAACAATGGCAAAGTATTTGCAGAATGAAGGAGATGCTCTCTTCAGAGGGAAGTCAAATGTCTTTTTCCTTGGAGAAAAATCCCATGACAAAATATTTTCAGGAACAAATCTCCTCAGCCCTCTAACGTTATCTGGTGTTTGACTGCAACTGTCAGTGGAGAGACTCCAAGAAGCTGTAGGACATGATTTTCATGCTGGATTTTAACATGGATATTAAAAATGGGTAAAGACTAGCATCTTCTCCAGAAGACCAAAAAAGGTGTAGGCAAAGACAGTTTAAAAGACATTCCGCCCACACACTCACAAGTTTACAGACAGCTAACATCTCTGGAATTATAATAAAGATGGGTGCAGTTTTATTTCTCTTCAGAACACACGCATTAAAATGTTCTTAACTAAAGTATAAAAAAATGATGAGTCAGGAGCAGATTACCATGGGAATTTTTGGCAATGCAGAATCTTAGATCCGTCACACAGAACTCCAGCATCAGAGCATAGGTGAGAAGCCTGGTGAATCGGGCAGTACCCTGCTCTCCAATGAATCCTGATGCTTACTGAAGTTTGAGAGTCAGTGTCAGAAATACAGCTGCCTATGACCCGTGAGCATTCAAGCAAATCTTTCTGACAAGAGCTTTTCAAGTTTCTTCATGCTTTCTCTCTTTTCTGTGTACTTATAAGCAAGATTTCCTTTTGGATAACCCTCCTCCATTACACAAGCTTGCAAAGTCTGTCGGACACCTCTTCTGGAAACTCCCACGTGGCAAAGCCCTTCATCTTTTAGGAACTTGTATTTTAGTAAAGAGACTCAAGGGCACAGAGTGGCTGCAGCAGGTTCATCTCAAATATATATATATATATATATATATATATATATATATATATATATATATATATATCCATGTCTTATCTACTAATTAATTGATATGTGGTGGCAGCTGAAAGCAGTCAGGATCCAAGAGCTCCTGATTCAACATTTTTCTTCTTTATCCGAGTTATAATACAGTATCCTTACATAATCAGGCTTGTCTTTTCCATTGCCCAAAGATGCCAGAGCAAGTTACCTCTCCTTAAAACTGCACAGTTGTGGACAGAGGAGCCATAGTATAATAGCGTGGGTGGACCTGCACAATGACTGTTGTCTCTAAGCTTTGCAAGTAGGCCAGGCTATAAGCGCAACAGCTAAATAGGGTCCAAAACAAACTCCAGCACTACAATGCCAGGGATGGAGGCCAGCAGTGATCTGAGCAGGATGAAGGGGATAAAGGCCAGAGCAGACTTAGGACAACTGTGTCCAGAAAGTGCATGGCAGATCTGGCTCCAGGAGAATAGGCTTGCATAGGCTTCCTGATAGGCATCAGCAGGGAAAAGTAGCTTCACCAACTTGAACCATTTTTAAAAAAGCAACACCGATAAGACTGTTTGTTCCAGGCATATTCTTTTTTTTTTTCTGAGACAGGGTTTCTCTGTATAGCCCTGGCTTTCCTGGAACTCACTCTGTAGACCAGGCTGGATTGAACTCAGAAATCCTCCTGCCTCTGCCTCCCAAGTGCTGGGATTAAAGGCATGAGCCACCACTGTCAGGCAAGGCATACTCTTATTATGTTATTTTTGTTGTTATTGTTCAATACCCTCTGGTAATGAAGAAGGTAATTTCAGCCAAGAAAGGAACTTGTTGTTCACACAAACATACCACCAGTAAGCTGTGAAGCTTTGGGCTTGGGAATCATGGCCTTCGGCAAAGAAAAGGCATAATAAGAAAAAAATAGGAAAATGCTAGGGCAAATACTAGGACCGTGCACACAGGTTGGGGAACTTAACCTTCACAGCTCTTATAAGATTGTAACAAAGAACACAGCACAGGTAAGCAAGAATGAGAGGAAGAATACCAGTTCTTTAGGTATTAGAGAAAGTTAATGAAGACTATTCAAGCAAGGTACTGGTGTAGAAATAGATGAACAAGAGGAGATCCAGCAGGCATTTTCTGCATGGCCAGGGAGACTAGGTAAAGCTCATACAGTCTCTGTATCATCATTTCACCTCTTGCTGGAGTATATAGGGAGTCATGCATAAGGAATATGACAATGACTATTTACCGAACCACAAAATATGGCAAGTAGTCTCTAAGATCCCAAATAGCAATTACAAATGATGAATAATAAGAGTTAGAGCAGAAACCCTGTAAGCAAGCTCCTGACCCTTCCTCATTGCCCATTTGCCCTCCTTTTTCCTTTTATTCTTTTTCATTTTTTCTTTTTGCTAAAGATTTCTAGCACTAGTGGCAACCACTGCTGTATTGGTATCGGCATTTGACACTTAGGAAAAGTCTAAAAGCCTGATAACAAAGATTGTGCCAACTGGGAACGCTAGCCTACATGGGTTTATGCTGTCCTAGACTGCAGGCTTCTATTACTATTACTATTACTATTACTATTACTATTACTATTATTATTATTATTATTATTGTTGTTGTTGTTGTTATTGTTATTGTTATTATTATTATTATTATTATTTGCATTCCAAATGTTGCCTCTACTCCCATCCCCCACTCACAGAATTGTTCCCCCATACCCCTTCCTCTTTGCCTCTGAGAGGATGTCCCTCCAGGTATCCCCCCCACCCAGAGTTATCATGTCACTGCAGTCTTTTTAAACAGTGGGTTAGAATGTCATCTGGTGCCATTTTGCTAATTCTGAAGTCAAAGAACTGATGGCAGTGGGAAAAACTCTGAGAACACACAATGATAAAAAATTAATTCAAAATGAAACATGTAAGGAGTCTGGGTGTTTCTAGTACTCCTTGGGGGATTTCCCTGCAGTTCTGGATCTCAACACATGACATGTGTAGTTTGGATTGAACATGCCATCGCACTGCACGATTATATGTATGTTTTCAATTGTATTGCTGTTAGTATACATACATTTTCTGCTCCCATGAATGTCTAATGGCTTAGTTGTGGAAACACAGACTTTATATTTTCCTACTGCCTTTCCTAAGCCTGTGAGATTCAAATGAGACTATATTTGGACTGTTTTTGTGAGGGAATATTGGATTAAAATTTTATTCTTTGAGCTGTTGAATTAAATTAAATAAAAAATGGTTCAGTGAATTTTGGCTTGAGGTTATGACAGAATTTCCAATGATTTTTGAAATGGCCTTAAACGCATTTCTGCCATTTTATACTACATATTGAAGCAAAGCAGCAAACTTGGCACTGACAATTAAAAAATCAAAATATCGACCAATTCTGAAAAATGTGAAAGATGTTTTACAATCTGTGGTGCCCAGCATTCAGCTGAGATTTAATTATTTTTTGTAAAAATAAGCATATCTATCTCAATAGATGTGTAGTTGGCAAATTTGCTTTCATCTGCAATAAATGATGAGATTGGGTGCATAACAAAGAATTGTTTTAAAACAATTTCCCTTACGGTTTATTATTGTAAATGTTTCACATATATACTTGGTTTTATTCCTATATACCCAGAAACATATACAAAACTCTCAGGAAATGAAAGTTAAAAGTGAAAGCAGATTTCAAAGCCTTGGTTTAAATAATCACTAAACACAATGAGCAAACACATAGACTTTTCTGATCTCTCTCTACCCTTAGCTGTACTCTCTAGCTGTTCAAAGACCATATTACCATACTTCCAGTCATTATCTACTCTGTACAATGGGTCTTCCATCTGTTTCAATCACTTTACCTCCAAGTCAATTCTGTCTTAACAAAGCATTCTATCTGGTACCCATATCTACCTACCTTGTTATTCTCCTCTTTTGTTGTGTCCCTATTATTGAGCCTTGTCTATTTGCTCTTGGGTTTCCTTCTCCATAGTTTTCTACTCCTCGATCTGCTCCTGTTGAATTTTCTCATTTAACTATAATTATAAGGAGCCTCCATCCTTCCAGACTTACTGCCCTGTCTCTAATTCTGACATGTAATTATATCTATCATACCTGGTTATTATAATTAGCCTGCTCTAATTGTCATTGATTTTAGTCTTTCCTTTTTTAATCATCCTCCATTCATTTCACTGGACACAGCACCTTCAACAAGCCTCACCAAGAAAATACTTGAACCATAGTTTCACATTTGAAATTCTCTAAAAATATATGCCTTGGCTGAGGAACCAAGGTCTCCCTGGTCTTTTTCATCTGGTTTTGGCTTTGCTCATCATGAAGCCCCAAGAATCGTTCTCACTTCAGACACTCTTACCTTATAATATACTTACTCATTGTACTGGCTGGTTTTGTGTGTCAACTTGACACAGGCTAGAGTTATCACAAAGAAAGGAGCTTCAGTTGGGGAAGTGCCTCCATGAGATCCAGCTGTTGGGTCTTTTCTCAATTAGTGATCAAGTCAGGAGGGCCCCTTGTGGGTGGTGCCATCCCTGGGCTGGTAGTCCTGGGTTCTATAAGAGAGCAGGCTGAGCAAGCCAGGGGAAGCAAGCCATTAAGAAACATTCCCCCAGTGGCCTCTGCATCCACTCCTGCTCCCTGGTCTGCTTGAGTTCCAGTCCTAACTTCCTTTGGTGATGAACAGCAATTTGGAAATGTAAGCTTAATAAACCTTTTCCTCCCCAACTTGCTTCTTGGTCATGATGTTTGTGTTGGAATAGAAACCCTGACTAAGACACTCACAAATAAATAGCACGATTCAAATGTATTATACAAATAAAAAGTATTTATTGTCTGGAGAAGTGACTCAGTGGTTAAAAGCATTTGCTGCTCTTGAAGAAGATCAGAGTTTGGTCTTTAGAACAACACAAGCCTCACAACCACCTGTAACAATATCTCCAGGAAACCTAACGCCCTCTGCTGGCCTCTGCAGGTACTGCATGCCCATGTGCCTATGCACACAAACATAAACACATCCATAAATAAAAATAAAATGTATCTTTGAAAACTACTTCTACTATACTTAGCCTGCAGGGCATGCTAACTAACCAGCATATCTGAAGGAAGTTGTAGTTTGCTGTGTTTGTCCATATTGTGAGCTGCATTTTTCATTATCCCCAGCCTTGGAAAGTCCAGAATTCTAGTATGCTTCTACTGAATATGGCTCCCTATCCTGCTATATCAGGTCCAAAGAAAGGTCAATTGAAGAATCACCAGTACAAACCCATGTGTTTGCCTTTCACTATTCAATGAAGCCTCACTGTCAAATTCAAGACTCTCATAGATTTGTCATTTGTTTTGTATTTTATTCCCCAGCCTTCTATGGCAATCACGCTTGAGCCTATGATCTAAATCTTCCAGGAAAGAGGCCTACCTATGCAGGCCATTCTACAAAGGCCTATTTACTGATTGAAATGTAAATAATTGTGGAAATATGGATCTGTTGAGGGTCCAGAGACCAATTACACACTCTTGACTTTGGAAAAGCTATTGCTGTGCATCTTTGAACAAGACTTAAAATCTTTGTGTCTATTTTCTTTTTTCTTTTCTTTTTCTTTTTATTTGAGACAGGGTTTCTCTGTGTAGCCCTGGCTGTTCTGGAACTCCCTCTGTATACCAGGCTTGCCTCAAACTCAAAAATCCACCTGCCTCTGCCTTCCAAGTGCTGGGATTAAAGGCATGCACCACTACTGCCCGGCTAATCCTTGTGTCTATTAGGTAAGTCTTTTCGGGATATACCCAGGCCTCTACTTTCTAAGGATGACATCACAAAGCACTTGAAGTCCACCCAGAGGTTTCCCCATTTGGCTGATAATATGCCTACCTGATGTTGTATCCAACTTATGTTTTTTTCTTTTTGCTTCAAGATTTTTCTTTGTTCTGTTTCTATAAAAATGTTACTACTAGTTGAAATGTGAAATGCAGGCTAACCCACCTGTTCCCAGGCCATGGTTGCTCATATTTGAATAAGCCATCTCTTATCCTCTTTGAGGTGAGAGTTGTGTGTGTTGCTTTTTTGTTTGTGGGTCCAGGGAGACATGGAGCCATAGGGAGCGGTTCTGGTGCGAGAGTAGGGTTGAAGCATATTCAAACCTCAGAAATCTCCCGAGACTGACAGGAGTAGAATCATTCTTTCCCTACCCCAGTCCTGCATGCCTTGTGCCCCACCTCTGTCCCACCAGAGGAGGTCATGGAGCCAAGTAGCCAGGGTAAACTTCCTCTCTCCCTATTATGTCATGTGCTCAGCACCTGGAATTCCTCTTTATGCAAATGAGGCATCCCAGGACCCTGGCCCCAGCCAATGATGTTCACTCACCCCAATAGCCCTTATTGAACCCACAAAGGTTTAGATAGTTCTTGTTTTCCCCACTAGACTGAGCTGTTTCCTGAAGCTGCCAACTGAGAGGCTGTTCTCACCAAGCTCACCATCACCTGAGGCTGCTTAGCTCCATTATTTCTTGTCTGCTTCCCCATTCAGTATCCACCAGTTGTGGTTTCCCACCAGTTATGGTTTCAAGGTGACCAGTATGCTATGAGAAATATATCCAAAATATCTTCTAAACACAGATGTACATGTGTGTGCATGCACTCAAATGCACTCTGAACATATTTCTATAGGTGAGTGTTGTGGCATGAATGTGGGGTTTCCTCCCTAGCTTCATGTGTCTGTAAACTTCACCCTCAGCTGGCAGAACTGTTTTGAAAGGTTAGTGAACCATATGGAGGCTTGTCCCTCCATGTGTACTCTTTGGTTGGTGGTCCAGTCCCTGGGAGCTCCTGGCTTGCCTCCTCTTAAGTCACTGATTCTCACTACCCCTTGAACTTCTAAGGTCACCATTTTTACTCTGGTTCTCTGAGTGGAGTGGGCATGGAGCTTGTATAGCCTGCCCCTACAGTCTGCATTCTGCCCTCTAATGTGACCACCATTTAACCAAGGGCCATGTGCTCACACTCCTAGTGCCATTCCTTTCCTGTGACAATGGACTGAATCCACACAGACTCTAAGTTCCAATCAACCATTGCTCCCTTAAGTTTCTTTTTATTATGGATTTGGTCCCAACAACAAGAAAAGTAATAAACAGAGGTTAAATTGAACATGAAATTCGACTACTATTCCTTAAAATCTAGAGGAATTACTGTGAATAGTTTTCTTTCTTTCTTTTTTCTTTCTTTCTTTCTTTCTTTCTTTCTCTCTCTCTCTCTCTCTCTCTCTCTTTCTTTCTTTCTTTTTGAAGACCATTTTTTATTGGATATTTCCTTTATTTACATTTCAAATGTTTTCCCCTTTCCAGGACTCCCCTTCGGAAACTGCCTATCCCATCCCCCTCCCCCTGCCTCTATGAGGATGCTCCACCACCTACCCTACCACTTGAGTTTTCCTGCGCTGGCATTGGGGTATCGAACACCCTCAATCCCAAGGGCCTCTCCTCCCACTGACGACCTACAAGGCTATCCTCTGCCAAATATGTGGCCAGTGCCATGGGTCCCTCCATGTGTACCCTTTGGTTGGTGGTCCAGTCCCTGGGAGCTCCTGGCTGGCCTCCTCTTAAGTCACTGATTCTCACCACCCCTTGAACTTCTAAGGTCACCTTTTTTACTCTGGTTCTCTGATTCTGTTTCTTACCACATTCAGTCTCATTTAAAATTAAAACTCTGAACAAGTAACAACACTTGTTAAGCCTTGAGGTGCTTTCATGCCACCCTTCCCAGTGACTGTCAGTTAATCTGAGGTACCATGGCATAGGGGCATTAAAGGTGTGACATGAAGCTCTAACGCATCACAAATGACTCCCGAGCTAAAGGAGAACACTCAGCCAGGGGAACTTCTTGTTAAATATTTATTCAGATGTCTCCAATTTCCCATGTTCTAGTGTCCCTGTATCCTGTCTCTGTGGTCCTTTGAATAAGTATATCACTGTTAAGACACAGACCAGTCCCAACTCTACAGTAGTCCTTTCATACTGATGTTGTCAAGGGCTGGGAACTAGAGTTTAAGGACCATCAGAGATCTGTGCTTTGCACTTTGCCAAGTGCTGCAGGAGACTGGGATGTTCCCGCCCTGGAAGGAGAGATGGGTCTAACAATTCCAAGGCCATTTTCAGAACCAGGTTTGCTAAAGTTTTAGCTACTTCCAAATGCTAAGATTCATTTCCACTGAAACAATCTCATAGCAGTTTCACAAAAAGTAAAAACAAAACCAACCAATCAAACAAACAACAACCCCGCCCACCCACCACCACCAAAACTCTACACTTGCCTAGTTTCTGTCTGTCCTGAATGAATTATAGAAGATAGTATCCCACATAACTATAAGTCTTTCTGACACATAAGTAATAGTTTGTTTGTTTTTCAGTAAATGCTCACTAAGCCATAGCTGATATCTTGAAGAAATTACTTCCCAAAAGCTTTGTACAAGTCTCAGTTCACTACTTTACCCAGCCTCAAACACTCCCAGCAGAAAAGCCATGATGGACAGCAGTCTTTACTGGGCAAGTCTCCCATGCTCTATTTTTTTTTTTTTCATTTTGTTAGCAATCATCCTATCAAGCCTGAAAGCAGTCCTGCTCACAATTTTTACAGTGTATTGCAGGCACACATGTGTTTTACACCCACTATATAGCTACATTAATACAAGGATATATGTGCCTATTTAATTCTACTGTTGAACTTTATGAAACAGTACTATAGTGTAGGGAACATTTTGTTGTAGTTAGCCCAGCAAGAGCTCACATTTCCTGAACTTTCCCTTCCACACCAATTAGCCAATCATGTCAGACTGGGAAGCCAAATTTTCATCAGTGGGATGAGACACAGACACCTCTATGACCCATGTCAGAAATAAGAGACAGCTATATCTTGATCAAGTGTGTTTGCTAAGGAGTTTGGTGCTGATACCCAGCCCCCATTCATCCCCCCTTTTTTATTCAGATGAAAATTTCCTTGCCATATGCTTCTGCTTTAGTCATGAGCTCCCGTGTTGAACACTGAAATTATTCATTGTTTCTAACAATATCATTTCCTTTTCTTAAAAATGTATCATCATCATGTATATATGAGGAGGGGTCAGAGGACACCTTCGTGGTGTCAGTTCTCTGCTCTGAGTTCCAGTTAAGGAACTCAGGTAGCCAGGCTTGAGCTCCAAGTACAAATACCAGCTGAGACATCTCAGCACTCTGGCTTTCCTTTTTAATGAATTAAGTCTCAAGCTCAAATTTCCCTTCACTAGGCAAACTCACATCCCTTCCTTTCTATCTAACCCTTCCTGGGGCTAAAAGGAAAGAGAGCTTCAGGCAGATTTCCCATTAGGCATATATAAGGACACTGGAAATGCAAATGTAGAAGGAGGGGCCTGTATAAATTAAACTGCCAGCACAGGATGCCAAGCTATAAAGCTGGATCTGTCTCCTCCCTGTTTCTCTAAGGTAAAGGCTAATGCCTAATGTTCAAACATGTCATGTAGATGAGAGAAAGAAGTGAATGACTGGAGGGAGTACGTATGCATGGTCTGTTTGCAACACCAAAGGTGACTTAGATAGACTTAAGTTTACTTGATTGTAAATAAACAGGAGGCCCTAGGTCCTGGCCCTAGCACCTGACACCTGGTGCTTGCAATTTATTTTAATATTGAAAAAAAAAAAATCACAGTTTGCTATGTGACTGAGGAAAAGTGTCTTGAGGAGAAGGGACTTTCAAGCCCCAGAATATACATTAAATAAGGCTCCAAGACCTTGGATTATAGAATCAATGCTAAGTGTAACCTGAACAAAAAGAATGGAGAGTTTGGGGTGGAGCTACACTAGGTGGCCTGGGAGACTGTGCCTCTTCCAGTGCCAGCACTCAGACGATGAGGAACTGGGCTTATGATATGCCTTAGGACTAAGAATAGTCTTTCTTTGTGCTTCAGCAGTTTACCAGCCATTTGCCTTTGTTTAGGATAGTTTTTATTTTCTGCTCTGTAGAAATGAAAATAATTTTCCTCAATTTCAATACTTAGAAGCTCTCAGGTTCATCATTATGAGTAAGGGTCTTGTTTCTGACCGTGTTACAACACTGTTGTTCTCAAACTTGAGTGGTCATTAGTTATCCCCTGGGTATCGGGCTAGAACACTGAATCTGAGGAGCACTCCCACAGTGCCTTATTCAGCAGAAGTAGGCCAGGTTCTGAGAATTTACAGCACCATGTTCCCACACAATGCTAATGAGACTGGTCCACGGAATGCACAATGAGAGACCTTGGTCTAATCTAATCTGTACAGTTCTCAAATGGTGTTGATTTGAAACTGAGTCCCTCCCTTGAAGTCTCTGTCTTGTTTAATAAAGTTATGGGATGATTTTAAATCAAGAGATTTCTCATTATAATTCAATTTTTCAAATTGGTTTTTTTTTGGGGGGGTTGGGGAATAAGGAAAAAAAGCTATTGACATTGAGTTTCCCTTTCTCAAGGCACCAGTGTATAATGAAAGCAGTGCATGCTATTCAGAGCACAGTTGAATGAACATAATATAGAGGGGCCTTTTATGGTGGAGCCTCATTTCTGTCTGCCTGCTTTTGAGATAGTCTCACTATGTAGGTCAAGTTGACTATAAATGTTTGGTCCTCTTGCCTCTGTCTCTAGACTGCTAGGGTTACAGGAGTATATCACAGCATCTGCCTGTGCTCCTTACCTCCACTCACATTTCTTAAGTCCATGGAGGCTATGCTCTAGTGGGTGAATATCTGGTCAGTTTTTATTGTCAATTTGACACATTCTGGGACGACAAAATTGCCTTGATTAAATTGGGCATGTCTGTGAAGCATTTGCTTGATTTTCAAATGATGTAGGAAGACCCAGCCCATTGTGGGGGTACCATTCATTCCCTCACAGCTGTTCCTCAGTTATATAAGAACGTGAGCTGAATAAGAGCAAAATAATAAACCAGTAAACAGAATTATTGAGTTCCCATTCTGTCTTGAGTTCCCATCCTCAAGGTAAGGGTAAATAAACACTTTTCTCCAGTTTTTTTTTTTTCGGTTATGTGCTTTTATCCAAAAGAGAGACCAAAAGAAATTAGAGCAGTTCAAGAATTCTTCCCAGACATTTCTTCCAGGGATCATGGAAATATCTCAAAGAGAGAAAAACAAAGTTCACCTCTGGGTGGTGATGGAAGAGACATAATCACTTTGAAATCAATAGCAAAGGCTTTCCTTTCAGCAGAGAGGGATAGAGGGACCCTCTTTTGTCTACAGGCATTTTCCTTACTCTAAGCAAGAACTCTCTTGTTGTTTCATCTGAAGTGATAACATGAGTCAGGATGGAAAGGAAAAGATATGCAGCAAATCTAGTTAAAGAAAGCAGTAGAGTCTGAGCGTAAAACCTACAGAATTCTGGTTTAGATTAAAATATACTCCAAAGGTTCATGCATTTAAACAACTGATTCACAGCTGGTGGGAGGTGGGTCACTGTGAGATGGGGCTTTGATGGTCATTGTCCAGCCCTGTGTACAAAACCAAGTTCCTTCAGGATGTGAACCATCAAGCAGGCACCTCCCATGACAGAGCAAGACACAGTGCCTTGCTGTCCCTGTCACAACAGACTATAGTTCCTAAAAGCGCAAGCTTCAAATAAAACCCTCCTTTGAAATGCTGTCAAGCATCATGTTTCAATGATGAAAAAAAAATTCTACCATATACAGCACTGAAAAAAAGATATGTGAAAGTACAGCCGGAGGTCACCTGCCCACTCCAAGACAGATTAATCAGATCAGAGAGTAGCCCCTCCCCACAAAGACCACAGTGGGCTGCAGTGGAGTGATTGTAATGCAGTTCAAAGGGCTGCAGAATGCCTACTGTTTCTGGGACAGTAAACTTGGGGGAACAGATCACCAAGGCTAAAAGTAATACAGAAATGCCTCGCCAGAAACCTGGAGGTCATAGGAAAGATTAGACATAGCCTAAAATTCCAGCCAGACTGACAGAAAACCTCACACTAACGGCCTGTGCCTGCATACATCTCAATTCGCAGCATTCAATAAAGGCAGCATATCTGACTTTCAGCAGAAAATTACAAGGCATATCAAAAGGGAAGAGAGGAGCACACTCTTAAGAAACAAAGAGATCACTAATATATTTAGGTGCAACTCAAATACAGGAATCAGATAATTGTTTTTTTTTTCTATCATTCTGAATAATATAGGGCATTTAATAAGAGCTTTGTCTGCAAGTACCTATGTGACCACAATTTTTTATTTCATATCCTAACAGTGTGTCAGATTATTTCAACCTACAAACATCAAATTTATGAAGTAATTTTTTTGCTCATGCTAACTACTCCTTATATATATAATATGTATATGTACATATTATATATATATACTATATATATATATATATGCTAGTTTAATCAAGAATTCTAAATTCCCTTGGAACAGGAAGCAATACTTTTGGTTCTTTGCTTGACATTCTGGGGACTGAATCCAGGATTTTGCATATGCTAGAGAACGCTGAACCAAAGAGCTATAACCCAAACCTTTCTTTTTTGTCAGGTGATTTACTATTTCTAATATTTTCATCAGAAATGAGTTGACTGATATCCTCTCGATTCTTTTTTTCTCCCTGAAAACATTGGAGTCTAATTGGTATTATTTATTGGTATTATTTCTTTCCTAAATGTTTGATAGGACACACAAAGAAAACATCTGGACCTAGATTTTTTTCCTCATGTAGAAATAAATAGACTTTCTATTTCCCTCCTGACACCTGTGTGTTCATTTGTGTCTTTTTAGGAATTCCCCTACTTTGTCTAAACCAATTTGTCACTGTCTTGATTTAATGGCATTTCCTTGTTCAGAGTAATGCACATAACTAGTGCTCTGGTTTGCATCATCTCTTCACTAAAAAATAAAACAAACAAAGACCAATTGTTTTATTATATATTAATATATATAATATATATACTATATATTTTATACATATATATTAATACAAGACACTCAATGTCAAGCGCAGTAGGCAGTGGGGAATCACCTAGGTAGGGTCAGAGATATTTCAAGTTCATATAGCATTGGTGCTCTGGACTGAATGAAATATTACTCCATTTGGCTTTGGATGTTCTAAATGCAAAGCCATTTAGATACTAGATAAGTTTGCTTTTCACTCAAAACATAAACAGTGAAAACAGCCTGTCAGAAAGAGGTAACAAACAGTTTGACCTATTTCTATACAGAATGTTTTTTAAAAGGTGTTGAAAACATGACAATTGAGCCTAGAGACCATCCTGGAGGAAGAGGCAGATCCATGAACTACATGCAGGTATCCAGCCTTTGGGGGATTCTAGCAGCCTTTCTCTGTTTCCATGACTACTAGTGAAATTGTCTGCATTCTCACTAAGTCTACATTGAATAATTTATTAATGACCTTCCATGTCCTCCATGGAAGGTCGCATGCATAGGACAAAAATATCTGAAACTAAGTAGTATTTAGGAAGTCACTGCAAAGAATCGTATTGTTTAACCTAGCCTTTATTTCCTGAATGCTTCCATTCCTGGAGCCAGAGAGACTAGCTCTTTTCTGAGAAGCTAGGTAGCCAAAACTATACCTTAAACTTTAGACTAAAGCAACCCAAGTAATTCTTTGCATTCTTTGAAGAGTTCTCTACCATGGGATTCTAGACAAATAAAAAATTCAATATCAGTCAGTATGACAAGCCGAGTGGAAATTAGGATGAGGTTGTAGGTGGGTGGGTGTGATAGGGGTGAATGGGTGGAGGGTGGGGGTGGGATTCTAGTTCTATTAGAGGAACTTTTAGCAGTTGAAGGCTAGTGGAAGAAAGTCATTCTTTGAGATATGGCTGCTGGTAGATTCCTTACACCTCAGTGGATGGCCATACACTCATGCTTGTGTGGGTCATCATTAACTGGATTCAGTAAGTTATTAATAATAATTTTATCAAAAGGACATGAAGTCATTAGACTGAGGAAAAGAGGAAAGTCCTTCATCTGGAGAGCACCTACCACCGTGGTGTTCCTGGTCCCCTTGATCTTCATCTGACCCTTCAGTCCCAATTTGTGTGTCAAAGGACTAAGTGACAGAAGACCCCTGACTATCTCGGCAGCTTTAGCTCAAACCAATCACTGTATTGACATAGTATACCCAAACTGGAATCCATCTGACCACCTCTTTTTGTTTTGCTTCCTGTTTGCTAGTTTTCAATTATAGCTCATCTAACTACCCAAAGTAGTTAGAACTGGACCAGATCCTCGCCTTGGCTGTGCACTTGCAAGTTCCCACACTTCACTAGCTCAACTCTGCACCTATAGCCTGAATTTTCAGCAACAGCAGGAACAGAAGGAGCAGACAAAAATCACCCCCATCAGAAATCCATCCAGGGTTCACTATCTTATTCCCCAAAAGAGCCAGCTTTCTTGCTTTTGATGTCTTGGTAAAACCTAGTCTACTGAGCTCTCTTCAACCCTTTGTGGCTTTTTCATAACTTATATATGCACAAACACACAACATCATATTAGTAATGAAGATCAGAAAATAAACATGCATTTGTCTCAACCAGCAACATCAAGGTTATCAAGGAGTATGTGGCAAATAGCGACCAATGAGATCCCTGCACCTTGTGAATTTATTCAAGAAAATCTAATGCTATGGAAACCTCAAGCATGTTTCTGGCATATCAATGTCAGAGCATCTACAAAAAAAGGTCTCATCTTCTCTTCTTTCCTTGCATCCCAAACAACTCTGGTGATTCCTAACATGGCACGGTATGTTCTTTCTCTGGGAAGCTGTGGGGGTGACAAACTATCTTTACAATGGCAGTGGCCCCTAAATTTGCTGGTCTTATTAATATAAATAAGGCATAGTTTAAAACACTCAATGAGCAATGTTTCCTACTCTGAGGGTATCAGGTCTACAGTGCCTGAGGCTTGGAGACACATGACTGGGCACATGTTCACGAAAAGACCATTACTTTTGCTGTTGGTAACAGCACCAGACTGCTTCCTGGAGTTTGATCACTAAGATCCCCTCCACAATAGACAGGAAATGAACTTTAGAAAGTTGCTGAGGACTTAATTATTTTCATCAGTTCCCAGATTTGAGGTGTCAAGAGTCTGATTAGAGAAAAGTTACCTGTTTGCTGCATTTATAAGACCTGGTCTCATCCTCCTTTTGGGATTGAGACTTGACAAGACAAAGAAGCAGGAGAGAATTTTCCCATTACTTATCACCTACCTCAATGAAGTATTAGCTGCCATCCCAGTGCATAATACAAGTGCATTGGTAAAGAACTGGGGCTGAGAGGCATCTTAAAGTACTGTAGCAAATTTTTTATTTACCAATGTGCTCAAGAGAGTTGATATGCTCTAATATCAGCTACACATCCTTCATGTCTCTGACAGAACAATTAAGAGTATGTGTGAGGACGTGGTGAGGATGTGGATGTAGACTGTCTCCTCAGTGATCAACAAGGTTGATTTTACTGATGTAGCTCACCAGACATGCTCTTCCTCTCTCCCAGACCCATCGGCATCTCTCCTGAAGCTGTAAGCTCAATCAAGGAAGATGACCTTCCTGAATAAAGGAGAACTAGTCTTTGCTCAAAGATATATAATTAGCTACACTCCCTTCTGAGAACCTCTAAACAAAATGTAAGGAGTACCTGTAAAAATGTTTCTTAAAAACTACACTCCATGTTTATCCCACAGAAGGTCCAGTAGCAGTTGATTAAGAAGCAGTGATGAGGGTGATTATTGTTGGAAGAAAAAACTGCTGAGTACAACAATTTGAAGATTAGTTATTATTGGAAAAATATAATCAGAAGCCAAGGAACCAAGTGTGGTTCCCAGCACCTGTATAGTGGAATTTATGGTCTCCTGTTATTGCAATTCTAGGGATTCTGATACTTCCTGACATGGTAGTCATCTGTGCCCATGAGCACATACATGCGCACACACACACACACACACACACATTTAATTAAAATTAATGAATAAATCTAAAACAATCAAAGGTGATTTTGACTATCTTGGATATATATATATGCTATAGAACTTAAGTTTTAAGCAAAATCAGACTTTGTTAAGTTTGTCCCTTCCTATGGGTAGGGAATGAGAACAGACAGACTATTCAGCTATAGAGAGACATCCTGGTTCCTAATTGTCTAAGTACATCTATCCATTTTACCCCAGACTTCAAGAAGTCAAACAAAATCAAGGCCAGAGTCAATGGATAACCAGTGATACACAAGTGGGGCCATGAAGCAGAAAGTGGATTTCTCTGTAAGACAGGAGGAATAAAGAAATCTCTAAGCTGTGGAAATTTGAATAAAAAGGGGCCAGAAAAATCCTGGCAAGTTCTTCTCTTTGTACATTCCAGCTAAGCATGGAGACCAGAGAAGTGATAGGAAAGATAAGAGCATCAGAGAATCAAAACAGGGGATGTCCTTGGCTATGAAACACTACCTCTTGGTATAGCAGAGATACGGTTGAGCATATGCACCAGAAACCCTCTTCATTCTGAGAGCAGATACATCAAAACACAGCAATAGCCCAAGTACCCATAAGCACATAAAAGGGTAAATAAAACACAATAGGAAATTACTGTAGACATCAAAAACCATCATTGATCAAGAAAGCAAATTATAAAATAGTGCACATGGTTATGCAGCATAATACCACTTATGTGAAGGAAAATGAATTTTAGATGCCACCACAGAATATGACGTCTAAAGGCTACACTAGAACAAGATACAACCAAACCAAGATCACTGGTTAGTTCTGGGAGAGGTGTGAGGCAATTAGGATTGATTGGGCAAATAGAATTTGTTTTCTCTTTTAAAAAGTATTTTACTTTTTGAGACTATAATCTGATTACCTCATTTCCTCCCCACTCTGGGGAAGATATGCTCTTCCCTAGGAAAGAATATTCTTCCCAGTATCTGACATTCTTAGTTAACTGTAGTTCTCTAGATAGGATTGTTGTCTCCTCGGCTTCTTCTTGTCTGTGTTAGTATGACCACTGGTGTTGTCCTTGTTTAGCTCATGCTTAGGCAGCCATAATTATGAAACTTTATGGTGGTAACTTCTGGCATTCCTGGAAGATGAAATCTCATGGCAAATTCACTCTTCCTCTGGATCTTACAATCCTTCTGCCCTATCTTCTGCAATGATCACTGTGCATTTGTGGTGTAGATATATCCACTGTGACTGGGCTCCATAACTCTACACTTTGACCCATTATAATTTTGCGGCTTTGGTTGCTTTGTTTTGTTTTGCTTTGTTTTAATGGTCTATGTCTATTGCATTGGAAAGTTTCCTTGATGAGAGGTGAGGACTTTTCTGTAGGTATAAGAACAAATATTTATAGTATAGTTAGGGATTACACTGATTTAGTAAAAAGAAAATTCTGTAATACTTTCTCACTTTTGGAGTATGTATTTCATATATTACTTTTGTAATTAAAAATATAAAAAATTATGAAATCTCTATTTCAAAACTTGGACTATGGGGTTGAAGAGATTAGCAGTTAAGAGCACTAAATACTCTTTCAGAGGACCCAGGTTTGATTTTTCTAATCAGCCACATGGTGGCTAATGAACATCCAGAGTACCTCTAGTTCCAGAGGATCTGATATTCCCTTTTAACATCTTCAGCCACCAGGCAAGTCCATGGAATACAAACACTCAAGCAAAACTGTTATATGTTTAAAAGATAATCATAAATTAAAAACCAGGTAATGATAGTGCTAGCTATAAGCAACAGTGGAATCCCAATGGAACTATAAATTCCAACATCTATTTGGTATTCTTCTGCACTCTTCTCTATCAATCAAAGCTGTATTCTTTCCTGAATTCGAGAATGTAATTAAATTAAAAATAAAACCCATAAGCCTAGCCAGAGGAACAGAGGAGACGATTTAAATGGCACACCAAAGAAGGAGGCTTATAAAATGGGGTCAGGTGGTAAATGGGTGCTTGGTTATAAAAGCCTTTAAAGTCAAGGTTATGAATTCCAAAATCTCATTGCCTCCCCAACAAAGCATTGCTCCTTTTGAGCCGGTGATCAACCTGAATCAAATGGATGTGTCAATGTCCACTCTTCACCCCCTATGCCTGCAAGAATATCTTACCTTTATCAAACCCTGACTTGACAATGGCTCAGAGAGATTTCAGACACCAGACAGCAACTTAAAAGACACATTTGCTTCTCTCTAGAGGGGGTTACTGTTTAAGGAGCGTTTAGACTCTCAAGGCTCTCAGAAACACATTAACAACTGTCCCCCTCATCTCCCTCACCTTCCCTCTCCAGTGTGCATTCACCACAAAGGCACTTGAGGACAATGGTACTTTTCAATGATAAGTGCAGCACATGCGTGCATCAGAAGGAAGAAGCACTATTGTGTTCCTTTCATCTCTACAGCCCCCTAGGTTCTGCTTCACAAAGCAGAAGGGAATTATAAATCCCAGGAAGACAGAAACAAAGCAAACACAAGTAAGAGTAAAAGAGCCCGTGAGCTTCCTTGCTGAAAACCCAGACTTTGCTAAGTTACTGAACACCAGGCGGTAGAAAGCTAGGAGGCAGAACCAGTTCAATTTCTAGGATTCCCAGAGGTCCTGATTGATGTCTTAAAGAAGGTGTTGTGTCAGCACATCAGACTCCGGAAGGAAACCTTACAAGTTCTGGAAAGCTGAACCTAACACGGTTCACAAGGCCACTCCTCAAGCTGATAAAACACAGGAGGCAAATGCTGGAGAGAAGAAAGGAGGTTCATCTGCTTAGGATGGGGGCTCTCTCACAGAAGAGCTACCTGGAGGAGATTGTGACATGCAAGACTGTCAGGGAGGGGCTGTCAGACCTGGTGAGCTCCAGGACTGCAACATCTATGAGTCGCCATTTAGATGGCAGTGGGCTCTCTCTTGGTAATGCTGCCACTAGGTCACTCATGCTCCCCTACAAGTGACCGCTCACCTGCATTCCTATAGGGAACATCAGTGGACTCCTAATTTTCCCAATTTGGACTTCAATGGGATCACCTTTGGTCTATCATTGGTGCTCTATTCAGAAGTGATATTTGCATCTCTTCCCAGGAATGCTCTCACACTGCACACACAAGTTCTGAGTCAGAGTTCTTCAAGGCAATGAAGGGGGTTGACAGGAGGCTCAAGAACAGTATGAGAAAGTAGTATGTATTTGTATGAAAATATCCTTAGGAAACTGGTGAAATGTACATAAACAGAAAAGTTATTTGCCACTCATCAGAAGGCTCACCATACATAAGAGCCTGCTGCCACACCTGACACAGGAGTTCCACCCAAGTCCACCCATGGTAAAAGGAGAGAATCAACTCTCTTAGCTGTCTTCCATGTCTGGCTAGTAGTTCTTGCTTTTTAAATCCTATTACATAAGCTTGTTTGTTTGTTTGTTTGTTTGTTTGTTTCTGGGCTCTTTTTTTCTTGATGTGTTTTCTTTGGCCATTCTGAGCAAATGTTTATAAAATTCATAGGAAAAGGATGGCATCTAAAAGGGCCACACAGGCAAGTGTTCATTCACTGCCTGCTAATACATTAGAGTTTCTTTCTGCATATCTGGTGGATATGCATATGTGCCAGTTCGTGTAGACACACCTTTGTGCCTATGAATAGGAGTGAGAGTGTATGTACCTGTGTGTGGGGGTGTGAATATAGAGACCAAAAGTAAATCCTGGGTGCCAATCCTGGGTTGATATTCACCCTGTTTATTGTTAGTTTATTACTTTTGAGGGTCAGTCTCTCGATGTTCTGGATATAAGACTGGCTATTTAGCATGTCCTATAGATTCACATCACAGCTGCCTCCCTGCCACTGAATTACAAGCCTACCATATAATACTTGACCTAAAATGTAGGTTCTGGGGATCCAACTTGGGCCCTCACACTTGTTACATAAGTGCCCGACTGTCTGAGCTATAGCCCCAGACCTGAGATGTTCATATTAATATTGGTCTTCAGGTCTTCATTATTGTATCACATAATTTTATGATGATTAGAAGCACACAACTGAACAAGGACAAACCAAGGTCCCATGCCCAAGAAAATAGACTATTAGTAGAACATCAGAAAGAAATACATGGCATCCTGATTTACCTGGTTTAGAAGTTAGGAGGCAATAATGAAAAAGATCCTGCCTTGAGTCCATAGCTACAACTACGCAGTGCTAATGCTTCTACAAGTACCTTTAGCCTCACAGCTCAGCCTGCCTGTTGCTCCTGCCCTAGAACTCTAATCATCTTAGGTGTGCTGAGAAGACCACGGCAGCCCACCCTGGAGATACATCAGAGCGATCACTTTGGTCTGTTCCTTTTGTTGAGTCTTACCAATCAAAGTGGGCCTGACTGAGAAAGAAGATTGCTGTAGGAGGGAGCATTCAAGTCATGCTCTAAACCTGACTGAAATACACACCATTAGCTCTAGAGGGCAAGTTGACATACACATCTACCTAATTTTCTTTCTTTCTTCCTTTCTCTCTCTCCCTCCCTCCTTCTCTCTCTCTCTCTCTCTCTCTCTCTCTCTCTCTCTCTCTCTCTCTCTTTCTCTTCCTCCCTTCCTTCCTTTTTCCCATTTTTTCCTTTTATGAAAAATACAACACCGCATTTTGGATAACAGAAAGCTCTTGAAAAAAATCCCCATGTTTATCAAATCATTGTCATTCTGATTAAATGTCTTGCAGAGGAATGCGGTTGACAAGTAAAATTTTAACACACCTTTTAAGAAATGTAATGCCAAATTTGCAGAGCACATCACAGCATATAGCTCATTGCTAACAGTACCACAGAAACATTTGTCCCTCATGTGAAATTGTTATAGCAGACACGGTTGTACTCAAGGCTTCATGGAATTTCCCTCTCCTTCTCCCTCTCCCTCTCTCTCTCTCTCTCCTCCTTTCCCTCTCACTTTCCCTTGCCTTCTCCCTTTCTCTTTTCTTCTCTTTATGTATTCAAAGTCTGGAAGTGTCCAGTATTTTTCCACATTTCTGCTGACTCTTCCTGGTCTCTCCCATCTCACTTTCCTTGGTACCTACTGCCATGTACAATGTGTGGGCTGCGTCAATCAAAGCATCATCAAGACCTTCCTCGTATCTCCCAGTGACCTGGCATCTCTCCATTCCATGTACATCTAACTTGATCACTGGAAGCACCTTCACTGCCTTTCTCTAAAGCAATTATTATGTCACAGCTTGGACTTAGTAGAAGTCTGGAGTAGTTAAGTAACAGCATTCAGGTCATGATGGCCCTGGCATAGGCATTGGTTAGCATGGTTCCAATACACTGGATGGTCTCTGAGATGGAAATTTCATACATAAGGGGTTCTCTTGTTTAAACAGGGCACATGTAACTCAAATTATATCACATAAACAGATATTCCCAATCAACTCAAATATGTTGCTCATAAAATTGTGGGAAGGCTGAAGTTTCATAGCATGTAGGAAGTGCCTGGTTCCATGACGATCTCAGACAGATGCATAACAGAATCTTATTAGAGTTCCACTGATCTGTCAGATGGGCATCAGCTATGAGCCTAAGTTAGAAATAAATTTCTTAACAAATACTATAGCATATAGTCCAACCCCAATATCTAACATTCCCTGATGGGCCTAAGCCCTACTCCTGCATTCTCAACCTCCACACTACTTTGGAACCTTGACACATACCATTTCTTTGACTGAGAGCAATTGCTTTTAGATAATTTTTTGGACATCAAATTCCATCCTTTAAATCTAAGAACAACCTCCTGTGACTACCCTGGAGTGTCAACCTGTCCCTCTTACCTTGTTTTAGCCTGTGTATGCCTTCTTCATCGTGTTAAAATTCTTCCATGGCTTCTGCTGTTTAATTGCTTATTTGCTTTGCCTCTGTTTCCTTTGGCTCTAGAAGGCTCCCAAGGACCATTTCCTGTCTGTCTGGTCCACAATGGGCACTCATTACATATATTTTATTTAGAAGAATAGATAGATAAAAGAATATAAAATTAGAACTGGATGCTAAAGCCTGAGACCTGGGAAATGAAAGGGAATCTGGGCAAGGTATAGGTGGAAATTGTTCTTTGTTTGATCTGTACACATGTTTGGAATCAAATACTTGTGGGTCTGCTGTTATGAGAACAGCCTCTGCTGTTGCCTATCTACAATCACATACTCTCCCAGAGAAAGAACTGGCACATATGTTTCTTGTCTCTAAGACTCCAGCTGACTGAATAGATAACAGAATTTTATGAACCAGGAAAATAGATCTTTCCTTCCACATGAAGATGACTTCTAGTGACCTTCAAACTTATGAGTGACTTCTGTGGGGACTCAAGAAGATTTCTCACTCTAATCTTTGGTCTTTCTCTGGCACCAGTTCTTTAGCCTGTGACAAACTTATCTACAACTTTTGGCTCCTCTGACAGTTTCTGCTCACAGCAGGCACCCTTGATTCATAGGGCAGGGGGTCCAAGAGCTCCAGTTGAACACATGAATAGGTTAGAAATAAAACCTGCTTTGTCAACACAGCTATGGTTATACTGTCTGCAGCCAGGCCAGCTATTCTGAGATGTAGGTTCAGTGACTGGTTCCACATCTTGACTTTCCTTGTACAACATCACCAGGAGAAAAAGCCATACAACTCACAAAACTCCACAGGGACCACAGAGAACAATTCACACACAGATTCTGTTAAGCTCATTCAGCCTTAGATTTCTTTTTTCTTTTTTTAATTGTCTATATTCTTTGTTTACATTCCAAACGCTTTCCCCTTTTCCAGTTCCCCCCTCAACTTATGTCCCATAAGTACTCTTCCCTCCACCCAATCCCCAATTAATCCCCCATTTTATTGTTCTAGTACTCCCCTACAATACTGGATCAAGTCTTTTCAGGACCAGGGCCCTCTCCTTCCTTCTTGGGAATCATATGATTTGCTAATTGTGTCGAGTATTCAGAGCTTCTGGGATAATCAATATCCACTTATCAGTGATTGCATTTCATGTGTATTCTTTTGTGGTTGGGTTACTCACTTAGGATGATATTTTACAGTTCCAACCATTTGCCTACAAATTTCATGAATTCATTGTTTTTAATTGCTGAGTAGTATTCCATTGTATAAATATACCACATTTTCTGTGTCCATTCTTCCATTGAGAGACATCTGGGTTTTTTTTCAGCTTCAGTACCCTGTCATACCACTCCTGGGCATATACCCAGAGGATTCCCCTGCATACAACAAAGACACATGCTCCACAATGTTCATAGCAACCTTATGTATAATAGCTGGCAGCCTTAGATTTCTTGAGAGAAACTGAACCAGTGGGCATAGAGAGGGCATACTGAATGAACCTGACTGAAAGGAGAGAATGGCTTGACTTACATTATCATAAAGGCAACTTCCCTGGGGTACACAGGTTTATTTCCTGGGGCTCAAAGACTGAAGGATCAAATCTAAGCTCAAGAGTAGGGAGATACAGTTATTTGGTTTTCTGGGATCTAACTTCTTGAGTTCTTTGTATACATTGGATATTAGCCTTCTGTCAGAAGGGTTGTCTGTAGGGTTGATGAAGATCTTTTCCCAATTTGTTGGTTGCCAATTTGTCCTTTGGACAATGTCTTTTGCCTTACAGAAACTGTAATTTTGAGGTCCCATTTGTCTATTCTTGATCTTAGAGCATAAGCTATTGGTGTTCTGTTCAGGAACTTTCCCCTGAGCCAATGTCCTCATGGGTCTTCCCCAGTTTCTTTTCTATTAGTTTCAGTGTGTCTGATTTTATGTGGAGATCTTTGATCCACTTGGAGTTGAGCTTAGTACAAGGAGATAAGAGTGGATCAATTCTTATTCTTCTGCATGTTGACCTCCAGTTGAGCCAGCACCATTTGTTGAAAAAGCTATCTTTTTTCCACTGGATGTTTTCAGCTCCTTTGTCGAAGATCAATTGGCCCTATCAAAAAATGGGGTACAGAGCTAAACAAAGACTTTTCATCTGAAGAAATTCAGATGGCTGAGAACCACCTTAAGAAATGTTCAACATCATTAGTCATTAGGGAAATGCAAATCAAAATAACCCTGAGATTTCACCTCACACCAGTCACAATGACTAAGATTAAACACTCAGGAAATGACAGGTATTGGTGAGGATGTGGAGAAAGAGGAATACTCCTCCACTGCTGGTGGGATTGAAAGCTGGTACAACCACTCTGGAAATCAGTCTGGTGGTTCCTCAGAAAACTGGACATGATACTTCCGGAGGACCCTACCATACCCCTCCTGGGCATATACCCAGAAGATTCCCCAGCATGTAATAAGGATACATGCTCCACTATGTTCATAGCAGCCTTATTTATAATAGCCAGAAACTGGAAGGAACCCAGATGTCCCTCAACAGAGGAATGGATACAAAAAAATGTGGTATATATAAACAATGGAGTATTATTCAGCTATTAGAAGCAATGAATTCACGAATTTCTTAGACAAATGGATGGAGCTAGAGAACATCATACTAAGTGAGGTAACCCAGACTCAAAAGAATATCTATGGTATGCACTCACTGATAAGTGGATATTAGCCTAGAATCTTGGAACACCAAAGACACAATCCACATGCCAAATGATGTCCGAGAAGAAGGAAGGAGTGGACCCTGGATCTGGAAAGACCGATGCATCAGTGTAGAAGAATTCCAGAACAGAGAAGTGGGAGGATGGGGGAACAGGGGAAGGAAAAGGAGGGTGGGAAACCAGGAAAAGGGAAATGAAATGTAAATAAAAAATATACCCAATTAACAAAAAGAGTAGGGAGATATCTGGCTCAGAGAGACAGCTAACTTGCCTTTACTTCCTTTTTACCTGCCTGTTTTTGCTCTCTTGGGTGGGTAGGTGGTCATTAATGAATTGGGCGATGTCTACCTGGGCTTTTCATACAGGTGAGGCTGGCATTCTTGTTTGATTGTTTTTAGTTTGTAGTTTTGAAACAAAGCCTCCCTCTGTAACCCTAGCTGGACTGAAACTCATTATGTAGGCCAGTCTTGCCTGGAAATTACAGAAGTCTGCCTGCCTCTGCCTGCCCTGAGTAGGAATTAAAGTGATAGCTGTATTCATTTTGCTCCACATTACTGACTCAAATATTAACCTCTGAAACACTCCTACCATCATACCCACAATGTTTTTCCAGTTCTCTGGGTGTCTTACAGTCTAATCAAGTAATGTAGCAAGCAGACTATCACATCTGTGATAACGTTCATCTCTGAATGTTTGATAAGACTTGCTTCACAGACTTGCTTTGATGATCATAAAACAAAGAAGCCCAAACTCCCCTGGGATTCACAGCTGAGATTTGAAATTGTCATCTTGCCAGTCTTTCAGGCTGTACTGCAGCCTGAAATACTTACACCCACATATATGCATTCCACAAACTCTTCAGACGTGCTGATGAACAGAAAGAGAAAAGCCACTTAACTCTTACTTTCCATGTGACCCTGCAAGTAGAAGTGCAGATTACATCTTTAGAACTGACCTTTGTAGATCAGGCAATAATAACAGCAATGGGCCAACTTGTATAAGAATGAGGTCACTTAGTACTTACAGCAACCACATGAGGTTAAGGTTATTTCTGCTCTTACCCTGTAGAGGATAAGTATAAAGAACTATAAACCTTATGATGGAAAATTCCTAGTTCTTAAACACTACCTAACCTTGCCTCACTAACTACCTGCCCATGGTATCATGCATGGGTCCTGCTGGGGTGTCAGGACTAAGGTGCTAAGGTATCTTCCTTCTTTCCTTCCACTGGGGTACTGGGCTTATAGGCAAGCCCACATGCCACTCATGGGAAGTAAAATGTAGCCTAAGATAAGGGCCCTAGCTCATGTTGAATCCATCTTACCTCACAGCGAGTGCCAGGAATGTAAAGGGGCCTTCTGTGGGAGACTTAGGTTAAGCATAACACTTATGAAGGCTTCCCCTGCAGTGTCCCCTCCATGATGAAAGAGAGAGTTCTTGCTTGTGCAAGCTGTTTTTTCATGGTGGAAAATGGATGCATATGACTTACCAATGGTGGACCAGAGACTAAAGACCTTTTGCAGTTGGAGATGCCTGGGAAAGGAAGCTCATTGGTTAGACATTTGGGGCCTATCTAGATGCCTCATTAGCACAGAGAACTCTAGGATCTATGCAACGTGACCAGCTGTCATTGTTCCTTTAGTAGGGTGTCATGATCACATGCTCTAGGACAGGAATCGGGTTGGGAGCAGAAGCAAAAGCTTACCATTCTCAATTATGAGAATTGCCTAGGTTCCTTAATCTACTTGACCTTACCAGTTTTTCTTTCTGGTGACGCAGTTCCACTTGCCCCACACATGGGCCTTCATAACTCACTCTGCTAAGGTCACATAGGAAAATATGCTCCAGATCTCTCTAACCAGGTTGAGGTGGTAACCAGAAGCATGTATTCCAGTGTTTCAGAAACTGGAATCCTGAGATGGCTCAAAAGGTGAAGAAATTGCTGTGTAAGCCTAATGACCTGAGTTCAATTCCCAAAATTTATATGAAAGTAGAAGAGAATCTATTCTCCAAAGTTGTCCCCCAAACTCTACATGTGCAGAGTGGCATCTATGCATCCTAACAAATGTCTTTGGTTCTCTCTCTCTCTCTCTCTCTCTCTCTCTCTCTCTCTCTCTCTCTCTCTCTCTCTCTTTCTCGTAATAAACAAAAGTGCTTCATAAATCATTAAGTTTCATACAAATGGTGAGATATCCTCAATGGAATTCTAAGCATTGTTCAGAGCAGATCTTATCCAGGTACCTGTGTTTGGCCTCTTAGATCCATTTAGCTAGATTTCAAGTATAATTTATAGATAATTGGTAGTAATAAAAAGCAAATAAGTAGACATTTAGTGGCAATAAGACTGACTTTGATTTCCTTCACATAGGAAAAGGCAACTTGGTATCTCTGCATATTTCCTCCAACCTACTTTTGTGTTCTATCAATTTTTAGTTCTTAGAGCTCTCCTCTGAAGATCTGCTAATGTTCAGGAGGTATGCTAATTAATAATTAGGTAAGTCTTTAACAAATGCTCACTTTATAGATGGAAGAGAAATGATTTGAAAGTCATACATTCCTGTTACTTAGAATGAATATGGCTTCTTTGGAACTTTTTCTATCCACACAGGAGGCTTCAGCAACTCTGAATTCCCTTTGCATTATGCTCGGTTACTCTTATGTTAGTGAATGCAAACCAACATGGTGACATTGTGGCATACTCTGGGGTGTAGGTGACAGCCACTGTGCAATTCCATCCTGTCACTGCATTTTAGGATTAAAGGAAAATGGGTCAACTGCTGAGACTAAGGAATTTCTGTAAGAATGTAGAAACATATCAAGTGCAAACATTCACTGTCCTGCAAATCTGAACAAACAGACCTCAGTGTAACTGTCAAGACCAATGCTGCAAATAGTTTTTCAGAGCTGGCATCTCAGTGAATCTGGACTGACTTGCTGGACAGGAAAATAATAAAATGAAGACAACAAAGACCCAGCCCTGCACCCAGGATGGCCAGATGAGACACTGAAAACAAACTCTTTAATAAAGCCTAGCTGGAAACAGAAGAATAAGAGAAGTGAATAGACCGAGCCCCTGCTGTCAAGAGAGAGTTCATAAAACCCAGAGAGAAAAGGGCAAAATTCTCAAAAGATGCTCTACAAAAAAAATCCACTTGACATTGAAAGGTACAGTGATAATACCCTAGCTGAGCAAAAAGGAACACATGGCCACGAGAAGATTTACTTAGTTGAAAGGAAAAATAAATAAATAACCCAAAGGGACTGTTTCACTTGTGGGAAAGAGTCAGACCCAGTTTGGGAAGGCATTCAAGGAGGTATCAAGTCAGCTCTTTCATTCCTTTTAAAAAGGAGACTCTACAAAGGCACAAGTAAGCGTATCATCATATACATATGCACTATGGATGTTTCAGTAAGATAAACCAGCATGGTAAGAATAAGGTGGTTAATTAAAATGCTAAGAGGAAATGCTTTCTTATTCCAATCCTCAGGCTTAGTTCTACAGTGGAAGCACTTGGGTATCATGAGAGATATCAATCTCTGAATTTTATACCCAATCATTTTAACCTAGTTTGCCTGTACACTTGATGTTGAGTCCTCTTAAAACACTTAAAACCTAGGTAATTATATGCTGATCCTAACATGGAGAGCTATGAAGACAAGAAATCATTGATTATCAAACTCCAGCAATAGAAGTATCATATAAGGGTTTGTTCAAAAAGAGCTGTGCATATTATTTGATTGTTTATGATGGAACCCTAAGAAGTAGCACTTTTAGTCTGGTCTCACATGCCTCTTCTACTATTGACCCTTTTTGTTTTCAAAAGAGTAGACTGAAGAGACACAGCAGCTAGAAATAGTATATGACATTGACAACATATATATATGTATATGAATTCATATAAACACAAATATATCCACATGTGCACATACAAACTTTGCCATATACAGAAACATCTTCACATGCAGACACAATCATCTCTAATTTCAGACAAACATATATATTCAGAGATGCATATAAACAAACATCTCCATAAACATATATGTTTATGTGTGGCATGTGTGTACATATTTGTATGTATATACATATATAGGGGTGTTATGTGTGTGTTTGTATACATATGTATGTATGTATGCATGCATGTATGTATGTGTATGTTCATAAGTTGAGACAGGATCTTAGGGAGCCCAGCTTGATCCTTAATTCCCTATGTAGCTAGGGATGAACCTTGTGAACATCCTGCTTCCATCTCCCAGGTGCTGGGATTATAGACTTGGGCATGTATACCATCACACTCATGTATGTTAACTGCTACTTATTTATCTCAAGGCTTCATATATTCTAGGCAAGTAAACAACTTACAAGGCTGCCTCCCTAGATCCACCACGTCCTGATTTTTTTTAAAAAATCACATAAGGCTTTTAGACAGATATAAAAAGAAGTTAGGAATTAAATGTTAAAAGACCTAAAATGTTTCAGGGTTTGATAACAAATAGTATTTGGCCACAGAGAAATCTATCATTTTTATATTATTTGGGTGTTAAAGGAGATAATAGGAGTTTCTCATATCTTTTGGTATTTGTGACACTCAGCGGGAGCAATAATACATTGTAATATAATTTAATCTTATTTTATTAGGAATGTATCATAATACCTCACAATACAAAATTTCTTAAATTTTACATTGTCAAGTTTACCTTCTTAATCACAAATATCTTACATTTTAAAAAAATATTCATCCTTGTTTTCAAATATCCCCTATCAAAATCCCCTTAGCAGAAGAGGAATTTAGTTAATTATATGCATAAAATTATTCATTCTAAAACTCAGAATTAATGTACAAAGTAGACCCGTTCTTATTACAGTAGGCAGAAAATTCAAAAATTCAATTGAGGTGGTGTGGGTATGTGTGTATATGTGTGTGTGTGTGTGTGTGTGTGTGTGTGCATGTGTGTATGTGTGTGAAACCTGAAAGTACATATAACATTTTTAATTTTGTATCATTAATGGGAGAACAAAGGTGTTTGAGCTTCATAAATCCTGAAGGATGTCAGTAACCTCAGCTGTCACATCCTGCAAGAAACAGACCAAAAATTAATCCTCCCAAATGTGGCCAAGAAAAGCCATGCTTAGTTTTATTGCTTGAGGCCCCGCAAGCCATCCAAGATTGATGTTGACTCTGCATATTTTGTCTATCTCTGTCAAGTCCTATCAATTCTTCTTTCAATTCCTATTCTTGTCCCTCCATCCCAGCCTAACATTTATTAGCTTTCCACCAAATTCTTTCCTCTGCACAGAGCTGTCTCCAATCTCCTTTCTATTCTTTCAATCAATCTATTTTCCACTGCTAGAATGACTCTTCTAAATGAGGGGTTAGCAAACCATGGTTTAAAGGCCAAATCCAACATTCTGCCTACCTCGTGTGTGTGTGTGTGTGTGTGTGTGTGTGTGTGTGTATGCATAAATGTTTGAGAGAGCACATAGGCACATATATGTATAGATAGATAGATAGATAGATAGATAGATAGATAGATAGATAGATATGTGTGTGTGTAAGCAAATGAATATCTGTTAGGGGGTATCCATAGATCTATTTGTCTGAACATATATATATTTGTGAATATAATTATGGTGTGTGTATTTGTGCAAGAGGAGATATTTTTATGTGTGAATGTGGAGATCGTTGTGTGCCCGTGGAGATGTGTGTGTGTGTGTGTGTGTGTGTGCGCGCGCGCATGCGCGCGCACGCACGCACATATGGATATATCTGTGTGCAATTAAAGATGTTTGTGTGTGTGCAAATAGAAATGTATGGGCATATGTGGAGATGCTTGTGTGCACAAATGTGGAGGGAAAAGGGAAATATCAGTTGTCTTCCTCTGCCATTGTCCATCATAGATTTTGAGACAGAGTCTCTCACTGAACCTGTAGCCTACCAGTTGGATGGACTTGTGGGCCAGAAAGATTTAGCACTTCTAGCTCTTGTTTTCCAGTGTGTACTGACAGACCAAAGTTTTCACTTATTTTAATGACTTAAGTTGAGATTCATTTCTACAGCAAACATTTTATTAACTGAACCTCCACCCCACCCTTAATTATTCATTTTTCAGATTATACTAGAATATAAGCATACTTACTCACTGTACAATTCTGCTTTCACACTAAAAGAGTAGCATTGAATGGGAGCAACAAATACCATGATCATATAAACATCCAAGATACTTACAGTTTAGTTCTTTGAGAAAACTTTTCAAAATGCTTACCTTTCAAAGTGTGACCCATGGACTTTAAACATCAACACCACCTAAAAATCACCTTAGACTGGATAAATCTTATGTAAATTAAGGAAATCTGCAGTAAAGTCAGAGCATGCTACACTTTGACATCACTAGCAGCTATCACGTACCCATGTGATCTTACAAATTACCTGCTTAAAACTTTCCTGAGACTTAACAGATAGCAGTGCAATATGTGATCTGCATATATGTGTCATCCACTTAAGCCTTCATTGAGCCACAGATGATCCTTGCCTAATGGTCATACATCTCTGGGAGCTATGGACAAGGATTCAAGCATCTCTGTTTAAACTTTCAACAAAGAATTTGCTCAGAAGCTTAAAGGCTGATGAGATGGACTTCTCTGGATAAAAACACAGATACTAACAGCATTTGAAACAGTACTTCTATCATCAATGAATGAGAGGTAAAGACTAAGTGAATCCAATAACCTAGTCCTATGCTGAAATATCTTGTCATGGTGGACCAATGTGATCCTGTGTCTTCACTAAGAATTCTGAACACATCAATAAGACAGAGGGCAATGTGACAAGCCATGAAGTTATTGGACATCTGCTATAGAAAGAATCTCATTTGTGAAATGCTTGACCCATGAAACACTTTACATAGTTTTCTAAAATTGTCTCTTTCTTTTTCTTTTTTCCTTTTTTTTTTTTTTTTTTTTTTTTTTAGCAACAATGTCTATAGTAGTGGTATACCATCTCAGGGACTCAGAGTCACTACTTATGTTTTCTAGTAGCAAAGCTATAGTGAAGGAGAAAATTCATGCATGTATTTATTAGCGATGATGACATATTTTCCCTAAAGTGAATGACAATGAAGCAGCTGGGGTCAGCTTGCAACAGTGTCCTAAAGCCCAGAAGACCTGGCTATATCATACCACCAGGACATAACTACATGCTACCTTTTAAAAAGACAGAATTTTGACTTGACTTTTTAAAACAAATATAAAATGAAGACATGTTCAAGATTTCACTTAATCCATTATTCATGCAGAGATTGGCAAGATATTCTAAGTTCAAAAGAAAAGTCAAAGCAGAATCTATCTACAGAGACCCACAGAATGTGGAGATGAATTTAAAAATAGATGCAGGAAGAAAGGAGGCTGGAGCAATGGCTCCACAGTTGAGAGCGCCGGCTGCCCTTCTAGACAACCGTGGAGAGATTCCCAGCAACTACATGGTAGCTCACAACCATCTGTAACTCCAGTTTCAGAAACTCCAACGCCATTGTCTGGCCTCTGTGAGCACTGCATACACATGGGATACAGACTTACATACAAGCAAAATGCTCATACACATAAAATAAGATGACAACAGAAATAGATGCAGGGTAGGGAGAGAGGACCATTCTCTGTTAGGCTAAACTTATGTATGCAGATAATAATTCTCCACCACTTCCACTTATCTACAAAGTATTCAACTACAATTTGTATGGCAGCGCTACAGGAAAGAAACCAGAACCTGTGACACTACACACTTAAGTTTCTGTTACAGTCCAGCACCCTTTCTTGTTAACCCTAAATTTCATTCACTAGGAAGACATCAGGAAGACCATCTGAGTCTCACATTGTTTCCTCTATGAGACCACTACGTCCTCACTCTCACCATGGAAATTGTTAGCCTGGAAGCTGTACACTAGGTTACGTGTAAGTTTTTTTTCATGTACTGACCACAAGCAAACTGGAACACATAAGGGGAAATATTGACAGGAATTTAATATGTGCTATGCTTCAGTACTATAACCTCTGTTGGTAATACAGAGCAAGAGAGAGAGAGAGAGAGAGAGAGAGAGAGAGAGAGAGAGAGAGAGAGAGAGAGAGAGAGAGAGAGAGATGGACTAACTCCCCAGTAAATTATCAAACAATGATATAAGTTGTCTCTGGACAAAAAGCAACTGGGAGAAGCTTCTTTATAGAGTGCACCAAACATTTTTAAGACTAAGCCCTGGAGTCCCTACTGATGGACATTATCAATAGGGAGAAGAAATAAGGATGCCTAGGTCAAAGGCAAACATAACACAGCTATATGCAGTATCCCTGAGGGATTGGCACATGCATCCCTGCCAGGCCCTCTTTGTCCTCCATAGCTTCCTCATCTCAATCCCAACTGACCAAAGTTCCTTCAAGGAAACAGTGCAATGTGTGTGTTTAGCTTACATGGCTCCTCCATATATTTTAAATCATCTCCATATCACTTTCTGTACTTAACATAGTGTATGTGTGATGGAGATAGTACTTTTACCATATTGTTTATAGAATAGTGCTTTTAAAAGTTTGCACATAGGGTTGGTGAGCTGGCTCAGCGGTTAAGAGCACTGACTGCTCTTCCAAAGGCCCTGAGTTCAAATCCCAGCAACCACATGGTGGCTCACAACCATCTGTAATAAGATTTGACAGCCTCATCTGGGGTGTCTGAAGACAGCTACAGTGTACTTAGATATAATAATAAATAAATCTTTAAAAGAAACAAAAAAAAGTTTGCACATAGATAATACAGACACATTTTTTCTCAGAATATATCAAATACAATATTGATTAATTATACAGTAACTTATGGACTAAAAGGATAACCCAAAGATAGTGTTTAATTTTCTCTTATTTACTAAAAATGCAAGACTTTTCTTGATTCCTGGCTCTAGCAACAATCATGTCTGTTTACTGCATCACATCCTGACCAAACATTGCTTCCCTTCCTTAACTTAGAGTCATCCACAAAGTTATCCAGATTAGGTATAGGAGATTGGTACAGTCCTCTCAGAGAATTAAGCACAGTCCATACACCCCGCACCTCCCTCTTTTACAGAAAAGCTCCATATCCCACATTACAGCTTCTCCTTAGCCAGCTACACATTATATCCTCCATGTATATTCAACATATGGAACAATTTCTACCAAGAACTACATGCACCAACTACACACTCTATTTGGTCACTCTTAATGGGATCACAGTACCTTGATTCCACAAGTTTAGCCCTGTCTCATTCCACCCTTACATTCTTAGCACTGCTGTTGATTGTTGCCTTAATGCAAGGTGCGCACAATCTTTAGGTCTTTTTGTGGATGTTTAACATTAACCCCTGGGGAGTCCATACAGGGTGAGTAGTATGGAAAGAAAAATATCTTTCCCATTCTATGTTTATGGCTGAGATCCTATATAACCAATATGGAGTGTATGTTTCAGGTGACTTATGGGTCGGAAGGCACAAAGAAAAAGAAAGTCAGAAGTCGAGTTATGTTATAATGGGTGTCTTGCTTAGAGTGTAAATGGTCACTGAGATGCCTGTTGGAATAATCCCTATTCACATTATTTAAATGTACAGGAAATAAGAGAAAACTTGAAACTGAAAGGAGAGAAATGATGTTCATGGGTAAAAGCTATGTGTCATAGTGCCTCTGCATGCTATATACCCATTTTGTGTGTGTGTGTGTGTGTGTGTGTGTGTGTGCACTTGCATATCTGTGTATGCAGCATATGTGGAGAGATTGAAAGATGAATTAAGCGTCAGTACTTAGGCTCCTTAGCTCTTCTTGTTGAGACATGGTCATTCGCTTAGCTGGAACTTCCCCATGTGGGCTAGGCAAGCTGGCTTGGAAGCCTCTAGAACTCCTCCAAGCTGAACACCTCATCTCACAGTGCTGGGGGTGCAGGCTCGTGCCTCTATACTTAAGTTTTCTTAATTTTTTTAGTTTTTAAAATTAAATTTTTAAAATTAAAATATTGTTATACTGCTTACTTCCCTCTGCTCTTTCCAACCACTTCCTACGTTTCCCCTTTATTCTCTTTCAAACTATGAGATTATTTATATTATTTTTTTACATACATATGTATTGTGTTGTATCTATTTATCATCTCATATTTCACCACTTGGAATTAGAGAACCAATTATAGGGCTCACACCTGGTGAGGCTAATTCTCCCTCTCTCAGCAATCACTAGTTGACTAAAGGTATCTGGTGGTGGAACTTTTTAAGATTCCCCCCTTCCACGATAGCATGCATATTGATATTGTCATTGTTTGGTCTTGTATAGGTACCTATATTTTTGAAGTATCATGACTGAAGCTTCCTAGTTATTTCTAGATGATACATTCTCACAGTAGACTTCCTAGTCCTTTGGCTCTTACAATTTCTGCCCCCTCTCCTTAATGTTCCTGAGCCTTAGGAGCAAGACTTGCATTTATAATCACTTCAAGCTGGCTCTCCACTGTCCATTAACCTCTCCATTATGTGGTCTTCTGAGTTGATCTCTGTTTTCTGTAATGAGATGAATGGTTCATTGATGGGCATGAGAGGTTACCCACTGATCAGAGGGTACAAGAATTAACTTTAAAATGAGCTTAGGAATTATGCTGTTCCAGTAAAGTAGTGGTCATAGGTTCTCTTTTTAAGAGATGTGACCTCACTAGCCCTGGGAAGACTAGCTAGTGTCAGGCATACTTTCCCTTCTATATTGTGGGACTTAAGTCCTATTAAGCAGTTGTTAGTTACTACTAAGATGTGAGTATCACTGTTGCATGTTTAGTAATACCTTGTACTGCTGGTCACTGTCATAGTTCAAACTCAGGCTTCTATGCTTGTGGGACATGTGTCTTGCTAACTGAAGACTCTCCCTAGCTCTGCATAAGGCTGATGTTACAGTAAGAGAACACTGTGCCATAGCATCTTCAGATAGAAGTCATTCTCCCACTCCACAAATGAGGAAAGCCATGTCAGGAGCTTAGTAATTCACCTCCCATCATTTAGCTAACAGGTGATATCATCATATTCCTGACTTAAGAGCATGGAAGGGTTCACCTTATTTATTTCTTCTTCTTCATGACAGATTTGACAAGACACATTAGCAGAGGAAAACTGATCCCAGTTCACAGACCCACCACTCCCATGGCAGTTGTTTTGAATCCACCCTCATTTTCTTCAGATGCCCTTTACTTTCAGTGACACCATGAAAGAGTTCTGAGGCACAGTGGAGCCACAGATTCAATATTATGCCTAGATTAATCTTATTTAAACTGAAAACTTGGTTTTTCTCCCTCTTACTATCTTTGCTAAGAGACAAACACAAAACCTCAGTTATGACAGTCAGTGATTTGAGAAACAAACAAAAAATGTATATTTTACCCATTTATTTCTTCACAAAGAAATTGTTCTATTTGATAGCAACAATAAAATCCATTAAAATTATTCTGTAGGAGTTTTCTTGAAATATTAATAGCTGGTGTTTTTTTTTTCTTTCCTGACCATGTATAATAAGCATACTCTGTCAATAATTAATTACAAGAGAAAAAGATCCAAGAGCAGGTTTCAGGCATTTTATAGAGGCAATTCCCTTTCATTAACATTGGGCTTGCCCTAGAAATGTACTCAACCTCCACACCTATAATTAATTTCACTACAAGGCTATGTCTCTGTAAAACAGCAAAAAGCTAGGAAGTCTGAATCTCTGGTTAGATGTCATGACAGTGGGTTTTGGTGGCATAGTTCAGGTGCATTTAAATTCTATCAACATGCTTTTATTAAGCATTGACTCAGTGCATAATATCACTGCAAATGTGACTCATTTTTAAATGCAAAGCGCGCCCTCTATCGGCCAGGCTGTCCTGGGGCATTGAAAGGTTCCTACGTAATCTGAGTGTTTGCTACTATGCACTCACACACTCAGAAAGGAAACAATTCCATCCTGGAAAAAGACAAATTACAGCTTAGGAAGTAAACAATTCACAAGTCTCAGGATGTCCCTGAACCAAACAAGATTCTCAAGAACTCTTCCTCTCCAGGGCTCTGTAAACAGTAAGACTTGCTATGGAGAGAAGAGACTGACATAGTCAGATGCCTACAAGTTATCATAAATAAAACTCCAGGAATCCATGAATTTAATGAGCCCCCACACGCCACTTACATGTTGGGGTGGGATTTGCAGTGACACAGCTTCCTGTGAGTCCTCCATGCTCCTGTAAATAACCCTCACCCACATTCCTGTAAATTACTCTGATAATCTCAGTGGCTTGCTAAGTTAGAGTTTAGTGGAATCGTTACTTGTTTCTATTGCCAGTTCCTTATCTGAATTGAGTGGACATTTGTTTATATCTCCAAAGGAAAGGTCATACAGTATGACTCTATGTCCCTAGTTCTTAGGAGGAAATTTAAAATGTCTAGAATTTTTCAAGGCAAAGTCATATTTTTGTCACTCAAGGCAACCTCCATACAGCAAGCATCAGTCCATTCTAACAAGGTCACTTGTGGTGTGTCACCAAAGAAATTAGTGATTCAGAACAGAGATGGATACATGATTAGAGATTTGGGCCATGAGGTATCAGCCAACCTCTGGGGAGAAGAAAAAGACTAGAAATGAAGTTCAATTTCATGGCTGATGATTTAATCCATTATGCTTGCATAATGAACTCCCAATAAAACTTGTGGCTCTAAAAGCATGTTAGAGAGCTTCCATGCTTAGCCTTACACTGCTGAGACCATCAAGGTGACAGGAAGGTAGAGCATCTCTGTGGATACTGAGGACCACGATGCTGTTAGGCCCCTACCTCCTCTTCTGGCTGCTGTCATTTCTATCATTGTCCCGCAATAAAATAGACAGTAAGTTGCTTTGCTGTGTTTTCTGAGTCATAAGAGTAAAGGCTGAAACCTGCAGGGACAGCTGACTCTCTCAAATCTGTAGTCAGCTGATCATGTGCAGGAGTGTCCTTGGGAACAATTTGCTGCTGTGTGATAGAAGGGAAGTTTCTGAGGACTGGACTTCATCTCCAGCATAACTTAGAGTAGTTTCAGAAGTCATTACATAAGAAAGAGGAGGAGGAGGAAAAGGAGGAAGAGAAAGAGTGAGGAGGAGGGGGAGGAGGAGGAGGAAGAGAAGAAGAAGGAGAAAGAAGAGGAGGAGGATGGGGAGGAGGAGGAGGAGAAGGAGGAGATTGCATAAGGGTTGGAAAGACGGCACACTGGTTAAGAGAACATTTTTTGTTTTTTAATCAAAAGCTAACTATGTGTCTCAAAACCACCCAACCCTGTTTTATATCATTGTATGCAACTCCATCTCCAGGTTCTCTAACATCCTCTTATGGACTCCAGGCATTTCTCTATATGCTTACAATGTCCTCAACATACACAGAGATACACATAATTAAAAAATAATGTCTTAAAAATAAAAGAGAAATCATTGAATAAAAGAACATGTAAAGGTCTGAGAATTTTGAACCCAATTCTAGAGGCAAAGAATGTAATGAACAGGAATAAATAAAGAACTAGTACAAATAATAATGAGTGCTGGAGAGATGGCTGAGTGATTAGGAGCACTGGCCACTCTGCTAGAGGGTACAAGTTCTATTCCCAGCATCCACCCAGATGTTCGCATGGCTATAACTCAGTTCCAGGTGAGCAGATACTCGTTTCTTTCTTACTTAAGTTTCTGTGCCCAAGTAAAGCATAGGCATGCATGAAGGTGAGATACCCAGGCACATAAAATGCAATAAAAATAAGACCATCATTTTAATTAAGAGGTGATGAGGTCAGCAAGGAAGAAGGTAGGGGAGGTGGGTAGGAGGGGCTCAGAATATAGGACATGGCTTCACAGTCTAGACTCAGAAGAGGAAATTGGTCAGTGAGATGGTTAACTTTGGTTGTCAACTCATCAGGATTATGTATCAGCAGGGAAATGAAGCTCTGTGACCTTGTGTGAGGGATTTTCTAGACTGGGTTAATGCAGGTAGGAAGACCCTCCTGCCACCCCCTTAACTTTGGGCAGTACCATCCCAAAGTCTTGGATTTTGGATCTCATAAAATGTAAATGAAAAGGAAGTGGAGGAACAGCATCCATCACTCTCTGCTTCCAGACTGTGGTTTCAGTATCACCAGCTGCCTCATGTTCCTCCTGCCACAGACAAAAACACCCTATGGAACTATAAGCCAAAATAAACCTTTCCGTCATTAAGTTGCCTAAGATAGGCATGCTGTTATGGCAATGAGAAATGAAACTAATACAGTGAGTAAGGAGATGTGGCCCTGCCCTTACTGAATTACTAACAAGGAGGATAATCACAAAAAAATAAATAAAATAAGAACTAGCAAAACAGTCTATTCCAGAAAACCTGATCATCAAATGTTGACTGAAAGGTATGAGTTATTCTCTTCTGCTTGAGTAGCATCTTTTTTCTCCTTGTTTGGAGATGGGCAGAAAGATTGGTGTGTCTAAATCATGACAAATATGAAGTCATGAATTCCAGATGATACAAGAGTCTGAAGAACACTTCAGAAGCCATCCTCTCAACCATTCCCTTTATCTGTAAGGCACTCTAGGGCTCTAAGGTATCACAGAGCATATGAGTCAAAGTAAGCAAATGAGAATTTTGCTCAGAATGCAAGATGTTGTGAGGGAGGCTTTAGGCTTTACATCTGTAACAAGCATGCACATTGAGGTCCCTGGTGTGGGCGTTCCTGTTGCTCACAAACCTCAATACTGCAGGATGGAAATGTACTCCATGAATGGAAACTGAAGATACTGTTTCCAATTTAATGGTAGCAACATGTTAGGAAAATTAATGAGAATCTATTTATAGTGTTAGCTCAACCTCAATATGACATTATCTGTGAAAAGTTGGGACTGATGTCATTGGACTGACACCTAAGTCACAGGGAGAGTGAGACACCAGGTTCATGTTGAAGACTTACTTAGGGAACTTAGCAAAACTCTATTTCAAAATACACATTAAAAAGAGGAGGACTGGTAAAGTGGATAAGCAGTTAAGAGTACTTGCTGCTCTTGCAGAGAGCCTAGGTTTCATTCCCTGCACCCATATGGTGGCTCACAACTCCAAATAACTCCTATTCCAGTGGATCCTTTGCACTCTTATGTCCTCTGCAGGCACTAGGCACACACTTGATGCATGTACATACATGCAGGTACTCACACATATAAATGAAGCACATCTTTAAAAGAAGAACTGAGGGTAGAACTCAGAGGTGTTGCACTTGCCTAGCCTGTAAACAGCTCCCTGTGAACATTTAATAATTAACAACATAATAAGCTTGTTGCTTAAACATTTTTTTATTGGGTTGCTTGTTCTGAGACAATCCATGTTGGTTTTGAACTCACTGTGTAGTCTAGAATGACCTTAGATTTCAATAGTGTTAGGTATACATCCTACATGCTAGATTATAGATATGAGACACCATGACTATCTCCTGGTGCTGGGAATCAAACCCATTGCTTCACACACGTCAGGCAGGACTCCACCAACTGAGTCACATCTCTATCCCTGTAATTTCCACATACGGAATGTGTGCTTGGTTCTGAGGAAAGGCTGTCACAGTGGTCACTTCAATTGGTAATGTGTCTCTAGCTAGCAGCACCCATAGAGCTAAGGTCTTTTACACTCAGAAAAACCAAAGACATTGCTTACTTTTGCTGGAGAAATTCAATTTGAGGGTTGTTTTCTACCTTATAATCAACCTTTATAGCTACGTGTCAAGTCTGCTGCTTTTCCTGTGTCTTTGGTAAATTGTTGATTAACCCACTTTTCTACTGTCTATCCTAGAATAGTGCCTGTTAGTTAAAGGAATCCTGGGATACCACAGGAATCTGCCCAGAATGCTCCTCTAAACAAGGCAGCCTGAATATAAGAAATGGACTGTATTTTCTCCCTAAAAATAAATTCTTCATGTTGTCAGCCTACAAAGTCAGCAGGTGATCATTCAGATCCCAGGTAAGGCTATTAGCATCATTTATCCAAGTTCCACAATCAAATTAGGAGCAAATGAATGTTCTGCTATGCCACTGTTTACAAGCAAACTGATAAGACAGCCATTAGCTATGTGCTCAGGCCAACCCTAAGGTCCACATTTGCAGACAGGTAGTGAGAAGCCCTTGCTTTAGGTGCTTTCCACCATTGATCTGATTCTTTGAGGGCATTGCATTTCCCCCCTCCGACTGATTTTTCTAAGTCACTCAGAGCAATGGTGCAGTGGAGAATGATCCTGGCAAGGGCAGAGAAAACAAACTCTAACGGTCACTAAAATGAGGACTGCACAGATAAATTTGGAAGTAGACATAGCTGCACATTACAGATTATCCATTATGCCAACAAGAGAAAGTAGGACTGTGAACCATACTTGGTAGAATGCACATAAGGGACAGAAAGCAGAGTTTTATTTATTTCTCTGATGCTTTATTTAGTGGTAAATGCTCTGGGGGGGTAAATAAAAAAGGTTTGCAAAAGTATCTGTGTTGGGAGAGAGCTCAGTGTCAATCAAATGCTTGCCACATAAGCATCAGAACCCAGAGTCACATCCCAGCATGCACATCAAAACACCAGGCAAGATGGTGTTTTGCAATTGCAGAAATGAAGAGGCAGACACGGTAGTATCCCTGGAACCCAGAGGCCAGATAACACAGCCAACAAAGTGAGTCCCTGGTTCTACTGAGTGGACAATATCACACACAAACACACACACACACACACACACACACACACACACACACACACACAATCCCAAAACAAAATATAGGATAGTAGCCATTGAGGAAGATATCTGAAGTTTTCTTCTGGTCTCCACTCCTTAAGTTTCTACAAAACTGACTGATTCAAACTTTATGATTGCTGAGAATTGGAAAGTTGCAAGTCCAGAAACATATTATATTGGTCTACCTTTAGTCTCCTTAAATTCATTACCTACCTCTCTGTCTTATTCAGCATCCTTTGGACTAAAGTCTTTGGCGATATATTCACTTGACAGACCACTACCTTTTATCAATCTATAGCATAAATTTCTCCTACATGATGTTTCCACCAGCATATCTTAAAATGCTTTGACTGTTAAGTATACAAATGACTTACTATTGAGCCCACCTGGATTTGTATTCCTGAGTTACAGCTCCCCTTATTTGGCAGAAACTCTATGCCTTTTCCATTTTTTTCCTTTTTAAAATTTCTTTTTATTTCAGTTAATTACTTTAATTTTAAATTTGGCTCAGAGCCAAGATACATTCCCAGTGGTGATACACTGGGACAGTGACAAAGAGGTTCACTTTTATCTCTAGAGCACAGCACCCTTATCCTGTCCTGTAGGAGCACAGCATATTAGTGTTCCTCCCATCAACTTTAGCTTTGAGAACAGTGTTGACACATTCCTTTATTTCAGTTCAGTATTCAGAGCCAAAGGCAAGTCGATCTTTGTTAGTTCCTATCTAAGAGAGAGGGGGAAGGAAGGAGGGAAGGGGAGAGAGAGAGAGAGAGAGAGAGAGAGAGAGAGAGAGAGAGAGAGAGAGAAGGAGGGAAGGACTGAGGGAAGGAGGGAAGAACAGAGGAGAGGAGAAAGGGAAGGGAGAGGGAGAGGGAAAGGGGAAGAGGTAAAGGGAAAGGGAGAAAGAGAAAGAGAAAGAGGAGTATAAGGTTTATATGAAATATTTAGCCAAAGGCAGAGAACTTTTCCAGAACCCCTCTCTCACACATCCTACATATGCCCTAAGGATTAGTCCTCTTGTGTTTATCATATTTCACTTAGCATGCAGAACTCTCCTTATCATTATCCTGAAGCCTGGAATTCTTTCTTTCCTCCTCCTCCTCCTCCTCCTCCTCCTCCTCCTCCTCCTCCTCCTCCTCCTCCTCCTCCTCCTCCTCCTCAGGTTCCCTAGACTCTGTTGAAGAATTTGGCCCTCATATGTGCAGTGGAGGGATCTTTCCTTCCTTCGGAAACTTGATAAGGTTGGGCAGTTTCAGGGTTGTATGGTCACAGATCCCAAAAAGTGCAATGGTCCCACATTACCATTCCCAGGTTGAGAGAAGGCATCATATTTTCTCAATAGCCACCTTTGCAATTATCTGCTCACTGATCAAAGTGTGCACAGGCAGAGGTCAGCTGTATATCAGAAGCATTTGTTTGCCTGCAAGTGATGAAGCCTCTTACTGACTGTCCCAAAGTAACCAAGGTGATGTTTGCCAAAGGTGATCTTGTAGTGACAGATGCCCCAGGTGATAGGAGGGACCCAGCTTCCTGGGTTCTGCTGTCCATGAATGTGCCATAGCCATGGCTTCAGAGTTTTCCTTAGTGTTAACAAGCACATCACAGACTATAGACAAAAGCACAATTTAAAAATAAATCACAAATGTCCTCTGATTTTGAAGACATTTGACTGGCATTACAACTTTTAAAAAAAATTTATTTTAGACAATTATAAAGGTAGGAACACACTTCTTGGACCAATCAGAGGATTTATTTTTCTCCTTAAAGAATGCACCAATAGTTATACTGTGATACATCAATCAATTAGGCCAGCCACTGAATGTCCACATTTCCAGCTCTGGAAATGCTCTCCTTGGCCCATGGCTCCCCAGTCATAGGCTACTTTGTCACTTTGAGATAGGTGGATTGATAGAATCATGAAGCATGTTGAATCTCAGAAGATACAGTTAGGAACAGAGATCCTATGTACCCATAATGGGGTGGACAATGTACTGTCTTTGCTCATGATTAGTTTAGGTAATGTGGTACCATTGCACTTTCTTGGATCTATGACCATACCACCCTAAAACTGCCCAACCTTATCAAGTTTCTGAGGGAAGGAAAGATCCCTCCACTGCATATGTGAAATTGCATGCAGGACCATTATAACAGAACCAATGTGAAACCATCCTGTTCCACTCCACTCTCACTCTGACTTGTTGCCCTGGTCTATAGCTTAAGGTCAGGAAATTTATAACAAAAGAGGAGACGTTGAAGACCCTAGCCACCAATGGTAACTTTAGCATGGGCCCTCCTTAACAGAAACTGAACGCTGAAGTTTATCATCCATGCCAAGCCTCTGGTTGATTTTTAAGCATCATGTTTTAGCTCTTCAGATTCTCTTTTGGTTGGAGTACTCGCCCCAGCCAGTCCCCAAATTGTAAGATCTAATGTCTAGTTTGACAGTGGACCCAGTAATGCTAAACTAGTCATGAGCAAAGACAGTACATTGTCCACCCCATTATGGGTACACAGAATCTCTGTTCCCAAATGTATCTTCTGATATTCAACATGCTTCATGATTCTATCAATCCACCCATCTCAAAGTGACAGAGTAGTCTATGACTGGGGAGCCATGGGCCAAGAAGGGCAGGTCCGGAACAAAATGAGGATTGAGTTGTGCTGGCACTTACATATTACAACAGGGATGATGGCAATTCCCATAGGTTTGTGTGAGGACTGGATAAGTTATTACATTTTTTTCAATTTGGTATTCTGATATTATCGATACCAATAGTAAATGTGGGAAAGCTCCTTAATGACATGCTGGTGTGAGAGGTTAAATGTGGACTGTAAGGCATGCATATTTCCAGAATCTGCTTCCCAACTTTCTAAGACCAATCGCTAAACAACCAACAGCGAAAACAGCTTGGAGGAGGCTGGGGTAGGAGTGCACTCCTCTAACCCTGCACAAAAGAAGCCTGGCTTACAGAGTGAGGTCAAGTCCAGCCTGGGCTATAGAAGGAAAGCTTGGATGCAAGTAAATAAAATGATATAGCCACCACGATAAAAGCATTTACTATCAACATGATATTGGGCAACTGTCTTATCATCTAGACCTCTGTTTCTCACCAGAATGTGTTCAGATTGTGCTCTGAATTAAACATCATAAGACGAAAAGGGTGTTAACCACAATACGTCAGTGGTGTGCTCTCCCTTTGCGAACTCACAGTACATGTTAGGATATGGTAATAGTGGAATGACTAGTCCCTTGCCTCCCATTCTGTCAGGGTATGTGGTGCTGAGAGTGTCTTTTATTTAGCACTTCAATCTATAAAACCAGCAGATTCAACTACTCTAATCCAATAAAGATCCTATCATGGTGCACGGCGAGTAACTGCCTTGTAATAAATGAAAGCTGTTTTCCACGGTAATCCCATGATCAGTTGAGCATCTTATATAAAGGTGTGCTCTTCCTCTCCCTATTCTATTTCCAGTCAGCTACATTGATGAGAAACATTATGATAACCACTATTATATCCTTCAAACAGGAGAACAGCATCCTCCCTTGTATCCCCAGCTCTCACCAGAAGGAGTTTGTCTAATCAGCACTGTGGTTTCTGACCTCGCACTCAATTCATACCAGGAGCCAATAGCAATTAAATAAACTTGTGGAACAGAGGCAGGTGACACTGACTTTAGAATCTCCAGTAGAGTAATGAACACCACCTGAGCATTCCTGACTGGAGGGAGTTGTGGTACCCATCCATTTCTCCCAGCACTTACAGGAGAAAATAGTATGTGTTTCCCATTTCTTGTCATCAGATATGAGAACTGAGTCTGTGGCAGTCCAAAGAACTCATCCAGAATCACATATAAACTCTGGTATTTGAAGAAACACTGTCTAGTCTGAAGGTTCATGGAACAAGCCATGAGACAGACTGTACTGTGACATCTGATGGCACACTGACCTTTCCATGTGTAACTATTGCCACTTAACTCATTTCGCGTTCTGTGTCTCCTGTAACTTGAACACGGTAAAAGATCAGAGCAGGGATTCTTAGTTTGACACATCTAGGAAGTGATGGAAAAAAACAGGGATTACAAAAGATCAAATATTAAAAGTAGACCTTTGAATGTTGATCAAACAACTCACAAAAATAAATTAAGGGGAAATGTTCAAAATCTAAACTGTGTGAATGAGAACTTTTGCAAAGAAACTGTAAAGACTGATGGACTATTTATAAGCTATGATACAAAGAGGGTTGAATGTTGCAAGTCCCAAACCCAAGTATATGTTATCTTGGACTAGTTCTGTCTTCTGGACGGCCCTTCCTGGAACCCTCTGTGTCAGAACTAGCATGCTGTGATTAATAGATAATAATATTTTGGAATGTATTAGCTTAAAATTCCACCAGATTCCACCAATCCAAAAGCTAAGAATGTCATCAGATGGTGCCTAAAGTCTCTAAGAGAGACTCTCCATCTTGCTGTAACCCAGCCTCTGAAGCCTAAGTCAATGTATTTTTAAAGGCCTTGATCTATAAATCTTTTGTTCTGTTACTGTTAATCTCCATGAAAATGCTTCCATATTGGGACATCTGTTCTGTGAGACAGGCTGTATGACTATAACTTTTACTTGAGGGACAGCGATAAAGGTGAAGGCTTTGATGGCTGAGGTCTGTAGACCCAGGGGTACTATGAGTTTTCCAAGTCCTAGCAAACAGAGAGGCCATCCATACACAGGGCAGGGGTGGGGTTAGGAAAGCAAAACGACTGCTTGGTATCACAAGGAGTCCACAGTTACTGGTGTTTTCTCACAAGCTGAGAATCCATCTGAAAGCATCCATCTAAATGTGTTTGATACATCAGGTAACAGCAGGTGCTTTGTGTTGACAAACTGTATCAGTTCTCCTAATACTTTATGTTGCTTTACAAAAGAGAAAACTAAGGTATATAAAATCCCAAAACAGAACCAATGGATCAGAAGTTCTCAACCTGCAGATCATGACCCTGTCACAGGGTTCATTGAGAGCATCAGAAACAGATATTTACATTACAATTCATAAGGGTAGTGATAATTATGGTTAGGAAGTAGCAATAAAAATAACTTTGTGGTTGGGCATCACCACAAAATGAGAAACTGCTTCAAAGGGGTAAAGCACTAGGAAGGTTGAAAACCACAGAAATAGGTGTATGAATCCAGGGTTAAACCCATTTTTCTGAAGTTAAATCTTATGATGATATCCACCCCAAAGAGTATTAATCCACACTGTGGTCACATAAATAGGTTTTAACTTTTATTACTTTATTTATGTGATTTATGTGTATATATGCATGTTCTGTGGCATATGTGTAAGTCAGAGGACAGCCCAGGGGAGTCTATTATTTCCTTCCACTATGTGGGTCCTGGACATTAAATCATCAGATGTGGAGGCAAAGCTAGTTGTAGTGGCACATGTGTTTAATCCCAACACTGAGAAGACAGAAGCAGGCAGATTTCTGTGAGCTGGAGGCTAGGCTGGTTTCCAAAGTGAGCTCCAGGTCATCCATGGTTATTACACAAAAGAAACCCTATGCAGAGAAAGTAAGCATGGAGGGGGTCGCAAGAGTCTTTAACTACTAAGTCATCTCACTGCTATGGTTTGATATTCACAAAGTTGTTCGAGAAGAGGTAGATCAACTAAAATTAATCAGGTGCCAGGGTTTGGCTTATTTATAAGAGGGCTTGTAAGATTTCTTTCCCAAGTCAATTTATTTTTCTAGGGAATCTTCACTGGCTAGAAAGGTGTCCAGAGGAAGCAGTTGCGCTGGCTACACAGAGAAATTATAGTAGAAGAAAGAAGGCCAGTAACATTTAGCTATGTTATCAACAGGAAGTGTGGTCTTAGGAGTAGGTTTTGATAAGGGTTAGGCTTAGGATCAGCATTAGGACTAGGGTTAGGGTAGTTTGCATGTGGTGTCTTTTCTCTAACACTTAGCATTAGGCACATTCCCTTGCTTCTTAAACTCCTAATATTTTAAAATTTCTGCTTGATGGTCACAGGGCTGTGAATCCTAAAATTTCTATTTTGTTTTTCTTTTCTATTTTTCCCTTTTAAAGTTTTAATTTTAAAAGAATTATATCACTTTCCTGCCACCTTTCCCCACTTTAGTCCCTGAGTTAACCTCCCTTGAGTCCCCTCATAGCCCTCACTCTCAAGTTGCCAACCTCTTATAATTTGATCATCTTTGTTACATGTATGTACATATGTATGTATGTATATGTGCTGAGTGTATTTTTTTGGGTTTATGTATATGTTTTCAAAGCTTACCACTCAGGATTGTACAAACAATAAAGAACTAAATCCTAGATAGTGCCATGTGTTGGTGTGTATACAAAGAAAAGAGAAGTCACTCAGAGTCATGTGAAGACAGACACAGGCATTTCAGCAAGCAACCTGTCAATAGCTCATTCAACTCTACCAAGGTATATAGATTTTACAGCTCTTACAACTATGTACAAGGAAACCTAAGCTTACAAATGTGTCAGTATAATCAATATGTAATGTTGAAAACAGTGAAAAATAGCCAAAATGATGTAACTGCCAATGATCAGCCAAAAATAACTTACATGTTTATTAATACATTTCATCTTATCTAGCAATCATATACTAAGGTTTCATCATCAGCATAAATCAGAGATCACAATGGAATAAAAAGAATGTGAATGTAGGGGGGATGAAATATGAAATGTAAAAATATAAATAAATAAATTTTTAAAAAGGAATGTACATGTGTATCTTTCTTTAATTCTTTTTCATTTTTACATAGTCTTGAGTAGATATAACTGGTCTCAGACTCCCTGGGTATCCAAGGGTGAACTTGAGCTTTGGAGCATAAATTCTGCCCAATTCCCTGCTTCTGGCATTACAAACATGACCCATTTTGCCTAGTTTATGTGATGCTGGGAATAAAAACCCAAGGCTTCCTGCATGCTAAGGAAGCACTCTTCCTATTATCCTATTACACTCACCCTAGTATTATATATTTCAGTTATCAAAAATATTACATATTATATTCAGAAACCTTTCTCAAGTAAAAATATTGTCTTACTCATTTTGAAAAATAAAATACCTAAAAATGATGTATTTCCCATACAGTTGAAGGTTACAGGCCGTAAATAGCTTCTATCTAGGGAAGAAAGTGAGAAGGAAAAATGTAAACAATAAGCTTCACCTCTTTCAATGAAGTGATAAAATAGTTGTGCAAAGGCTGGAGAGATGTTCTGAGGATAAGAGCACGGACTGCTCTTACAAAGGATCAGAGTTTGATTCCCACCACCAACGTGGCCATTCACAACTGTCGGTACCTCTAGCCTTAAGGGATCCAACACTCCATTCTAACCTTTATGTACACTCACACACACCTGGTGTACAGACATTCAAGCAGACAAAACACCCGTAAACATAAAAGTAAATAAACTAAAATAGTTATACAGCTGGGTATAGTTAGTAGTACCTCTGTTATATGCTTTTATAAGTGATAATCAACATTTTCTTAAGTTAAAACCAACATTTCTGGAATGAGTTCTACAAAAAGAAACAACACAATATTTCCTTAACAAAATTAAATTAAAATACATAAATAAATAAAAATCTCACCTCTTACCCTGGCATATCAGTTTATGCTTTGATTTGGCATAGGTTTTATGTCATCACTTTTTCAGTAGTGGAAAAGGATATACTGGGGCTGGAGAGATGGCTTAGTGGTTAAGAATATGCATCATTCTTCTGAAGGTCCTGAGTTCAAATCCCAGCAACCACATGGTGGCTTACAACCATCCATAATGAGATCTGATGCCCTATTCTGGTGTGTCTAAAGACAGCTATGGTGTACTTACATATAATAAATAAATAAATAAATCTTTAAAAAAAAAGAAAAGTAAAGGTATACTGCCTTTGTTCATTTGGGTGGCTGTAACACAGTGACATAGACTGGGTGGCTTAGAAACTGCAGAAATTTATTTTTCACAGTTCTGGAGACTGGAGTGTGCAAGATCCAATTGGTAAGAGACTACTGACTTTCTTGTTCCTAGACTCACCTGGAAGAAGGGAGACCTATTCCCAGGTCATCACTGATAAGAGTGCTGGGCTAGTTTCAGGTCCACTCGACACAAACTAGAGTAATTTGAGAGGAGGGAGCCTCAGATGAGAAAAGATCCCAATAAGATCAGGCTGTAAGCAATCCTGCAGGGCATTTCCTTATTTACTGATTGATGTGGAAGAACCTACCCCACTGTTAGTGGTACCATTTCTGGGATTGTTGTCCTGGTTCTATAAGAAAGCATAAAACACAGGCCAGTAGGCACTCCTCCAGGTCCTCTCCATCATGCTCTACTTGAGTTCCTGTCCTCATTGCTTTTTGTTATAGGGACTGGTGAATGAAATAAACCCTCTCCTTCCCCAGGTTGATTTTGGTTATGATGTTTTATTACAGAATAGTAATTCTTACTAAAGACAGGAACTAATTGGAGTCTAGGGGATACAGCCCTCACATAAATCAGCTTCCAGAGGTATCCTCCTTCCTAGAGTCACACTGGTGAATAGTGTTCAACATGTAAATTGAGACCAGGGGCTGCAGAGATGGTTCAATAGTTAAGTACTGATTACCTCTCTTACAGAGGATCAGAGTTGAGTTGCCAGCACCCACAATGGGTTGCTCACATGTCCCTCTAACACCAGCTTCAGGGGATCCTTACCACACAATTCTGACCTTTGCAGGTACTACATATACACAGTGCATATAAGAACAAGCAAGCACATACCTGTAATAGAAATGAAAAATAAAAGTTTAAAAATATCAATTAAGACCTCAGCATATATAAAGTCATGTGTTGCACAAGGTAATGGCAATATTTAAGAAATATGTAATTTGGAAGCAAGGACTTGTGATAAATGTGGTGTTTCTAAAGCATTTTAAGTAGCTATTAATTTCAAGGAAATGTTATGAAAATTTCCCAGTTATACATTATATTCATTTCATTTTTTTATTTTATTTTCTATATTCTATGTTTACATTCCAAAGGCTTTCCCCTTTCCCAGTTCCCACCCACCATAGTTCCCATAGTTCTTCTCCCCCCCCAACTGTTCCCCAATCATTCCCCCTCCCCCCTCGGTTTCTTTACTAAACTGGATGCATTCTTAAAGATTTATTCTATGTTTTGCTCACATATACACTCATGGCTCTGTGTTAGCATGTGCTTGTGCACGTGGTTTCCCAGGAGGTGAGAAGAGGATGTTGACTCCCTTGGCACTGACATTACAAATGCTTGTGAGCTTTCTGATGTGGGTGCTGGGCACTGAGCCTGGTTACTCTGCAAGAGTGGGCAGTGCTCTTAGCAGCTGATCCATCTCTCCAGCTCCAAAATAGAATAACTTTTATTGGTATAATAAATAGCTTGATAATAAAACCTCACCCTCAAATTGCTACTGGTATTCTTTTCATGCTTCTGAGTATGGTGACAACTGTGTGTAGTTTATATAGATTTGTATATAGACATGGGTGGAGACCAGAGGCACATCAAGTGTCCTGTGTTATCACTTACTGCCTTATCCTTTGAGACACGGCTTCTTATTATTCTTGAAGTTAGAATGTCAACCTAATAACTCCAACAGTTTTTGAGATTACAAGCATGCCATACCCATGCCCAACTTTGTTTTTGTTTTTATCATAGCTCCTGGGATTTGAACTCGAGTCTCTGTGCTTACACAACAAGTACTCTTACCTGCCTACTGAGCCATCTATTCAGCGCCTCTTTCTTTTTGATACTTCATAGTTTGTAAACTTTAATGTAAATGCCCTGCACCACAAAACTGCATCAATAATTTATTTTTCCAATCAATGCTACAATTTTGTTTCTAGTCTTGCATAGCTGATCACATTTTATAACCAGTGGTTGGCTTTGTGTCTTATTCTCACTGCGGCAATTCCTTATTTATTGGCTTTGAATGGAAGTTATAGCCCAAGATACATCACAGCTAGCTTTAAAAACAAAAGATCGATAAAAGCTCAGCTGTCAGCACCATTGTTAAACCTGTCCCTTATCCATCAGCCTAAGCTCTATGGCAGCAGGCTATGTAATTACAATTCTTCATAGCTCTACAAACTTTCTTTGACATCAACATGATTATTTCCAAGGAAGCTATAACTTTAAGCAATCCCCAGAACTCCAAACTGCAGGAATCAGCACCTTGGATTCAAGATTTGAAGTGTCAGCAAATCATCCTTTTAAAAAACGAATATTTCCAGAGCAGTTGGCTTGCAAGAAAAGAAAAAAGCCGTACAGATCTCCTCCAAAATTTTCTAGACCTGTGTGGGCTGTTTGACTCATTTTAAAAAATATTTTTAAAAATTTCTTCAATCAACTTTTAGAATCTCATAGAAAGGAAATAAAAATAGTAAGCATCTTGTGAGAATAATGAAAAAAATTGTAAGAGTAAAAGAATAAAGCCAATGTTTAGTTACTAAGAATATGGGTTTGAAGAGTGTTAAAGTGACTTGTTCTAATACAGAAACATGTCTGATGAGTTAAAATATGATGTAACTTTCTGGAAAGGCCTTCTAAGCTATAATTTGCTCAATCCCAAGTTCAACCAACAGATCTTTTGATCTGATAATCTGGTAATATCACATAAATCAATAGTTTTAAAAATTTGTCTAGAGACATGGACCAAAGGCTGAGGACAAAGTTCAGTTGATGAAGTGCTGGCCTACAGCAAACAGGCTTTGTTCTCATCCTTATGGTAAATCAGGCATGGCAATCCTTGTGAATACTAGATGTAAAATTAAATCTTACTTTAAAAAAAAGATAACATAGAAGAACATAATTAATTATCTATAAAACAAAAACTTTGGATACATTTCAGAAAAAAAAGAACTGTCAAGGATTTTATAACTGTGATTCCAGAATAACTGTAGATATAAGAAGTTCAAGGAAAGAATTGTCATTTAGAAGACCAAGCTTAAATCATAGAATTCAAGAAGAATATCCATAATCCATGTAATATAACTGAGGAAAAGATGTACAAATTAGGGAACTAGGAATCAGAAATTATTTAGATGAAAATAAGATTTTTAAAGATTAAAAAATAAGAAAATTATGTAAGATTCAACAGAAAGGGGTGGAATGTTATTTTACTAGAGCTAAGAGCATTTATAAAAGTATAGAATGTAATTTAGTAATATTTGGAGGAATATTGAGGAGCTTTTTTTCTTAGCAGAGGAAAGACATTAAGACACAAATACAAAATTTATGTCAGAAGGACAGAAATAACCAATAAAAAACTGAAAAGAAAAAGACACATATACAAAAGAGTCAAGGTTAAGGAGGATGGTAAAACACTATCTTCTAGACAAATAGGGACACTCTACTAATGAAGAGTCAGCAATTGAGGTTGCCTGTCCAAGACCAGTAAATAATCAATCCAATTTACATTCTAGCATGGAATAGGGAGAGGCTTACAAGCTCTACCCCTACAGGAAGTTGATTATTGGCAATTGATGGTTGCTGGTAGAGGGGGATTGAAAGTCAGCCATGATCTAAGGGCTGGTCCCATTCCCAGGCATATGCAACAGCTGTGTGTAATAGTTTCCTATAGACTAAAACATTTTATTTCCCAGGAAAACACCTTAAGACAAAAGGGAGCCAATTCAAAGTGGCTTTGGGAAGACCCTGAAACTGATTGATTCACTAGGGCCCTCCCTCAATGAGTAAGCAAAAAAGATGGCTGAAGTTCAGTCTTAGACAAAGCGATCTGTAAAGAAGAGTGCAAGACCAAACCAGATACCTGTAAAAAGCAGAAGTAGCCAAACTGGTTCAAAAGTAGAATATACCAAATCATTTGAAAAGGGCAATCTCCAAACTATTGAGCTATCTGCAAGCTGTGTGTTGTGTTGTAAGTTTAAAGCTTTTGTGAGCTATCATGAAGATGAGGTGGACTTTGGTGATTCATCTGTCTTTGAATCATTTCTTTTTCTGTAAGTAACTTCTCACCTATATTCCTGTAAGTAATCCCAATAAACTTATTGATTCACCAACTTGGACTTTGATAATACTTATACTTTGGTCTGCTGTAGACTACCTATCTTGGTTGAGTAGACAGAAAAAGGTTGTCACATAACAACAGCATACAAGGGACTTAATGGCTCATTAAAAATGTTTAAAGATGGGTCATGAAGTATGGAGGGTGATAGGAAGTGTAGATTCAGGAGAGCAAGTGTAAATATCATCAAAGTATATTGTATGTATTATGAAATTATCAAAGAATTAGTTAAAAAAAGCAATAAAATAAATACCAATTAAGAGGCAAATACTGAGAGCCATTTAATACACTTACATAAACAACAAGCATAAAGATTGGAATTAGGATTCCCAGACTATAGGAGACTGTCATTACACTTCTAAGGAGGTAGAGCCAGAACCCCTGAGCAAACAGGCTAGGTATCCTCCCTATAATGTGAGCTCTTGGTTCAATTAGCAGATCTTGAGTCAACATATAAGGTGGAGAGAACTCAAGAAGATTCCCAATATTAGCCTGAGGTGACCAAATATACTCACATTCCATGCACACTTGCACATATGCAACTCTACACATGCAAAGTGGCATACAAGCACATGCCACATACACATACACATAAAGATAAGAAAAATGAAAAATATATTTGCAGGATGAATAGTATAATAAAAAATTAAACTGAAATTTATGCTTTTAAACTCAACATACCATATGCTGAAGAATGTGTCAAACTGAAAAATATAATAAGATGTTAGACAAAGCAACATTGGGCCCCACCCATAAACTCAGCACCCATTTTCTCGTTACTTTTGCTTAAATTATGTTTAAGTTCCAAATTTTCCAAGTTCCAGAGTTCAGATTTTCAGATTAGTACTATTCAATAGGTAATATGTAAATATTGCATAATAAAAAACAAAATTAAAAATACATAAGCTGGATATAATATAGTGTAGATGCTCTTAATCATAGTACTTGGGAGACAAAGGCAGGTCAATCTCTGAATTCAAGGCCAATCTGGTTTACACAGAAAGTTCCATGCTAGCTAGAGCTACACATTGAAAATGTCTTAGCCGGGTGGTGGTGGCAGATGCCTGTAATCCCAGCACTCTGGGAGGCAGAGGCAGGTGGATTTCTGAGTTCGAGGCCACCCTGGTCTACACAGTGAGTTCCAGGACAGCCAGGGCTATACAGAGAAACCCTGTCTCAGAAAAAGAAAGAAAGAAAAAAAGAAAAGAAAATGTCTTAATATGATAAGAGACAATACCTCATATCCACACAAATCTGAAACCCTTTTGGTCACAAGCACACACACCAAAAACAGTATACATAGATCTTACATGAAAGTTATGCATTAGGAGAATAATATATTATTTGAGGAAAGAAACAACACATAATATTGAAAGATTGAGCCCAGCAGCTATATCACTCCATTCTTATTTCAATGCCTTAGAACATCACTTAAATGTTGAATAGCTTCCAGATGACTACTTGAAGAAAGATTACTGATTGAAAGAGAATATCACACACTGTAGAAATTCAATTTTTTTGGCAGTTGTATCTAATAAATATCAGTAGTAAGACACAGGAAAATGTCAATGATTCCAGAGGTAATCACTAGAGGACAGGATCATTGCCATATCACCTGAGTCAAGTTATGACAAAACAATAGACAGACTCAAAATGAGAAATTCTCCAGTACAAATTTCCAGTACAAAAGTCTTCAGCACTATTAGTCATGGGCTAGGGATTTGCCTCAGTGGGAAGAACCTCTGGCCCAACAATTGTGAGGATCTGAGTTGGTATTCCCACATGAAAGCTGAGCCTGATGGTGTGCTCTGTAATCCAATCATACAGTTACATAGAAGATAGAAAAAAAGAATTTCCAGAAGCTTGCAAGCCAGCTATAGTGTGGTATATACAAAAATGAGTTTGAGACTCTGTCTCAAGCATGATAGTAAGTGAGGATCACTATCTGAAGTTGTCCTCTTACCTCCACAAGCACACACTTTCATTCATGCCCATAAATGTGTACTTATACACATATATTCCCTCAATACACTGCACACACACACACACACACACACACACACACACACATACACACACAGAGAGAGAAATGATATGGAAACACTCCATTCTAGAAGAGATGTAGAAATCAAATAAAGGACTAATAGTAGATTGTATAATGTACCAGAGGGAATGGACCTGATTGGTTCAATCATAAAATTATCTTTCATTACACTAAAATATTCTGTCTACCAACAGCCAATATCAAATTAAATGGAGAGATACTTGAGGCAATTCCCACTAAAATCAAGGATGTGCACTCTCCCTGTATGTATTCAATATAATACTGGAAGTTCTAGGCAGAGCAATAAGACAACAAAATGAAATGAATGGGATACAAATTTCCAAAGAAGAAGTCAAAGTGTCACTATTTGCAGCTGCTATGATAGTATATATAAGTGAACCCAAAAATTCTACCAGAGAACTTCTACAGATGATAAACTACCTCAGCAAAGTAGCTGGATATAAAATTAACTCAAACAAATCAGTAGCCTTCCTTTAAACAAATCATAAACAAGGTGAGAAAAAAATAGGAAAATACCCTTCATAATAATCAAAAGTAATATAAAATATCTTCGAATAACTCTAAACAAACAAGTGAAAGATCTGTATGAAAAAAGACTTCAAGTCTCAAGAAAGAAATCAAAGAAGACCTCGGGAAATAGAAAGATCTCCCACGTGCATGGATTGGTATAAATAACATAGTAAAAATGGCCATCCTACCAAAAGCAATCTATAAATTCAATTCAATCCCCAACAAATTCCAACTCAATTCTTCAAAGACATGGAGAAAGCAATTCTCAATTTCATATCGATAAACAAAATATCTGGGATAGCAAAAACATTTTTTACAATAAAAGAACTTCTGGGGAAATCACCGTTCTTGACCTCAAGTTATACTATAGAGCAATAGTAATAAAAACTGTATGGTATTGGTACAGAGACAAATAGGTTGATTAATGGAATAGAATTTATGACCTAGAAATAAAACTACACAATTATAGATATTTGATCTTTGAAAGGAAGACAAAAATATGCAATGAAAAAGAAGCATCTTAAATAAATGCTACTGCTTTAACTGGAAGTAAGTACGTAGAAAATTGAAAATAGATCCATATTGTCACCTTACGCACAGCACAAATTCAAGTGGATCACAGACCTCAAAATAAAACTAATAGAAGATAATCTAATAGAAGAGAAAGTGGGAAAGAGCTCATGGGCATGGGGTGAAATTTCGTAAACAGAACTCCAATGGCTCACACTCTAAGATTAAGATTTGGTAAATGGGACCTCATAAAATTGAAATGCTTCTGTAAGGCAAAGTATATAGTCAATAGGACAAATTGGGAACTACAGACTGAGAAAAAAATTTCACTAACTCCACAACCAACAGAGGGCTAATATCCAAAATATATAAAGAACTCAATAAGCTCACCTTCAAATCAAACTGCCCAATCAAAAAATAGGGTATAGAACTAAACAGAGAATTCACAACATAGGAATCTTGAATGGCCAAGAAGCACTTAAAAGAAAAGTTCAAAGTCCTTAGTCATTAGGGAAATGCAAATCCAAACAAAACCTGATATTCAACCTTAGACCAATCAGAATGGCAAGATCAAAAATTCATGTCACAGAATGTGGAGAAAAAGAAATGCTCCTCCATTGCTTGTAGGACTGCAAACTGGTATAACTGTTCTGGAAATCAATCTGGGGGTTCATCAGAAAACTGGAAATAGATCTACCTGAAGACCCAGCTATACCAGTCTTGGGCATATACCCAAATGCTCCACCATGTCACAGGAGCATGAGCTCATAGTGGCCTTATCTATGATAGCCAGAAATTGGAAACAACCCAGATGTCCCACAATGGAAGAATGGATACAGAAAATGTGGTTCATTTACACAATAATATAATACTATCCAGCTATTAAGAAAGAGGACATCATGAGTTTTTCAGATAAATGGATGCAATGAGAAATCCTGAGTGAAGTAACTAAGATCATAAAGGACATGCATGGCATGTACTCACTATAAGTGGATATTAGGTAAAACAGTAGAGAATACCCAGGATACAATTTGCAGAACTCAAGAAGGCTGACAAAAGAAAGGGCCCAAATAAGGATGCTTCAATTCCACTTGGGAGGGAGATGAAAGTAATTGTGGTGGATGGGGGCAAAGGAACAAAAGACATGGGTGGGACTGGCGAGGGGTACAGGAAAAGGAAAACATGATCATGCACTGTGGAGGGGGTACAGGAGAGAAGCCCTGAGGGCCAGCAGAATGAATGAAATCAGGCGATCTTGGGAGATAGTAGGTGGTGGACCCTCTAGAATGTACCAGAGACCTGAGAGGTGAGAGATTCTCAGAACTCAAAGGGAGGGAGGGACCTTAGATGAAATGCCCCAGAGTGGGGTGAAGGAACTTGTAGAGTTCACCTCCAGTAGAAACACAGGCAATCAAGTGGAGGGATGGGGTTACCATCCTACAGTCAAAAACTCTGGCCCAGAATTGTTCCTGTCTAAAACAACTGCAGGGACAAAAATGGAGAAGAGACCGAGGGAAAGAAGGTCTAGTGACAGGCCCAATTATCCATCTCAAGGGGAGGCTCCAAGGCCTGACACTAACACTGATGCTGCAATGTGCTTATAGACAGGAGCCAGGCATGGCTGTACTCAGTGAAGCCCAATAATCAGTTGACTGAGATAATTAGTTGAATGGACTGAAGTCAGGGACCTGGGTGGTTAAATTAGGGAGAGGCTGGAAGAAGTTGAGGAGGAGGTCAACCCATACAAAGACTAGCAATATCAACTAATTGAACCCCTGAGGTCTCTTAGACACTGAGCCACCAACCAAGCAGCATACACTAGCTGGTCCGAGGCCCCAGAGGACTATCTGGTTTGGCCTCAGTGAGGGAAGCAGCACCTAACCCTCAAGAGACTTGAGGTCCCAGATGTAGGTAGGCCTGGTGGGGTGGGGATGGAGGGGATGCATAGAGATATCTTCTTGGAGATGGGGATGAAAGAATGGGATGAGTAACTGTAGGATGGTGGATTGGAAGGGGAACAATAACTGAACTGTAAAAAAGATTAAAGATTATATATATGTATATATATATATATATTCTATTGAATCACTTGAGTTAATAATTATACATGTATTACAGAGGATAGTGCTCCAATGTTTAAAATGTTAAGTATGTAAGGCCATAGTATAAAGGACACATTTGCATTTCATCAGAAGGAGTAATCATGTCACCTGTGAAAAGGGTGATTGCAGAGAGGGAGGCAAGAAATAAACAACTGATGAGCCACTGACTGAGTCACTTAGAATAAAGGGTTGAGAGTGACTGGATCCAGGGAGAGATTACAACAGATGCTCCTCACACTTGGTGAAATTGCTCTTGAAGTTTGAATTTATTTCCATCTAAAGTTAAAAATGGTTATTTCTTTTTAAGATGACAGTCTTACATATGTCAACATGTTTAGGCTACAAATATAACTTTTGGGAACAACTGCTGTTTGCAAGGTTGCTTCAAACAAGGATATAAAAGGGAACTGCAGAAATTTGAAGCACATTTTAAACACCATAAAAGCCCTGCATCAAGTGAGTAGAAACAAACTTAAAAATGATGTGGCCTTCATATAGAAAATTCATGTAAAACAAAACAAAAAATCAATGGAAAAAGTTTTATGACTCATTAAATGGGAAGAATATGTCATCTAATATTCTTGATAAAAGGGTCAAAGTATAAATTAAACAAAAGTTGGTGTGCGTATGGGGGGTTAATATGTTTGTGGGTGTGGGTGTATATTTTACTGCAGATATTTGGGTTTGCTTACAAAAACTAGAAAAGGTGATTCCATTATAAAGGAGTGCTCAAAAATTTTTCAAGAATATAATTAGTAGATCTATTGTGATGACCAGACATATATGATTCTAGTCATTAAGAAACTAAAGAATGGCCTCCGGGGCACCACAGACAACCAATAGATAATGCCAGGTACTCTGACATAGTTCAAGGCTAACATCGCTAACATCAGCTAACCTTGCTAAACCATCATCAGACTTTTGCCTGCACCCAGGGCCTGAGCAGCTCAGCAAGCCATCTGTATGCCAACCCGGTCATGCACCAACTTGGTTGGCGGTCTTTGCCCGGCAGACAGACTAGCACTTACAGCAGAGGCCACAATCTTGTCTCCAGGGCACCATGGACAACAAACAGATAACGCCAGGTACATTGACATAGTCAGAGGCTAACATTGCTTAGTTCCTAACTTGTCAGGCTTTTGCCTGCACCCAAGGAGGGCCATCTGTATACCAACCCAGTTGTGCACCAACCCATCGGGGGTCACCTGACCTGAAGAGTGATCAGCAATTGGATAAGGTCCCTGCAGCATCTGTGCTCCCTAAAAGAGCAGACAGGCAGCACCAGGCTCACAGAGACAACACAAGTATAGCATTGCTTGGGGCAGGACACATTACGGCTCCAAGATCACCCAAGAGGAGGTTAGCACATCAGCAATCTGAGCCAGGGGGAACCCAAACATCCAGAGGTGCAGAATTAGCCTTACAGGCTCATGGGAGGTTCAAACACCAGCCAGAGACAACAAGACCAACTAACACCAGAGATAGCCATATGGCAAAAGGCAAACGTAGGAACATTAATAACAGAAATCAAGGCAACATGGTGGCATCTGAACCCAATTCTCTGACAATAGGAAGTCCTGGATACCCCAACACATCAGAAAAATAAGACTTGGATTTAAAAATCACTGGTCATGATGCTGTTAGAGGAACACAAGAAGGACATAAATAAATCTCTTAAAGAAATACAGGAGAAAATGGATCAAAAGGTAGAAGTCCTTACAAGGGAAACATAAAAATCATTTAAAGACCCCACAGACTGAGATCCCCACTATCTTGGATCCTGCAGTTTAGCCAGGGAAGCTCCTGATCTACAGATAGAACCACAGTTAGACAGATCCCTGCAGTGTGCAACTATTTAGTGAGAGAAGCTCAAACAGACTGAGCCCTATGGACTGAGAGCTCCATCTTCTAGGCTCCAGCGGTCCAGCCAGGGAAGCGCTGGTCCTGCAGGGAATCCTGCAGTTAGACAGAGCCCCGAGACCCGCCACCATCTTGGAGCTGGTAGCCTAACCAGGTCACCATAGAGAACCAACAGAGGAGCCCAGCACTTGCAGCGGTGGTCTCCATCTTGCCTCCAGGTCACCATAGAAAACCAACAGATGAGCCCAGATAGGTGGAAATAAAGAACTGATTCTACAGAATCAGTTCGTCTAAGCAAACCAGGAGGAGACAGCGGGAGGCCAGTTACTCGCCCAGCAGCAAGCCAGGCAGAGACTTGTGTCCAACCCAGCAGAGCTGAGGAGGTAATTCAGAGCCCAGTGGCAGAAACCTTCTGGTTTCTACCTTGGGAGCACTGACGTCCTCTGCAACAGCAGCTCCAAACACCAGGCTCACAGGAGCTTCAAACACCAACCAGTAACAACAAGACCAAATAAATCCAGAGATAAACAGATGGCAAAAGACAAATGTAAGAATGTTACTAACAGAAATCAAGGCAATATGGCAGCATCTGAACCCAATTCTCCAACCACAGCAAGTCCTGGATATCCCAACACACCAGAAAAACAAGAGTTGGATTTAAAAGCACTGGTCATTATGCTGCTAGAGGAACACAAAAAAGACATAAACAAATCTCTTAAAGAAATGCAGGGGAACATGAATAGATTAGAAGCCCTTAGAATGGAAACATAAAAATCACTTAAAGAAATCCAGGAGAATGTGGGTCAATAGACAGAAGCCAATAAGGAGGAAATGAAAAAAATCACTTAAAGAAATGCAGGAGAAATTGAGTCAACAGGCAGAAGTCATGAAAGAGGAAACACAAAAATTTCTTAAAGAATTGCAGGAAAACACAAACAAACAAGTGAAGGAACTGAGCAAAACCATCCAGGATCTAAATACAGAGGTTAAAAACAACTAAGAAATCACAAAAGGAGACAACTTTGGAGATAGAAAACCTTGGGAAGAAATCAGGGGACATAGATGCAAATATCAACAACAGAATACAAGAGATAGAAGTAATAATCTCAGATGTAGAAGATACTGTAGAAACCATTGACTCCACAGTCAAAGAAAATGCAAAATTCAAAAGGCTTGTAACACAAAACATCCAGGAAATCCAGGACAAAATGAGAAAACCAAACCTAAGGTTTATAGGTATGGATGAGAGTGACGATCTACAACTCAAAGGGCCAGCAAATATCTTCAATAAAAATATGGAAGAAATCTTCCCTAACCTAAAGAGAGAGAGATGTCCATGAATATAAAAGAAGCCTACTGAACTCCAAACAGACTAGACCAGAACAGAAATACCTCCCATCACATAATAATCAAAACCCCAAAGGTACTAAACAAAGAAAGAATATTAAAGGATGAAAGATGAAAAGGCCAAGTAACATAAAGGAAGACCTTTCAGAATTACACCAGACTTCTCACCAGAGACCATGAAAGCTAGAGGATCCTGGACAGATCTCATGCAGACTCTCAGAGAACACAAATGTCAGCCAAGACTACTATACTCAGCAAAACTCTCAATAAACATAGATGGAGAAACCAAAATATTCCACGACAAAACCAAATTTATACAATATATTTCCACAAACCCAGCCCTACAAAGGATAATAGGAGGAAAACTCCAATACAAGGAGGGAAACTACACGATGGAAAAAAGCAAGATAGTAACCTTCTTCCATCAAACTCAAAAGAAGATAACCACTCAAAAACAAAAATAACATCAAAAATGACAGGAAGAAATCATCACTATTCCTTAATATCGCTTAACATCAATGGACAAAATTCCCCCAATAAAAAGACATAGACTAACAGACTGGATACAGAAACAGCACCCTACATTTTGCTACATACAGAAACACACCTCAGGATCAAAGACAAACACTACCTTAGACTAAAAGGCTGGAAGACAATTTTATAAGCAAATGGTCTCAGGAAATGAGCTGGAATAGTCATTCTAATATGAGATAAAATTGACTTTCAAGCTAAAGTCATCAAAAGAGACACAGAAGGTCACTTCTTGCTGGTCAAGAAAAAAATCCACCAAGAACAGCTCACAATTCTGAACATCTATGCTCCAAATGCAAGGGCACCCTCATTCATAAAAGAAACTTTACTAAAGCTCAAAGCACACATTGCACCTAACACAATAATTGTGGGGGACCTCAACACTCCACTATCCTCAATGGACTGATCAGGAAAACAGAAACTAAACAAGGACACAGGGAAACTTATTGAAGCTTTGGACTAATTGGATTTAACACACACACACACACACACACACACACACACACACACATATATATATATGTATATATATATATCTGTTATATATATATATCTGTTTATATGTATATATGTATATATATATGTATATATATATATATACACATACATACATACATATAAAAACATTTCATCCTAAAGCAAAAGAATATACCTTTTTCTCAGCACCTCATGGTACCTTCTTCAAAATCGACCTTATAATTGGTTACAAGACAGAACTCAACAAATATAAGAAGATCGAACTAATCCCATGCCTCCTATCAGATCACCATGGAGTAAGAGTGGTCTTCAGTAGCAACCAAAACAACAGAAAGTCTACATACACATGGAGGCTGAACAATATTCAACTCAATGATAACTTAGTCAAGGAAGAAATAAAGAAAGAAATCAAAGACTTTTTAGAATTTAATGAAAATGAAGGCACAACATACTCAAATATATGAGACACAATGAAAGCACTGCTAAGAGGAAAACTCATAACCCTGAGTGCCTCCAAAAAGAAACAGGAGAGAGCATATACTAGAATCTTAACAGCACACATGAAAGCTCTGGAACAAAATGAAACTAATTCAACCAGGAGGAATAGAAGACAGGAAATCATCAAACTCAGGACTGAAATCAATCAAGTTGAAACAAAGAGAACCATATAAAGAATCAACAAAACCAGGAGCTTGTTCTTTGAGAAAATCAGCATGATAGATAAACCCTTAACCAGACTAACCAAAGGGCACAGAGACAGTATCCAAATTAACAAAATTAGAAATGAAAAGGGAGATATAACAACACAAACTGAGGAATTTCAAAAAATCACCAGATCCTACTACAAAAGCCTATACTCAACACAACTGGAGAATCTGGAGGAAATGGACAATTTCCTAGACACATACTAAATACCAAAATTAAGTCAGGATCAAATAGATCATCTAAACAGTCCCATAACCCCCAAAGAAATAGAAGGGGTCATAGAAAGTCTTCCAACCAAGAAAAGCACAGGACCAGATGGTTTTAGTGCAGAATTCTATCTGACCTTAAAAGAAGACCTAATACCAATATTCTTCAAACTATTCCACAAAATAGAAACAGATGGAACACTACCCAACTCATTATTTGCAGCCACAATTATACCAATACCAAAAACAAACAAAGATCAAACAAAGAGAACTTCAGACCAATTTCCCTTATGAACATCAGTGCAAAAATACTAAATAAAATTCTTTCCAACCGAATCCAAGAACCCATCAAAACGATCATTCACCATGATCAAGTTGGCTTCCTCCCAGGGATGCAGGGATGGTTCAATACATGGAAATACATCAATGTAATCCACTACATAAACAAACTCAAAGAAAAAAAAACACATGATCATCTCATTGGATACTGAATGAAAAAGCATTTAACAAAATTCAGCATGCTTTCATGTTAAAAGTCTTGGAAAGAATAGTAATTCAAGTCCCATACCTAAACATAGTAAAAGCAATTTACAGCAGACAGGTAGCCTACATGAAAGTAAATATAGAGAAACTGGAAGCAATCCCACTAAAATCAGGAACTAGACAAGGTTGCCCCCCTCTCACCATATCTTTTCAATATAGTACTTGAGGTACTAGCTAGAGCAATTCGACAACATAAGGAAGTAAAAGGGATACAAATTGGAAAGGAAGAAGTCAAACTATCACTATTTGCAGATTATATGATAATATACTTAAGTGATGCAAAAAAACTCCACGAGAGAACTCCTACAGTTGATAACTCCAGCAAAGTGGCTGGTTATAAAATCAACTCAAGCAAATCAGTAGCCTTCCTATACTCAAAGGATAAGCAGGCTGAGAAAGAAATTAGGGAAATGACACCCTTCCCAGTAGCCACAAACAATATAAAGTATCTTGGTGTGACTCTATCCAAACAAATGAAGGATTTGTGTGAGAAGAACTTCAGGTTCTCTGAAAAAGGAAATGGAAGATCTCAGAAAATGGAAAAATCATCCATGCTTTTGGGTTGGCAGGAATAATATAGTTAAAATGGCAATCTTGCCAAAAGCAAAATACAGATTCACTGCAATCCCCATCAAAGTCCCAACTCAGTTCTTCATAGAGTTAGAGAAATTCTCAAATTCATCTCGAATAACAAAAAACCCAGGATAGCTAAAACTATTGTCAACACTAAAAGAACTTCTGGGAGAATCAATATCCTGGACCTCAAGCAATACTACAGAGCAGTAGTGTTAAAAACTGCATGGTATTGGTACAGTGACAGGGAGGTGGATCAATGGAATAGGATTGAAGACCCAGAATTGAACCCAAACATCTATGGCCAATTGATCTTCAACAAAGTAGCTGAAAACATTCAGTGGAGAAAAGATAGCCTTTTCAACAAATGGTGCTGGCTCAACTAGAGGTCAGCATGCAGAAGAATGAGAATTGATAAACTCTTATCTCCTTGTACTAAGCTCAACTCCAAGTGGATCAAGGACCTCAACATAAAACTAGACACACTGAAACTAATAGAAAAGAAACTGGGGAATACCCTGGAGGACATTGGCTCAGGGGGTAATTTCTTGAACAGAACACCAATAGCTTCTGCTCTAAGATCAAGAATAGACAAATGGGACCTCATAAAATTACAAAGTTTCTGTAAGGCAAATGACACTGTCAAAAGGACAAATCGGCAACCAACAAATTGGGAAAAGATCTTCACCAACCCTACATCTGACAGAGGGCTAATATCCAATGTATACAAAGAACTCAAGAAGTTAGACCCCAGAAAAACAAATAACCCTATCAAAAAATGGGGTACAGAGCTAAACAAAGACTTTTCACCTGAAGAACTTTGGATGGCTGAGAAGCACCTTAAGAGATGTTGAACATTATTAGTCATTAGGGAAATGCAAATCAAAACAACCCTGAGATTTCACCTCACACCAGTGAGAATGGCTAAGATTAAAAACTCAAGAGACAACAATTGCAAGCTGATACAACCACTCTGGAAATCAGTCTGGCAGTTCCTCAGAAAGCTGGACAGGATACTACCTGAATACCCTATCATACCACTCCTGGGCATATACCCAGATGATTCCCCTCCATGCAATAAAGACACATGTTCCACTATGTTCATAGCAGCCTTATTTATAATAGCCAGAAGCTGGAAGGAGTCCAGATGTCCCTCAAAGGAGGAATGGATACAGAAAATGTGATGTATTTACACAATTGAATACTACTCAGCAATTAAAAATAATAATTTCATGCAATTTGTAGGCAAATGGTTGGGTCTGGAAAATATCATCCTAAGTGAGTTAACCCAATCACAAAAGAATACACATGAAATGTAATCACTGACAAGTGGATATTAATTATCCCAGAAGCTCTGAATATTCAAGACACACTTAGTAAATCATTTGATTCCCAAGAAGAAGGAAGGAGAGGGCCCTAATCCTGAAACGACTTCATCTAGTATTGAAGGGGAGTACTAGAACAAAGAAATGGGGTGTGTGATTGGGGATTGGTCAAAAGGAAGAGAACTTACGGGACATATGGAGGGGGGGAACTGGGAAAGGAGAAAGTGTTTGGAAAGTAAACAAAGAATATAAAAAATAAAAAAAATTAAAAAAGAAACTAATGAATTTGTATAAATTAGAGAATCTATAATTGAATCTATACAACCCATTCATGGCAGAAGCAACATTCTTATAGACATATGCAGAAATTACAGATGTATAAATATGAAAATGACAACTATAATTTATAGGTTTTAAATATCTTGATTTAATACCTTGCCTTTTGTACACAAAAAGGAAATGCAAATGAACTATAATACATCATTTTTTTTCTTTTTTAAATATAGCCTTTTTTCATACATAGCCCAGGCTGGCATCAAGTTATTTTATTTCTACATTTTTAAAGTAGATGTTCTTTAAATAGAGTTTTACATATAGCCCCGATAGGATCAGATATTGGCAGCAAAATAGCTATGTAACCAAGGCCAGTCTTGTATTACATTGAATACAGAAGTCAACAGTTATAAAGCAAAAGTAAAGTTTTATTAAACAAAATAGTTTATTAAAACCTCTATCAAGAAAGTAAAAAGCCAAAAAATAATGAAAGGGAAATGTGCTTCTAATAAATATGATCAACAAGTATCTCACACACAACGTATATAAAAATTTTTATGGCTGATTAGAGGCAAATCAAATCTAATGTAATAATGCACAAAACATTTCACAACAGTAGATATCCAAACAACAAATACTCGTCTGAAAATACTCCCAAGATTATCAGGCATCAGAGAAATAAAAAGGGAAAGAAGGGGGTACTATAATATACCCAGCTAGAATGGCTGAGACAGATCAAACAAATAGATAGTAGGCAGCAAGTGGAGGTCACACAATGCTGACTAGGGGAGGAAATGTGAATAACCACTTGAGAACAGTTTTATATTCTGTACTAACGGTGAACTTGGACATTTTTGGTATGTACCAAGAAACAATGCATTGGATCACTAATCTGCACATTTTAAGACATGTTGGAGCTAGGTGATGGCTCAATGTCTAAAGTGTTTGCTGTATGGCATCTATGCCAAGATGTACAAGGATATGTGTCTATGGCCACTAATTTTGGCAAGTGACAGCAGACAGATTCCAGGGCTAGTTCCTCAGCGAGTCTAGTTAAGAATAGTAAGATTCAGGCTTTGTGAGAGATCCTGTCTCAAAGTGTAAGATAGAGATAAATAAAGGAAAATAGGTAATATCAACTTATGGCCAACACACCATGCATATACAAAGATAAGGTAAGAGCACATATTAGTTATTTGCATTCCTTTTTGATAAAATACCCCAACAAAAGCAATTTAATAGTGAATTTTGGTTCAGAGTTCTTGTCCATCATGGTGGGGGAGGGCATGCTGGCAACACCATGTGACAGCTGGTCACATTGTATTGATCAGAGATGAATGCTGATGTTTATATCTCTTTCTCCTTTTTACTGAACCTAAGCCTCCACTAACAATATGGTGCTACATACTGTTAAAGGTGAGTCCTTGGCAGGTCTTCCCATCTCAATAAACCTCTTCTAGACAACCTTTCAGAAGCATACCCAGAGTCTTGTCTCCTAGAAGATTCTATGTCCTCTCAGCTTGACAATTTTAAACCTTATGTAGCACTATTTGCTATTATCAAAAACCAAGTGATTCATGAATCATAGTATCATTTATGGTACATTTATTTTGAAAGGCATATATCAATAAAATGAATTATATATCTTATAGGCAACAAGGTTGTTTGTATCTCATGTATGATGCCAGTCAAAGAATCCAGATGTGCCAAATTGCATAATGTAGGGTTTAGATTCATTGCAATGCTAGGTCTAATCTCTCATATTTGGAAGCAGGATATAGGTTATTCATAGAAAACTGGAAGCTGGTAAAAATGAGAGGGAAATGTATAATTTGATTGCTGAGTTATTCTCTTTATCAGATGGACATCACATGAATATGCATTGTGTATTATAATTCCTTGTGTGCATAATCATGAATTTTGCATATTTATATTATAAAACCCTATATAACCACCAAAAACAGTGATGTGACCATAAACACCACAGACCAAGTTTGGTTGTACCAGGAGCCCCTAGATCTCCAGGCTTATTATGGCAAGCATTTCTTTCATGTTCCTAGATGTGGTGGTATTAATTACTTTCTGAGTTGGCAAGTGTACAAAAGAGATATGGCAAGCTTAAAGAATGGCTTTCCATTCCTACTTATACTTGGCTTACCACACTTCCTGATAAACATGTACTAGCCACAACAGCTCATAGGAATAAGTCTTCATGGAGTCAATGATGTAGCCCAATACATCTTCAAAGAAGTAGAATGCACAATAGATTATGCCAGGAACTATAGCTCATAAGCATCCCCATCATCTTATCTTTCCATTTGTTAAATTTCATCTACTGTCTTCAGGGCTTCAGGTTCTGGGAAAACCAAGTGACTCATGGTCCTTTATATTCACCCTACAGATAATACTCAATCTTCACTTCCTTTCCTTTGCCTTAGATGGCCCTTCTAACTCTTTTTAGACACTTTTCTACATGGCTAAATGCTACTTAGGGCTTCTTTAGATCAAGTTTAAATCACTCAAGTCATCACATTCATATTTCTTGGACCTCCATGTGTCACTAGCTTATCCATCACCGGAAACATAGTTAACAAACAACAGGTAAACCTACCAGAGAACATCTTCTTCCAATGTGAAACTTGCTTTGAGTACCTCAGTACAAATTAGTGTTCTACTCCACACCCACACAACCCTACTACTTTACATGTTAGTTGTCATGGTTTCTATTTATAAGAGGTCATGACAACTGTATGAATATCAATTTAATGTAAGAATATAGTTTTACTACATTGTTTCTCTTGTACATAGTACTTGCTCAATAGCTAGTCATTTAATTCCTGCAAATTTCAGCTTACAATGACTTAGGGCAAATACTTTCACATATAGAAGGAACAAGTAACTATGTTACCCTAATTTCCTAATTTGTACTTCCTACTTTATTAATTTCCTTCATTATTTTAAAGACAAGTTTTTTTTTCTTCTATCTAGGTTCTAGGTCTAGCATGCATAGCCATCATAAACAGTGTAGATACTATGCATAAAGAAAGATTTTAAAATTTGAATTATTAAATTATGCATCATGGCTTCTCAGAAGATGAGGAAACAGTGAGCTGAGGTACTCTTTATTATATGTCCACTACCCTTATTCCCTTTCCTGTCCTAAGAAAAGATGCTAAGAAAAATTATTCACATGAAGATATTTGAAGTCAGTAATGTAGGGAGTCTGGATGTACTAACCATAGGGGATTAAATTGATAACAAGTGACCACTATAAATATTTATCTCCAGACTCCTCTGAGCTGAGGAAGTCATTTATGTAACCCAATACATCTTCCAGTTTCACCTCAGATGATGATGGGTAATTTTTCACCATTTACTTTACTACGCAGTATGACTTTTTCAAGACATTTCGTTAAGAAAGAATGATGGGTGGTAAAATGCTTTGGGTGGTGATACCTGCTGCTCACTTCTGGCAAGGTTATATTTTCTTCATTTTTCTTGCAGCTGCTTCAAGGAATCTGTGAATTCCCTTCCTTCCTCCTATTGATACGAACATTTATTTCCTCTAGCCCCTGCTTATTTGCTTTAAAACAAATCTCAAGGCATGTAGCTTTGCTGTCTTCTGACTTTCATTCATCTTTCAGAGGTTAAATTTAACTAAATTCTTTATGATCTAAAGACATTTTAAAGCTTTATCAACAACAAAGCCACCACAACTAACAGCTAACAACACCTCTTTCTACATACTACTACCTCTATCCAGTATATAGAACATACAGAGTTTTGTCTTGGTTCCTAACACCCTATAGACTGAGGACTCCTGGAATTCCAATTTTTAGTTGAAAACATTGAGACACGAAGACTTTGACTGAGATTTGCCTGGCTGACAAAGAAAACCCCAAAACCAGAGTTTGATTCTGAGGTCAAATAGTTCTGCCTCACAACACAAGGATGCCATCTGATACTCTAGTCTCGGAGTACAGGTCTTTTGGGCTTACTTTAATAAATCATTAACACAAATATCTAACAGAACTTCTGCACATCAGCTTGAGAACAGAATCCTGATTGGCTGGGGCTGTATGCAGTAGTTACTATAGAACCAGGCACATAACATTTATCTAGGTCCCATTTGGATGAGAATTTATTTGTTATTTGTCTTATAATTTCAATGAGTCCTTGTAAGGATATGTGGAAAATAATGACAATTTCTGTCAAGCACATTATTTCTTATCCCAATAGTCTTTCCATTTAATATTTTTTGTACTTGTATTTAAGACTTCTCCCTGTAGGCTGAGTTTGATTTCTCTGGGATCTGGACTTATCTCTAGGGATCCTGAAGACCAATGGAGCCTATAATATGCTCATGTCAAAACAACTAAGTACATGTGGCTCTTTCTAGACAATAGATAAGTTTCATATCAGACAGTTTGGCCAAAGCATAAGAAACAAGTACTTCCTTTGAGATGATTTACTATTCCCCCCGCCGAAAAAAAAATGCTTTTACCATTTGGCTGAAATATTAACAAAAGAAGTTCATGTCTTAGGCTTCCCACACAATTTTCAGATAAGAATAGGACTTGGCAACATCCTTGGAGACACTATCCTCCCCCCAGCCCAGCTACTAAGCAAAAAGTATTTCAGTGGATCACTTCAGATAATTGTCAAATCAGCTTTAGAATGGTCTTACAGAGGACAAACTAGGAGATAGAGAGATGGCTCAGTTTAGAGCACTCACTGCTTTTAAGCAAGGCTTAAAAGCACTTTGTTTGCCAGAAGCCACATCAGGTGTCTCACAGATTCTTAGGACTAGTTTCAGAGGATTACTGCCTTTATCTGGCCTCCATGGTCATCATCAAGCACACAATAAGTATATATGCAAGCAAATCATTCATACGCATGACATAATCAGATCTTTAAAGTCCAAAATTCTAGGGTACTATATTTATTCAATGGCATATTTTTCCTAGTTATGATTATAAGGTCAAAATACAGAAGTTAGCTGGACATGATAGCCTGCACCGGTAATGCCAACCCTGGGTGAACTGACAAGGGTATTGAAAGTTCTAAGTGAGGGTGAGATACAGAGCAATACCATGTCTGGAGAGGAGAGGATAGAGAAGGTAGGGGGTATGTAAGAGAGCAGCAGGAAGAAGGAGGAATATAGAGGGAGAGGAGATGATTCTCTATTTTTCTATTTTGATCCTCCCTGCCTCTCTTTGTCCTTCCTCTTCTTCCCACTTCATTTAATAAAACATTATTGTTCTTTTTAAATGAAAAACTTTCAGCTGTTCTTATTAACATCCTATGCACATTCCTTCCTTGGTAACACACTAAACACTCTGTGCATAGATGCTACTTTATATGAGGTCATTCCAAGATAAGTGGAAAAGACGAGGAGCGTTTGGAAGGACAGAAACATGCGATCTAAGATGGAATGGGAAATTGTGAGGCACATTTCTCAGAGTGTCAGAGGAGCTGACAGATGTTCTCCCACTTTGCTGCAGCTCATGAGCTGCCCCTAGTACCCTTTCAGAATCACTACCATGAGGAGTAGCGATGTCAAGGAATCTATCTGACTGCGCCAACCTCATCTTCTCACCCAGGATGTATTAGCCTATGTGGCATGAAAACTTCTTTGCTGTCAAAAAATATGACATTCGGCTAACATTGAAGAAAATTGCTACTTTCTAAAACATAGTTTCTCACCTCTCAGTTCATGAATATTTTTTCAAAGGGTCTCTAATCTCAAGATATCAAATATAGAATTCAATGTATAAAAGAATATGCAAATTTTCATTTGGGGAAAGACAGTCTCTTAAGATTTTTTTAGTTGATTCTCCAAGGTATCTGCGATGAGAAAGGAGATCATAAACTACTATTGTTAAAGAAAAAGATGTTATAAAAATAGAAAGAAGAGTCAGTTAAAATTCTTATAAATAATGCTCAGCTTTTCTATAATGCTACACACACACACACACACACACACACACACACACACATACACAAACACACACAGTGGAAGAGAAAGAAAAGGGGAGAGAGAGAGTGAGAGAGAGAGAGAGAGAATGCTGAGAAAGCAGTTCAATCTTCTCTGCCTTTTTTAAGACTTGGTTTTGGTTTTGTTTCTATTAAGCATGGCCTTAATCTGTAAAACAGACTGGACCCAAATCTACAGCAATCCTCCTGGCTCAGCTGCCAAGCACAGGCTTATTCATGTGAGCCACCTTTCCAGTTGAAAAGAGCTCTTTTCTCTTACTCTTGTGATTTAATCTCTTAATCACAAAGATTGGAAATTTTAACATACCATATTAGAAAGTACAGCACAGGACTAGGACCACACCACCCTGAATGTATGCATCTCATCTGATTTTGGAGGCAAAGCAAGGTCAGGCCTGGTTAACACCTTGATGAAAAGGACACACGGGTGGCTGCTCATTGCCATGCCACAGGGAGGGAAAGCATCAGTTGAGCAGGAAGATAGATCTCTGAGTATTTTTTGATGCTCTCAACAAACTATTGCTTTATTTTAATTTGTTTTGCACCATGAAGTTTAGTTCCACCTCCATTTAACAAACAAGGAACTGGAATCTGCAGTGAAAATTTCAACTTTATCACTTAGATATGGGGATCTTGAGTTGCAGACAATGGTACTCTGTTTAATTTGCTTCTCGGTGAAAAACTTCTACTGTCTGTGAACTATGTATGAATCACTATAAGAAGGGAATAAAAAGTGGGACTGAATGGATGACCCACAGGTTAAGAGCACTTGTACGTGGAGAGATACGTTCTAGGGTTCCCAGAGCCCACATGAGCAGCTTGCAGCCATCTGTAACTTCATCTCTGGTGCCCTCCTCTAGCCTTCTCAGGCACCTGCACTCATGTGTGCCTGCACACACAGACACAGAACACCGATGCATAGGTAAAAATAAAATAAAAGGACTTTTTTAATGTCTTAAAGAGATCAGGTCAGACAACACTAGTTGTTACTTTTAATTGACTGAACAATGACCTATAAGCAGCAATTTCAAGAACATAAAGTCTGTCATCACCTACCACAAAAGCATTGCTCTCTCAAAAGATTTGAGGCAATGGCAATTCAAAATTAAAATATTTTTTTATCATTTCAATAACACAGCCACATTCAGGTAAAACACTCATATATGTAACAAATCTTTAAAAGTTGCTAATAATCTGAGCAAGCAAGCAAGAAAGGAAAGAAAGAAAATAGCAAGAGAAGAAAAGAAAGATGGAATGAAAACAGGAAGGAAGGAAGGAAGGAAGGAAGGAAGGAAGGAAGGAAGGAAGCTAAGCCCCAAATGCAAACTGAACAAGGAATACAGACCAACTAAGTCTTCACTGGGTCAGAGCTGCAGAGAGACCATAGGGAAGAGGTTGAAACAGCAAAGTAAGGAAGACCCAGATGGAAACACAAGAGACAAATCTCATGCTCCTAAGGAACCTGAAGGTGGAAAATAATAGACACTTGTCCAGACGAGTCTATTTAACACAAGTGAGACAGAAAGGAAAATATCCCAGCAGTCCTTTAGCTGTTATAAAAATTGAGCAAATATTTAAATGTTTTGTTTTTCTCCCTCTCTTACACCTTCCCTCCCTCCCTTCCTCCCTGCCTCCAACCTTCCCTCCCTCTCCCTTTCTCTTACTCTCTCTCTTCCTCATTTTTACTTTCCCCCTTGCTGTTACCTCTCTCTCTCTCTCTCTCTCTCTCTCTCTCTCACACACACACACACACACACACAAACACACACACACACACACACACACACACACCCGGGGGGGGGGGAGAGAGAGAGAATGCAGGCAAAGAAATTCAGTGAGCCAGTAAATACACATTGCATGTACTTTCTCAAGGAAAAAGAAAAGGCAATGATTTTTGATAGCGCCGTCTTTCTTGGTTACAAGACACATGTTGATTAAGACAATGAAGAAAAATTATAGGCCAATACATGTCATGATGTTTATGAATTTATCAGAAATACTAGAAAATTTAAAGTAATGTAGTCAACAGTGTAATATTCAAAAAGTAATATACTAAAGTCAAGCATGGCTTATAAAAGTAATGCAAAGTTAAAGTAACTGTCAATAAATTTACCTCATTAACATACAAAAAGAAAAGTTATATAATCATCTTGTTATAAAAAAGTAAAACACTCCACAAAATTCAGTATTAACCCATGATTAAAAGGAAAACCAAATTATATTATTTATGTTTCAAAACTAAAAAAAAAAACCCAATTTATTTTTTGACAGAAAACCTTATACTGAAGGCAATGTCACAAATCTAAGCTAGTACCTGTTAGAAGATACACTCCAATGAAAGAAAAATATACTGATTACCCTATATTAATCACCCCATCCATAACCAAAAATAGAAAATGTATAAAATTGAGACTAAGCACTTAGTAGGATTTCTAGCTTCTCAGTGTTTCTATAACATCCAAGTGCAAGATTTTATAAAATAGATCTTCAATTGATTAGCAACTAAATGCCACCACCAACATAATGGCCTTTTGCTATTTTCTTAAATATTGGCTCAGAGAACAAGCTTGGAATTTTAAGGCAATTATGAGTAATAACCAAAAAGTATGCTTCCCAGATAGACAAAAGAGATGAAACACTGCCAATCAAAATGCATTAATCTGACTGGTGATCAGCTTAGAATAACTTGGTCATGTTGGAGAAGGGTTCAGAGGCCCAAATGGACTGCAAGTGAGCCTCACACGATGTTTCTTGGCCAGGCCCTGGATTTGTGCCACCCAAATCTAATGATACTAAAATCTGAACATGGGGCCACTGACCCCTAGAGCCCACTATGAGAGAGTTGGAGTCCAGGCATTCACCATTCCCTGCATCTGCACCATCTGTCACATCGCTCTGGGGAAATCAGTGCACATCCATAGGCTCATGGAGCATTAAAGTCGAGAGGAAAATTCAGTCATGAAGTCTTATTCTGTTACATGTGGAGCAGAAAGACCAGCACTGTGAAATTAATCAACTCACTCCAGAGTCATACAATGGGTCCATGAACTGGTGAAGCTAGGACCTTAGGTTCCTGACACCTAAAGGTCTTTGGCTTGCAGCTCGATGGCATCTGTGGTCAGCTTAAGCATGAACTGTAATGGTTTCTGCTCCCACACACTCAGATATTCTCTTCTTATCAGCTAATGCAAAGCATACACATCCCTCTGTCAAATTGAGGAGACCTACCATGAGGCCACAGATCACCCTGTAAGGTCATCTTGGAAACCCTCATGGTGTAAAAACAAAAACCACCATGTTATAGTCATCATGAGAGAGCAACAGTATAAGAAAGATGAGGGTACAGGTTAAAGAGCAAGCTATGAAATAAAAGAATTTCTGGACCTTTGGGTAACTAGGATGTGATAATGTATACTCATCCCAGATAGGGAATGGATGACAGAGAAAAGTGCAGATGGCACTAAAATCTAACTTAGTAAGCCAATGAGTTTTATTGGGGATGCTTACAGGAATATGGGTGAGGGGTTACTTAGGAAGCAGAAATGACTCGGACCTCCACATAAAACCAGACACACTGAAACTATTGGAAAAGAAACTTGGGAAGACCCTGGAAGACATAGGCACAGGGGGAAAGTTCCTGAACAGAACACCAATAGCTTATGCACTAAGATCAAGAATTGACAAATGGGACCTCATAAAATTACAAAGTTTCTGTAAGGCAAAGGACACTGTCAGAAGGACAAAACGACAACCAACAAAGTGGGAAAAGATCTTCACCAACCCCACATTTGACAGAGGGCTAATATCAATATATACAAAGAACTCAAGAAGTTAGACCACAAAGAAACAAATAACCCTATCAAAAAATGGGGCACAGAGCTAAACAAAGAATTTTCACCAGAAGAAATTCGGATGGCTGAGAAACACCTTAAGAGATGTTCAACATCATTAGTCATCAGAGAAATGCAAATCAAAACAACCCTGAGATTCCACCTCACACCAGTCAGAATGGCTAAGATTAAAAACTCAAGAGACAACAAGTGCTGGCAAGGATGTGGAGAAAGAGGAACACTCCTCCACTGTTGGTGGGATTGCAAAATGGTAAAACCGCTCTGGAAATCAGTGTGGCGGTTCCTCAGAAAATTGGGCATGTCCCTTCCAGAGGACCCTGGCATACCACTCCTGGGCATATACCCAGAGGATTCCCCTGCATACAATAAAGACACATGCTCCACTATGTTAATAGCAGCCTTGTTTATAATAGCCAGAAATTGGAAGGAGCCCAAATATCCCTCAAAGGAGGAATGGTACAGAAAATGTGGTATATTTATACAATGGAATACTACTCAGCAATTAAAAATAATAAATTCATGCAATTTGTAGGTAAATGGTTAGACCTGGAAAATATCATCCTGAGTGAGCTAACCCAGTCACAAAAGAATACACATGAAATGCAATCACTGATTAGTGGATATTAATGAGCCCAGAAGCCCTAAATACTCAAGGCACAATTAGCAAGTCAAATGATTCCCAAGAAGACAGGAGAGGACCCTGGGCCTGTAAAGATTGGATCCAGTTTTGTGGAGAAACCGTGGGGGGAGGGGGAATGATTGGGGAATAGTTGGAGGGGAGAGGAATTATGGGACATAGGGAGGGGGGAACTGGGAAAGGGGAAAGCCTTTGGAATGTAAACATAGAATATAGAAAATAAAAATTAAAAAAAAAAGAACAGGGAAGTGGGAAGGGGTGGATGAGGGCACAGGGGGAGGGAAAAGGGCATGTGGGACCTTTGGGGGGTGGGGAACCAGAAAAAGGGAAATGAATTGAAATATAGAATATATCCAATAAAAAATAAAAAATGAAAAAGACATAAAAAAATAGAAAGCTGTATCACCAAAGCCTGCCCCAGCCTGACTGACAGCTCATGAAAGAAACCTGGGATGCACTGAATAGACATCAGGTTACTGGGCATACTGGAGAGTCTTTCTCAAGCACTTTGGTTGGTCTCTACCTCTTAGAGGAAACTCACCTGTCCTGAGAACCAGGTGTTTCTGTTTCTTCCCTGTACACTCTGATGACAGAACTGAGCTATCAAGTTTGGCAGCAAGTGCTTTTACCCACTGTGCCATCCTGCAGACTTGTGATCTACAAGCTAGGGTGCTGTTTTAATGCTTCTGAGACACAACTTGAAAAGCAACCCATTCATTAACAAGATGAAAATAAAGGAAAACAACACAAATTTGTCATAAAGTGTAAATGGATGTTGGAGTGTTCTAACACATAGGGAAATAAGGAAATAAGGCAAGAGCAAATGGCTAGGGATAGAAAGAGTATCTTGGGCATGGAAATACCCAAGGAAGTCCAGCCTCAACTGTTAGTACTAGTTGTAAGTACTGAATTCATCTCTACATTACGGTTTCTACATTATTGTTTTTCCTGCTCACAGCTATAGAAAAATCCTTGCATCTTTATTTCGTTATTTATCCACTTCTGATTCTGTGAGACCAACATCCTGGATTATCCAATGATTAATGAACCATTTGAAAATCTGTAAAACTGAGAATTTAAGATAAGTTAAAAGTAGATGTTGGCGGACTTACAGATCAGCTGTGACATTATCAAAAATACAATTTCATAATTTAGCCTACCAGTAGTACCATGCAATATTGCATTTCTTTTAAAACTGATACTTATCTAAGAATATACTCTGTTCTCTCTGTCTCTCTCTGTCTCTGTCTCTCTCTCACACATACACACATACTCACACATGCACACACACACACACACACACACACACACACACACACACACCTATCATTGCCTGACCATGTGATAGCAAGTCTCAATATTGTGTATCATCTCTGTGTGAGTATACACACGTGCATATCTGGGTTCCCAAGAAGCCTGAAGTAGGCTGCCAGAGTTCCTGAAGCTGGAGTTGGTTGTGAGCCACATGGCTACTGGGAAATGAGCTTGGGTCTTCTGAAAAAGCAGTACAAACACCTTTTTTTAATTAGATATTTTATTTATTTACATTTTCAAACATTATCCCCTTTCCCGGTTTCCCCCCTGCAAACCCCCTATTTCTCTTAACCACTAAGCCATCAATCAAGCCCCACCATTCTCATTTGAGGCAGTTCTAGCTGCATAACCTTGTCAGATTTGGAATCCATTCTGACCTCGGTGTCCCCAAGATCAGTTCACAGGATAGTTTACTTCTTTGTATGCATTATTTGGACAGAACTAGGTATTGAATTCAAAGCCTGTGTATGCTACATTGAGGATGGAACTTTAAGCTCTACCTACGATCCCTGCCAACACTGAGCCTAAAAGTAAGGTGGAGAGTGACTGGAGAGGGGATCATTATTTAGTTCTGCTTATGAGAGCCCCTGCAGGAAAGTTCTGGGCAGACACGGCAATCTAGATAAGGAAAAGAGGATTTCTGTCGTCCCTGTGTACATATGCAAACATACATGTGCCTAATGACTTTACAAGCAACAGTGTAGAGGCTGGAAACCATTTTAGATTAGAGATTCTGCAGGTAATTCAGTGAGAAGGACTCAATGAGAGAAAATACTCTGAATGGTCCCTTCATTTCCTAGGTCAGTTTATTAAACTTTATTCATTCCTGGACCACATCTAGTAAGCAAAACTATTGACTCAGTACATTTCTCTAAATTGCCTTACTACTGTAATTTTCTCAAATGGTCACTTTATAGCATTTTCAAACTGAAAATGAGTCAAGTCTGTCAATTAGAGTTGAACATTTTGTCTCCTCTAGAATTGGGGATCAAAGCCTGATCTTCTGGATAAGCACTTGATAGTGGTAAGATCTTGAAGATCCAGAACATCAATTTCAATCTTCCCATGGAAGTAGTTTGGGACAGTGTGTTTCAGTGTTTGGCACATCCATTTCCATAGAAAGACTTAATCATGGGACAGACTCAGCAATCTGAGTTCAAGCCTTAAAACCTGCTTGATGGAAGGATAGAATGGATTCCCTTCGTTGTCCTCTGGCTTCCACACAGGTACCCTTCCTTCTATGTGTGCACATGTGCAAAGGTATTACATGAAGAGGTTAAAAGGGAGAAAATTGTAATTATGTACCTCTAACCTCACACATAAAAAAAATGATGAACAGACTTCATTGTGTCCTTAGGTGATATCCTCCTTGATGCCACACCCCATATAAAAATGGAGGAGAAAAAAAACAACTCCAATCTTTGGCCTTTGGCATCTCTTCTTTAAGCCATTTCTTAATTGTGTACCTTTATAGATTTCATGGTATGGGACTAAAGATGGATGGATGAGTGAAGTCTATTATCACCAACACTGACAACCTGAGTCAAGTCCCTAAGACCCACCATAGTGGAAGGAAAGAACTGACTTTTCCAAGTTGTCCTCTGATTTTCTCACTTAAAAAATAAATAAATAAATAAATAAATAAATAAATATGATTGTAAATATATATAACATTTTATGTATATGCTATGTTCATGTTTAATGTTAGTAGATTTAAATAGTAGTATTTAATATATGCCTTGGTCTGTCAAAAAGTAAAAAGAACTCTTTTTGTGTCTGTCTGTATGTATGTATTTCTCTCTCTCTCTCTCTCTCTCTCTCTCTCTCTCTCTGTGTGTGTGTGTGTGTGTGTGTGTGTGTGTTTCTGTGTGTGTTTGTGTGTGTGTGTGTGTTGGTTAGATATTAAACCACAATTTTCAATATGCTACTACTGATCTACAAGTCCAACCTTTAACCCCTCTTTATCAGGTGATACTCTTCGTGGATTCTTCCTACTGGCTTGTGCCTTATTCAACAGCAGCAGCACTGGGTCAGCAGTCATGGCCTGCTTTCTGTGGCTTTTTTGTAAATTTTATTTTCTATATTCTTTGTTTACATTCCAAAGGCTTTCCCCTTTCCCAGTTCCCCCCTCCATATGTCCCATCAGTCCTCTCCCCCCCCAACTATTCCCCAATTACCCCCTGCCCACCATTTCTCTGTTCTGGATCTACAAAACTGGATCCAATCTTTTCAGGCCCAGGGTCCTCTCCTTTCTTCTTCTTGGGAATCATTTGACTTGCTAATTGTGTCTGGAGTATTTAGGGCTTCTAGGCTCATTAATATCCACTTATCAGTGATTGCATTTCATGTATATTCTTTTGTGATTGGGTTAACTCACTTAGGATGATATTTTCCAGATCTAACCATTTGCCTACAAATTGCATAAATTCATTATTTTTAATTGCTGAGTAGTATTCCATTGTATAAATATACAACATTTTCTGTATCCATTCCTCCTTTGAGGGATATCTGGGCTCCTTCCAACTTCTGGCTATTATAAACAAGGCTGCTATTAACATAGTGGAGCATGTGTCTTTATTGTATGCAGGGGAATCCTCTGGGTATATCCCCAGGAGTGGTATGCCAGAGTCCTCTGGAAGTGACATGCCCAATTTTCTGAGGAACCGCCAAACTGATTTCCAAAGCGGTTTTTACCATTTTGCAATTCTACCAACAGTGGAGGAGTGTTCCTCTTTCTCTACATCCTTGCCAGCACCTGTTGTCTCTTGAGTTTTTAATCTTAGTCATTCTGACTGGTGTGAGGTGGAATCTCAGGGTTGTTTTGATTTGCATTTCCCTGATGACTAATGATGTTGAACATCTCTTAAGGTGTTTCTCGGCCATCTGAATTTCTTCTGATGAAAATTCTTTGTTTAGCTCTGTACCCCATGTTTTGATAGGGTTATTTGGTTCTTTGGGGTCTAACTGCTTGAGTTCTTTGTATATATTGATATTAGCCCTCTGTCAAATGTGGGGTTGGTGAAGATCTTTTCCCACTTTGTTGGTTGTCGTTTTGTCCTTCTGACAGTGTCCTTTGCCTTACAGAGACTTTGTACTTTTAACAGGTCCCATTTGTCAATTCTTGATCTTAGTGCATAAGCTATTGGTGTTCTGTTCAGGAGCTTTCCCCCTGTGCCCATGTTCTCCAGGGTCTTCCCAAGTTAGACAAATGTAGGAACATTACTAACAGAAATCAAGGCAATATGGCAGCATCTGAACGCAGCACCCCGACAGCAGTAAGTCCCGGATACCCCACCACACCAGAAAAACAAGATTTGTATCTAAAATCCCTGGTCAGGATGCTGATAGCAGAACACATAGATAAAACTCTTTAAGAAATACAGGAGAATATGGATCAAAAATATGAAGCCTTTCAAGGCCAACACAAAAATCACTTAAAGAAATTCAGGAGAATATGGATCAAAAATTAGGAGTCAATAAGTAGGAAGTACAAAAATCACTTAAAGAAATAAAGGAGAACATGGGCCAACAAGTAGAAGTCATGAAAGAAGAAACACAAAAAAATTCTTAAAGAAATACATGAAAATACAAACAAGCAGGTGGAAGATCTGAGCAAAACCATCTAGGATCTAAAAACAGAAGTAGAACGAACTAAGAAATCGAAAAGGGAGACAACTTTGGAGATAGAAATCAGGGGCCATAGATGCAAATATCAACAATAGAATACAAGAGATAGAAGAAAGAATCTCAGATGCCGAAGATACCATGGGAACCATTGATTCAACAGTCCAAGAAAATACAAAATGCAAAAAGCTTGTAACCCAAAACATCCAGGAAATCCAGGACACAATGAGAAGACCAAACCTAAGGATTATAGGCATAGATGAGAGGGAAGATATACAACTTAAAGGGCCAGTAAATATCTTCTACAAAATTATGGAAGAAAACTTCCCCAACCTAAAGAGAGAGATGCCCATGAATATACAAGAAGCCTACAGAACTCCAAACAGACTGGACCAGAACAGAAATACCTCCCATCACATAATAATCAAAACCACACATGTACTAAACAAAGAAAGAATATTAAGAGCAGCAAGAGAAAAAGGCCAAGTAACATATAAAGGAAGACCTATGAGGATTACACCAGACTTCTGTGGCTTTATACAACCATTTCATTTGTCCCTATAAACATCCATACCCAGCTTGTCATATTGCTATTGAATTTTATTTTTGTTTTAAAATATCCATGAACATTGAAATTATGTTTATTAGATAAAATATAAGGAAAATTAAAATAAGGAAAAACTTACAATTGTTTACAATCTCCAAGTAGAACAAAAATGTAAGAGTTTGCTGGGTTTTTTCTTCTTTTTAAAGGTTAAATTAGTTCTTTAACAATTTTGTGCATGTATTCACTGATGCTGATTCTCTTTCTCTCTACTCTTTCATCTCCCTCTCGCCTCTATTAATCTATGTTTCACCAATTGCCCCTCTCTCTATCTGCCTCTTTCTCAGATTCATGTTGTTTTCTATTCTTGTGTGGCCCATTATTTGAACCAGCAGGATCGGTGTGACACTGAAATGAAACTGTCAATTGGAGCCAGGTGGGCACATAGCTAAAGATAATGACAGTTCCCTATACCCAGAATTTAATGATAGGAAATATTAAGGCCCCAAGTTCATCCTCCATTCTTCCCTAACTGTTGACTGACCCATTGTCAAGCAGACACAGTGCAAGGTATCCATACTTTCACCCACAAAACTTTTAACCCAAAATTTGTCCTATCTAAAAGAAATGTAGGGGCAAGGATGGAGCAGAGACTGAAGGAATAGTCAACCAGTAACCAGGCTAACTTAAAACCCATCAAATGGGCAAGCACTTATCCCTGATATTATTAATGATACTCCATTATCCTTGCAGACAAGAGCCTAGCAAAACTATCCTCTGAGAGTCTCTCTCCATCAAGTGATTGAAACAGATACACACAGATGCAGATACACATTGTCAAGCACTGGATAGATGTTGAGACTCTTACAGAAGAGTTAGGTAAGGATTGAAAGCCCTGCAGCGATTGGATCCCCACAGAATGACCAACAAATTAAAATAACCTAGACCTCTGGGAGCTCTCAGAAATTGAACCATCAACCAAAACACACACACACACACACACACACACACACACACACACACGGACTAAAATGAGGACCCAGGCACAAACACAGCAGGTGTGCAGTTCAAACTTCATGTGGACCTCCAACAACTGGAACAGAGGCTCTCCATAAAGCTGCAGCCTGACTGTGGTACCAGTTCCCCAACAGGGCTGCCTTGTCTGGCCTCAGTGGGAGAGGATGTGCTTGCAGGGACTTGATGCACAAGAGTAGGAGAATATTGGTGTGGGGTTACTCTCTCAGAGGAGAAGGGGATGGAAGAGGGTCCCAGTGAGGGGGAACTAGAAGGAGGCAGCACTTGGAATGTAAATAAGTAAATAAATAAATAAATAAATAAACAAACAAACAAATAAATAAATAGAGTTTCCATTTGCAATGGCTGTGTCTTTCCCAGAGAGGGGCATTCCACAACCTTTCTTTCTATTCTGACCCTTAGAATATTTCTGTCCACTCTTCCACTGTTTTTCTGGAGCCTTGGGGGTGTATTATATAGATGCCTTGTTCATGACTAAGCACTAAACTAGTCTTATTCCCCACAACTTGTTTAGCCATAAGATTCCATCTTCATCATAGCTCACTAGAAAGAGAGGATTCTCTGGTTACAGCTGAGGGTTATAATTATTTAAAGTTCATGTATACATATGTAGAATGTGGCTCAACTCCACTTTAATTTTACTAAATAGTGGAATCAAATTGTGCCCACCAGTCTTTTTAAGACATGTACAAAAGCATAGTTGTAAAAAAAATCATTTTGTTTGTTTTCAATTTGTATTTGCTTGGTATTATTTCTAAAAACTACTTTTTGGTACATGTTTAAGATGTGAGGCTTCTTTTCTTTCGTGTTTTGGGAAAATGGTGTTTGTTTGTGTTTCTTTATTTGCTTGTTTTTCTCTTTCTGGGCTCTGAAGTCCTGGACTCTTCAGTCTTCCAAGGAAGGTAAACTCTAGTTTATCTATAGAGTCGAGTTCATAGAATGTGCTTGGGATCTGCAAGAGGAGGCTAGGCCCTGGTACTAGAAGAAATACATGGTGCTAGGTGGACCCTGCTCCTCTCAGTGAGCAAGTCAACATGACTGCTCCCCTGACACCCTTCCTGCCCTTAGTGGTCACTGCTGCTGACTCAGGAATCAGAGGGAACCCTGGGCTGTGATTTTTCTGACACATGAGTGAGCACTAGAGAAAGATCCTGCTTTTCCTGGAAATAGAGGGCTGACAGTATAGTCTGACCCCAGGTCCCACCAGGCTTCTTTTGACAAAGCAGTCCTGGCAGATCTCTGAGTGGAGTCATGCCACCAATTTCAACCAGGAAGGAGCTCCTACCTCCCTCTCTGAGCGATGTGAGCGCATTTGAAGACTGCCACTGCTGCTCACAACTCAATGTGAATCTCTGCTACAGCATTCAAAACTGCCTTATTTCTTGTGGGATTATCCACAGCGTTTTGGCTCCTCCAGGAAAGGTTTTCAGTAACACACATTAAAAGGCTCTGAGCATCTCACCTGGTCTTGAGTAGGGGCACACAGAGGTAAGAGCTATTCGTGAAGCTCAATAAGAAGCCCATCTCCGGTGGGGCTGGCTTAAATGATTACAATGATCTATACAGGATGAGGGGAAATTAAACTCTATGCTGGTGAATCTTGACTATCAACTAGATTGAGTTAAGTACCTAGGAGGTTCATAAAGCAGGCTTTAGGGAATGTCTGTAAAGCACTTGAAAAGATATTATCTGAGGAAGAAAACTCACCTGCATGGAATCAATATCATCCCACAGGCTGGGTACCTTTCTGAATAAAAGTGTAGTAGCAAAGAGGCCATAGGTGCAGTCTCACAAGTGTTCCTGACTGCCCCAAGGAAAGCCCCTCTGCCCCATCACATATACCCACAATGCTCCAACTCATTAGAGATCCAGGAAGTAGAAATCCAGAAAGTTTGATAGTATAAAATTGTGTTGCTTCTTTGGGAAATTAATGTCATAGCAATGAAAAATTTGACATGCACAAGCTCTGGATGCAGACTGGGAAGGATTGCTCCTATAGTGGGCAAAGGTTTACTGTAGAAGCTCTGGTTACATCAACATTCCACTGCTGCACACAACCACTGTGCTAAGAGACCGGTCATCTGCCTCCATCAATCTGCTACCCTTCAAAAATTGTGGAGGAAAGTAACAGTACTCTGGAGCTTGGGCTTCTCTCTCTCTCTCTCTCTCTCTCTCTCTCTCTCTCTCTCTCTCTCTCTCTCCCTTAATGCATACACACACACACACACACACACATACACACACATACACACACACACACACACACACACACACACACCACTATTTCTGCCCATACTTTTCCTTAGCTGTCAAAATACCTAGATCTGAAAACTTAGATTGTCGATTTATAAAATGGGTGCTTTATGCTATTTGTCTCACACAGAGCTTTTGTGAAGATTACAAAGAAAAGCTAATCCAAACTCCAAATACAACCCAGAGCTTCAGACTGGCAGGGTATATGTTTAGGCAGTATTGTGGTCACCATCTCAACTGTAGAAAGGATGGCTGCAGCCAATGGAGATTTGCTCGTTCCATACACACTCCCTGCCCTTGGCCAATCTTATGTCCACAAGACATATAAGCAGTTTGGTGACACCCACCCCAGTGACCTAGCAGCCCACTTCTCCTGTTCTTGATGATGCTCTTTAGAAGCTTTGGCTATCATACCCTGTTCTTACTCAGTTTCATCCACATAAAGCTTAGCACTAAAGCTTCTATATTCTGCGACAATTTTATCCCACTGTTCTGGTTTGTTTTCATCAACTTGTCCCAACCTTAAGTCACTTGGAAGGAGGGAACCTCAAATGAGGAATTCACTCAATCAGATTGTCCTGTGACCACATCAGTGAAAACCAGCTTAGATGTATGAATGAGGAAGTGCCAATCCCACTGAGGGCAGCACCATCCATAGGCAGGTGGGCCTTGGCTGTATAACAAAGGTAGCTCAGGATGAACAGGGGGACAAGTTAGTAAGTCCCGTTCATTCATCAATCTTGCCTCTGCTTCAGTTCAGTTCCTACCTTTCATTCCCTCAGTGAGGGACTGTAACTTTCCCAATGAGTCTAATTAACTCTTTGTTCCCCAAGTTGCTTTTTGTTCATGGTATTTACCACAGCTATGGAAAACAAACAAGAACATACACCAAGTGGATTAATCATCTGTACTCCAACAAGAAAAAGTTCATTGTTTTAATTTGTCAAAAATTGCTTTGATTATTCAATATTAATCAAATATTCTGCCTCCACATCCTCTATATTATTGGTTGCTATGCTGCCTGTATCCTTTTGACACAGGCAGGTTTTGGAAAGATGGAGTTCTATGGGACATCTGTAGAGAGACAATAAGATATTGCTTGTCCTGATAATCCCATGTTTGATGAAATAAGCAAAAAATGCTTCAGGAGAAAAATTAATGGGCAGCCTACAGACATTTCCATTATGACACTCATGGCTTCCACTCAAGGATGTCAGTGCCAAGTATTTGCCTATTCTTCCAATTCATCTTGCAGAAAGGCTGGAAGGGATAGATGACTCAGCTATCAAAGGCATTTGTTGTTTTTGTGGGAATGCACATTCAGTTCCAAGTACCTATGTGGTCTCTTACAACCTTCCATAACTCTACTTTCAAAGGACTCTATACTCTTTTCTAATCTTCACAGGCATCAGACATGCAGGTAAAACATACATTATAAATTTAATCTTTATTTTCTGTAGTAATTGTCATCTCTAAGGTTTACTAGCTCAGTGTGCTAACCTAGGCCTTGTCCTGGAAACTTCTAGCCTCCATATAGTCTAATTTAGGCCTAGAATGGTTTCAGCCTCTAAGACTTACTGCTGATTAAACTGACACTTTCTAGTTCTTTATGAGCTCTGGATGCCTGGTTCAACTTAGCTGTCATGGCTCACACTCCTCTCCAAGCTGACTGATTCAATCTGGATTCTCTCTAGGCCTCTGAATTGCTCTGTTTGGCCTCATCCTAACTCTGGCAATCTGTTCTAATCTTCTGGCTCCTTCCCATTCTCTGGTTCCTTCTGACTTCACCTGTATCTAGCTTGTTCTCATCCCACAACCTTTATCTATAACTGTCCTAGTAAAACTGTCTCCTTTTTCTTCTTCTCACTCTCTCTGCACTGACTTAAATAGCCTCTCTTTCCTGTCTGTTCTTGTGAGCATTAAGCATATCCTATTCTGTCAAAGTTTTCTTTAATTCATGACTTAGTTTGCCATTCAATTGGATTTTACTTTCAAACATAGCTGCTTACTTCTACAAACTAACTTTACCTTCATTGATTGAAATTGAAGGTATGTATTAAAGGCATGTCTGTATTTCAGCCAGAGGGATTAAAGGTGGGTGCGAAGGGCTGAGCCACACCACAACTAGAAATAGTTTTTTTTTCAGTAAATGGCACAATATCTGGGCTCATAGTGTGATCAAATATGTTGCAATAACACATACACATAAAATAAAAACAAATAAATATTTCCTTTAAAAATTATAAGAAGGCAGCCTGGGAGAGATGCCAAAATCTCTACTAAAAAGCAGGTGCCCAGTCCCTGCCATCAGGTTACTCCTGCCATTGACACTGTGGTAGGCACAGCAAGAGCTTTGCAGTCCCATGACATTTCACAAACTATAGCTCTAGCTGAAAAGCTGTTGCTTAAATATAACACTGAATAATTAAACTAGGGTGTGAATACATTTTCTTGGAACACAAATCTAATTAGTATTTTTTCTTACTTTCAAAAATTACTGTTATTTACTTATTTTTGCAATCTTGTTTATTTTAAAAATTGTCTACATTTATTTCCTTATATTGATAATAATGAAAATGATGATGAAGATGAAGATGAAGATGAATATAGTGGTGGTGGTGGTGGTGGTGATGATAATGATGAAGGTGATGATGACAATGATGATAATACAACAGAATCTCATTTTGTAGCTAGGCTGGCTGGTATAACTCACTGTGTAGATCAAACTGACCTCAAATTCACAGATATTTTACTGCCTCTCTATATACTTCCTCACACCAACTTTTTTTTTTATATTGCTTCTCATATTATTATTTTTTTTTAGTGTATCATTTTTTTTTTATTTTCTATATTCTTTGTTTACGTTCCAAAGGCTTTCCCCTTTCCCAGGTACCCCCCACCATATGTCCCATAATTCCTCTCCCCCCCCATGCTATTCCCCACTCTTTCCCCCCCCCACGATTTCTCTGTTCTGGGTCTACAATACTGGATCCAATCTTTACAGGCCCAGGGTCCTCTCCTTTTTTTCTTCTTGAGAGTCATTTGACTTGCTAATTCACACCAACTTTTTATTGCTAGTGTGTGTGTGTGTGTGTGTGTGTGTGTGTGTGTGTGTTTGCAATTGTAAGCAAGCATATGGAGTTCAGAAGACAACTTTCAGGAGTTGATTTTCTTTTTCCGTCTTGTGGTATTTCAAAGTCAAACTCACGGCATCAGACTTGGCAGCATCAAGAACTTTCCCACACTGAGCCATCTTCCTTGACTTTTATTATTTATTTTTGCTTCTTGCATAACAGGAGGTCATATAATGACTTATCCACCAATTGCCACTTTCAGACCAGGGTTAGTAATTCCAGTGATGCTTTTCTATGCGTCAGTGGTGTCACTGTTGTAGGAACAGCACAGTTATTGCATCTCATGGAGCCCAGAATCATCAATGTTGTTATCAGAGAAATCACATTAGCTGATGTGCCATGGTACATCTCCTATGGGATCATATCCCAGCAAAACAAAATGAATGACTGCATCCTCCATAATTCAAAGATTGTTTCTATAGCACAGCAAAATTAACACAGCATTCCTTTTTCCTAGCCTGACAACTGAGAAATTCCACTAAAAGTAATTTGGGAAATTGTCTTATAATTTGGAGATACTAAGAAATGTTAATGATTTGGTTGGTTTGGTTTAAAAATTCATTTAAATATGGTTAATAATAGTAGTACATTCCCCAATAACATCAAAATCTGATATCTTAGTGCAGGACTACAAGAGCTGAATCTCAAGCTTTCAGGCTGACCATGAGTCAGTAATGCTGCAGGCACAGCAGACTTCTTTTTTTTTTTCTTTTTTTTTTTCTTTTCTATATTCTATGTTTACATTCCAAAGGCTATTCCCCTTTCCCAGTTCCCACCCACCATAGTTCCCATAGTTCCTGTCCCCCCCCAACTGTTCCCCAATCATTCCCCCTCCCCCCTCGGTTTCTTTACTAAACTGGATGCAATCTTAGAAACAAATAACCCTATCAAAAAATGGGGCACAGAGCTAAACAAAGTATTTTCACCAGAAGAAATTCGGATGGCCGAGAAACACCTTAAAAGATGTTCAACATCATTAGTCATCAGGGAAATGAAAATCAAAACAACCCTGAGATTCCACCTCACACCAGTCAGAATAGCTAAGATTAAAAACTCAAGAGACAACAAGTGCTGGCGAGGATGTGGAGAAAGAGGAACACTCCTCCACTGTTGGTGGGATTGCAAAATGGTAAAACCGCTCTGGAAATCAGTTTGGCGGTTCCTCAGAAAATTGGACATGTCACTTCCAGAGGACCCTGGCATACCACTCCTGGGCATATACCCAGAGGATTCCCCTGCATGCAATAAGGACACATGCTCCACTATGTTTATAGCAGCCTTGTTTATAATAGCCAGAAATTGGAAGGAGCCCAAATATCCTTCAAAGTAGGAATGGATACAGAAAATGTGGTATATTTATACAATGGAATACTACTCAGCAATTAAAAATAATGAATTCATGCAATTTGTAGGTAAATGGTTAGACCTGGAAAATATCATCCTGAGCGAATTAACCCAATCACAAAAGAATGCACATGAAATGCAATCACTGATAAGTGGATATTAATGAGCCCAGAAGCCCTAAATACTCAAGACACAAATAGCAAGTCAAATGATTCCTAAGAAGAAGAAAGGAGAGGACCCTGGGCCTGTAAAGAAGGCACAGCAGACTTCTATCAGCCACACTGGAGACATACCTCAGTGACTATTGAATGTTAAAATCCCTCTTCTCTGAAGTGTTAGCTGACAGATATAGAAGAAATACACAGTTTGATATGACAATTAGCTTTTATTTATCTGTTTGATTGACTTTGGAATTGCCTAGGAGATATATTTCCTGTAATATTCAGTGTCATCAAATTGACAATGAAGATTCGCCATGCCTTTGGTTTTGCTGGTGGCAGTGCTTGCACAGGAGTTGAGCTGGGAATGTGAAACACACAGTGTATATGGGGATACTGTCCCATGAACTAGGGTCACAGTCTAAATGAAAAAGGGAGGAAATGAGCTGAAAGGAGGGGAAAAGCAGCTTTCATTTCTTTCCCTGTGACTGTGTATGGACTGTGACAAGCAGCCTCAGGCTCTCACCACCATTCCTTCCCTGCCCTGACTGACTGTACCCCTGGGACAATGAACCTGCTCTTTCATTAACTTGTTTGTGACAGGTATTTTGTCCCAACAACAACATAACCGCAGATGATAAAGCTAAAGGCTAAATGGACAACCCAATTTGGAACCACATTTAGCCACTTATTCCGTTTGTGACAATGGAATAAGTAAGTAAACATAAGCTTCATTCTTCTCTCTCTCTCTCTCTCTCTCTCTCTCTCTCGTGTGTGTCTGTCTGTCTGTCTGTCTGTCTGTCTGTCTCTGTGTGTGTGTGTGCCTGTGTGTGTGTCTGTCTGTGTGTCTGTGCACATGTACCATGTGTGTGCAGGCATAAGTGGAGGACAGAATATGGAATTGGTTGTCTTAAAATGAGATTACGAGTGATTGAGAACTACTGAACAGTTATGTTGTGAACCAAGCTCGGGTCTTCTATGAAAGCCATAAGTACTCCTGACTGCTGACGTCTTAATGACTGACATCTTTCTCTCCAGCCTCAGCTTCATTTTGCTCATCTGCAGATGAAGGTATTGCAACAGCAGGTACTGCAGTGCCTGCACCATGCGCCACCCAATAAATGCCAGCTGCTATAATTCTTATGCTTCTCATGAGTGCTGATTTTTTTCTAATGAAGACAGTGAAGGGAATGGGCATTGGATACTCTGGCCACTGCAATCCAGATATGCTTTAATCAGTTCTGATTGACACATGACTCAAAATAGGACATTCAGCCAACATCTAATCCATACATTAATAAAACCCAGAGTATTTTGGAGACTGCTAAACTGGGTTTGATACTCACGAGACGATGGGCAGAAATACATAAATGTACACACCAGGACCATATTTGACTGGTTGTGGAACATTTGGCAAGGTAGTTGAATCTGTGATACATCACTTTCTCACACAACAACACTCCAAATGTCCCTGGGAGGTCTGTGCACACTGTGAGCAAACAGAGGTTGGCATGGAACTGACATGTTTTGGTTGTGGGCTTCTCAGTGAAGGCTCACTTCTTCCCCCACCCCCACCCCCAGTGTTTCCTTAGAAATCCGAGTATCTAACATGCTGTGTTCACTGTGAGCTTCCCACAGACCTCTGCTTTACCTTATTTCTCCTTAGGTCCTCATTTAAACTCAATTGGTTTTTCCAGACCAGAAGTAAGCATGGGACACAAATGTACTCATGATTATTGATGACTAAGATCACAATGTGGAAGACAGATGCTATCAATAGCAGAATTAGAAAGGCCACAGGCTGAGCCTGTTTAGAGAGGAACCATGATGAATGTGTCCTCAGACAGGACAGCTTTAAGCAAAGATTCTTGGAGGCGGGTGAATGGAAACAGAGCTTAGGAGAAAGCAGAGGGAAGTTGCAGCTGAATGAGTTTGGTGACACATGCATAATCCCAGTGCTCAGGAGAAAAGGCTGGAGGATCCCTAGAGTTTAAGTCAGACTAGGCTACAAAGTTAAGACCCAGTCTCTGAAACTAAATGACAGAAAAAAAATTAAAATTGAAAAATAAATGAAAATGAAAATGGGTAAGGACTTCAGCAAACATGGCAGTGCCAGAAGAGAGGAAGTAGGAGCATGAAGAGCAAGAGTCACCTGCTAAGGAATGCGGTAGGGCTTCTAGGCTGCGTGCCATATAGACAGAAGCGATACCGAGGTGAACCTAGTTAGGGCAAAACTAGGTGAAATTGAGCCAATGGGTGGAAGGCTATTGCAGCACAGGTCTGCACAGGGAAGGATGTCTCTGTAGACACATACCTGTGAGTCTAATTTAAAATGTATTTGAGGACTGAGGAGGTGGCTCAGTAGGTAAGAGTGCTTGTTCTAGAAGCCAGAGGGCCTGAGATTGAATACCCAGCAACCAAAATGCCCCCAATCCAGGCATGTATGTGCCATTAGCCACAGCACTGAGGGTCAAAGCCAAGTGGATCCTGAGAACTGGTTGGCCAGACCTCCAAGAAAATTTTAAAAAGGCTAGCTTGTGGCTATCTTGCCTCAATGCTGATCAAATGGAGTGCTATAGAAGAAGACATCCAACATGGTGCTCTGTCTTCCAAGAGGGTGTTCATAGCTCTCCAAAATTTAGGCAAGAGCTGGCAAGCCATTTCTGCTAAAGAACAAACACTTAAGGTGCTGCAGGCTATATGGTTTTAGTCTGAAGAACTCAGTCCCCCTGTTGTACTTTAGAAGCAAATATTTCAAAATAGATAAGTGGATGACTTTACTATGTTACAGTAAGCTCAAACTTCAAGAAAAGAAAAAAGCTAGCTGGATTTAACTCTGAGGTTGTAGTTTGTGGACCACTGCTTTCAAGCTTTCCGTGAGCAGCAGAGTATTGAAATGAAAAGGCTCTGTTCTGTTCACCCCTATCCCCCTAAGAGCCTAATAAGATATCTGACATGACTGAGTCTGTGCTTCTCAGCCAGAGCTTAGTAACTCCAAAACTCATATAAACCATAGTATAATGGGACGGCTGAATTGATTTGAATTACACGCTGAGGCATGCACAGCTTTCATTGGGCCTGAAGCTCAAGCAAACAGGCAAAAGACAAGTTCCAAGTGTGTGTTCACTTATAAGCTTCCCAGTCTATACTTTCAAGTGCACTAACACTGAACTCCCAGATTATAAACATTTTAAGGTTAGTACCTGTATCCTGTATCAATTGTGGAGACAGAATTCTTTACTTGCCGGCCTGTAGATGAGTGGTCTGATGGGCCTGAGAATTCATTATTCTGTTATCCTTATATGCAGGTTTAACTCACCTGAATAGAGCAGGGGTCACCTGCATTGAGCCTTCCACCTGATAAATTCCTATCAGTAGCCAACAGAAGCTGAGAGTCTATGGCCCGAGTCAAAAGGGGGTGACAGTTCACTTTTTCTGTCAATCCCAGATGGCTAGAAAAAGATGGCTTCTTGGCTGCACTGCTTGGCAAGGCCTGGACCTTTGTCCTCTTTAGATATCATGAGCTGGTCCCTTTCAAGAGGCTGAGAAAGGAGAATCAGGACAGCCTGAACAGTATAGCAAGACCTGGTCTAAAGGAAGAAACAAATGAAGGATGGAAGGAAGGAGGGAGAGGAGGGAGGGGGAGGAAAGAAATAAAGAAAAGGGAGAGAGGAAAAGAGGGAAGGAAGAATAGAGATAAAAAGAGAGGGTAATGAGGGGAAAAAGGGTGAAAGGAAGGAAGAAGGACAGAGGAGGCAATGAAGGAGGGGATGGAGGAAAGGAAGAACTGGTACACAGTGAATTATCTCTAAGCTGTGTGGTGTGTAGTAGTCAGCCATTTTCAAATCAAACCCCACTTTGAGCCCACTTTTGTTCCAATTTCAGGGTCAACATATTGGCCCTAGATGCTCAACATTCCTATTCTATGCATCTATGAAAATGTGACCACGATAAGTCTGGAAAAGTTTATTTTTATTATTAATAACATCTCTATTACACAGGTGAGAGTATCCCAGGCAAGTATTAATATCAATGTGGCCCAGGACAACTAGAAAGCATTATTTCAATAGATGACCTCTGGTGACCTCAGCTAACAACAGGACTTCTTACTCAAGCAAGTGAAAGCAATGGCCATTAAGGGCTACATGTTTGGTGCCCAGTGTGACCCTGTGGAACATGGACAATAATTCCCAAGTACCTGAAGTGCTATCAGGCTAGGGAGAGAAAGGTGGACTATGTCATTTTCCTGCTTAGAGTTTCTTAGAAATTGGAGACAAGGATGACAAAATAAACAACTCATTTTTATACCAATATCTTTGAGTGAAACTTGTGTTTCACAGTAATTATCTGCTTTGAACACTTCATTCACCCATTGTCTCAGACAATGCATTGCTCCACTCTACAAGAATGGGTTGATGGTTTTTTCTGCTCATATCTATATCAGTTTTTGTTCTGCTTTCCTGTTATGATTTAAATATAAATTAATTCTACCCAAGGATTTCAGCAAAAGCAACAAAAAAACTGACTGATGCACAGCTAATACAGACCCTTCTCTCAGCTACAGACTACCTGAAGTAAGGAATCAGATACTGTTTTTATGGCCGTGTACAAAACCAATATTCACCATGGCTCAAGAAAGATGTAGTGATAGAGGACAGCTGTAATACTGACTTGCTAATTTCAACCTCTGTGGGGCCAAACCAAAAGTCTTTTAGACATTTAGCATTTTTAGAATGTTTTCAGATATTATTAATACTTATTTTTAAATCCATTTATTTATTCACTTTATAACCCAATATAAGCCCCTCTTCTCCTCCCACTACCCCCTCACACAAGTCCTCTGCCAATTCCCCTTAGAAGGGGGAGCTCCCCTCTGGGTATGAACACCTAACACTCGCTTTATCCACTACCCTACCAACAGAGCATCAAGTTGCTGTGTGACTAGGCACATCCTTTCCCACTAAGGCCAGAAAATGCTATCCATTTCTGGGAGTGGGATCCACAGACAGGAAGGTAAGCAACAGGCTTAGGGACAACCCATGCTCTAGTTGTTTGGGGAATCCACATAAAGCCCAAGCTGTTCATCTGTCATAAATGTGCAGGGGGCTTAGGTCTGCCATGCTTGCTCTTTGGTTGGTGATTCAATCTCTGGGAGAGACCAAGGATCCAGTTTAGTTGACTCTGTTGGTCTTCCTGTGGAATCTCTGTCCTCTTCGGGTCTCTCAAATTTACTCCCAGCTCTTCTGTAAGACTCCCCATGCTCCATCTACTGTTTGGGTATGAGTCTCTGCATCTCTTTCCGGTGGCTCTTGGGTAGAGTCTCTCAGAGGACAGTAATGCTGATTCCTGTCTGTACCAACAATGGAGTATCATTAATAATGTCAGAGATTGGTTCTTGCCCATGGGATGGTTCTTAATTTGGGATAGTCCTTGGTTGGCCATTCTGTAAGACTCTTTACCCCTGTACATATTGTAGGCAGGGCACATTTTGGGTCAAAAGCTTTGTGGGTAGGTTGCTTTTTTCTTACCTTTCTACTGGAAGTCTTCCCTGAATGCAGAAAGTGGCCACATCAGGACCCATATCACTCACTGCTAGGAACCTCATCTAGTTTCACCACCTTAGACTCTCTGGGGCCTCTTCCCATCACAGGTCCCTGGCATGTCCTAGATGTTGCCTTTGCCCACCCTCCAGATCTCCCTTCTCTCTCTCCTGCTCTCTTACATAGGACCTATGCCCAATCCCCCTAACCTTCCCATCTCCTTTAACCTGGTTCTATCCTTCCATTGTCCCTGATATCTATTGTTTCTCCTTCTTAGAAAGATTCAACCATCTTCCCTTATGCCCTCCTTGTTATTTGGCTTCTTTGGTTCTGCTGACTATAGCATAGCTATGTTATACTTTATGGCTAATATCCACTTATAAGTGAGAACTTACCATGCATGTCCTTTTGCATCTGGGTTATCTCATATAGAGATAATATTTTTTAACAAAAATAGATAATATTTTTCTAGTCCCATTCACTTGATTTGAAATTCATGCTGTCCTTGTTTTTAATGACTTCAGTATTCTATCGTGTAGCTATACCACATTTTTCTGTATCCATTCTTCACTTGAGAGACATCTAGGTTCTTTCCAGTTTCTCACTATTATAAATAAAGCTGCTATAAACATAGTTGAGCAAGTGTCCTTGTGGGATGCATCTTTTGGGCATATGCCCAGTTGCTGTATAGCTGGGATTTAAGGTAGACCTATTCCCAATCTGAAAAACCACCAAACTGATTTCCAGAGTAGTTGTACAAGTTTGCACTCTTACAAGCAATGGAGGGGTGCTCTCCTTCCTCCACAACCTTGTCAGCATCCTTTGAGTTTTTTTATCTTAGACATTCTGACGGGTATAAGATGGAATCCCAGGGTCCTTTTGATTTGCATTTTCCCAATGACTCAGGATGTTGAACACATCTTAAGTGCTTTTTGGCCATTCAAGATTCCTCTGTTGAGAATTCTTTGTTTAGCTTTGTACCCATTTTTTTAATCGGGTTATTTGGATTATTGCTGTCACTAACCCTACATCCAACAGAGGGCCAATATGACAGCAGTTTGGTATGGCTGTTCTCTGAGAGGCTCTGCCAGTGCCTAAGAAATATGCAGACATTCACAGCCAACCATTGGATTGAGCCCAGGAACCCAAATGGAAGTTATGAGAAGGACTGAAGGAGCTTAAGGAGATTACAACATAGGAAGAACAACAATATCAACTAACCAGACCCTCCCCCACCCCAGAGCTCCCAGAGACTAAACCACCAACTAGAGTATACATGGGTGGGTCCATGGCTCCCCCTACATATGTAGTTGAAGACTGCATCATCTGGCATCAGTGGGAGGGGAGGAGGTTGGTCCTGGGAAGGCTCGATGCCCCAGAGAAGGAGGATGATAGAAGGGTATGGAGGGAGTGGGTGGGTGGGTAGGTGAGCACCCTCTAAGAGGCAAAGGGGAGCGGGAGGGGTGGGAAGTTCATGGAGGGGAGACCATGAAGGGGAATAACATTTGAAATGAAAACAAATAAAATAATTAATAAAAAATATTCATGGTTCACTAAAAAAAAAGACTTATTTTTAAATGAAGAATTTCTGATGACTTATCGCTTAGTACTTCTTCAAATTTTCTTCCAATGAATCATGTCAGCTCGGTCCTCATTACACTTTTTTTCATAAAGATTTTTCAATTCCACTTTACATTGTGTGAGGGCGTGAGTGTGTGCTTGTGTGTGTGTGTGTGTGTGTGTGTGTGTGTGTGTGTGCATGGAGTATGCCATGGTACATGTGTGGAGATCAGGGGACAGCATATAAGAATCAGTTCTCTTCTATGATATGGGATCAAACTCATGCTTGGCATTCGGTGCCTTTACCTGTCTCACAGGCTCAACAAGTCCTCTTTACATTAGTATCATGCCTCATCTGCTTCCAGTAAGACTGCCTACACTCAGTAGTAGTCTCATGAGCTTCACATACATCATATTACTACAAGCTCCATGAATCAAGAATTTATATATGTCATCCTGGGTCTATGCCTGGCATTTTCAAGATATTTTAAACATATGATGGACATGTATGGAAGAATAAGAGACTTCCATATACTATGTGCTGAATATACTATGCAGAAGTGTGTTAAGAGTTGACCTTAGGTAGAGAGAGCCTTATTGAGGTGCCAAGCCACCTAGCAGGAACTTGACATCAACCAATGTGAAGTTCCTCTCCTAGCCTTTAAGTGGGAACTCCTGTGTTAGCCATAATCCCCTCCACCTAGGGTAGAGTGCTCAGAACAAGGTGAAGCCTACTGTTCTTCAAGGACCTACAGTTTCCTGAAAAACACTAGCCATCTGTGGAGCAACTGAACTGAATCTTCTGAGAAGCTTTCAGACTTTTCCCCCTGCCTATATATATTGGAAATTCTTCATTAAACTTTGAGACCTTGAATAGCAGGTGTTACCTTGGTCTTCGTCTCTTTTTGCCACCTTCCCATACATCCCCAGCTTCCCTTCCCGGTAACCCATTTGATATAACTGCAGGCAGTTACAGATTGGTGCCTGAACATGTGGCTGGATACGGGAAGGTCTCCTGTGGTGACCCTGTCTTGGCGAAGCTTTGCAAAAAAACAGAAAAAGATGGTATCCTGCGTGTTGAGCAACTACAGGAGTTAAATACAAGCGCTAGTCTAAAATTTCATCTTTATAAGCTGTTGTTGTAAGTGCAGAAGGATACAGGCTAAGTGGGATAGTGATGACCCAGCTCTGAACTCCCTTAGGGGTTGACAGTCTAAAATGGGACAGAAAACTTCTAAACAGGCATTTGTCTGCAACCTTCAAGAGCTGCTTCAGGCGAAAAGAGAAGGGTTTGACAAACAATGGTTAGAAGGTTGGTTGTTTTTTTTTTTTTTTTTTTTTTTTTTTTTTTTTTTTTTTTTTTTTTTTTTTTAGATCAGATAGATTCTTGTTGCCCATGGTTCCAAGAAAAAGAACTTTAGATAAGAGAACTTGGGAAAAATTGGGAAAGTGTTAAGAGCCACCAAGGCAGATAATACTACCCTCTCTGCCTCTGGATGCTTATAAAAGATATTATTAATGAAGAGAACTCGCAGGCATCAGAGAGCACACAGGGAGAATTTGAGGAATCTCAAGAAGGAAGGCTTCCAGAGAGGACTTTCTCAGAAAACGGTCCTCTCAACCATAAATTAGAAAGATATAGAGATACTAGTGATGAGCTAACATTAGAGGAGAAAAGCTCATTAAGACAAAGGAGCTGGCAAATATTATGGAGAGGATTGGCCTCCTAGTACACCTTCTGTTCTGCTATGGTCTTTACCGTATAAGGTGATATTCAGATGGATATGCAACTACCTAAATTGGAGTTTGAAATTAAGTTGCAGAAATTGACTAATGAACTACAGGAGCTAAAAAGGGTATCAAATGGAGGAAGGAGCAGTGATCCTGAGATGCACCAATCATTGCTAGAAAGAGCTGTGAGTGAGGCTCACAGGGAAGGACAGGATACATCTGGCCTGCTGGCTTTCCCTGTTGTGGAGATCATAGACCATCAGAATAGATAGACAATATCAGACCTTAGAGTTCAAAGTGATTAAAGAATTAAAAACAGCTGTGGCACAGTTGAAAGTTGCTAATTTACAACTGAATTGGATACCTTGCAGTATCTACAGACAAGTTAACTGTTTTGCTTCTAACTCTTGACCTTAAATTTTAAGCAGATTGGTTGTCTCCACTCAGGCTCACCTGGATTGATACTGGCATGTCTGTTAAAGACATTTGCAGGGTGTTTGGCAATAAACCGACTCCCTGACATCAAATCCTATACAAGTGGGTCTCTTACGAGAGCTACATAGAACTCATATCTATGTGTGTTTGCTTAGGAGCAGACACGGGCACCAGTGGGAGGTGCGAGGCAAAGCACTGCAAAGGGAGGACCATGTTTTCTGCCTCTGAGTCCCAGGTGAAGCACACCTGGTTGCATAGAGGTTGGTGTTTAAAGGCGTTCCTTAGACTAACAAATGACAAGGAAGCCTAAGCCCTCTTCTCCATAAAGAGACACCATAAAACATTTAGGAGGACCAGGTAACTATTTCAACCCCCACATCCTCGGCAGTAGTTAAGGCCCACCATCCTTTGACTATCACTATGACTGTCTACTTGGTTATCTTCTCATCTTAAAACTAATAAAAAGGGAGGAGATGTAGAGAGCCTTATTGATGTGCCAAGCCACCTGGCAGGAACTTGACATAGACCAATGTGAAGTTCCTCTCCCAACCTTTAAATGGGAACTCCTGTGTTAGCCATAATCTCCTCCACCTAGGGTATAGTGCTCAGACCAAGGTGAAGCCTATTCTTCAAGGATCTGGAGTCTCCTGAGAAACATTAGCCACCTGTGGAGTAACTGAACCAGTTCTACTGAGAAGCTTCCAGTCCTTTCCCCCTGCCTATATATATTGGGAATTCTTCATTAAACTTTGAGACCTTGAATAGCAGATGTTATCTTGGTCTTCGTCTCTTTTCCTGCCTTCCCATACATCCACAGCTTCCCTTTCAGGTAGCCTGTTTGATGTAATTGTGGGCAGTTACTCACACACACACACACACACACACACACACACACACACTCATGCATACACATATACAAGTAACAAAGCAAAATGATGGGTACATTTATGTGCCTGACTGTAGTACTTACATCAAGTATATGTATAATAAACATTGTGTCAGATAACTTAAGTGGATATAATAAAATTACTAAAATTAAATTTTATTGTATTTATCTTATTATATATAACTTCATTAAATTTTAATAAAGTATATAATCTAAATGATAAAAATTCAAACTAAAAATGAAACAAAAACTAATTCCACTGAGTATGTAAGCACATATATGTGCTTATACATGTAAGCACACACCATGGAATTAGATCTTGTTTCAATTTTTAGAGATGTCCCAGAATATAACTAAGAAAAGAAAATACTTAAGCCTCTCCATCAACATGATTGAGCAGAGTACATACATAAGATGAACTTGGAACAAACAAATGCACAATGATAAAAGATTGGGCTTATCAAGGAAGAAAATATGACACATGAAGACTTAAAAGAGCGTCAGGAATGGACTAGGTAATAAGACGGAAGTGAAAGATTGAACAACGAAGACAGTGAGGTTTACATGCAGCAACTGTCTTCCCTATGGCTCTCAACCAAGGCTTTCTAGACCTTCATAGTGAAAATAGCCTTGTAAATGTATTATTCAGTGAAAGGATAAATAATTTTTAATTTCCTAACAGATGATGTAGTTGAGTCCAAAGTGAGTAGTCAGCCAATGATGTCTAGTTCAATATCATCACCCAGTGTATTGGGAGGACTCGGTGGCTTCTGATTAAATTATGAAAACCTACATTCTTGTGCCCACATAGAAAATTATCTATCCCCCTTATTAAAGGGTTCCTTAGCCTGCTCTTAATGGCAATGGGCTCTTCTATGGAAAATATGCTTCTCTATGGTGACTAAATGACTAGGACTTAAAATGATTCCTTTAAATGTTCAGGTTATCAGCTGTCCACTGAAAGTCAAGCAACTGATTTATATTTGAACTAGCTCAGGGGAAAACTGAAAATGCTCACACTATAAATAAATGAAAATGGGTGTGTATGTATGTGTGTGTATGTGTGTGTGTGTCCATGTATTTATTTTGACACATTCCCTTCTATTTCATTTACATGAGCAGAAAAGACTTGAGCAACTACATCAAGGCAGATGCTAGAATTTCCCCCTGTCAGCAAGCATCTATATAACAAAACTGGTGTGAAAAATCAAAAAGACATTTCAGATTGCCAGGGATTTCATTTAAAATGTAGGTTGCAGACCTATGAGAGAAAGGAGGATGCCCTTGCCCTTGCAGGTACAATGTCATGACATTCCTCTTTCTGTCACAAAACACATATGAAAGCCCTACTTTTGTCACCTATGGAGGATGCAGGAAGAAAGGATACAGGAATATTCTCTCTACTTCCCAAAGAAAGATTCCACTACCATCTGGCTTCTGGCATTCTGGCACTTTGGAGGATTAGATGGTGCAAAGAATGTCAGGACCTTTGCAATCTTGAGTCACAGCATCTACTGATATTCCTGAGTCCCACTTCTGTATCAATTTAGTTTCTATTGCTGCAACAAATAAAATGACTAAAAAAACATAAAGAGGAAAGGATTTATTTGACTTACATATCCAGGGTCACAGTCCATTAAAGAAAGTCATGGTAAGAATCCAAGGCAGGACCTAAAACAGAAGCCATGGAAAGACACTGCTTTTACTGGCTTGCTCCTAGATGCTTGCTCTACCTGCTTTCTTATACCACCTATTACAACCTGTCCCACAATAAAACTATTCACAGAGTACTGGATCTTCCCATCCCAAGAATAAATCAAGGCACAGGGCCCACGGACCTGCCTACAGGCTATGCTGATGGAGGCATTTTCATAGTTGAGATTCCCTCTTTCCAAAGAACTCTAGTTTGTGTCAAACTGACAAACCAACCTGCACACTTGTTTATCATAATAAGAATGTCTGCATTATTCATGTTTATCACTATGACTATTCATGTGCTAGGGATGCTGAAACAGAACACAGTTGATGGATCGGCTTTAAGCACCAGAAATGTATTTTAGTTTCTAGAGGATGAAAATCCATTGATCAAGGTTTGGCAGTACTGATTTCCAATGAAGCTTCCTTTTTCAGCTAGCAGATGACTGCCTCCTCTTGTGTCTTCATGTTTAATTTTGCAATGTGCACATGCTCCTGGTATCTCTTCCTGGTCTCATAAAGACAACAGTGCTCCTAAACAAGGACCCTACTGCCATGCCCTTATTTAACCCTAGACAGTTCCTTACAACTTCACCATAATAGAGGTCAAGGCTTTAACCTATCAATTCAGGAAATTCTAGCTGTAAACAGTAATCAATGCAAAACTACTAACATTAAGAGGCTATGCCGAAGAAAGCTTTCTTCTATGCTATTACTATTTATTATGATTTCCTAAAGGTCCTTCTAGATATGACTTTTGGACAACCATAAGCAATTCAGCTTGGATTTGATCCATCATTATTTATGCTGGAATCAGGTTCTGAAATCTCTAGTGGGATAGTGGTAATCCACAAGGACATGCAGAAACCGTGGAAAGCCACTTGAGTGTAATTGTGACAGGACAGAGATAGTTCAATATATAGAAGCACAGAGCAGGTCTCCAAGGGCAAAAGACCTGCCACAAAGTCTTTAGCAGGAGTAAATTCTAGGATGTCATCCTCAATTGCTTAGCCATCTCATTTTTTTGAGACATGATCTCTCATTGAACATGGTGACCACCATTGAGCCTGGCCAGGAAGCCCCAAGATTGGCCTGTCTCTGTTCTGTAGTGCTTGGATTGCAGTTAGTGTTGTCATGCCCCAGTTTTTATTTAGGTTCTGAGGATCCAAACTCATGTCCTTAATCTGTGCTGCAAGCACTTGACCTACTGACTCATCTCCCCAGCACTCTTAGCAATAATTTTCAAGCTAATATAAGCTCTATCTCTCATAAGAAATTGTATTTCATTTCTGGAGTGATCACACCAAGACACAGAAACTAGGACCATGCTCACCAACTTCAACATGGTGGAGCTTATATTCCCAGACTCTTTCCCTTCAATTTACCTGCTGTTCCCCTATGCACTCATCACAGCCTGGTTGGGTTTCTTGAAAAGTGTCTTCAGATAAGCCAGGTATTTAGGAGGACTGCACAATGCCACTTGATGGCACTTGTTATCTAGAACATTCTTCATATGACAGAGCTCTAGTTGCCAAGATCATGGCTACAGGCAGAAGGAGCAAGATTTTTGCTCTCATAAGGTTGAAGTTCCCCATAAGTAGGTTCTCTCTCTAGTCCTGCTCCCCAGGCCTGAAGGTTTCTTCCATTAATTTTGCAGCTAAAAAATGGGGTAAAGATCTACATAGACTATACCTAGTTTAAACAAACTTTTCCCAATGTATTTTCCATTTTCTAAAGTACATGACTTTGTTTAGACTAGCATTAAACCAAGAAATTTCTCACAGCACTTAGAATATAAGACATTGATTATGACTCAAATTCATCGTGAGGTCATGCCAAATGAATCTGGATTCAGGAATTAATATTGGTAGAATCATATGTGGTCAATACAATACCCAAGGTCTCATTTCCCCACTCATTCATTTGGGACTGTGTTCCTCAAAATCCATTCAATGAAGCAAAATCAAGGGGTTAACATAGCCAGTTAGCTACAACAGTCCTTAAGAGAGTTGAAAGAACAGACATAGGAAGAGGTAGCAATCTAGGTGTCAGGCTTCAATTCACCAAGATAAAGGAGACGAGGTTTTAAAGGAAGTCCAGAGACTATTGTCTTTAGTGGAAACATAAGGAAAACAACAACTTTATGAATGTTCCAACACTAGATAGAGTAGCTTGCAACCTGAAGCATCCATTGCTAGAATGACAGCCATAAGGAGTCAGGGTACTTAGAAAATACCAAGGCTTTCTACCTTCAACATTTTAATAGTCCTAGTCTCCAGTGAGTCAGTACAAATGTGCTTACTTGGAGCTTAAAGGATCAATCCCTATATATTTAAAAGAATAGAAGCAACCAAAGAAACTGAAAAAAAAAGCAAGCAAATAATCATAGCAGAAATCAAATAGGGATAAAGACCAAATACTTGGAGAGGTGTTTTAAGAGCACTAGCTGCTCTACCAGAGAACCCATGTTCAGTTCTCAATACCCATATGGCAACATACAACCTAACTATACTTCCAGCTCTATACTATACAGTTATCACTTCTGAATTCCCTGGCCATTGCACAGTTGTGATATCCATACATGTAGGCAAGCCATCAATATGCATAAAATTAAAATAATTAGATCTCTAAAATAAAGACCAAGAACATTAATAGAGGATAGCAATGTAGTCACTAAGATTCTTGGAAAATATGGCTTTAACCTCTGGATGCTTTTTTTTTTCAGATTATGGCTTGAATTAGAAAGATTTATCTCTCTTCCTGGTAAACCAGGACAGCCAAAGACTCCTTATGAAATAAGTAGCTCATTTTGTTGACAAAGTGTGTGTTAGTCAGAAGGATTCAGTTAACATATTCTTCTAATGCATAGAAATGAATTTTCAACCTCTTAGGCATCACCTTTGAGAAAATGCAAGCATAAAATGGGAAGATATTGAAGCCCGGATCCTGACGCTTGTCAAGTCAATATGATGTACAACTAAAAGCTTTTCTTTAGAAATGAGAAAAAATGAGATGGCAGTTTTTCAAAAGTGCGTTTTAATTTAGGTTTCTATAGTGACTGGCAATAAACAATGCTCTGGAGACTTAAAGGAAGAGTGTATGGCATAATGGAAGCAAAGAGGATAATAGATGCTTTCTTGAGCTTCCGATCTAGGTTATGGCCAAAAGGAAATGTACTGGCAAGGCAGTGATGTTGAAAGATGATAGAAGCTAAGAAAACATCTTACAGCAGGATAGTGGCAAGAGGACTTGCTTATCCATGAAGAGTGAGGTTGGCATGAAAGGCAAGGCTTAAGCAGAGGGCAGTTCAAAGAAGGTTTCATTCTTTGGACTTCTTTCTCATGATTCTTGACTGTGCTATGTGCATTTTCCTTACTGTCTTGTCTACAAGTCCAGTTGATTTAATCATGGCATTCCTTTCTAGCATCCTACCTTCCTATGTGCCTCCATGTAGGACTCCAGGCATGGCTCATTCAGTCATATCAATAGGTACGCAGTGTCAGAATAATCATCTCCTTGCTGCTACTCAATTGTATCTCTTCTGAGATGGAACCTTTGAATTATTACCTCTTCAATTTTTCCTTTCCTATTCTAAAAGCTATATATGTGGATAGCTACTTCTGTTAACTTTTTCCCATTGTAACCAAACTTCTGATCTAATCAAGTAATAAAGGTAAAATGTTTAGTTTTGACTTGTGGTTTTAGAGATTTCCATTTTGTAGTAAGTTTTGTTGTCAGACCTTTACTAGATATATCACATAGCAATGGTGAAGAACATCTGATTGAACACTCACCTCATGGACAGGAAGGGGGAGACACATGAGAAGAGGACAAGGACTCCATAATCAAAAGTACAACCTCACCTCTAACCTAATGATTCCAATAAGCTCTACCTCCTAAAGGCTCAACCATATATAAATAGCACCAGCCCACCCTAAGCCTTTAATGCACTTGTCTTTTGCAGGCATCCAAACTCCAGACTTCAGCATCACCCCATAGTAGGTATTTGTTTAATTTAATGTATGTGTTTATATATAATGGGTAATGTCACAGTGTGCATATTGAAAGCAGAGGCCAACATTCAAGAATCATTTCTCAACACTTTGTCCAGACAGGATCTCTGTTGTTTCAATCACTGAGCCTGCATCTGTTTTTACACAGCTTATAGGGATCAATATCAAGTTATCAGATCAATTGAGCTTTCTTCCAGGCCCTATCATAAGTAAATGATGTAAATGATATGGCATGCCAAGTGGCTGGCAGCCAAGTAGTGGACATTTAAAAGGTGTCCAAGCAGCAGTATTAAAGCTAAAAGTCATCAGGGCATTGTCTGGTACTAAGAGTAAAGCTATTTTTTTCTTTGTATCAGTTATTTTGTTTCCACTTCTTTTTTCATTTTTTATTGAAAATATTCTTCATTTACATTTCAAATGTTATACTTTTTCATGGTTTTCACCTCCCTCCCCCCACCCCAAAACACCCCAACCCATCCTCCCACCCCTGCCTCCAAGAAGATGCCCCTCCACCCAAACCACTCCCACCTACCCCCTCCTTGATTTCCTTGCACTGGGGCAACTATTGAGCCTTCATAGGACCAAAGACCTCTCTTCCCACTGATGCCAGACATTCCTCTGCTATACTTGTAGCTGGAGGTATGTGTACCCCTTGGTGGATGGCTTAGTCCCAGAGAGCCCTGGTGTGTGTGTGGGGGGGTGGGTGTAGGTTTACCAACATCTTCATTTTTCCCATGGAGCTGCAAACCCCTTCAGCTCCTCCAGTCCTCCCTCCAACTCCTCCATTGGGGACCCCATGCTCAGTTCAATGGTTGGCTGCTAGCATCTTCTTCTGTATCTATAACGCTCTGGCAAGGCCCATCCCTGAGACAACCATAACAGGCTCCTTTCTGCAAGCATTTCTTGTCATCCATAATAGTGTCAGGATTTGACGATGGTTTATAGGATGAATCCACAGGTAGGAATAGTCTCTGGGTGGCCTTTCCCTTCACTCTCTGCTCTGCACTTTGTCTCCATAAATGGTCCTATGAATATTTTGTCTCCTTTCTCAGAAAAACCAAAGCATGCACACTTTGGTCTTCCTTCTTCTTGAGCTTCCTGTGGTCTGTGAATTGTTATCTTGTTTATTCTGAGCTTTGGGGCCAATATCCATTTATCTTTGAGTAGGTCCCATGTGTGTTCTTTTGTGATTGGGTTACCTCACTCAGAATAACTCTTTCTAGTTCCATCCATTCACCTAAGAATTTTATGAATTCATTGTTTTTAATAGCTGAATAGTACTCCATTGTATAAATGTACCACATTTTCTGTATCCATTCCTCTGCTGAAAGACATCTGGGTTCCTTCCAGCTTCTGGCTATTATAAACAAGGCTGCTATTCACATAGTGGAGTATGTGTCCTTATTACATGTTGGAGCATCTTCTGGGTATATGCCTAGGAGTGGTATAGCTGGGTCCTCAGGTATTACTCTGTCCAAGTTTTTGAGGAACTGCCAAACTGATTTCCAGAGTGGTTGTATCAGCTTGCAATCCCATTAGCACTGGAGGAGTTTTTCTCTTTCTCCACATCCTTGCCAGCACCTGCTGTCACCTGAGTTTCTGATCTTAACCATTCTAACTGGTGTGAAGTGGAATCTCTCAGGGTTGTTTTCATTTGCATTTCCCTAATGATTAAAGATGTTGAACATTTCTTTAGGTGCTTTTCAGTCATTTGGTATTCCTCAGTTGAGAATTCTTTGTTTAGCTGTGTACCCCATTTTGAATGGGGTTATTTTGTTCTTTGAAGCCTAACTTCTTGATTTCTTTGTATATATTGGATATTAGCCCTCTACCAGATGTTGGATTGATAAAGATCTTTTCCAACTCTGTTGGTTGCCATTTTATCCTATTGAACATGCCGTTTGCTTTACCGAAGCTTTGCAATTTTATGAGGTCCCATTTGTTGATTCTTGTTCTTAGAGCATAAGCCATTGGTGTTTAGTTCAGGAAATTTTCCCCTGTTCCTATATGTTCACAGCTTTTCCCCAATTTCTTCCCTAACAGCTTCAGTGTATCAGGTTTTATGTGAAGGTCCTTGACCCACTTGGACTTGAGCATTGTACAAGGAGATAATATATAAGGGTCAATTTGCATTTTTCTACATGTTGACCTCCAATGGATCCAGCACCATTTGTTAAAAATGCTGTCTTTTTTCCCACTGGATATTTTTAGATCCTTTGTCAAATATCAAGTGACTATAGGTGTGTGGGTTCATTTCTGGTTCTTCAGTTCTATTCCATTGATCTTCCTGCCTGTCTGTACCAATACCATACAGTTTTTATCACTATTACTTTATAGTAGAGCATGAGGTTAGAGATGATGATTCTCCCAGAAGATCTTTTTTTGTGGAGAATATTTTTTGCTATCCTGGGTTTTTTCTTATTCCAAATGAACTTGCAGGTTGCTTTTTCTAGCTCTATGAAAACTGATTTGGAATTTTGATGGGGATTGCATTGAATCTGTAGATTGCCTTCAGCAAGTTAATAATTTTTACTATATTAATCCTGCCAATCCATGAGTATGGGAGATATTCCCATAATCTGAGATCTTCTTCAGTTTCGTTCTCAGCTTGTTTATCCTCTGAGTAGAGAAAGGCTATTGATTTATTTGAATTAATTTTATATCCACCAACTTGGTTGAAGTTGTTTATCAGCTTTAGGAGTTCTCTGGTGGGAGTTTTGGGGTCACTTCAGTATATACAATTGCATCATCTGCAAATAGTGATATTTTGACTTCTTCCTTTCCAATTTATATACCATTGACCTCCTTTTGTTGTCTAATTGCTCTGGGTGGGGCTTCAAGTACTATATTGAATAGATAGGGAGAGAGTAGGCAGCCTTGTCTGGTCCCTGATTTTAGTGAGATTGTTTCAAGTTTCTCTCCATTTAGTTTAATGTTGGCTACTGGTTTGCTGTATTTTTCTTTCACTATGTTTAGGTATGTGCCTTGAATTCCTCAACTCTCTAATATTTTTAACATGAAGGGATAATGAATTTTGTCAAATGCTTTTTCATTCATTAATGAAATGATCGTGAGACTTTTTTCTTTGAGTTTGTTTACATAGCAGATTACATTGATTTTCATATGTTGAAGCATCCCTGCATCACTGGGATGAAGCCTAATTGATCATGGTGAATGATTGTTTCGATGTATTTATAGATTTGGTTTGCCAGAATTTTGTTGAGTATTTTTGCATCAATATTCATAAGAGAGCCCAGAGCCGGAGCAGGTTGGCGGGAGGTCTGTGCACCTATAGCTCGGTGGCTGTTGCCAACCGCTGGGGACCAGTTCACTGGGCTTGCAGCAAGGCCCTCATCTTGCCTCTGGTCACTGCGGACTGCTGGCTGCTGAGGTCAGGTGCATGGACAGAGACCTAACCTAGCATAGACTACCCCATCAGGTTCTTGTCTGTGCACAAAGCCAGAGGAGTTCTGTGGGAGGTCTGTGCACCTACAGCTCGGCAGCTGTGGCTGACTGCTGGGGACCAGTTCACTGGGCTTGCAGTGAGGCCGCCATCTTGCCTTGGGTCACTGCGGACTACTGGCTGCTGGGGTCAGGTGTGTGGACAGAGACCTAGCCTAGCATAGACTACACCATCAGGCTCTTGCCTGTGCAAAAAGCCAGATCAGATTGGTGGGCGGTCTCTGCACCAACCAGCATGGGCAAAAACCTGCTCATGGGTCTGTGACTAGAGTACAGTCAGAGGCTGACATCCTGACTCAGGACACAACAGACAGGTAACTAGACAGAGCCCTGTGGACTGAGAGCACCACCATCTAGGTTCCAGCAGTCCAACCAGGGAACCTGCGGTCCTGCAGGGAATCCTGTAGTTAGACAGAGCCCTGAGACCCGCCACCATCTTGGAGCTGGTGGCCTGAACAGGTCACCATAGAGAACCAACAGAGGAGCCCAGGTCACCATAAAGATCTAACAGATGAGCCCAGATAGGTGAAAAAAAATCTGATTCTTAAGAGCTGGTAACTAGACAGGCCAGAAGGAGACCACAGGAGGCCAATTGCAGGTCCAGCAGCAAGCCTGGGGAAGACTTGGGTCTGGCCCAGCAGAGCTGAGGAGGTAATTCACTTTAACTAAACTTTACTAGTAAACTAACTTTACTAAACTTTTACTTTAGTAAACTAACTTTACTAAAGCTCAAAGCACACATTGCACCTAACACAATAATTGTGGGGAACCTCAACACTCCACTATCCTCAATGGACTGATCAGGTAATCAGAAATTAAACAGGGACACAGGGAAACTCATTGAAACTTTGGACCAATTGTATCTAACAGATCTATATAGAACCTTTCATCCTAAAGCAAAAGACTATACCTTTTTCTCAGCACTTCATAGTACCTTCTCCAAAATCGACCATATAATTGGTCACAAGACAGACCTCAACAAATATAAAAAGATCGAACTAATCCCATGCCTCCTATCAGATCACCATGGAGCAAGAGTGTTCTTCAATAGCAACAAAAACAACAGAAAATCCTCATATACATGGAGACTGAACAATATTCTACTCAATGATACCTTAGTGAAGGAAGAAAGAAAGAAAGAAAGAAAGAAAGAAAGAAAGAAAGAAAGAAAGAAAGAAATCAAAGACTTTATAGAATTTAATGAAAATGAAGACACAACATACCCAAATCTATGGTACTCAATGAAAGCAGTGCTAAGAGGAAAACTCATAGCCCTGAGTGCCTTCAAAAAGAAGCAGGAGAGAGCATATACTAGCAACTTACTGGCACACCTGAAAGCTCTGGAACAAAAAGAAGCTATTGCACCCAGTAGGAGTAGAAGACAGGAACTCATCAAACTGAGGGTTGAAATCAATCATGTTGAAACAAAGAGAACCATACAAAGAATCAAAAAACCAGGAGCTGGTTCTTTGAGAAAATCAACAAGATAGATAAACCCTAGCCAGGCTTACGAAAGGTCACAGAGACAGTATTCAAATGAACAAAATTAGAAATGAAAAGGGAGATATAACAACAGAAACTGAGGAAATTCAAAAAAATCATCAAATCTGACTACAAAAGTCTATACTCAACACAACTGGAGAATCTAGAGGAAATGGACAATTTCCTAGACAGATACCAAAGACCAAAATTAAATCAGGATCAAATAGATCGCCTAAACAGTCCCATAACCCCCAAAGAAATACAAGAGGTCATAGAAAGTCTTCCAACAAAGAAAGCACAGGACCAGATAGTTTTAGTGCAGAATTCTATCAGACCTTCAAAGAAGACCTAATGCCAAATACTCTTCAAACTATTCCACAAAATAGAAACAGAAGGAACACTACCCAACTCATTCTATGAAGCCATAATTACCCTGATGCGAAACCCACACAAAGACCCAAATAAGAAAGAGAACTTCAGACCAATCTCCCTTATGAACATTGATGCAAAATTTCTCACTAAAATTCTTGCCAATCGAATCCAAGAACACATCAAAACGATCATTCACCATGATCAAGCTGGCTTCATCTCAGGGATGCAGGGATGGTTCAATATACAGAAATCTATCAACATAATCCACTACATAAACAAACTCAAAGAAAAAAACACATGGTCATCTCATTGGATGCTGAAAAAGCATTTGACAAAATTCAGCATCCTTTCATGCTAAATGTCTTGTAAAGAACAGGAATCCAAGTCCCATACCTAAACATAGTAAAAGCAATTTACAGCAGACCAATTGCCAACATCAAAGTAAACAGAAAGAATCTTGAAGCAATCCCACTAAAATCAGGGACTAGACAAGGCTGCCCCCTCTCACCATATCTTTTCAATATAGTACTTGAGGTACTACCTAGAACAATTAAACAACATAAAGAAGTCAAAGGGATACAAATTGGAAAGGAAGAAGTCAAACTATCGCTATTCGCAGATGATATGATAGTATACTTAAATGACCCAAAAAACTCCACCAGAGAACTGCTACAGCTGATAAACAACTTCAGCAAAGTGGCTGGTTATAAAATCAACTCAAGCAAATCAGTAGCCTTCCTATACTCAAAGGATAAGCAGGCTGAGAAAGAAATTAGGGAAATGACACCCTTCACAATAGCCACAAACAATATAAAGTATCTTGGTGTGACTCTAACCAAACAAGTGAAAGATTTATATGACAAAAACTTCAGGTCTCTTAACGAAATTGAAGAAGACCTCAGGAGATGGAAAAATCTTCCATGCTCATGGGTTTGCAGGATTAATATAGTTAAAATGGCTGTCTTGCCAAAAGCAATATACAGATTCAACGCAATCCCCATCAAAATCCCAACTCAGTTCTTCATAGAGTTAGAAAGAGCAATTCTCAAATTCATCTGGAATAGCAAAAAACCCAAATGTGTTATCAAGTTGCTAGTGTAAGCTCTCTTCATTTTCTTTTTGGAGGCAGTTAGAGCTATGAATTTTCCTCTTAGCACTGTTTTCATTGTGTCCATTAAGGTTTAGAATGATGTGTCTTAATTTTCATTACATTCTAAAAAGTCTTCAATTTCTTTATTTCTTGCTTGACCAAAGTATCTTTGAGTAGAGTGCTGTTCAATGTTCATGTGTATGTGTGTTTTCCATTGTTTTTGTTTGAACTTAAGGCCATCCTAAGACTGTGGTGATCTGATAGGCGACATGGAATTATTTCAATATTCCTGTATCTGTTGAGGCCTGTTTTATGACCAATTATATGATCTATTTTGGAGAAGGTACCATGAGGTGATGAGAAGGTATAATCTTTTGCTTTAGGATGGAATGTTCTACAAATATCTGTTAGATCCTTTTGGTTCATAACATGTGTTAGTTTCACTGTGTCTCTGTTTAGTTTCTGTTTCCATGATTTGTCCATAGCTGAGAGTAGACTGTTGAAGTCTCACACTATAATTCTGTGGGGTGCAATGTCTGCTTTGAGCTTTAGTAAATTTTCTTTTATGAATATGGGTGCCCTTCCACTTGGAGCATAGATGTTCCGAATTGAGAGTTCATCTTGGTAGATTTTTCCTTTGACCAGTATGAAGTATCCCTCATTATCTTTTTTGAAAACTTTTGGTTAAAAGACTTTAGCTGATATAAGCTGACCATTCCAGCTTGTTTCTTGGGACCATTTGCTTGGAAAATTGTTTTCCAACCTTTGACTCTGAGGTAGTGACTGCCTTTGTCACTGAGGTGTGTTTCTTGTATGCAGCAAAATGTTGTGCTCTGTTTAAGTATTCAGAATGTTAGTCTATGTCTTTTTATTGAAGAATTGAGTCCATTGATGTTAAGAGATGTTAAGTAGAAGTGATTGTTAATTCCTGTTATTTTCATTGTTAAAGGTGGAATTCTGTTTGTGTGGCTATCTTCTTTTGGGTTTGTTGAAAAAAAGATTATTTTATTGGTTTTTCTATGGTATGGTTTCCCTCCTTGTGTTGGTATTTTCCACCCATTATGCTGTATAGTGCTGGGTTTGTGGAAAGGTATTGTGTAAATTTGGTTTTGTCATGGAATGTCTTATTTTCTCTGCCTATGGTTATTGAGAGTTTTGCTGGGTATAGTTTCCTGGGCTGACATCTATGTTTTCTTAGGGTCTTTATGACATCTTTCCAGGATATTTTAGCTCTCATAGTTTCTGATGAGAAGTCTTGTGTAATTCTGATAGGTCTGCCTTTATATGTTATTTGACCTTTTCCCTAACTGCTTTCAATATTCTTTCTTTCTTTAGTGCATTTGGTGTTTTGATAATTATGTGAGGGGAGGAATTTCTGTTCTGGTCCAGTCTGTTTGGGGTTCTGTAGGCTTCGTGTATCTTCATGGGCCTCTCTTTCTTTAGTTTAGGGAAGTTTTCTTCTATAATTTTGCTGAAGATATTTATTGGCACTTTAAGTTGTAAATCTTCACTCTCTTATACACCTATAATTCTTAGGTTTGGCCTTCTCATTTTGTCCTGGGTTTCCAGGATGTTTAGGGTTACAAACTTTTTACATTTTGCATTTTCTTTGACTGTTGAGTCCATGTTTTCTATGGTATCTTCAGCACCTGAGATTCACTCTTCTATCTCATGTATTCTGTTGTTTATGCTTGCATTTATGACTCCCGATTTCTTTCCAAGGTTTTCTATCTCCAGAGTTGTCTCCCTTTGTGATTTCTTTATTGTTTTTACTTCCATTTTTAGATCCTGTATGGTTTTGTTCAGTTCCTTCACTTGTTTGTTGGTGCTTTCCTATAATTCTTTAAAGGATTTTTGTGTTTCCCCTTTAAGGGCTTCTATCTGTTGACATATGTTCTCCTGTGTTTCTTTAAGGGATTTTTGTGTTTCATCCTTAAGGGCTTCTCTCTGTTGACCAATGTTCTCCTGTATTTCTTTTTTGTTTGTTTTTGTTTTTGTTTTTGTTTGTTTTTTTGAGGCAGGGTTTCTCTGTATAGTCTTGGCTGTCCTGGAACTCACTCTGTAGACCAGACTGGCCTTGAACTCAGAAATCCACCTGCTTCTGCCTCCCAAGTTCTGGGATTAAAGGCATGTGCCACCACTGCCTGGCTCTCCTGTATTTCTTTAAGGGAGTTATTTATATCCTTCTTGAAGTCCTCTATCAGCAACTTGAGATGTGATTTTAAATCTAGCTCTTGCTTTTCCAGTGTATTGTAGTATCCAGGATATGCTGTTGTGGGAGAACTGGGTTCGGATAGTGGCATGTTGCCTTGGTTTCTGTTTGTAATGTTCTTGCATTTGCTTTTGTCATCTGGTTATCTCTGGTGTTAGCTGGTCTTGCTATCTTTGACTGTGGCTTATCTGTCCTGCAAGCCTGTCTGTCTGTTCTCCTGGGATTCCCATTCTTTCTGTGCACACAAGCATGTAGGCACTCCTAAGGGACCAGCTCTCTTATGCTGGTGTTTGTGTATGTAGCTCTATGTCCCAGGATCAGCTCTGCATTCTCAGGCCTTTCCACAGTCCTGGGATGTTAGCTATCTATCTGTGCCACATGGATATGGCCCACTTTGTCAGAGGATGGTCCCAGGTCAGAGGCAGAAACTGGAAAGCCCCATCCTTCTAGCAGCAGGGATGGCCTTACCTGTGCTCCCAAGCCTCCCCACACTCTTGCAGAGTGACCAATTGCCCTGAGTGCAGCAGGTTCTCCAGGATGTATCAGGAGATGGGGTCTTCATTGTGGCAGACCTGACAAGAGTGTGCCCAAGCAGAAAGGACAGGCAGTGGAAGGAATGGAAGAGGAGTGCAAGCTTTTTGGTGGTTGCTGGATAGTGAGTCCCAGCAGTAGCTCAGGGACTCCAGAGGTGGGAAGGAGTACTTACCAACTGTCCTGAGTGCAGCAGGTTCTCTAGGAAGTGTCAGGAGATAGTGTTTTCACTGTGGCAGACCCTGCAAGAGTCTGCCCCAGCAGAAAGGTGAAGTGGTAGGAGTAAATCTATTTTTGATTTCACTTCATCGTCCTAATTGTCATAACAGATCTGTCACCTGCCTGTGTCTTTGGTCAGTAGGGATTCACTGAGGTTAAGCTTTAGACTAATGACTTTCTATTAATTATATATACATGGGAAGTACTTGCTAGATCATTCACCTTATGAAATACAGTATTTGTTTACTAAGTAATCTTGCAGTACAAAATTGAGTGGCTATGGGTATGTTCTAGATATAACAGCATGATTCTTAGAAATTAAGAAAAGAAAATAGGATTATGAAACTTTGCCCCAAAAGATTATGAGAATTATGCAAAAACAAAATTCATCTACAAATGATTCACTACAGATTACAGTAAGAGACTAAAAAATGGGCTCTAACATGGGAGATGGATAATTAGGAACCGTAACCTAAAGGGCTTATTGGTAAAGGGTGAGGACTGGACTCTGGTGCTACAGAACCCACATAAAAACCTAGATAGCCATAGTGGCTACCTGTAATTTCAGCACTCAGGAGGCAGAGACAAAAGTTGACTATCTAGAATAGTCAACTCATAAAGCTCCTAAATAAAATGAAGAGGGACTGAGGAGGATATTTAACATCAACTTCAGGCACACACAGGTATATGCCCAAGTGAGGTTCCTATCCCTGGCATGCATGTGTGCTAACATGCAAGAATAGGATAAACACATACAAACACAAAAATAAGAAACTTCCCTGGGGCTGCCACAACAAATGATCAATGTCCTTCTGGTCTTGGAGGTCTCAGAAAGAATTCTGAGAGCATGGGGAGGGGGCAGGCAGAAGTCCTGAATGTGGACACCACTTTTCTACTCATTCCTCACAAAGGAATAATCTAACAAGCAGGCTGAGACATCATACTATTTTAAGTAGTGCAATGCAGATTCCACACATATACATCATTATAGTCTGTTCTTAGTTACCTATGCATGACCTCACTGACACTTTTCTCTACCCTCTTTGGATCCTTTCCTCTAAATCCATATCAAAGAGTTTCCTTTCTACTTTATGTCACATATACACATCATGTATGTTGAAACAGAATTACATATTTGAGATGAAAACTTGTCTTCTGAATTCTAAATGGGAGTTGATTTAATGAAGCCACAAAGTGTCTATATTCTCAAGAATATTCTCAATCAAAAAAGAAATGAGGTATGGTTTAAGGGACATGTTGCTTAACTCTTCTTCTTCTTCTTCTTCTTCTTCTTCTTCTTCTTCTTCTTCTTCTTCTTCTTCTCCTCCTCCTCCTCCTCCTCCTCCTCCTCCTTCTCCTTCTCCTCCTCTTCCTCCTCCTCCTTCTCCTCCTTTTCCTCTTCCTCCTATTCTTCCTTCCCCTCCCCCTCCCTCTCCTCCTCCTCTTTCTTCTCATCATTGTTCCTTCTTCCTCATCCCCCTTCTAATTTACACACACACACACACACACACACACACACACACACACAGAGAGAGAGAGAGAGAGAGGGGGGAGGGAGGGAGCAGGGGGATTATAGCTTTGTGGTGAATCATTTCTGAATTCCACTTGAAAGCAATGACATGTGACTTGCATTTCCCAAACTTGAGACCTGGGGAAATCTACCTTCATGATACCTTTACTTTTTCCCTATTACTTTTTCTATCAAACTGTCTTATTTAAAATCTTTCTTTCAAAAAGTATCTCCATAGCTTCTGATAAAATATTATATAGCTGCATCACTCCCCTAACTGGAAATAAATCCATTAGAAACAAAGCCACATTATTTTTTTCAAAGCCACATTATTAAATCTACTAAAGCTGAATGAAGCCAATTGCCTCTGTGTTAAACAAAGATGAGAAAATACAGAAGTAGAAAATGAGATATACAATCAAGATCATCTCCTTCCAAATTGCTGAAAGACATTGAAAAGAGTGTCTCCTGCCCTAAAGCCAATAAGCCTCTGAACACACCACAAAAAAAAAATTATTAAGAACCACACAGTTGGAGATATTCGCTATGGCAGAACAAATAGGAAAGGATACAGGACCTTTATCCTAGCTCCCCTTGTCCAGTCCACAGCTCTATGACTCTTCCTTCATGACCTAGGTTTCCCCATGTGGAAAAGAAAGTATGTTCCCTTATTGGGCTCCCTCCCATGAAGCACAGGTACAATTTCTTATTCACCATGTTTCAGTTCTCCAAGGTAAATTAAATCTGTTGAAATACAGTCTAAGGGAAGTTTCAGATCCAATTTGGTTGAACCAGAGCTTCATCAGGGGCAGAGGTTCACTACGAAGTCTTATTTCAACTGCTCCTTCATCCCAGTCCTTCTGAGAGAAGTCAGGCAGCCAGTCTCCAGAGCAGATATAAGGTGACAGCGAGGACTCTGTCGCTACATCAACTGTGTTTGGCTCTTTCAGGGAAATAGACCTATCTGGTAGACAGTGAGATAAATTGCAGGGAGAAAGATTCTCAAATTATACTTTATCAACAACTCAATAAAAATCTTAAATCCCAAATGGGACTTCTAAGAACTATGTTCCTTTGACTTCAGATTCCATCTGTACAGAATAATAAATGGTGTTCATTGAGCCTGGTGTCATGAGGGCCCAGATTTTAATTAAAAATGGTCTTTTCAATAGATTTAGCATACAATTTCTCCCTGACCACAAACATCAGTGCAAACCAGAGGTCCTGAATCAATCTGGCAGGATTCTCAATGGTGTAATATTAAAGGGAATATTTGACAGAGAGGCAAGGTGAAAAGAAAAAATAACACTGTAACAACTGGCAATGTGAGTCCAGATCCTCTGGCCTTCTCAAGTTAGAGGTCAACTGGGAACAGTGGACCAGCTTTGCCATATCCATGTACAAGAAGGGCCAGTCTCTGCTTCTACTTTGAGAGTACTGTTTATCTCTCATGCAGATTTTAGGGAACAAATGTAGTAGAATGGTTAGCTCTGTCTAAAATTAATAGGAAGCAGTTGCTTTGTTTTCCATGTATATTAAAATAGGAAGCCCAAGATAGTAGGACTTCCTCAAACACCTATGGAAATAAACTCTTGCCTCCTCAATGCAGGACAGACTGATACCAAACAGCCTTTACATTCCTGTAAATAATTTTCAATATGCTCTATCCATAAATTGTCTGTGAATGGAAACAGAGGAGCTGGTCACACACAGGGAAGTCAAGGATGCTTCTAGCATTTTTAAAGATGAGGAAAGGAAAAGCTTTAGTGGACAGAAGGCTGTTCTTACCAACCTATGCTTCCCTTCCTCTTGGGTGGAATGTTACCCACACTTCCTTTGGTAGGACGCCCTTTTCTATGGTCTGACCTCATTGGCCAGCAGAATGCACTTGGTGTTGGTTTTTCCCACGCAGTTCGGTGACCTGTAGCCGGCGTGAACCACCTGGGCCAAGGGCTGTGGCGGAGAAGCCAGGAGATGTGGCCTCCACAGTAATACTAGACCAGACAACTCCACGTGGCTTTATTTAAGATAGGGGTACAGGTGAGCGGGGTAGGGAGAAGGCAGGGAGTGAAGAGAAAAAAAAAAAGAGCGAGGGGGAGAAACACTACCCTTTTATATGGGTGGTAATTTAAATTACAGGTAAAAGAGGTAGGCTCATTGAATTCTGGGTACATGGTGGCCATTGCCTTGGTAACAGGTCTATGCTTGCGGGGCTGCACTAATTGTGACCTATATGACGTCACAGGTCTCAGAACCAACACTTGGGATCTAAGCTGGCTGACTTTTTCTCTGCTCATTTCTTTTTTTTATTGGATATATTCTATATTTACATTTCATTACCCTTTTCCTGGTTCCCTGCCCCCCAAAGGTTCCATATGCCCTTTTCCCTCTCCCTGTTCCCCCATCCACACCTTCCCACTTTCCTGTTCTGGTATGACAGGACTTGTTCAAAGTCTGCACAGCAAAGCCAAGAGAATTCTTTCACTAGTTTAAAACATAAATGCTTGAAGAAAGAAGTCAGTAGTGAACAGCTTATGCTCAGTAACTTTGTGACACACACCCAAACCTCCCTTTGTCTGCTCCAATGATGGTTTATTTCTTGTTGCATCTTGGGTATTAATGAAATGATAAGGCCAAAGGTTAGTGATTCGGCTGGTAGTTGATGTTTTGAAGAGGTATATGTACTTGATTAAAGTTTCTTCTAGGGATTGCATGCAATAACAAAATTAACACAGAATGGTGAGGAGCCATTACGTTATCCATGGGGAGAAAAGCTATATACAAAATATGGTTTTAATGAAAAAGTCATTCACAAAAGACTGTACCACTACATTCCAGAAAATATATATTCTAAGGTGTGTTGACCAGAGTGGGTTTATTCTCTGTTTACTGTGATTAAACCAATCATTTAGCTCTAGATCAGTTAGCTAGTACTTACCTGAGATTGAAACACATATAAACAAGTTCCCATTTCCACAAGAACATTTAGGGCTCCTAAATGTTTTTTAAAAATGCTGTGTTTGTTCATTAGGAAGGCAAATAAGATAAACCAATAAAGACTGAGGACAGTAGAGATACATGAGCCATGGGGGCAAGTGGAGGTATCCAAGACATTAGTCAAATCCCAGTTCAATCTTCAAAGCTTATTTTGTAAGCATCCTCAGGTTTCAAGAGACATCTTAATAATCACATAGCTCAAGCAATTTTGTGGTTTGCTTTTTGTGAAACTGAAAGAGCTGGGGACATTCTAAATAAAAGTTAGCTTTGGAAGAAGCTAAATACTTTTCAGAATGTGAACCTTATCCTGCAACACAAGATTTTCCATGAGTTCATTACTTGGGAATCTGGCCTGTTCTATACCTATGTTTCATGAAGCTCCTGCTTATTTCCCAAACACCTTCTGTGGCTTCACAGGATCACCTTACACCATACATTGCTCTATTTTGTAACCCCTTGAGGCAATCACTTCCTCTCTCTTGGAGGATAGTGTAGACAACAGCAGTAGCACAGGAGGCCATCTCTGTTTAAAGTTTGTTCAACCATGACACCTAGGTTCCAATTTAGTAACAAATTCCAAAAGGTTCTGGAACCTTCAGTAAACCTGGCACTTGTACACTCTCCATCTCTTGCTCATTTTCATGCCAGCAGGCTTGGCATGGTTTTGACATGGATGCAATTATTTGTGTGTGGGCATCACCACATTATGTTCATTGTACATGTCTACTATGGCTTCCTGGCAGAAACTCATAATTAGTTGTTGAATGAATGGATGACCAATGCCTCAACATAAAAACTGACATATTTGGAACAAATTAGAAGTGAGTTCCTTTTCAAAATCCAACAGTACTGTTTGTTTGTGCTTGTTTATTTCTTTTCCTCTTTTTATTTTTGGATCCAATTTTTGGCAAACAGATACCATTGTGAAGATTCCAAAGACATTAGGACTGGCATAGAAACAAGGAAAAGGCCAAATGTGCATTTTACAATATCACATGTTCAGAACATTTTGGACTGTATTTTGGCTTCTCTCTTAGCCACATGTTCTTGGTGACACAGATCTCAATTTTGTTTTTGGTCCTACCGCAAATTCTGTATTCATGCTAATTGTCTGTGATAGTGCCCTGTTCTGTCAGAAGTAAAGGTTATTGGGGCTGAAGAGATAGCTCAGTGGGTAAGAGTACTCATTCATCAAGAGGAACAAGGTTTGAATCCAAGCACTCACACAGTGATTCTGAAGAGATTTTAACCCCAATCCTAGGAGATCCCATGCACAGAGAGGCTACTGCAGGCAATATATATATATATATATATATATATATATATATATACACACAGTACACACATAAACACACATAAATATATATGTATATATATATATATATATATATATATATATATATATATATACAGACAAATACTCATAAACATTTTTTAATTAAAAATATGAAGCGGTAGAAGCTATTTGAAAGATCTGAACATTCCTAAACACTTTCAAGATACAGACTTTACCTCACTACCCAGAGTTTAGCTGTCTCTCATCACAATCTGCCTTCAAGAGCATGATGGTTAAACTTAGGATTTGGACAGCCTTGGCAACCCATAATCATCCAACATAAGTCAATAAGAACTGGGCTAATGAGATGCTATGCTCTATGTTTTCAAATAAGTACTTAAGAAACATATTCACTGGATCAAGTCTTTTCAGGACCAGGGCCCTTTCCTTCCTTCTTCTTGGGAATCATATGATTTGCTAATTGTGTCTTGAGTATTCAGAGCTTCTGAGCTAATTACTATCCAGTTATCAGTGATCCAGTATTTTAAGGGAGTACTAGAACAGAGAAATAGGAGGGGGTGATTGGGGAATGGATGGACGGAAGGGGACTTATGGGACATATGGTGAGGGGGGGACTGGGAAAGGAGAAAGCATTTGGAATCTAAACAAAGAGTATAGAAAATACAAAAATAAAAAAGAAACATATTCACAAACAATGGATAAGCAAGGTAAAAGTGTGTGTGTGTGTGTGTGTGTGTGTGTGTGTGTGTGTATGTGTGTAGACAGATAGCTAATAGATGAATATATAGGTATAGATTATGTAGGCATGATATAGATTAGATATAGGTACAGATGACTAATACTCAGTCATAAAATTTAGATCATATAATTTTAAGCAATAGTAGCGACTAGGATATGTTTGGCATGTTCATTAGCCAAGAACTGAAAACAAACCAAGACATTCTTATTCATATGTAGGAACTATAAATTTTTATTTTTGGTGAAATAGAGGATAGAATAGAGGTTGCTAGAGTCTGGAAAGAAAGGGGGAAGAAGATGGCAAGGTGAAGAGGTGGGCTACTATTTATAAACCATAGTTGGTCAAGAGTAGCAGCATTCCTAGCACAGTGTGGTGATGGTAGTGAGGAAGTTACTATATACTTATGGCTGTGGATAGACTGGATATCCAGAAACCAGTGGTAAAGCACCTACCTGATATTCAGGAGACTCAGTTCATTTCTCAACAACCGCTCTTAATGAGTTACATATTTCGTAAGAGTTAAAGGATTTTTGAATATTCCTGTACAAAGAGATGATAACTATTTGAGGGTCTGGATACACTCTACTTTCTTTGGTCTACACATCACATAGCAAAATACCCCCACACTTTACCCCAAAATGCATAAATAATTTCAATTGTAAAGAGAGACATACATACCTGAAGAAGTCTACTGCCACCTACAGAAGAATCAAGCAAGCAAGGTTTTTTGTTATTGTCCCTGGCTGTCCTGGAACTCACTGTGAAGACCAGGCTGGCCTCAAACTCAGAAATCTGCCTGCCTCTGACTCCCAAGTGCTGGGATTAAAGGTGTGTGCCACTGCCAGGCTCACAAGCAAGTTTTTCAAAAGTAAAATGTGAGAAACTGAGGATGGAAGGAAGAAGGGAAAGCTCCAGGGAGGGTAGACGGTGCGGAGACTGATGCGATTACACCATATGTTATTCTAGAGCATATTTCTCATGGGAAGGGGTTTTCATTCCTCCAAATTATTTACAGACCATGCTTCCTGGTATATTTACTTTTGCAGAGATGAATTCAAAATGGACATTAGTGGGGCAGCAAACAGATGGAGAAAGGAACCCTGAAGGGAGCAAGGTGGATGGATGAAGACTGCCAGTGCTGTGGTTGGGAGTTAGACTGTATTCATCTCATTTCCCAGGAACCAGGCAAATGCATATTTATGTGTTCCCTGCGCATTCTCCATTATTTAAATTTGCCTAATTTGGGGCTTCCTTTACCTCTGAACAAATGCTATTTATCTCTAGACCTTGAAAGCAGTCCTTTGTTTAAGAATTAAGGTCTAAATAGCAATCTCTACATTGGTTCACCTAAAAAAACAGGCAGTTAGCTACTTAATTTAGGTTTACACTTCAGTGACTTTCAAATACCTCTCTCTTACACCTGATGACTTTATTTCAGAGGGTCTTTTCTTTTGCTTTCATATCTTTATATAAGCTTAATTATCCCCATGTTAGACACTCTGTTACTATTCATTTGGGAAACTTAGGTATACTTGGGGGTGGGGGAATCTTGTCAAGGAAGTGACAGATACTTAGTTTTTAGGAATTCAGTGTTGAAACTTCAGGAACACACCACCTCTGTAGGTTGTATGACATCTCTTTGATACTTATGAGAGGATTTGCATACAAAGTGAGCCCACTCCCATTACTTTCATTTACTTGACAGTATTACATGAAGAATTAGAGATAAAGCATGTTGGAAACTATATAGTCTAGGTTGTTAAGATTGCTTAGTGAAAGGGGACATTTGCCACCAAGACTAAGAAGCTAACTTAGAATCCAAGGACAATATGGAAGAAGAAAGCTGGTTCTGGCAAGTCTTCCTCTCCACACATGTGCCATGTCTCATACATTACATCACACACACAAACACACACACACACACACACACACACACAAAACTAAAACTAAAGGTCTTAGAAAAGAAGCAGTGGTGGCACACACCTTCAATCCCAGCACTTGGGAGGCAGAGGCAGGCAGATTTCTGAGTTTTAGGCCAGTCTAGCCTACAGAGTGAGTTCCAGGACAACCAGGGCTACAGAGAGAAACCCTGTCTTAAAACCCCCCAAAAATTTAGAAAAGAAATGATGTGGAGTGACATGAACTAACATGAACGTTTCTTTTCACATCATTCCCTTAAATGTCAGGGAAGGGGGAAAAAACCACTTCAATACATGACAACCCACACGTGTGGCATTTACCTACCTCTCTGTGTGAATACATCCAAGAGCAAACACTCATCTTCCCCACTGCTACATCTCTGCTGAGTCTCTCCACAGGCATATAAAAGAGAATGAGGCACCTGAAGACCTTACTCTGCTTTACTCTCTGTGATGGTTAATCTTGATCAGCAACTTGATGGGATTTAGAATCACAGTAGGAAGAAAACCCTGGGTATGTCTCAAGGAATTATCTAGATTTTTAATGGAGGAGAGAAGACGCACTCTCAATATGGGTGGCACCATTCCATTGACTGGGGTCCTGGACTGAGTTAAAAGGAGAAACAAGCCAAATGCCAATAATTCATTGCTTCTGGCTTCCTGACTGTGATCGCAATATCATCAACTGTAGCAGGAACAGCAAGGCCATGTCTATGTAAACACAGGGGCATGGGGAGAGGTGCATAGCTGTAAAAGCATTACAGGAGGACATAATTGAAGACTGCCTGAAAGACCAAGATTGCTAGTGCAGACATTGCCAGCAAAATGGGAACCACTTTTAGAAAAGATGCTTTCTTGAATCACAGGTAGAGGGTGTCCGAATTTTGTCTAAGTTATGCCCTAAAGTTTCCTGGCAACAGCCAGGTATGCCTGACTCACTACAAAAGGGGTATGGCTTGCCCCATCATCTCTCCCTTGCTCAGGACTTACCGTTCCCACTCCTCTGTCCCCTTGCCCCTTCCCCCATCTCCCCATTTTCTTCCCTTTCTCTCTCCCTGTGCTCATGGCCAACCTCTACTTCTCTACTTCTCTACTTCTCTACTTCTCTACTTCTCTTCTCTTCTCTTCTCTTCTCTTCTCTTCTCTTCTCTTCTCTTCTCTTCTCTACTTCTCTACTCTACTTCTCTACTTCTCTACTTCTCTCTTCTGTCTCTCTCTCTCTTTCTCTGTCTCTACTCAGCCATTGGTCAGTGGCTCTTTATTGCTCAATCAAAAACCAATTGGGGACAGGGACCTTCAGTGTTTGGACATGTAGATTCCTGATTTGGGTACAGAATCAAGACAAAGCAATAAAACCAATTCCCAACATAATATCTAACAGAAAAAAATTTCTGATTGGTTTGGTTTAGAGAAAGTGGGATACATTAAGGCAATGGTCAACTGAGTAAGTAAATGCAAACTGAGGTGCTAGCTTTGCTTAAGATGTTAGGCTAATGATGCAATTAAAATCAGAGATGATGTGCATAGTCCTGTGGTGATTTGAGATGCCAGGGTGGGTTGGTACCCAGGGAGGACTTTCTCCTTCTTAAAGAAGAAGGAAAAGGAGGAGGGGGGAAGGGCTCTGTGAGGGGGATTGGAAGGAAGAAGGCTACAATCAGGATGTAAAGTGAGTAAATAAATAAATTGGTTGGGGGAAAAATTCAAGATACTTCAACATGGTAGGTTGTTCCCACAGACCCAGTCACTCAGCACCCTGAGGTAAGAGTATAACCTGAAGGACACAGTGAAACTCTCATAACATCAACCAAACAACAGTCACCAACACCTACTCTAACGGTCTGTGATTGGACAAAAAAATGATATTCCAGACTCAAATAGTACATAAAAGCAAGGAACATTTATTCTGCAGAAATCCATCATTCAAGGGTCTACCATTCATCAAAATGGAGATGCAGTGGTGAGGTCACAGGCTTAATTTAAAGCCAAGTAGGAAAAGTCCAGGGAGTGGTGGGTCACCTGTACCTTGATTGGCTGGCACAGTTTCTAAGTATGAGTGGGCATTGGGATTGGCTAGGGATCTGGGGACTTTTGAGGGGGAGTATAAAAAGTGTTGCTGACTCATGCTGACTATTTTTGCCTCAGGCCAGTTAGCAAGGCAGCTCCCCATTGACTGCCCGGCAGGCTGTGGTTTTTCCAGGAACTGACTTCCCCAGACTTGCCCAGTTCTGGGGAAGCAGAAACATAGGCCTAGTCTCCTGATCTGCCAGGTTGGAGCCTGTCAGTGGAGTCAGCCTGTCTCAATCCTCTCACCACCATATCAAACACAGCAAATGAACACAAGAAAAACATACACACTGTGCATGTGATCCAACTGTTAACTATTAAAATTCCACACAGCAAATGAATAACTTTAAGGTAGACAAGTTCTCTTTTAAAGATCTTTCATTTCACAAAATGAAAAAGAGATTTATTCTACAAAAGAGGAACCCCTCATCTTAGTGCCAACCCTTAACCTACGCCATTATCTGGAAAGGACCATCTACTTCCAAATCAAATAAGTGAAAAGATAAAATGCAATGGCAACCTCTGCAGTGAAAAGTCAAAGAATGGCCGCCAGTGGGTGTCGAACCATCATATCTGTACAGCTTCTTGTTGTACAGGGCTTCTTCAACTCCTCTACTCATGTGTCCTTTCTAAGAATGTACACATGATATCATCTATATGGATATATACAGTAAATAAATATAAAATATTTGCCAGTAATAAATTATAAGGGAATGCATTTTAAAATGATTATTTTGTAGATATATAATTACCATTTACTAAAAAGGAAAGCAAAATTTCAAATTAATGAGATAATTTATGCTTAATCTTATATAAAAATGAATTTATCTGAGACTAGAGGACACAGAGCATCCTAAACATTTCTCAGAGATGGTTAGTATTTTCATAGAGTCATCAAAGCCACACCACTTCTAACAAACACTTAGAACAAAACTAAGCCAGTTTAGGGGGGCTTCAGAAATTGTTGGAAATTCTGTTCTAATTCAAAGCTAAAATTGACTTAACTTTTAAATGAAACTCAAATAGCCATTTAAAAACATAAGATATTCTTCTAACACAATGGAGAATAACCAATTTTCTCAATGCTGACAAGATAAAGAGGATTGTTTGTGTGTATTAAGAAAGCACCACAGTTCTAACACAGTCTCAAATCTGACTCCTAGTATTCCTATGAGTATCCCTGGTTAATATGGTATATGATAGCATATTCAGTACAAATTAACATGCATTTACAGCTATAGCTGAGGCTGCAGTGAAGTAAAACAGTGCAACACAGGAAAATACAACCAAAAATATCTGAGACTAGATTCCCAAGAAATGCTCACAACTAGAATAAATTCAAAGGCTGATGATAAGAAGCAGAGAAGTAGCTGTAAGGCACTCCCACCCTAACCACTGCATGGGACTGAAAAGAGCAAAAAGGAGTAAGGGGTAAATAGGAAGTAAAAGCTGCAGAGCTACTGTGTTTTGAAAGATGGGCTCATGGAACTGTTAGGTATCACTGAGTCTGGATGCCCTTTCCTTCCCTTCAAACATTGTCAGCTATGGAAGAAAGTGTGCATGTTGAGAGAAGTGCCTATCTAGTTGGAGCCTAGTAGAGATGTTTACCAAAAAGGAAAATCAAGCGAATAAAAACATATGACTGAGGGGCTGGAGAGATGGCTCAGAAGTTAAGAAGCTTTATTGTTCTTCAAGAAGACCTGCATCTAGTTTCCAGCACACACATTAGGACACAACAACTTGTAACTCCAGGAGATCTGATAAAGCTTTCACCTCCTTAAACACATGCACATAATTAAATAACAAAATATTCAGAGTGATGGTATGCACTTTAATCCCAGGTCTTGAGAGGTAGAGTCAGGCAGATACTTGTAAGGTCTAAGCCTGGTCTTCATAGCCAATTCTACGACAGCCAGATCTACACAGAGACCTTGTCTCTCAAAAAAGTAAAAATAAAAAGATCTTTGATGATCTTAATCCCAGCTCTTGGGAGTAGATCTCGGTAAGTTTAAGGCCAGCTATGTATATATAGTAAGTTCCAGAAAAAAACAAACAAACAAAAAAAAAAAAAAAACAGGACTACAAGGAGAGAACCTGCCTCAAAACAAACAAACAAACAAAAACAAAAACAAAAATAATCACCATAGGTGAGAGACTAATAGATGTCCTGCTATTCAATGGGTTGTTTCTCTTACAGGACCTGAGTTTGATATTTAGAATCCACATTGACTAAACATTCATCTGTAATTCCCACTCCAGGAGACCTGATCTCTTCCTCTGGCACACCTTCACACACATGTACACACACACACACACACACACACACGCACACACACACACCATGAGAAAGAAAACATAGTAGAGGGTAAAGGACCAGGGCACCAAGAGTTCTAATTGTTACAGAAAAAAAAAACTAAGAAGAAACAGAAATTATATAAGCATGTTGGCATTAAAACTGGAATTAAAGTTAAGGAAACTTTTAAATTTTCATAGGTGAGATAGACAGAAGTACAGAAAGAAGGTGAGTTCTAAGGCTTTCATTGTGAGCAGTAAGGCTACCTTGTAGCTAGATATCTGATAGTTATTCTTTGTTTAAAAGGAGGAGCATCTCATAGAGAAGTGATTGATTTCAGGACTGACAAGGAAACTGACACAAGGAAAGAACAAAATGTTCTACAGTGTTACAGTGATGGAAGAAAGTGTTGAAAAGGACTGAAACAGCCATCAGAAGGTGTAGGGTTAACCAAACAGTGGTGCTCAGGAACCAAATCTGCAGCAGACTGAGTATCAACATAAATAATGGTGATATTCATCTAAAAATAACATAGCAATCCAATAGGCAAAAGCAAACAAGCAAACAAACAAGCAAACAAAAACCTCAGTCTCTTTTAAATAGACTGTGGACAAGTGGAGAAATGATTGCTACCAATAGGAAAAATGATACCAACCTAATGGAAAAGGTAATGAACAACAGGGTATTTACAGACTCAATGTATGCAAACAGGAAAGCATCATCAAACACTCAAGACAAAAATCACCTTACAGTAAAGAAACCTTGCAAGTCTAACCTTATGGAGTCACAGAGAATATAGGTAGATGTGGTCTCAGTGAAACTATGTACTACTGGCTAATATGCACACATAAAAATAAAGTAAAATCCTGTGGTGTATGAGATATCCCTGCGAAACACACATAGTCTGAATGAAATCAAGAAAAAAATTAAACAGGCAAACTCCAAAATCTCCCAGGCCCTTTAAAAGTATTATAATTTTGTGTGGGCAGAGCAGTGGTCCAGGGCCCCAGCCAGGCGTGGGTTCTGTGCCCTGAAGGCGGACCCCGCACTCCCTGCAGCCTCCGCCATCTTCCCAGCTGTTTCGAACCAGCCAGCAGAACCAGGTACCAGAGTTATCCTGAGTTTAAGACCTTTGGGGACTCAGGCCTTGAGCAGGAGCTGCGCGCAGAGCAGCAGTTTATGGGGGGGGGCAGCCAAGTCTGGGCTCTGTGCCCTGAAGGCGGGCCCCACACTCCATGCAGCCCCCACCATCTTCCCAGCTGTTTCGAACCAGCCAGCGAAACCAGGTACCCAAGATGTCCCGAGTTTAAAACCTTTGGGGACTCAGGTCTTGAGCAGGAGATGCTCACAGAGCAGCAGGTCCGGGGCCCCAGCCAGGTGTGGGCTCTGTGCCCTGAAGATGGATCAGGCACTCCCTGCAGCATCCACCATCTTCCCAGCTATTTAGAACCAGCAGGCAGAACCAGGTACCCAAGATATACTGAATTTAAGACCTCTGGGGAATGAGGCCACCTGTCAGCAATCTGTGAGCAGGAGCCCTTCGGGGCAGGGGTTCACGTGCCCCAGTCATGGGGAAATAGCCTTACAAGCCCACAGGAGGTTCAAGCACCATCTAGTAACCAACTAACACCAGAGATAACCAGATGGCAAAAGGCAAGCGTAAGATCGTTACTAACAGAAATGAAGGCAATATGGCAGCATCAGAACCCAGTTCCCCAAAAGCAATAAGTCTCAGATACCCCAACACACCAGAAAAACAAGACTCAGATCTAAAATCACTGGTCAGGATGCTGATAGAGGAACACATAGATAAATCTCTTAAAGTAATATAAGAGAAAATGGATCAAAAGCTAGAAGCCCTTACAAGGCAAACACAAAAATCACTTAAAGAAATTCAGCAGAATATGGATCAAAAAAATGGATGCCAATAAGGGGGAAACACAAAAATCACTTAAAGAAATACAAGAGAACATGGGTCAACAAGTAGAAGTCATAAAAGAGGAAACACAAAAATATCTTAAATAATTACATAAAAACACAAACCAGCAAGTGCAAGATCTGAGCAAAACCATCCAGAATCTAAAAACAGAAGTAGAAACAACTAGGAAATCGCAAAGGGAGACAACATTGGAGATAGAAAACCTTGGGAAGAAATAAGGAGTCATAGATGCAAATATCAACAATAGAATACAAGAGATAGAAGACAGAATCTCAGATGCTGAAGATACCACAGGAACCATGAATTCAACAAATAAAGAAAATGCAAAATGCAAAAAGCTGGTAACCCAAAACATTCAGGAAATCCAGGACACAATAAGAAGTCCAAACCTAAGGATTGTAGGTATAGATGAGAGTGAAGATGTACAACTTAAAGGGCCAGCAAATATCTTCTACAAAATTATGGAAGAAAACTTCCCCAACCTATAGAGAGATATGCCCACGAATATACAAGAAGCCTACACAACCCCAAACGGACTGGACCAGAAAAGAAATACCTACCGTCACATAATAATCAAAACCTCAAATGTACTAAACAAAGAAAGAATATTAAAGGCAGTAAGAGGAAAAGGTCAAGTAACATATAAAGGAAGACCTATCAGAATTACTCCAGACTTCTCACCAGAGACCATGAAAGCTAGAAGATCCTGGGCAGATATCATGCAGAATCCAAGAGAACATAAATTCCAGCCAAAACTACTATACCCAGCAAAAACTCTCAATCGCCATAGATGGGGAAACCAAGGTATTCCATGACAAAATCAAATTTGCATGATATCTATCCACAAACCCAGCCCTACAAAGGATAATAGGGGGAAAACACCAACACAAGGGGGGAACCCACACCCTAGAAGAAGCAAGATAGAAACCTCCTCTCATCAAACCCAAAAGAAGATAACCACTCAAATATAAAAAATAATGCCCAATATGTCAGGAAGTAATAATTACTATTCCTTAATATCTCTTAACATCAATGGACTCAATTCCCCAATAAAAAGACACAGGCTAACAGACTGGATATGGAACCAGGACCCTACATTTTGCTGCATACAGGAAACACATCTTAGTGTCAAAGACAAACACTACCTTAGTGTAAAAGGCTGGAAGACAATTTTACAAGCAAATGGTCTCAGGAAACAAGCCTGAGTAGCATTCTAATATCAGATAAAATTGACTTTCAACCTAAAGTCATCAAAAGAGACACAGAAGGTCACTTCTTGCTGGTCAAAGGGAAAATCCACCAAGAAGAATTCTCAATACTGAACATCTGTGCTCCAAATGTAAGGGCACCCTCATTCATAAAAGAAACTTTACTAAAGCTTAAAGCACACATTGCACTGAACACAATAATTGTAGGTACTTCAACACTCCAGTCTCCTCAATGGGCCAATCAGGAAAGCAGAAACTAAACAGGGGCACAGTGAAACTAATCAAAACTTTGGACCAATTTTATTTAACAGATATATATAGAACATTTCATTCTAAAGCAAAAGAATATACCTTTTTCTCAGCGCCAATATACAGCAAACCAGTAGCCAAAATCAAAATAAATGGAGAGAAACATGAAGCAATCCCACTAAAATAAGGGACTAGACAAGGCTGCCCCCTCTCTCCATATCTTTCCAATATAGTACTTGAAGTTCTAGAGAGAGCAATTAGACAACATAAGGCAGTCAAAGAGATACAAATTAGAAAGGAAGAAGTCAAAATATCATTATTTGCAGATGATATGATAGTTTACTTAAGTGACCCAAAAAACTCCACCAGAGAACTTCTACAACTGATAAACAACTTCAGCAAAGTGGCTGGTTATAAAATCAACTCAAGCAAATCAGTAGCCTTCCTGTACTCAAAGGATAAGCAGGCTGAGAAAGAAGTTAGGGAAATAACACCCTTCACAATTGCCACAAACAACATAAAGTACCTTGGCATGAATCTAACCAAACAAGCAAAAAATCTGTATAACAGGAACTTCAAGTCCTTGAAGAAAGAAATCGAAGAAGACCTCAGGAGATGGAATAATATTCCAGGCTCTTGGATTGGCTGGATCAATATAGTAAAAATGGCCATGTTGCCAAAATCAATCTACAGATTCAATGAAATCCCCATCAAAATCCCAAATCAATTCTTCATAGGTCAAGAAAGAGCAATTCTTACATTCATCTGGAGTAACAAAAAACCTAGGATAGCTAAAACTATTCTCAACAATAAAAGGACTTCTGGGGGAATCAATATCCCTGACCTCAAACATTACTACAGAGCAATTGTGCTAAAAAAAACTGCATGGTATTGGTACAGCTTCAGGCAAGTAGATCAACAGAATAGAAATGATGACCCAGAAAAGAACCCACAGACTGATGGTCACTTGATCTTTGATAAAGGAGCTACAACCATCCCGTGGAAAAAAGATAGCCTTTTCAACAAATGGTGCTGGTTAAACTTAAGTTCACCATGCAGAAGAATGCAAATTGACCCACTCTTATCTCCTTGTAGCAAGATCAACTCCAAGTGGATAAAGGACCTCCACATAAAACCAGACACACTGAAACTAATAGAAAAGAAAACTGGAGAAGACCCTGGAGGACATGGGCCCAGAGGGAAATTTTCTGAACAGAACACCAATAGCTTATACTCTAAGATCAAGAATTGACAAATGGGACCTCATAAAATTACAAAGTTTCCTAAGGCAAAGGACACTGTCAGAAGGACAAAATAGCAACCAACAAATTGGGAAAAGATCTTCACCAACCCCACATCTGACAGAGGGCTAATATCCAATATATACAAAGAACTCAAGAAGGTAGACCCCAAAGATCCAAATAACCCTATCCAAAAAAAATGGGGTACAGAGCTAAACAAAGAAATTTTACCAGAAGAATTCCGGATGGCTGTGAAGCACCTTAAGAGATGTTCAACATCATTAACCATCAGGAAAATGCAAATCAAAACAACCCTGATATTCCACCTCACACAAGTCAGAATGGCTAAGATTAAAAACTCAAGGGACAAAAGGTGCTGGTGAGGATGTAGAGAGAACGAACACTCCTACACTGTTGGTGGGATTTCAAGATGGTACAACCACTCTGGAAATCAGCCTGGCGTTTCCTCAGAAAATTGGGCATGACACTTCCAGAGGACCCTGTCATACCACTCCTGGGCATATACCCAGCGGATTCCCCTGCATACAATAAAGACACATGCTCCACTATGTTCATAGCAGCCTTATTTATAATAGCCAGAAGTTGGAAGGAGCCCAGATGTCCCTCAAAGGAGGAATGGATACAGAAAATGTGTTATATTTATACAAAGTAATACTACTCAGCAATTAAAAATAATGCATTCATGCAATTTGTAGGCAAATGGTTGGATCTGGAAAATATCCTAAGTGAGTTAACCCAATCACAAAAGAATACACATGAAATGCAATCACTGATAAGTGGATATTAATGAGCCCAAAAGCTCTGAATACTCAAGGCACAATTACCAAATCAAAAGATTCCCAAGAAGAAGGAAGGAAAGGACCCTTGTCCTGAAAAGACTGGATCCAGTTTTGTAGGAGAGTATCAGAACAGAGAAATGGGCTGGGGGGGGGTGATTGGGGAATGGGCCGAGGGAAGAGGACTTATGGGACATATGGTGAGGGTGGAATTGAGAAAAGGGAAAGCCTTTGGAATGTAAACAAATAAATATAGAAAAACTTTTGTGTGCATATATAGATACACATGCATGCGCACATGCATGTACTCATGTACAGATAAGTACAGGAGCCCACAAAAGCCAGGAAAGGGAGTCAGATCCTTTGGTTCTGAATGATAGCTGGTTTTGAGCAGCTTGATGTGGGTTCTAGCGGCTCCAGTCCTTTCTGTGCAAGAGCAGTGAATGCTCTGAACCACTAATATATGTTTCCAGCACCTCCCAGGTTCTTAAAACCATCAGAAAAAGCTGTATAGCCTGTAGATTGAAGTAGACTTACAGGATTTGACAACTGTAGGTAACACAAAACTGATGGTACATTGGGTCCCTTGGCTGTACAGGACATTAATGGTATATCTACAGTAATGAAATGGGAGTTATGGACTTTATACCAGTGAGATAGCCTCCTTGACTTCCTTCTGTGGCTGGTTATCTATTAGTATTCTATAAACAGGAAGAAATGTCCAAGGACAAACAGTCAGCTTGGGAGTTGTCAGCAATCTTCAATACTACAGGATGCACATAGCTTATTCTCAGATGGTTCTAAAGAGGAATATTAGCAATCAGTTTTCAATGTTTTTATACAATGGAATTCTTTCAAAAGAATAAAGATGATATTCAAAGACCATCACTCTCACAAAATTAAACCACACAGAACTTGGAAAAAAAGACAATAGTGCCAATGCAACATTAGCACAGATGGCCATTTAAGACTAAGGAGCTTATCATGTTGATGCATGAAGAAAGGAGGCAAATGAACAATAATCAGGCTACCACAGAATTCTCCTCTCAGAATATCTACACACCCAGAACTGGAATTAAACCAAGAAGTTAGATTCTATCCACAGCCTTAATTTTAATGAAGGGGCAGATGTTCAGCAGACATAACAGCTCCTACTTTGTTTAAATGTGATCAAGAGAATTCTTCAATTGCTTTACATTTTTTTATACAAGAAGAGGAAAGTATCCATGGCAACCCAAGGAAAAGCCACATGAACTTTGGTTATATGAGATCTCTTGACATATCTAGTCATCACAAATATCTCAGAAAAATGCTCAGAGATGCCATGGTAATTTATAGTTGTGATAATTCCTTCCTGGGGAAGAGTTGAGTGATGTCTACTTCCTCATCCAGTCCCCACAGTGAACTAATGTACATTTCTACTACCATTCACTCTGGGAAACCAATAGGTTTGTTGAGCTTACTTATAGAATATAGGTAAAGAGTGAGTAGGAGGAATGTAATTGACCTAGAAGAAGCCACATGAAAAGTCTTCACTTAGCATGAATTATGGCTTTTCATGACCTCCTTTCCCTGGGACCCTGTCTTAGTTAGGGTTTTACTGCTGTGAACAGACACCATGATCAATGCAAGTTTTGTAAAAGACAACATTTAATTGGGCTCAGCTTACAGGCTCAGAGGTTCAGTCCATTGTCATCAAGATAGAAATATGGCAGCATCCAGGCAGGCGTGGTGCAGGAGGAGCTGAGAGTTCTACATCTTCATCTGAAGGCTGCTAGTAGAAGACTGACGTCCAGGCAACTAGGGTGAAGGTCTTAAGCCCACACCCACAGTGACACACCTACTCCAACAAGGTCACACCTCCTAATAGTGCCACTCCCTGGGAAAAGCATATACAAACCATAACAGACCCTAAGGTCACATGCCATTAAGGCAGAATTTTATACAAATGGCTTAGAAGAGTGGAGGTATCTTAGTCCAGGGAGCCACCAATCCTCCCCACACCTTCCTTTGAGAAGGGAATGATTACAGTTAAAGGCCTGATGTTGACATCTTCTCTCATAGACACAGCTGCTCTTATGAAGAGGACAATGATTTGGCTTCAAGAACAGCAGCATATTTTAATGTCAGTTAATCAGCAATACATCAAGAATCTTGGAACAATGATTCACATACCAATTGGCATAGTGGCTGCTCACTCGAGTGTTGTCCCTTCCAAGATTACGTCTAGACAGTATCCAATAATAACAGAAATTACACTTCAATTCATCCACAACTTACTAAAGGAGGTCATTTCTTTCACATCCAGGAAACACCAATGTGGGACTGACTATAAGTCACCGGACCTCTCATGAACAATCAGAAAAATGGTTTTCCCTATAAATAATACTGAAGGAGAAACATACTTCATGAGTATGAAATGCTTATTTCAGGCTAGACACATTTGGTAAATAACATTCTTTAGTACTTTCAATAACAAGAAATGAGAGAGTATAGACTTGGCTAGTGATTTCAGTGATTTCCGTTGTGCCTTCCTGTGAACCAATACCCTGGGTATTGCCATCCACATACAACAAATCATGGTTTGGGTAATTGGTCCCCATGTAAGAACTATTTTGAAGCAATAGAACCTTTATGATCTGGGACATAGTGGGAATTCTCAGGCCACAGGGGTGTGTCCTTGAATAACAGGAATGTAGCTCCTTTATACCTCTGCTCTCCCCCTAGGACAATGAGCTGAGCATTTTATTGGACCACATGCTTCTGTCATGAAGTTCTGGCTGACCACAGGAACAGAAGCCATGGAACCAACTGTTCCTAGACTGAAATCTTCAATTCTCTGAGACAAAGTAAACTTTTGTTCTTTCTTTTTTTTTTAATTTTTTATTAGATATATTCTTTATTTACATTTCAAATGTTGTCCCCTTTCCTGGCAACCCAATTCTTTACTCTCTCATTTCTTGTTATTGAAACAATATTATTTACCAAATAATACATCTCCCTTCCCTCTCCTCCCCAATCCACCTACTCCTACTTCCCTGTCTTGGTATTCTCCTACACTGCTGCATCAAGCCTTCCAAGGACCAAGGGCCTCTCCTCCCTTTAATGCCCAACAAGGCCATCCTCTGCTGCCTATTCATTTGGAGCCATGGGTAACTCCATGTGTAATTTTTGGTTGATGGTTTAGTCCCTGGGAGCTCTTGGGGTGCTAGGTGGCTGATATTGTTGCTACTCACCTATGGTGCTGCATATCCCTTCAGCTCCTTGGGTCCTTTCTCTAGGTCCTCCATTGGGGACCCTGTGCTCATTTCAATGTCTGGCTAAAAGTGTTCCCCTCTATATTTGTTGTCATGCACTAGCAGAGCCTCCCAGGTGACAGCTATATAAGGCTTGGGTCAGCAAGCACTTATGGGCATCCATAATAGCATCTGGGTTTTGTATCTGTATATGGGATGGATCAATAGGTGGGGCAGTCTTTGGATGGTCTTTAACTCAGAATCTGCTCCACACTTTGTCTCTGTATCTCCTTCTGTGGATATTTTGTTCCCCCTTCTAAGAAGGACCAGAGTATCTATACTTTGTTCTTCCTTTTCTTGAGCTTCATTTGATCTGTGAACAGTGTCTTGGATATCCCAAGCTTCTGGGCTAATATCCACTTACCAGTGAGTGCATATCATGTGTGTTCTATTGTGACTGGGTTACCTCACTCAGAATGACATTCTCCATACTACCCACTTGCCTAAGAATTTCATGAATTCATTGATTTTAATAGCTGTGTAGTAGTCCACTGTGTAAATAAACCACATTTTCTGTATCCATTCCTCCACTGAGGGATAACTGGTTCTTTCCAACTTCGGGCTATTATAAATAAGGCTGCTATGAACACAGTGGAGCATGTGTCCTTATTATATGCTGGAGAATCCTCTGGGTATATGCCCAGGAGTGGTATAGCAAGGTCCTCCAGTAGTATTATGCCCAGCTTTTTTGAGGAACCACCAGACTGATTTCTAGAGTGTTTGTACCAGCTTGCTATCCCACCAGCAATGGAGGAGTGTTCCTTTCTCCACATCCCTGGAGCACCTGCTATCTCCTGAGTTTTAGATCTTAGCCATTCTGACTGGTGTGAGGTGAAATATCAGGGTTGTTTGGATTTGCATTTCCCTCATAATTAAGGATAGTGAACATTTCTTTAGGTGCTTCTCAGCCATTCGATATTCCTCAGATGAAAATTCTTTGTTTAGCTCTGTACCACATTTTTAATAGAGTTATTTGGTTCTCTGGAGTCTAACTTCTTGAGTTCTTTGTATATATTGGATATTAGCCCTCTGCTGGATATAGGGTTAGTAAAGATCTTTTCCTAATTTGTTGGTTGACATTTTGTCCTACTGACAGTGTCCGTTGTCTTACAGAAACTTTGTAGTTTCATGAGGTCCCATTTGTCAATTCTTGATCTTAGAGCATAAGCTATTGGTGTTCTGTTCAGGAAAATTTCCCCTGTGTCCACGTGCTCAACTCTTACCCAGTTTCTATTCTATTAGTTTCAGTGTGTCTGGTTTTATGGGGAAGTCCTTGATCCACTTGGTCTTGAGCTTTGCACAAGGAGAATGGATCAATTTGTATTCTTCTGTATGCTAGCCACCAGTTGAACCAGCACTATTTGTTGAAAAGGCTCTGTTTTCCGCTGGTTGGTTTTAGCTCCTTGGTCAAAGATTAAGTGACCATAGTTGTGGGGGTTCATTTCTGGGTCTTCAATTCTATTCCATTGACCTACCTGCCTGTCACAGTACCAGTACCATGCAGTTTTTAACACTATTGCTCTGTAGTACTGCTTGAGGTCTGGAATATTGATTCCCCAAGAAATTATTTTACTTTTGAGAATAGTTTTAGCTATCCTGGGTTTTTTGTTATTCCAGATGAACTTGAGAATTGCTCTTTCCTCTTTCAAAGTTAATAATCTGTGGTATTTTGCTACAGCAACATAGGTTAATGAAACCTAAATCTGTATACTACTTAGAACCCTGTGTTTCTTTCAGATACACCATACAATATTTCTAAATTGCATCCGCCTGATTAATCATAACTACAGCAGGAACATGTTGAAACTAATGTGATTCTTACAAATGAGTTTGTGCATACTTAATTTCAACCTTTAATATATCCAAAGAGAATTTTCCCCCCACCTCTCAATTATATATGTGAACTCTAAAGTTAAGAGGAAAGATTAGTTAGAATAATCGGCCCCAGTCTGGATCAGAGTAGTCAATATTACTAAAATGAAAAAAAATTATTTAATTTATTATTAAAGCAAGACTTTTAGCAAAAGTCTATCAGCCTTATGGGCAGGAGGAAAAAATAATTGCCTAGCTCTGAACAAACAATAATAAGGGATTTTTAGATGGCAGTAATTTATCAGACCTCAGGTAGAAGAGAAACCATGAGCTTTGGATGCAGGGAAAAATCAGGTGTCAATGAACACCTAGCAGTCTCTGCTAGATTGTGAAATCTCCAAAGGGTGTGCATTTCTTGGATTCTGCACACCCCTAAATCAATCTCCCTCTCTCTCTCTCTCTCTCTCTCTCTCTCTCTCTCTCTCTCTCTCCTCTCCCCTCTCCCCTCTCCCCTCTCCCCTCTCCCCTCTCCCCTCTCCCCTCTCCCCTCTCCCCTCTCCCCTCTCCCCTCTCCCCTCTCCCCTCTCCCCTCTCCCCTCTCCCCTCTCCCCTCTCCCCTCTCCCCTCTCCCCTCTCCCCTCTCCCCTCTCCCCTCTCCCCTCTCTCCCCTCTCCCCTCTCCCCTCTCCCTTCTCTCCCCTCTCCCCTCTCCCCTCTCTCCCCTCTCCCCTCTCTCCCCTCTCCCCCCTCTCCCCCCTCTCCCCTCTCCCCTCTCCCCTCTCCCCTCTCCCCTCTCCCCTCTCCCCTCTCCTCTTCTCTTCTCTTCTCTTCTCTTCTCTTCTCTTCTCTTCTCTCTCTCTCTCTCTCTCTCTCTCTCTCTCTCTCTCTCTCACCAACCAGTAAGGCTGCTTACAGAAAACTCTAAATGAAAGAAAAAGACTTCTGTATCTCCTCATGTCAGTATCTCCTCCCTCCCCATCCTCTGTTTGAGAGCCAGGAAAAGCACTCTGTATCCAAAGCCTGCCGCTTGGACAAGGGCAAAGCCACCTGCAGACACACCAGGCACATTCTCCATGACTGGCACATACCATGCAGCACAGGACCATCTGTTAAGATGGCTTCCAGCCTGTTGGGAAAATGAGCTACTTCCCTCCAAGCAAAGAAGCCAGAAAATTAGCTTTCAGAGGCTTTGTTAAGCTAAAGCTAGTAACTTGCCTCCACATCTTCCTACATGATGGGTACTAAATTGCACTCTGCTATGATGATGTTCTGAGTTTTAGAATGCTCTGAACTTCAGTGATAGAGGTTTAAGGATAAAGCCCAATAAGCCTACTGACATCTGCTTGCTAGTAAGTTGACATCATGGAATGCTAGATACTCTCTTTCCTTTCCACCTGGTGCCTAGAGAAATATACAATAAACATAAACCACTTTGTAAACATATAATAAATATAATGTGACCATAGATGACAGAAGATTTTGCTTTTGTGAAATCCAGTTGAAAACAAATACCCTAGCACAGTTCTAGCAGAGGCCAGACAAAAATCACTGGATCCAGTGGACCTGGAACTATGAATCATGAGCCAACATTTAGGTGCTGGTAAAGGAACCCCGGTCCTCTGCAAAAGGAACAGATGCTTGTAACCACTGAGCTATCTTTATAACTTCTTTCTATATATTTTTAAAAGGTGAAAATCAGTTTTAAAAATGATGTCAATGTATGTCTGGCTGGGTAGGCCAGATGATAGCATCAGAATACTTAAAACTGGAGTTGCAGGTGGTTATGGGTCATTCAATGTGGGTGCAAGAGAAAGAGATGCTCTTAAAAACTGAATCACATGTCCAGCCTAATTTTCCCATAGGTAGAGAATCCCAAAACAGGAGGAAACAGGATATAGAGTGGCAGCCTTGGACAAGGTGGGTAGAAAAGACTTAGAGTAGGGAGTCATGGGACAATGTTTGCTTTGAAAGGAAGTGCCAGGCATCCGTAACCCCCAGTGCATGGGAAAGCCTCAGACAGCAGCCTGGCAGCATAAGAGGACGTCAGCCACAATTGAATGGCAACTTCTCAACTTACATGTGAATCCTAGATATTATCCTGATACACTACTCATTTATTTTTTTCTTTAAACATTTTGTAACTGAGCACTATGCTAGTCGTGACTCCTCTGTTGCTATGACAAAATGCCAGGAGCAAAAGTAACTTAAGGAAAAGGGATTAATTTGGTTTATGGTTCTATAAGCATAATGTCTTTAATGTCAGGAAAGGCATGCATGGCAGCAGGAGCCTGCAGGTGACTTATTCACCAGCATGTTGGAAAAAGAGAGAAATAGAAGTGGGAGAATATGAAGTCCACCCCAGTGAATACATCCTCCACCAAGGCTGTACCTCCTAAAGTTTCATACCTTCCTCAAATAGCATCACCAACTGTGAACCAAGTGTTACAGTACATAAATCTATCGGGGACATTTCTCATTCAAAAAACCCACACCTACTATGGGCTATTCTGCAAACTAAGAAATAAAATAAGAAATATTTATACCATGAAATAAAACAAAGTTCCAGAATTTAATAGGCTTAAAATGCAAGTCTTGAAATCCAGCTACCTCCACTTGAATACTGAAATTACAAGTCTGAGCTGTGGGCAACTGATTTGACCTCTCTGAGCCTGTTTCATTTGTCCGGTGCTAACCACCTTGCCATTCCAGGGCATAAGTATTAAACCTAAAATAATACAGAAAATTAGGACCTACTATATCAGAAACCAGCATACTGCTGAATGGACAGCTTATGAGATGATTTTGAAGACAAAATCGCTATGTAGATATATAATAAATGCCAGAAACTATGATTTTCAAAGGGAATTTTAAACAATCACAGTAGCCTGCAATCTCATTACGTGACAGGTTGAGGCAAAACAGCAAGTCTGAGGCCAGTTTGTAACACTGACATTTTGAGAGAAGCTTGAGGTAAAAACTGAAAACCTATCCAAAGGAATACAAAAAAAGGTGAAATTTTTTTAAATATGATTTAAGAGAAATATCTTCAATAATTCTACCAAAGCTGGAACCCAGTAAACAGCCTCCTTCTGAACCCAAATCCACACGGAATGACTCTAGCATTATTTCAATGCTACTCGTATATTTCTGTGAGTTGCGAACCAAGTTGAATCCGATACCAAGCAGTAACTTAAAAGGCTGAGGTTCAAAGTGCTGATTTGCACTTGAGTAGATTTTGCATCCTTTGGTGTTTTCTCTCTGGATAGAGACTCCCGTTTCTTATACTCCTAACCATCCTGAGTGCATCTCAAAGGCAGCAGCTTGCTCTGTTTTCATCCCTTAAAGGGATTCCCACTCTAGATGTAGGTGGCTAGCACCTCACATACTTCTGCAGAAGAGATACAGTCTTCTACAGCAGTCTATGAGTGTATACACCAAACATGTGGAGTGAAAGACAGAGCCCAGCTCTTTTGCCTACTTGATGTCTAGCAAATGTCCCATTCCCACCAGGCAGCCTCAATCACACAAACACAGACCTTACCTCTCCTCCCCCACTATCCCCACACCAACATGAACTCAGACTAGCCTATCCCTCCATCTTTTACAGGAAATAAACTACATTTTGCCAATGAGTTCCAGTAAAACAGCTTACCTCAAAAACAGGGATGCTTAGTGATAAGCCACAGTTTATAAGGGAAGCCAGATGTGGCACGCACCTGCTCGCCATCTTGGTGGTGCACCCCAGGGAAGAAAAGGCCATTCTGACAGATACCACTTGCTGCTTTATGAAAATAAAAAAAGCCAAATATTTATAAAATATCTTTAAAATTGCAGGATAGAAGTGTTTGGATCTTAGTAATCATATTCTGAGAAGACCTCCTCAAAAAAACACCCTCATTTTGTCAGTGTGTGTTTTGTTTGCCAGAGATTTAGGGGGAGCGATTTCATTTGGTCTTTTTTTCTCTTGAATTGTATTATTTCCCATTTTTTCAAGAGAAAAACCAGGCTCAGAATACTTCAAAAATTTAGCACCTTAGCAAATATGAGAAGCCATATTTGAACTAAGTCCTAGTTGATATACAGCGTGAAGATTTTCCCACCCAGCCACTTAGTTTCCTGAGATTGCTGCATTTTCTTTAAAACTACATTCCAAGTGAAGCTTTCTTTTCCTTTTTAAATTATTATATAAAAGAAGCTTGGGAAATACTATACGACATTATCATTACTCTAAGTCATAAAACAGTTCAGCAAGGGCCAGAGAAATAGCTTAGGGTTTCAAGCATTGCTGTTCTTGCAGAGGACCCAGGTCCAGTTCCCAGAACCCACACATCTATGCCTCTAGTTTCAAAGTATGTAATCTCATCTCCTGGCCTCTGCTGGCACTACACACCCAGCATCTCTAGACATACACAAAAGCAAAGCAACCATTCACATAAAGCAAAGATAACATTTTAAAATAGTTAAGCAACTTCTGCATGAAACCTTTGCAAAATGCAGCATACAACCCAAATTTCAGAAATTCTAACTTAGAATGAACCTGCTCCCTGATTACAATATTTATAAACTTTCTATTATATAAAATTATTACACATGACTACAAGTATCTAAATGTCATTTACCTCAATCTGATGTAAGTTAGTGCTTCCAATAGCATTCCCCATCTCTCTCAGTGATGTCTTCCTTCAGAAAACACATCATGTTCTTAGAGTCCCCAAAGATGGAGAAAAAACTGACAACCCATTAACAAATAAGAGCAAGTACTCTCTCCTCTCATTTTATTGTCATTCCAATTCTCTTGATAATTTGAGAGAATAAAATAGTAACATCACAACAAATCATTTTTAAATGGCAGATCAGTTTTATGATAGAATTCATTCCAGATCTAAAAGAGGAAACTTGGCTAATTTTAAAGTTCACGATCATAGGCAGTAAGATCAATTCCACACACATCAAAGATTCTGTAACACTGAGATAAATACTTTACCTGTCCTGGTACTACCTACATAGCAAACCTTGTGTGTTTTTGAAGCAGCTAAAAAGAGTTGAAACAAAAAACATGTGAGCCACAAAGAGTTAAAAGAAATGACACACAATGACTAACTGGACCCAACAAATGCAGCTTCAGAGTCAAGGATGCTGAAAGACAAGGGGATATGGTAACCAAGGATGGGGCTTCCAAAGTTGGCAGTCACTGCTCCACTCTGGTGAGTCTTGTTGTTTAGCAACATGACCAAAGTTATAAGTACTTTCAAGTTCAATCAACTATTACAGATATTTCAGGCTAATTTCCTTCAGATTAGGTGATGGTGGACACCTTCTTACAGCTTTGGGAAGCAGAAGTTTTAAAGATAGCATTGTGGGATATGGAGCCAGAAGTGTCCATTATGTGTAGCCAGGCAGGACTCCTCAGGGAAAAGGACAATAATCCATCCACAAAACCTTCAACCTAAAATGTGTCCTGCTTATAAGATGTGCACAGACGAATATGGAGCAGAGACTGAGGGAATGGCCAGCCAATGACTGGTATAAATTAAGACCCATCCCATTGGCAAGAACCAGTTTCTGACACGATTAATGATACTTCACTATGCTTACTAAGAGAAACCTAGCATAATCGTCCTCTGAAAGCTCGTTAATGAAAACAAATACAGAAATCCACAGTCAAACATTAAATTGAGCCTGGGGAAAGAGTTGGGGGAAGGGACCTGAAGAGGATAGAGAATCCACAAGGCCAACAGAGTTAACTCACCTGGAATCTTGAGAAGTTCCATAGACCTTACTACAGACCAAAGAGTAAGCGCAAGCTAGACCTAGGCCCCCTACACATATGTGGCAGATATACAGCTTGCTCTTCATGCAGGTCCCTCAACAACTGGAGCAGAAGCTGTCCCTGAATCTGTTGCTTGCTGGTAGATCCTATTTCCCTAACTGGGTTGCCTTGTCTGGCCTCAGTGGGAGAGGATGTGCCTAGTTCTGCAGTGGCTTGATGTGCCAGGGTGGGGAGATACCCAGTGGGTGCTCCCCCTTTGAGAAGGGGGAGCTGTATGAGGGGGACTAGGAAGAAAAGGTGCTAATATTGTATGTGAAGTGAATAATTAATTAATTAATTAATTAATTAATGAAAGGGGAAAGATGGTGCTGGGAGGGGTAAGGCCCCATCTATGCCATCAAGATTTAGCATACCTCTTGACGTTCTCATCTTGGGGATATCATAATATAACATTATCATTGGAAACAACCAAACTGAGTTTCAGAATGGGTAAGACACTTGACTAAGATCATTTATGTTTTGGCAAATGACAGCCAACAAACAAAATCTGAGATTGATGTGAACAAGTTCAGTGTTCTTTGAGGGGAGGAGTAGAGCAATGCAAATAGCCAAATACTCTCAATTTCAACCACAAGAGAAAAACAAACAAACAACCAGAACTAATTTTATGCCTGTGGGTCTTGAAGTCCTTTTCCCAGGACTATGAAGATGGAAATTTGCATTTATACCACCTCAGTGTCTCTACGACATGATCTTCATCTATATTTAGAGACAAGCAGGGAAAATAAATATGCTGGTGTTAAGTGTCTTGGGATTAGGAATTATGACTAGGAAATGGAGAGCCTATTCTCCTCACACTCCACATTTGCAGATTTATAAACCACAACCTCCATCAAAATCAAAACAGCAGCCAAATGACTTAAGCATTAGATACTGAATAAGAGAGTAGAAATGTCAGATATCACCCCAATATGTACCCTGTCTGACAAGATGGAAGGAGAAATCAGAAGTTCAGGAAGGTGTTGCTCAAGATCTAATATGAAAGATGGGTCAAAAGCACTCAGTCCCACTTTGGTTATTAGTACGTTTCCTTCTTCTGTTTTCAGGCTGTACAGTAGGGCTTTTGTGGATAGTTTAGGTCAAAAGTCTCCAATAAATCAGAGTTCAAGTTATGGTGCTAATTTGTGACCTTGAAGAGTCATTCTGTTACCTTGTACTTGCCTGTATTTCTTTATTTACAAACAGGAATCATGGGGGTGCCTATCTAACAGCATGCTTAGAAATGAGCATAGAATCTGACCCAAAATGCTCAGTAAGTGTTAACAGTTTATCTTCTGTTCTTACTAAAGTATATCAGAAACTACAAGCAATCATTTGGGTGTTATTTTTTACTCAACCTGATATCCCTTACATGGCAATGTACCATCCAATGTGAATATAAACCTATTCTTCTTCATATATCCTAACAGCCTACAGACAATTGCAAAATTATCTATAAACTAATCTATGCTCATCCTTTTATATACAAGAAATGCAAACTGCTCACATAATCACTCCTAATATTTCTACATATGGCAGTCCAGCGCCAGATAGTAAATGTCTGCTTGGAGAAAGATGCAGATTAGTCAAGAAGACAAATGGCCTTCCATGACAACAACATTTATTCAAGACAAAAGTGAAAGATGTGGTATAATAAAACATAGGTATTCAAGCATTGTCCTCCCATACCTGACAGAGAGCTTAGGAAACTCTCAGAACTTTCTGAGTAGTAAAAGTGTCATTTGTGACTCTATAGAACCTTTTAGATCCTAGTGAATGAGATACTCCACTACCAGAAGCCTAAATAGAGGCTGGAGAGGTGGGTCGGTGGTTAGAGCACTGACTGTTCTTCCAGAGGTCCTGAGTTCAATTTCCAGTAACCACATGGTGGCTCAAAACCATTTTAATGGGATCTGAAACCCTCTTATGGTGTGTCTGAAGACAGCCACACTGTACTCATATGTTTTCTTCTTCTGTTTGTCATACATAAAGCAAACAAACAAATAAATAAATAAATCTTTATTTAAAAAAGAAGCCTAAATAACTTCCAGGGCCATGGGCATAAACTAGTCACCAAAGAGTCCAAACTATTTCAGAGATCACAGCTTTCAACCCTGCCACAGAGACAATAGTGAGATTGGATATTGAATTCAATCATACAAACATGACTTATGACATTACTCCATCTATCATCAAGTCTCAATCAAGATTTGCACCCAAGAATTTTGGAGGTGTTTCTGAGTGTGGAACATATGAGTGTTCTGGGAGAATAGAGTGTCAGAGTGAGTGGAAGAATTCTGTTCCTTCCACCCTGCTGTATATCTTGCTTTTTACATGTCTGGTGTTTAGCTTTTGATGAGTTAAATCCTTTAAAATAAAACCATAACTACAAGTGTAGCTCTTTCCTGGCTGGTAGGAATCATTCTAGCAAACTGTCAGACATGAACAAAATTTCTGCACTGAGCTGAGCTGAGCTGAAGTGTGAGTGGCTGGATCTGTGTGGGCTGGCATTTGAACCTGTGATGTTTGTCCTATCCGAGGGAGTGTCAGAACAGGACTGGCTTGTAGAACACTATCTGGCATCAGATTGTCTGAAGACCAGCAGAGTAGCCCTATTTGCTTGAGGTCTCTCTTCATACGCTGAAGAACTGATCACTGTATTGTGCATGGTCTTTAGATTTCTTCTACCTCATCCTGTGGCTTGATCAGCCACTTCTATGAGGTACTGTAGACTTCAGACAGTTATTAGATCTGTTAAATTTAATGAGAACTTCCAAAACGACTCCAGTGACTTTTGAGGCAGTTCATTTGCTTGTCTCATTGCTGGTTTTGGCAAATTCTTCTGAGAAGTAGGCTATGAAAGGAGAGGTTGCCCCTGTATTGCAGACCCAACCACATTGTCTCAATCTTTTCCAAGGCACCTTGTCTGTGTATGGGAAGCTTTCCTAACTCTGTGACAAGGAGAAAAGAGAACAGCAAACCAGCCCAATTTCAAAACATCATGTCCTAAAAATTAGTTAAAAGTTAAACTATTTCCAACCAATGTTACTTTTGTCTATCCTATAATAGAAAATGCTTACTTAAAGTGTGAAGAGATGCTGGAAGTTCATCCAGGAAGGGGCAGCTCATTTGAAAAGATGCAGCTGACTACTTCTGCCTCCACAGATGCTTTCCACTTGATGTTTTTTTTTTATTAAACAGTTGACTTGATGAGGATACATTTCACCTCCTATTTGTTATTTTACTTGAAAGCCTTATCTGACGCCTCACAACTCTACCTAGAAACCTAGCATAAATTCCAGTTAACTGCTTTTATGGGGCATCCCAACTCAATTACTATTGTATGTTTTGCACATGTGATTTAATGATGTTTTGAATATCTATCACATGTGTATGTCATGTGATATTTATTATTTTACTTTCTCTGTATATTAATAAGCTCACTCATCCAAAACTAAAATCATGATTATCATTAACCATTCTACATAGATGATTCCAATGATTGCCCATGAAAAACTGGTACCCAAAGACTTGACCATTTTGTGTTATGACAGTATTTGGCATTATGTATTCTACCACATCATTTATGTGTGAACCAGGTTATCAGACTTTTTAAACCACCAACAAAGCCAGTAGCACATACTCCAGTAATGGTATGTCTTCCCCAGTAAGGTCAGTGAGGTAAAAAATCAATAGTTCTCTGATATGGCATAGCAGATAGTTCTCTCTATGGTCCCTTCTTGTATGGCCTCATCTTTATGGCAGTTTCTTTTGTGCAAGTTTACCCACAATGGCATCATCTTCCTATTTAATTGACCCACAAAGTTATGGTCTCTGAGGTATATCTCTCTCCCTGTCACCTATCTCCAACTGTTACAATCTTCATTGTAGTAACTGAAGTAATAATTTCAGGTGACGAACAAGTACACTAACTGAGTGAGTGCTACGAAGCATTACTTGAGTCATCACAGAACTGCTGAGAGAGTAACAGGATGTCAAGTGTATCTCATGGAGCTTTGGAAGTCAGAATCAGCACTGACCTATCAACCCATCTTCATCAGAGGACATCAGCTTTGCAAAGTTTCAGACTGTCCCTTCTGCTTTTCTCTTTCTCTCCCTTCTTTCTTTTCCTCTCTATTATATTTGGATTTTATATGAATTAGGACTGGTCACTGGCTTTTTTTTCCATCGTAAACCACCTGGGTCATTCGCAGACCTATTTTCATTTTAAACACTATTTACATTTGGAAATCTTTTCAAACTGGCAAGGTAGGAAGGCACTGCATTACCGAAATCATTCCTTTCCTACTTCACCTATTTTAAGTGGCTGCTACTTTGAAGCTCTGGTGTATTAACAATGATCTGCTTGTCATGCCAAGGATAATTTAAGGCAACTGCAACTTGGCTAGAACAAAATCCACTAGGCTCACCAATATCAGTTCCCTGAGCTAAAGTCCTAGGATGACAAAGTTACCTTACTATAGTAGCATAAAAGGCACTCAAGGGGGGGGGTCATCTGTAGTGATTGATCTGGTATGTGTGGGACAGGGATATCATCTACAGGGACCATGAGTTTATCAGAGAAGACTTTACTATTTCCTACCCATACAATTTTTAAGGAAAACTAACCTGATGGTGAGTCTGGTGTCCTAGGTAGAAGGAAAGGATACATGAAAGAAACACACTACAGAGCCCAGTGCAAGAGCACCTTCATGAACTTTCTAAAACCAGGCATGGAAGCTTGACACCCTTTTCACTCAAAGTAGTGTTCTCTATGGATGGGCTATCTGTATTAATATGAGGGGTGAGAGGTCAGTGTAGTAGCCACTAGCAGCCTAGGACCTACTGTTCTAGAAGGCCAGAAGACATATTTTCTACCTAAAGAGCCTTCACAGATCAGTGAAAATGCAACTCTTCATAAAACCTACGCAAGATCAAACCAGTCTAAACCCCACTCCTCATTGAGGAGTCACTGGCAGTAGGTACATGCTAGGGGAAGAAGAACCACTCTTTTCATGCCAAGAAAAGAGTAGCCATTAGTAGGGTTCCTATGCTCCACTGGAAGGCTCTATATTTATTCACATATGAGCAACACTAACTGAACAAGGTTCAGCAATAGGCCCAAAGTGCGATCCAGCTCAAGGGGAGGCCCCAAAGCCTGACAATATTACTGAGGCTATGGAGTGCTCACATAAAGGGACCTGTCATGACTGCCTTCTGAAAGACCCAACAATCAGCTGAAAGACTCAGATGAAGATATTTGCACCCAACCAATGGACAGAAGCTGCTGACCTCTGTAGTTGAATTAGGGAAAAGCTGGAAGAAGTTGAGGAGGAGGGCAACCCTGTAGGAGGACCAGCAGTCTCAATTAACCTGAACACCCAGGATCTTGCAGATACTGGGCCACCAACCAGACAGCATGCACCAGTTGATATGAGGCCCCCCAACACATATACAGCAGAGGACTGCCTGGTCTGGGTTCAGAGAAGATGCACCTAACCCTCAAGAGAGTAAAGGCCCCAGGGAATAGAGAGGTCTGGTGGGGTTGGAGGTGGCGTGGGGACATCCTCATGGAAACAGGTGGGCAGGGAGGAGGTATGGAATGTGGAACAGTAGGAGGGTGGACTAGGAGAGGAATAAAATCTGGGGTGTAAAAAATAAATAAATAAAAGATTAAATTAAAAAAAAAGAAGTACACACTGAAGACTAGGTGCTTATGAACAAACAGCTATTAAAACAATACTTCAAAATAGTATTGTAATAGCATATTTAGCTACTGTCTTAGTCAGGGTTTCTATTCCTGCACAAACATCATAACCAAGAAGCAAGTTGGGAAGAAAACAGTTTATTCAGCTAACAGTTCCACATTGCTGTTCATCACCAAAGTCAGTCAGAACTGGAACTCAAGCAGGTCAGGAAGCAGGAGCTGATGCAGAGGCCATGGAGGGATGTTACTTACTGGCTTACTTCCCTTGGCTTGCTCAGCTTGCTTTCTTACAGAACCCAAGACTACTGGCCCAGGGATGGCATCACCTACGATGGGCCCTCCCCACCTTGATCACTAATTGAGAAAATGCCCACAGCTGGATCTCATGGAGGCATTTCCTCAACTGAAGCTCCTTTCTCTGAGATAACTCCAGCCTGTGTCAAGTTAACACACAAAACCAGACAGTAGAGGTACCTTACTGTTTCTGTATTCTGTTTTCATTTCATTCTATTTTCCAGTTAGATGGTAGCAAAATAGAATTACTGGGAATGAATCAACGACACTGCTTGCTGCTGACTGGGTTGAGTGAGCATTTAAGGCAGCATTTGTGGTGCCCAACTGGGAACCAATTGAAGCTGCCTAGAAATCTGTGACCACCGTGGGAACAAGTTACACACTGGGCTAAAGCACCAAAGGATATCCAGTTTCTATCAGGTATGGAACCTCAAAATATTACATTTCTAGCACATTCTCCAATTATTCTTGAGAATACCATGCAAGAATGGAAGGGAGACCATGTTGGTTCAAGGTCACTGATGAACTGTCCTGCACTGGGCCAACAGTTTTTGTGGATACACCTACATCTGAATCATTTCTGAAGACTTGCGCAAGTGTGTAATTGCACAAGCCACATTATAGTGAATTCTCCCCAAGATAAATGAATTTTATGCACATTTTCTTTTGATTTTGTGAACAATAAAACAAAGCTAGGCCTTACATTGATCTGTCTGGTCATAAACCTAGGCTGCCACTCTTTTCTCCAAACATTTGTTTGCCACCCGTAGTCCTTTTATTGTATGCATGCACACTTGTGCTTGCACATGAAATGTGTCTGTAGGGTATCTGTGTGCCACAGCATACATTTGGATGTCAGAGGAGTCAGCTTGCTCCTTCTACATTAACACGTATTCTAGGGATCAAACTCAGATTATGGAGTCTGGGCAGCTAGTGCCTCTACCCATAAAGCCATCTTGCTGGGCCTGGTAGTTATGTAGCCACCTTATTTAAATTATAATTAGTTATCTTAATTCTCCAGCTGATATTCCTTCTCTTTGTAACATCTTATGTGTATGTTATAGTTACAATCTTTTCTGAATATTTATGAGGGATCCTTTATTTTGTCTTTAGTTTATTTTCTTCAGCAGTTCAGCCCTCCCTTATAGGTTATTTAATGCTGTTGCTCCTGGATGATTCTCTTTCCTATTACATGTCTCATTCAATGTCAAGTGTGTTTTTATTTAAGTAGAAGAACATATGTGTACAAGCAGAGTTTACCCCCATCCTGTAAATTATCGAGGGACTTGCCATCTTGCAGGGAGGCCCAAAGACAACAAAGCCAGGTTCTCCTACTTCCAAAGCATCTCCCCAGACAAATGGCTTGTTTGTTGGTTGGTTAGTTTTTTTTTGAAACAAACTCCTCCGACTTTATTTTTAACTTGGAGAATAATGGCATGCCCTCTGGGGATTCTTTCACTATGATAGGCATATAGGGAAGAGTCTCCATCCTGGGCTGAAGAGACAGAGGTGGCACCTGAGTCCTGAGCACATCTGTGGAGCCCTTTCTTCCCAGGCCCTGCTCTCAGTTCCTAGTGATTCAGAATCCAGCTTGTCACTGAAGCCCATTAGGGGAACCACAGAGACCACTGGAGGGCACGTGAGGCCCTAACCACTTCTCCACTTTGATCACCATTGGTAGCCTTCTTCCATTCACCTGCCCTTTTGCAAACATTGGTTGAACTCTCACAGTCTCATTATTGATTTAATATTGTCCTGGATTTTCCCCTTAGCTTAGTACTGTCCAAATAATTAGCATCCCCCAGTACAAATCAAGGACTTTGTATTTTAAATTCATTCATATAAAACTTTTCTAAAATAGTGGGTCAATTCGCATTCTTCTGCATGTTGACCTCCAGTTGAACCAGCACCATTTGTTGAAGAGGCTATCTTTATTCCACTGGATGGTTGCGGCTCCTTTATCAAAGATCAAGTGACCATAAGTCTGTGGGTTAATTTCTGGGTCTTCAATCCTATTCCATTGATCCACTTGCCTGTTGCTGTACCAATACCACGCAATTTTTAACACAATTGCTCTGTAGTACTGTTTAAGGTCAGGGATATTGATTCCCCCAGATGTCCTTTTATTGTTGAGAATAGTTTTAGCTATCCTGGGTTTTTTGTTGCTCCAGATGAATTTGAGAATTGCTCTTTCTAGATCTATGAAGAATTGAGTTGGGATTTTGATGGGGATTGCATTGAATCTGTAGATTGCTTTTGGCAAGATGGCCATTTTTACTATATTGATCCTGCCAATCCAGGAGCAAGAAATATTTTTCCATCTTCTGAGGTCTTCTTCGATTTCTTTCTTCAAGGACTTGAAGTTCCTGTCATACAGATCTTTCGCTTGTTTGGTTAGAGTTACGCCAAGGTACTTTATGTTGTTTGTGGCTATTGTGAAGGGTGTTATTTCCCTAACTTATTTCTCAGCCTGCTTGTCCTTTGTACAAGAAGGCTACTGATTTGCTTGAGTTAATTTTATAACCAGCCACTTTGCTGAAGTTGTTTATCAGCTGTAGAAGTTCTCTGGTGGAGTTTTTTGGGTCACTTAAATAAACTATCATATCATGTGCAAATAATGATAGTTTGACTTCTTCCTTTCCAATTTGTATCCCTTTGACTTCCTTATGTTGTCTAATTGCTCTTGCTAGAACTTCAAGTACTATATTGAAAAGATATGGAGAGAGAGGGCAGCCTTGTCTAGTCCCTGATTTTAGTGGGATTGCTTCAAGTTTCTCTCCATTTATTTTGATGTTGGCTACTGGTTTGCTGTAGATTGCTTTTACTATGTTTAGGTATGGGCCTTGAATTCCTGCTCTTTCCAAGACTTTTAGCATGAAAGGATGCTGAATTTTGTCGAATGCTTTTTCAGCATCTAATGAGATCACCATGTGGTTTTTTTCTTTTAGTTTGTTTATGTAGTGTATTACATTGATGGATTTCCATATATTGAACCATCCCTGCATCCTAAAGAATGAATACATTACAATTCATGTGTGATATAGGACAAAAAGTAAATGAATGCCTTAAGATGGGAGTTGGTGTCATATGGAAAAAGTTGGAGGGGAGATAGAAATTACATATGGTCATATTTCATTGTATGTATAGATTAAGTTACCCAAAAATAAAGGCAAATAAAAAACCTTTCCTTACAAACAGTATGGCTTTTGAATTTCGTGACTATAAAATTGACCAAATGCTTAATAATAACTATAGAATTTATAATAATAATTATAAAATTTTAAAATGACAAAAGGAAACAATTCTACCAAAACTAATCACTGAAAGCCAGGCATTTTCAAGGTGGTGTCAAATACAGGGATACTTCAAGAGATGTAGAGATGACACAGAAAAAGGAACACAGGGCTCTGAATCAAGAAGACTCTATGGCCCCTTAGAGCACTGGCCTAATGTGCTCAAGGCCATGTATTCTAACCTCAGTACTGAGAGGGATAGGGGCAGAGACAGAGGCAGGGAAGGTAAGAGAATGGAGAGATAAAGGAAGCAGGGGAGGAGAGGAAAAGGGATGGAGGCAGAAGCCCTTTCGAGCTCTGCTCTGCTCTATTCTGTTCTCTTCTGTTTCCTATTCTATTCTGTTGTTGTTTTTTTAAGATCATGTAATATTGTGGACTATACTGGAGTCAAGACTACACACACACACACACACACACACACACACACACACATACACACTTCAACCCAACTTTCTCCATCACACTCTTTTCCAATCTTTCCTTTATCATGAAGGTTAGCTCTTGATTCCTGAACCTGACCGGAGAGTGTAACACTGTTATCACTGCTATAACAAGCCAGCATCTAATGATGACTAAGGTGATTCATGAAAGGGAGAACTGCAAAACTAGTACGGTGCTGTAGGACCATCAGAATGGAGAGAAGTTGGAGTAGAACCCCTGAACAGCAAGCCCACATGAAAGACTCTGGGAAGCCAGATTCTGAGGATAGCACAGGGGCAGAAAGCATCTACTTTGATTTTTATTCAAAAGTCCACTCAGAGCTTAAGCTGATTCATCATTTAATGTTGGTTTCACGTTGTAAGGAATATGTTATTAAGCCGTTAAGTAACAATGAGACAGCAACAATGTCACTGCCCAGCATCCTTTGCAGCGATCATTGTGCCATATATGGTCCACTCTTGGCTGAAATATGCAGCACATGACTGCACTGAAATCTCTAGAAGCACAGACTTGTATAAGAGTTATAGCTATTTACTATTTGACTGAACCCAGTCACTGGAAAATTATAGGTAAACATGGAGATTTACATTCAGTATAAAATATATTCCCAGATATTAAGGTGCTAATATTTTATTGCCCTGTAGAACATTAACCAGCATGGTAACTAGTCTAGCAAGCTCAAGGTAATAGGTTTCAACTTGTGTAAATTCTACATCTCTCAAATACTCTGGCAATCAATCCATCCATCAGCTTTACCATCTCATTTACCTCCACATTAATCATACCAACTGAAACGTGTTTTTATTAAACATGTACTAAGAGTGTGATTTTAACTAGTTAAACATTTGCGTTTGACTGGGTTAAAGAGGGACTACTTTCTGATGTAACCACTAGCATTGGCCTTTTATGTATGTGTTCGGTGTATGCATGTGTGCAAATGTATGTACAGGGGAGATCACCAATGCGGGGGTGTGGGGAAGCCAGAGGTTACTGCATAAATACGATTCTCAATTGCTTCTCTACCTTAATGTTTCTTAAGATTAGATAAAATAGTGTGGAGTTGATTCTTTATTCCACTTTTATGTGGATTCCAGGGATCCAGTTCAGATCACCATGCTTAAGCGGCCATATTGACAGCCTTCCTCCTTAGTTTTTTGGGGTTATTTTTTTGTTTTGTTTTTTTGTTTTTGCTGGGTTTTTTTTTGAGATAGAGTCTCTCATTGACATGTAGCTTACAATTTCAGCTGGACCGGCTGAACAGTGGACCCAGCAGCAAGCATTTTGGGGTGTTGCTAGTGATTTAAACTCAGATCCTCATGCTTGTGTAACAGGCTTGTCAAGGATTAAGCTGTCTCCTCAACTCCTGCCATTTGCTTTTGTATTACTCTTCAATCTTCTTTTACTTTTCAGCTGCTAAGCTATGTCTTTCAGAAAAATCAATGCTTAGCCTGGTTCAAAGCAGAGACAGTACATGCATTCTCAGTCCTGAGCAGTAGCTTGGCTTGAATGGCGGTGGAACTGCAAGATGTGCACTGACCTGGACTTAGGAGCTCGAACTTCCATTTCCTGCTTTGCCTAACATCCTGGGGGCAATGCGTTGTTCCAAACTGACTTGGAATTTCCTATATTTCTTTCTTTATCCTTCTGTACTATGAATGGTGTGGTTTCCACTTGTTTCACTCAATTTTGGCAACCTTGAGGACTAGTCCAAGTTTTTCAAGATTTTCTTTATTATAAGCACACACACACACACACACACACATACATATCTAGATATAGATATAGATATAGATATACACATGTACATATACATCTTTCTTAAGTAAAACCTTTTTAATGCCCCTCTATTACTGTAGCAAGGGAAAAAAGTCACCAACACAGGCTGAACTGAATTGCTACATAGGCCAATCAGCACACTTGGCACTATGATCATACCAGGAAAAACATTAAACCAACTGCAGTAAGGCCCATAGAGAAAACTATGATAAATACACAGAGAAGGAAGTGGTCCAAGGCGCTCCTGAACTTATCTGTGTGAATGTTGGCAAGTAATCTCATATTCCTATTTGAGAGAGCAAATAAGAACATTCTGCTGCCATTTCTGATAGATTGACCTTAGGTGCCAATATCAGCAGAAGTCTACATGGATCTGGATTCAGTTTCTAGCCATTTGAAGAGTTCGTATCTGTTGAATGTGTGTTAGGCACTTAATGTTGATTGGAGCTGGGAGGCAATTTTGAATGAAATGCATTTCATTGTGCCGCAGGGAAAGCCATATGTAGGAAATAAATTATCTGGCAAATTGAACCTGCAGCTTCTCAAAAAATCCATTTCTGTAAAGATTTGGCTTCCTGATGATGTACTTTGTTTCCTTCAGCAAGTCTAATGTTGTCTTCCTAGGAGGAAAACTAGCGTGAAGATTGGGAGGAAACACGAAGGACATGTCAAGGCCCTGCTCCCTGTTTGCCCTCTTTGCCAAAGGTACTCATTCCTCTTGGTCTTCCCATAAAGAAATAAATCTTGCATCAAGAGATGCATGTACCAACTCTTTGTGGATTACTTTTGAGCTTGTGAGAAGCTGAAGCTGAGTTTTTAATTAAGTTAAGTTAAAGGAGTGAGAAGCACATTCAATTAAGAAGGACATTGGATTCAAATCAAATTTGTGGGGGGAAATGTGACTTTTCTAAGGGATATCAAAGTTCAGTTCCCATAGCTCTTTATAGGAAGGACACAGTAAATCTCAATCCCTGGCATAAATCCTCAGAAACTCTTAAAGATTTTAATAAAAGATCCTCTCGATGTTCTTAATCATTTTTACTCTGCATCTTCTCATAGAAAAGTGTACCAGGTACACAATGTTCCAAAAAGTGTTGTTCTCTGGCTCCACCACTTCCAAGTCCCTTGAGGATCTTGGACATTACCAAGAATGGCAGCAATAAAACAGGTAATAAGGTTAGAGAGTTTTTGTAAGACCTGCAGTCAAGCAGATAAATCTCTGCCCTGTGCTAATACTACTAAAATGGGATCTCCTGAGTGGATATTTTCACCTTGATGCTTTGGGTTGAAGCTCTCTAAGTCCTGACTGACTTGGGTAAAGAATGTATCTGTAGCAAATACATCTTGGAAGTCTGAGATTAAACATTGTTCAAATGCGATTTAGAGACTTCTCTGTCTAGAAACTATTGGCTTTAACTAAAGACTAGGGAAGCCATTAACCCTGGTCTCCTAGGTCTCTTGCAAATATCAGTTGGTACTCCAAGAAAAAAGTATTTCTCACCCTGCAGAGGGAGGATGGGCTACTCTTCGCAGCCACATCACATAAACTCCAAATGTAACAATCTGATGATTTGTCCTGGTCTTTCACTATGTTGATGGGGTTCACCAGAAGCACATGTGCTCTATGGCGAATAAATGGCTGATTCTCTAATCTGGAAACCTGTGTTTCCTGCCAAAAAATATGCATACAAGTGAAATAGATTCCTGTGTGAATTCTCATGAAGATGATTTGTGTGAAACATGAAATGCAAAAGAAAAGCCATAAAACGCAGAACAGGAAACTTCGTTATTACATTCAATCAAGCCTCTCTCTGTGTCACCAGGGGTTTCTACTCCCTTGGTTTCCTTATTCACTGTGTCACATATCTTTTGGTGCTCAGCTTGTGGACCTGCCCAGCTTGTGGCAGTCCCTTGAGTAAGTAGTCCTCACCTACCCCCAGCTAGTTCTGGTTAGAACTTCAGCTGCCATCTGTGTTCAGTTCCTAAATGGAAGATAATCCAAGTGGAATTTGGACTAATGCCAGGCATGTAAATAAGGGTTCAGTGACTGCGATTACTACAGACCAGTTCCACCCTCTCCTTCATCTGCTCTTCATAATGAAGTCTCAGGTCTCATTAAGCTTATCATTTACTTTATCATCTGTGCTTTTCCCTCCCTCTCTATTTCCACAGTCATGACCACTCAACTAAGCTATTCTAACAGAATTCCAAAGAGCAAAGAAAGATCCCTGAGTCAGAGCTGGAGTGGTGCAGTGGACAGCCAGTTATTTCCTATACAGAAAAAGGGTAAAGTTGGAGGTCCTGCCGGGAAATAAAATATTGGTTTGTCTAGAGGGGAGCTATTTATTAGCCACACACAGAGCATGTGTGATTCCAGTGAACCCCATCAACATTATAACCCTACATGGCTCAAAGCCATGATTTGACTGAACCATCTATGCCCCATGCAGCCACGAACACAAAGTTTAGGCTATCATTTGGCCCATTTCTGGAAAATGTGTGTCCTTTATTTGGAAGGGAGCACGCAGGAATGGAAGAAGTTAAATGGCATTTGATGAGAAAATACATCACCTCTACTCAGACTGGAAACAGTGAAAGAAAGTGAAGTAGTTGAATATAGACAATATATTCCACCAAGACTGGCTATTATGCCTGGAAACCTCCACATTGTAATTAGTTCAGTGCACCTGCCCTAAGTGGATACTTCTTTCTGAACCACTTTGGACAGTCTAGCAATTATTTCTAGTAGCCTCACCACAGCTCTGTCTGAAAAAATGGTTATTGTAGAAAAATCCAGTTCATAGAGTTTCTCCACCAGCATCCTACAATTTAAGTTTCATTAAGTACAAATGGGGACTTGCAGACCAAAGCCATATGATAGCCTGCTTAGTAGGTTTCATATACTGACAGGGGCACTAGGCAGAGAGGCCATGAGGACACCAGCAGAACTCTCTCATAGGCGCCTAGTCTATTATGTAAAAGGATGTAAAAGGAGCCAGCATGGCACAAACAGAGAAATATCTTATCATGAGACAATCAGTTTAAAAGCAGAAAGCACAGTTGAATTGTATTGTAATGGGATTATGAGATTTAGGTGTGAAAGCTGAGATAGAGATAAAAACCATAAAAACTGTTGAAGTGTAACAAGAGAAAACATAAGAAAAGCATGGAGAGATCGCAGTGTCAGAAGGAAGGGATGCCTATGATGTTGCACTAAAAGAGATAGAAACAATGAGGATTGAGGGGGTAGAAAGCTATAGAATTTAATTATTTTGAAATCGTCATGAACATTTTAATAAGGCAGGAAGTGTAAACTAAGAAAAGCCAGGAAGAGGTGGAGGGTGAAACAGGCATTTTAAATATGAAATGGGACAAGTTCAAGACCATAGTGAGAAGGTAAAAAACAAAATCATTGCCTAATGCAAATGTAAATTGTGAGTGCTGCAATTCTTGCTACTGTAATTTCAGGTATTCACCACTGCTATGTCACACCTTTCCACTGAAGGAGCTGAAGGTGTTTGCAACCCCATAGGAAGAACAATATCAACCAACCAGACTCCCCCCCCACCCTCCACCCAGAGCTCCAAAGAGACTAAGCCACCAACCAAGGAGTACACATGGGTCCAGCTGCATATATACGACAGGATGGCCTTGTCAGGCATCAATGGGAGGAGAGATTATTGTTCCTATGAAGGCTCAATAGATGCCCCACTGTAGGGGAATGGAGGGTGGGGAGGAAAGAGAGGATGGTGGGTGGAGAAGCACCCTCATAGAAGAATGGGGAGGAGTGATTAGATAGAGGGCTTCCAGAAAGGGAAAACCGGAAAGTAGATAAGATTTAGAATGTAAATATAGAAAATATACAATTAAAAAAGTCACATTTTGTATTACTATAACTCAAAAAAACTTGAATATAGCTACCACCAACACCACAACAATCAGAAATCAAATAGTCCCGAAACTCAATAGGTACATATACTGACTAGTTTTGTGTGTCAACTTGACCCAGGCTGAAGTTATCACAGAAAAAGGAGCTTTGGTTGGGGAAGCACCTCCATGAGATCCAGCTGTGGGGCATTTTCTCAATTAGTGAACAAGGGGGTAGGGCCCCTTGTGGGTGGTGCCATCCCTGGGCTGGTATTCTTGGGTTCTATAAGAGAGCAGGCTGAGCAAGACAGGGGAAGCAAGCCAGTAAGTAACATCCCTCCATGGCCTCTGCATCAGCTCCTGCTTCTGACCTGCTTGAGTTCCAGTCCTGACTTCCTTTCGTGATGAACAGCTGTGTGGAAGGTGTGAGTTGAATAAACCCTTTCCTCCCCAACTTGCTTCTTGGTCATGATGTTTGTGCAGGAAGAGAAACCCTGACTAAGATAGTGCCTGTGGTTTGGATGAATGCAATTACAAGGAAAATATTTAGTGCCTTGAATTTTACACAATATCTTTCTAGAAGAAAGGGGTACAATGAAAAGCAGAGAGGGAGGGGGTTCAGTCCTTTAACCAGGTACCTAAACTTGTAGAACTGTTCATAGAAGAGAAAAGTTCAGAATATCCTGGAGCTGGCTGAAAGTATCAATAGGGGATGCAAATTAAAGGTGCAAAGAGGCTAGAAACCAAAGCTGCCAGACTGAGGCCTCCACCACGCAGCATGCTTAGGTTAGCCCACAAGCATTGCCTCACAACCATCAAGGTCAAAGTCAAATCAGCCAATTCAGCCCAGGCTGACACCTTAACCCTCATAACCATCATTGACCAATGTCTAGTGGAGCTTAGAACCAAACATATCTTTAAAAAGCGACCTTTTGTAGAAGATAAGTATTGTTCTATTTTCCAACAATTCCCATTCATAGAGCAACAACGGCTGAGCCCTGTTTTGGTTTGATTTTTCACTATTGTATATTTTAAATAATGCTGGTAAGGAGAAGACATGAATGACTGGGATGAATCAGAGGAGGAAGTGGAATACAGATGCGGATAAGGGAGACAAGGAGGGGACAGATGTTTTATTTGTTACAAACAGTGACTTGAAACTCCATGGGCTTGTTATCTTTCAATTCTGTTGGACTGAAGACCCAGACAGGCTCCGAAGTGGCCTCAGATAGCACAGCAGCACAGCTGGCCTACAACTCAGCTCCTTTCACATTGCCTTGCACTTCTTGGCTCCTGAATAAAATCATACATTTTATTCCCTGTTTCTCAAAAATTGGACATTTCTTCTTTTCTTTTTAAGGATCCTTTGCATCAGCTGTGTCCAGGTAGATAACCAAAACTGTTCTCTTTATTTCAAGATCCTTAATCACTTCTAAGGGACATTTTCCATGTAGCTATTTACAAATATAAAAAAATATAATGGGAACATCTTTAAGGAGCCGTTGACCACCAAGAGACTGGAGAAAGGAGAGAAGGAAAAGGAAAGTGATTCTTACTGCCTCAATCTTCAGGCTATAGGGTAAACCCACTTCAAGAAACATTTTGCTGGATCCAGTCTGTTTCTATAGGTTTCAGTCCCTCTCAGTCTCAGAAAAATTTTTGTGAGTTTAAACTAAAATTGATAGAACATTAGAATAAGTATATTTTCTTCACTGAAAACCACATCAATCTTTAGAGGCTCAAAATCACTGTTCTCTTTGTTGTTTGAGATTGACAGACTCGGTGTCAAAAATGAGTCATTAGCATCAATTGTAAACCAAGACAAAGGTCATAATGTTAGGAACTAGCCAAGTAGGGGTTGTTATTAAAAAATATGTCCTTCATAAGCTTTTGTATTTGAAGATTTGGTCTGAAATTGATAGTGCTGTTTGGGGCAGGGTGTTATGGGACCTGTAGGAGGTACAGCGTTCTTTGAGGAAGTATATCACTAAAGACCAGCTATAAGACTTTATAGCCTGGCTCCCACTTCTGTCTCTTTCTCTTTATTTCCTATGCATGGATAGAAATGTGATCAGCAGCTTCCTGCTCCTGGCACTATAACTCCTTCTGAGAGTTGCCCACCATGATGAGTTCTATCTCTCAGACTAAATCCTTTCTTCTTTAAGTTGTTTTTGTCCAGTCATTTAATAAGAGCATCAGAAAATTAAGTACTATAAAGCACAATGACAGAAAGAGTTAAGTGCTCCAAGTCAGGTGATACCTACTGACTCCATTCAATGAACTTAACTAGCTACATTTCTGAGACTGACATTCAAAAGTGACTTAGTAATTGTTTAATCAGATTCAAAGAAATAACTCAGAAATGGTTTAGCAGGTCATTGCTAGTCTAATACCAAATAATTCGTATTGCTTTCTCTTTCAGCACTATGAACTTTTCTGTTACTGTAATATTCAAAATAATCATTCGAAGCAAAAATATTTATAAAATCCATAAATGTAACAGATTAAAAATGACCAAAAACTTCTCAGAAAAACAACAGAGATTATCATAATTTCCGGCATAAATACTTAACAAATGGTACCTCTTAATACAGTCATTCCCACAAGTTGCTTGCTGGAGTTTGCGATTTAAATTGGACTAACAGGTAATTCGGCTAAACAGAAAGTAAAACTTTTCTTTAAGGTAAGATGATTTCATTATTTTTATCTGAGCTCAAGGTCTTCTTCATACCCCATCCGAGCTTACCTGTTAGTAACTGTTCTGCATTTAGACAGCTGGACAAGATTCTCTTCTGCTTCACCATACTCCAGACTCCGGAACTGATGGAGTATTTCATTATGTCATCTGCAGTTCTTGACAAGCAGTGAGAGAGAAAGAAGGAGGATGGCACTTTAGGAAATAATTGAAATGAGAAATGTCACCTTGAGTTTACTGTCATTGAGCTTCTACTCAACCTTGACTGGAAAGCAGACAGTAGAAGTAAAATAGCATTTACAAAGAAACACTGATCCTGTGCACGGACAAATCCATCTTTCATTAATATTTGATATTATTTTTGGTCCTATATTGATTGCTATGACATGGCTGTCACCTGACTTAGTCCACTGCTACTGTCCCAGGCAATTTCCTTGCGGAATTGCTTTCCTGAAAGGGCCAGATGTCAGAGCAGCCTTGCCACAATGCCCACACATATCAACAGCATCTGGTAGTGACTGCTCAGTAATGAATTAACTAAAGTAGGCTGTCAGTAACATATAAGAACCTCCTGTTTTCCCCTCCTGTTCTTGGGGGTGGTCAACAACCCAGGTAGAATTGTCATGTTTGGATCATTTAATGCACAGACACCAGCTTATATGAGCCAATGCAGTCGACGCCAATTCTGCTCTGGGAATGAGGTTTGGAGTTACCGAGTAGGGTTGAGAGGAAACATTATCTATTGATCATCCTATCAAATAACTCACTTCTCACATAACACTTATATTTTACAGAATGTATAGTGTTAATCTTTGTAACACATGATGAGAATATTTTTTATCTGTGAGACTGATTTGGAAGCGTTCTTTCAGTCTCACAGATAAAAAATATTCTCATCATGTGTTACAAAGATTAACACAATGCATTCTGTAAAATATAAGTGTTATGTGAGAGGTGAGTTATTTGATAGGATGATCAATAGATAATGAATGCTTCCAAAAACTACTGCTAACCTATGAACGAGAAGTAAAAGGTCAACTGTGCTTCCCTCATGGCAAGACACCAAATACTAAGACCAAGAATGTGTTACATAGGGTCATTCTTCCATTCAGTGCTCATCCCTTAATGGGATATGTACATCAGCCCCTTTCCTCTAAGGCTCAGGAAGCATAATGGAAGAAGGGACAGAGGGGATGTACAAGAGGAGTGATAAGAAATATGGTCTTCTGGACATGTCATGGCCACTGGACTCAGAAACTCACTGCAGCTATAATCACCTACACAACACCAAATCAACAAGGTCAGTCAACATTCTAGCACATAGCACTAACTCAACTCTGAATTATTAACAAGAAAGGAGTGGACATGAAGGGTATAGTGTTAGGCATTCCTGGAGAGGATATGAAGAAAGAAGATTCAGGAAAGAGTGGAAGGACAGAGTGTGGGCTACCTATGATCAAGATGTATTGTTTACACCTATGAAATTTTCCAAGAGTAAATAAAAGATATCTTATTAATTTAAAAATTGGTTTCTTATAGGCTAAAATTTTAGACTGTACACTATTTATTTTTTCACAGCAGGTTTAAAAGATGATTTTGAAACCTTGACTCTCCCCCCCATTAAGAGCTCCACTTCTTGAATCTAGGCACATGCATGATGAAAATAGCTAATGGAGAGCAGCTGAAGTGGTCCCATCTATCTTCCAAAGCTGGGTCTTGTGGTTTATGTATGCATCGCTGAAAATTTCTCTTCAAGCCTGAAGCTGCCAGGTATAAAGTCCAGTTATCTTATGTGTGACTATATTACTACAAGTCTAAAGTCTGGGAAAACCAGAGGTTTGCACTAAATTTAATAACCCAGCTGAGCTCAGCTAGAGACTCATCCAAACTCTTATGTGTGAATGACAAATATCCTGCCTGATTCCAGCTCTAAGCCATTGAGTCTTTGGGGCTTCCAACATTGGAGAGCAGAGAGCAGCCTTCCTTTCTCCACTCTCCTGGATCTAAGGACATAGATACATTGTGAGGAAAATTAAATGGTTGCTTTATACAGCTAGGTATCAGTAATATTTTCTATACAACTAAGAACAACTGGAATATTTTCTTCCCCATTAATTTAAATATTCAGGTGAAAGAGATGATAGGGTTTCTGTCCCGAAGTATCTCTTGATATAGTATGCTTCTTTACCATCTTAAGAGGAAAACCGGGCATTGGCTGTGGAGCAAGACATGAAAAGAAATGAAAAAAGACAATTTCACTTGGAAAGAGAATTAGTTATGGATGTTCAGAAGCAGCAGCAAAAATAGAGGTACCTTAAGGCTGAGGAAGAAGGCACAGTATATGACAGTTTATAACTTTTAAATGAACTGGAAAGAGTACCTGTGACAGTATCTATGATATCATTGATAAGATCATGCAAGTGCCAACCCCTGAGGGAGTCCTAGAGTGGTGGCATAATTATGAGGTAGTAAAAGATAGGAGGCAGAGCCTGGCTTCAGGAAATAGGTCATTACTGAACTATCCCTGATGGCTCTGTTCTGCCCTGGCCCCCTCCGATAATTTCTATCTGTCCCTTGGATCTCACAATGTGAATATTCTTTTCTGCATGACAATGGACTAAAATTTCTGAATCCAGAATAAACCCTTGTGCTTTGAGCTGTTTATGACAGATTTTTTTTCACAACAATGGAAAAACTAACAAACCAAGCTGTTTAGTGAAGATCTAAAACAGCCTTTACTCTAGGGTTAACATGTCCTAAGTATTAAAGTGGTAGCCTAAGAGCTCAAGAAGATGTTCCATATATTCAAGGATTTGTCCAACAAGTTGTGAGAATAAGAACTACTGGTACCAATGATGCTCTGAAAGGTCTTTCTTTACTGGACAGCTTTCCAGCATCTACATCCCTGGCTATGAACAGCTTCTTCTCACACATGCAAAGACTGGTGAAAAGATCCCTGTTCCCTGTTTCCTCCTATTTTGTCTGTCCTGCCCAGTGACCTGCCATCCACATTCCGGAATGGTATTTCTTTTGTTATAGCTTGTAAACTGCCTACACCCACCAACACTGCCCCTTTCCCCAGGGATAGAATTCCTGAACTTTCTAGTTTCAAATGATTGTAAACCTTCATTATATTAGGTTTTTGTATGGTTCTACTTTGTTTAATGCAGAAGGGAAAATCGGATGCATGGCTATGAGTAGAGATATTCAGAATTACTTTAAATTTCTATTTCCTGGTTGCTCATTTCTTCTGTATGTCTTGACTTTAGAATGTATTTAACCACTGTCATAGCTGTTCCTTTTCATGTACGTGTCCAGGTCCAGTAAAAACCCAAAAGACAAGCCAAAAATTCTATGATTTACAATCAATAACTTAATGTCACTCCTTCAGATAACATTTGAAATAAACCAATGATTTTTCCTTTTTGTATGAAGAGTTTTCTAGGATGATCATAGATTAAACAAGTCACCACAGGTCCATCTGTGAAAGGAACATTTGTGATCGTGAGGCTGAATTGTCAACCTGGCTTGAATGAGAAATGCCAGGGAAGACAGTAGAGCACATTTTGGAGGGTAAAGGATGAAGGGGTTAGAGTGGTCATATACAGCAGAATACAAAGTGACAACACTAACCATGGGCATGTACAGTACAATCTAATGGGATGAAGACCGCCATAGACCAAGAGCAGCAGAGGATGCTCACCTCTTCTTCCTGGTGGTCATGATGTGAGCAGCATTTGCCGTATTTCTCTAGCAGCCATAATATTCTGCATTCCCTTCGACCATGAATCTAGCAGTCTTGGACTGAAATTTTTGAAACGATGACTTAAAATGAACCTTCCCTCCATTAAATTGTTTCTCTGAAGTATTCATCAAAGCCACAGTAAAGGTAACAGAATTCAATGTAAAAACCCTACTGAGTATAAGTATCTTTCTGCTTTTAAAAGCAGAGCTGATTTTGAAGAGACAAGGAAAGATATGAAATACTAGAAAATATGCAGTATCCATGGCATTATAATGAGAAGAGAGAACCATTTTTACTGCAGGCAAAAATGCCAACAGAAACCTTGCCAGGAAGTTTTTTGTAGACTAGCATAATTAAGAGTCGATAATTATGGAGTTTTAAGAATGAAAGGGATAAAGTGGGAATTTCTTAAAACTATCCATCTAGGTCTGGGTAGAAGTTTCAGAGCCATGTTAACATAGGTAATAACATATATGTTAACATATAACAGAGTATATATTAAAAGTATATACTCTTCTTACAGAGAACCTGGGCAAAGCTCTCAACTAACTGGAGTCATAGGCAGCTATCCCATGGTCACATGGAAATATGACAGCCCTGGCCTCCACATCTACATATCCCTACGCAGAAATAGACAGACATCATTTTAAAATAAAACGAATCTTTTTAAAAAGCCATCTCTTCAGAGAGATAGAGATAATAACCAACGAGACAAAATAAAACAATACATGGAAGCTTATATGTCTCTGTGGGTAAATGTGTGTGCCATCAATGTTGATGACCTCTGTTTGTTGGCCAGAACCACTATAGTGGAGAAAGTCAGCTCCCCTAAGATGGCATCTGTCCTCTACATGTACACCATGGTACATATGTGCCTAACCACACAAACATTCACTCATGTGCACAGAACATTAATAACATATAATACAGTATTTTAACTATAATTAAAAATAAGTGAATGTATGATGATCATAGATTACAGTAAAAGCCCTCCAAGGGATTATGATAATGCAGCCTTCAGTAGGAGATCAAAGATGAGACAGGAAAGGAGGATTCAGTTGTCATCTGTGTGTTAGACAGACCTCCCTAATGAGGTCTGTGTGGTTAGCAAAGGACAGACAGGAGCAATGATGTATTCTGGGTATTCTGACCTCACATGAGAAAGCAAGTTGGTAGAAGAGTGGATAATGCAAAATTTGAAGAGCCTGGTAGACTTTCAAGCATATCTGTCATGAGGAGGGTGGAAATAGTGGCTTAGGGTCAGACAAGGGAGAGCTGAAAGCAAGACGAGAGGTAATTGGCAAAGCAGTATGTAAAATGTGCTAGGGAAAAACATGTGAGTTTTTGGAATACTAGAAGCAAGTGCCACCCAGCTCTGCGGCCTTAAGACATACACACATCTTAAGGCTGGCAGGGGCAACAAATGCAGGGAAAATAAGAACCACAAAAATAAGATCAGTTAGATGAGTGAGGGGAAAAAAAAGTATGTTGTATCTTCAAGTTGAGTCAGATGTGTGTCCAGCAGGAGAAAATGTTACTAGTTTCTAACTCCAAGAGAAGCCTCCGAGAGAAGAAGGCTGAAAAGTGGAGACATAGACGAGAATAGTCAGTTCAGAAAATCAGGTAGAAGAGCCTGCCTAGTCCTTCTCTGCTCCTGTGAAGGTGAGGGCTAGTCACTATACTGTACTGAAAGAGCCTCTCTGGCAAGCTTCCTAATGCTGCCTTCCTTTAAAACAGTTCATGCTGTGGTGCCCCCAACCATACAATTATGTTGGCGTTGCCCATAACTGTAATTTTGCTGCTGTTATGCATCATAATATAAATATCTGATATGCAAAATATCTGAATCTGACCCAAAAGGGGTTGCAACCCACACGTTGAGAACAGCTACTCTACATTTTCTTCCACCAGAGTGAAAGGAAAAAGCCAGCTTTCCTAAGAGCTCTTCATTTCTTCTCTTATAATTCCATTTTAGAAGGGTTCAGATAACATGAAGCAGTAATATTATGTGAAAGAAAGGATCTAGAAACCGTGTTTTGGGCATGGGTGTTCTGTCGGCATGTTCGTGAGTCCTTCATTTGGGTGTAGTGCCCTCAGAAGAGAGGGGGGGATGTCAGAGGCCCTGGAACTGGAGTTACAAGTGGGCGTGAGCTGCAATGTGTGTGCTGAGAATGGAAACCAGGTCCTCAGGGAGAGCAGTCAGTGCTCCTACCATCTGATCTATCTCTCTATCCTTGAGAAAGTGTTTTATTGTAATCCCGATTGATAACCCCAGACATGGATTATTTTTTAAAGATATTCTTTATCACATATCAAGTGGCTTAACATTGTAGGAATAACACACAGTTCCGACTCTATTTAAGGGTGTGAAGGTTCAGCAAGGCTAACTGTTCCTTAGATCTAAAGCTAATAACTGGCCATCAAGTCTAAAACCAAAGCATATTTGAAAATCCATCTTCACTCGTGAGCATGACTGCCATTCGCAAATGAGTACATCATTTTAACACAGAGAGGGTGGTTTATTTCACAACAGCAGAACCCATTTCACATGGGCAATGGTATCACAGGTGGAATGCACCCATGGCTTTGTTCACCATCATCAACATGGAAGACTAACACTACCCAAAGTCTCTGATAGTCCCACTACATGTTATAGGAAACTCTTAACTGCAGTTTTTTTTTTTCTGAAGAGAGTGCATATCAAGCTGTAGGTGGCATCACAAAGTCACCCACCCACCTACTCCCCACCCACCTATTCCCCACCCACCTATTCCCCATCCACCAAAAAATGTAGTTTGAACAATAGCACAAAAGCATGAAAGAAAGTGTTAAGATTAGGAACATAGTCTTGCAAAACAGAAAGAGAACAAAAATCTTAGCACAAGAGAGTATGAGAAGTTAATAACTTTACCTTGGGCAAAACTTTTAATTTTCTATATATTTAACATAGATACTATCCTGAAGAAAAATGAGTTTCTTTCTTTAAATGGTATTGAAGCAGCATTAAAATTGAGCTGAATAATCGGTGTTCAGAGTCTGGGAACACCATGTCCCTTATTTAATAGGTACAAATACTACTAAGCCCCAGAGAATTTACCAACCCAAGCCCAAATTGTTGATTAGTACACCAAGGGAAAATGAAAATGACTGTCTGTCATCCTGTCACAGTTCTTTCCACACCTTTATGATGTGTTAGTGAATCTGTGCAAGTATTACCAGTGACATTCACTCATAGATTAGCTATGACAAAAGCAGAATTGAGTAACTTGAAACTGGTTCTCCTAGTTAATGAATAGGATACAATTCTATTTTCAATATGCCTTATTTTTACAGCCATGCTTTAAAAAATCATGCTCCCCATGTTCAAAAACATTTCTGAAAGTGTTTCTAAATGAATGCCAGGTATGGTGGTATTTGTCTTCAATTCTAGCATTTGGGAAGAAGAGACAAGCAGATCTCTGAGTTCAAGGTAATCCTGGTCTACATAATGATATCCTTCCATAGAAAAGTAAAATAGGAAAATGAAATCAAAGGAGAATTTTTAGGGAGGGATTCCCCATACAGAAGAAAGAGATACCAGAATTTGCATTCAGGAAAAAATAATATTAAAGAGGTCAAAGGCCAAATATGCATCAATACACACTCTTTCCTCCTCTGCCTAACAGAGCACCTGGGGTTTGAACTGCTTGGATTTGTATTTCAGAGGTTTTGCAGTTGTCTAGACTCTTTGGAACTATCCAAAAGATCTGCTTGGTGCTAAAGACTATATATTGTGAGTTGAACAACTCACTGAAACTGGGAAGTCAAAGGCTTCCAATTAACCCAGAACAATGGTTCCCTGGTACTACTGACCTTGATTTGAAACACTACTTCAGCAATCAAAATCAACAGCAGGATATGTGATAAACCTTCTTAGATGGCTATAAATGTTGAAACAGGGTCAGTTTCCAGTGGAACAGCCACTAAGTTGAGTGTGCTGTACCAATGTCTGCTTCATCTACACAGTCACTAGCTCTCATCTTGACTAACTCATCTTCTCCTTGTTTCAATTTTTAGCCATCAAATGAAAAAGATTATGTCAGATAGCTGGCCACACCTTACATACACATGTCACCCCAACCAATGGGGTCTCAGCAATATCCTTTCTACAGTAAATTGGATGTAATTAAAAATACACACATAGGTTAAAATAATAACAGGATAGGGCTGGGGGGTGGCTTAGTCATTAAAGGCTAGGCTCCCAACCAAAACTATAAGAATAACAGGACAGAACATAATACACTATTCAAACACTGAGCTGGTCGATGTTTTGTTAATCTGACATATACCAGAGTCATCTAGGAAGAGGGAATCTCAATTAAGGAATTTCATCCATTAGACTGGCCTGTGGGCATATCAATTAGGCATTTTGAACAGGCTTGGACTAAATGACAAGTATAGAACTGTATATAATTTGTAGAACTCATACATAACAGACCAAGAAATTTTCACCATTTAGAAAGCATGAATTTTCAGATTTGAGAAATGTAAGGAGTTCTAGGAGAAAAAAATCATTGCCTGATAAAGTAGAAACATGGGATATGAATAAAATTATGTCAAAAGCAGCTAGAGATAAAAAGGTAGTGTGATGATTAGATGGTCAAAGTACTTCGTTTTAGCAAAGAAAAAAATGAAGTTAGAATACAATAAAATACTTCCAAAAATCTGAAAGGAAACATTGTCAAATTGTCAATTAGAAAAGAAATGTGACTCCTGGGAAAATCACTTTTAAGAACAAAGCAATTATATTACCTGATAGCTTCAGAAGAAACAAAACTCAGAGCTAACCACAAACAACCTCCCTTTTGAGGAAACAGTAAAAATAAATGCTTTGCAAAGAAAATTGTGACAGACCAGTAATGAATGATTAACCAACAAATGGGTGACTCTATATACATGAGTATAGCTGAATGAACATTAATTAACAAACATTTTTAACCAAAGTTAAAAAGAAAACACAAAACTCTCAAGCTCTGAAAAATGGTGGTTATGCAAACTACTCAGAAGAGAGGGGTATTTAAATAACATAAGGTCTCCATATTGTTTAGAAGAGTGAAGATTTGATCATCCTTAGACAATAAGATTTATAATGTACGCACAATTCCATCTTAAGATATAAATTACATATCTTCCAAAGTAGTACAGAAACATTGAAAAAATTACTATATCACAGAGATAGAAAGTTGAAAACTTTCCATCTAAAAGTGAGATATGAGAAGTAACTAAAACTATATTTTAAGATGAAAAAAACTATAAGGTATAAATGCAATGTTAGAATAACCATAGAATTCCATTTGGAATTTCCATTTTAAAGACTTAGTGATGGCTTAAAAATTTGATCTGTGCTGTGAGGAAATACAAATGAACAACAACAATAAAAAGTTTGACATGGAAAACAATGTCAAGGATATTAGCAGAAAATAATAAACTAAAGGAAGGTACAAAATTGAGATTTCCAGGGAAATTAGGAATTGTGTCAGAGAGTTATTAGGAATAAGTCAAGATATAATAATAAAAATATCCATTCCCCAAAAGATTGAGGCATCTAAATTTGAAAAAACTAGTAAGTAGACAATTTAACAATATTACTTTAGTCCAGGCTTGTCCAACATATGGTCCAGTGGCTGTGTGCATCTCAAGACAGCTATAACACTACCCAACACACTAACAGACCACAGCATTGTGTTGCAATCTGAAAAAGTTGAACTCTCCTTTTGAGTCTTTGGCACAGTTCTCCTTGTCGACGAGAAACAATGCTAATAAAAACAGAAGTAGTAAAGATACAGCAAATTTGAACAAATCAAGTAAATTCTATTAAAAGATTTCTTCTATTTTAAATTGCATTTACACATCTGTGTCTGCATGTGTGCAAATGCATATGATGCAGACAGCTGTCAGTTATTCAGGATGTTTACATGAGCAATATATGCTCTTAAGTTCTAGGCCACCTTTCTGTCCCCATTTATGTTTCTAATGCACTGAAAAACTCACATTCTCCAATGGCCATCAATAGAAAATTTGCTATGTTTGGGGCAATCCTGCATAGGAAACATTAATAATCTGGAACTCCACTTTGTTTGGAGTATACACAATTCTCTCTACTATAATGCAACTTGAAGCCTACCTCCGTTAGCTGTAACCACTATACATATGCTGTTCTCCAAACACTGTACTTAGGAATCAGTTGATAATGCTAAGACTCCACATCCATCAACCTAAACCTATACCTACTTTAGACTATGAAAATAGTAAGTCCCCTTAGTAACCTCTTATTATCATTACTATTCAATCACTTTCTGAAAAACAACCTAAGAACTATGTGAAGTTTTAGGGAGACTTTCCTACTTACTATCTTAAACAAATTAGACATACAGATAATGAATAATAAGTACACTATAAGAGTGACTCAAACAACAGATAAATTGCAAAATCTGTCAGTCAGAATTGAGAACTACCAAAAGTACTCCTTCTCTTAAATACCATGAAATGGAGCCCCAAATAATAATAGGGCCTTGGGTATCTGCATTCATGAGAACAGCTGTTCAATTGCAGTGTGTACTGACCCTCTCTATTGCTTTTCTTGCCATCTTCTCAAACATCTGAGATTTTTAGTTCAATTCCTTGAATGAGAAGCCAGGAACATGAAAACACCTGACCTGGATTGAACAAGTAAACATGTCCATACACTCACTGAAGGAAAATCATTCAGTAAACTTTATTTTGACATAATTCAGCTCATGATCAATAGAAAGTTAAGAGACAACTAAATTACATTTATCTAGGGACATTGAAGAACACATAGGAAATAAACTGTGCCATTAAAAATTGCTATTGGTGTTTTTGTTTTCAGCTCTATAGTTGAGATTTGTTAGACAGTTGTTCTACACAGAAAGAAAGGAGATATCTACTCTGGAAAGAAAACTGACCACCCCCCAAAATTTTATACTTGGGTTAGAAGACAGAAGAAGATGGGAGGGTAGATGGGACATAGTTGTTTTCTTGTGCAGGAAGAAGCCAAACCATTCACTGCAGTGAAGAAGTGAATTGAGGATATCAATAGCTGTAACAATGTGGAGCTTCACAAGAAGAAGCTGAAAAAGCAAAGAAACATAGACTTAGCGGCCGGGCACGGTGATGCCCTAGTCAGCTAACTTGCCTACTGAGCTTTAGAAGATGACAAAGAGTAGATTTCTGTATGATTTCTGGATGGGTAGGGTTTTATGCTCTATCAAATATGGAGTGATAAGACAAAGCAAGAAGTATTGGCACTTGCTGCTTTGTGCCTTGGACCTCCTACCCCCCAACCATACTCACCCTTGGGGGTTGGGGTGAGGTGGCTCAGAAACAAGGGCTCAGAATCCAGGAGCAGGTGAGAACACAGCAGCACAGCTCCTTTATTAGTTCTCTTGGGGCCCTTTATTCGCTCCTGGAGTGCCCTTTGTACTCTCCACCTCGGTCCCATTGGTCCGGAGTATGCGTTCTTCCAAGTGGCAGTTCCTGATTGGCTGTCATTGTCTGAACCACCAATCTCTAGGCTCTTAGGCAGGCTTCAGATTGGCTCTCCTGTGGAACTTGCCTCCCCAGCTGCCCACCTCCCAAACCCTATGCTTTTGTTGAAAGCAATCACAACCTTGTCAGTGGGGCCTGCTGTTCCTCCTACAGACACATCTCTCTTCTCTACAGAATGGTGTCTAGTAGAATCATTTTTTAAGTCCCCTTCTTAAACTTCATTACCATTAGCTCAGTAGAGCCAAGCCTTAAGCATGAAAAACAAATTTTATTTAGAGTATTAATAAAGCAGAAGTGATTGTGCCCTCCTCACCAAATCCCCAGGCATCCTAACACATCCACTCAGATTCCAGTACAGAATCACCCAGAGAACAATTAGAAAATATTTGAAACAATTCTCATTAGAGATAATATACCAAAGACTTAGTGACAGGGATCATTTTTTTAATTGATTAAAGTTATTCATTTAAAACCACTTTAAAAGCATATAAGCAATGAAAGTTGCTACCACTGTAGGACCTTTGCCCTCGCACTGTCCCCTAAAACATGTTTTTAAAATCGCAATAACTCTGAATGGCTGCTGGAAAAAACACTACCAAGATAGGAAAAAATAAATGCAAATATTAGGATTTCCATTTCATTCCGGCTATTTTCAAATATTCAGACTCCAGCAAAAATGCTTCAGAGTGTGAAACCCATACTAAAATGTTCTCAAGAATATGTTGACTGACAAGCTAAATATTTTAATATTGGAAGAGACATAGGTATATTAAAGCATTCTCTATTTTTCACTCAGGGTCCATCAGATGCCCCTGATGTTTGCTGGAAAAAAAATTCCATCAGCAGAGACAAAGGTCAGAGCATCTCTGACTATTCCTTGCTGTATGCTATCTAGTGGATTGCCTTGGCAATCCTCACTACATAATGTAACTCTGCTGGCAAAGAGAGACATGCACCCTACAGGCACAATGAGAATAACTGAGCAGATTCACTGCAGAAGTTCTCATAGCAACTACACACTCCCCCTTCAACTCTGCAAATATGTTTTTATATCTCCCAGAATCCATAGAGTGATAATAATTTCCTAAGGATCCTTGTGCTAGGAATCAATAGGCTATGCTGTATGGTCTATATTCTTTTTTATAAAACTACTTGTTTTTAATAAGTAAAGTATGACAGGAGCATAGCCACCCACATGACTTTCATATTGCCCATAGCTTCTTTCTCAAAGTAGTTCCTACATATATGATGTGACTGTAAAGTCCAAAATATTTACTAACTAGATCTCTATGGAAAGGATTTGTTGAACCCTGCTAGTATTATTGAGCATACGGAAGCATCCAGAAGTTACCATCACTCTCCCAATGCAAACTAAATACATTTATCACAGTTGCCATTCTTGTTTTTATTGCTGATTGTCTGTTTAAGGCCTCTCTCTATATCCCAGGCTGACCTGAAACTTACTTTATACCCCTAACCAGCATCTAACTGGAGGGCAAGCCTCCTGTTTCAGTCTATCCAGTGCTGGGATTACAAGTTTAAGCTACATCAGAACAGTATTTCCTAATGCTCTACAAGCTGCTATATTTGGAATGAGTCAGAAAGAATCTGACCTAGCATGTACATCCCAGTTTATCCCTCAGAAGCCAGGAATGAGTGTCATTAAATAGTCAAAATACACTCCTGTAAGTCCAAGTGTCAGCTCAGGATCCTCCCCCATCTGGTGCTCCAGGCAGACAAGAATGCAGTGAGGTTCCCATAAAGGATGAACTATTTCTCCTTCTTTGGTCTAATTAATCCTATGGTTGGTATTTTAAACTATTCTTTTTAAACTGTCCATGGAAATCTGTCTTCCCCTGACTTTTATCTACTAGATCTATTCAAGACTTTAAAATTACCCTTAATATACATGCCTAGCCTAACTCTTTTCTGAAACAACTGTCTTAACAACATTAGAAATGTGTGTAAATTAATTTGAAAGGGAATTTTTAAGTCACTATAAAAGTTGATAGATAAGGGCAGCAGATTGTTATGAAGGCAGTGTTTTCAGAAGACAATTTCTATTACGTTGCCTGAACAAGCTATTTGATTTTCACCTAGGCACAAACTAGGCTGTGGTTACTGAGGCAGCAAACCATAGACCCTCTGAATGTTGGGCATCTTTTAGTTCTCCAGCTACTAAAGGAGTCTTACTTCCCCAAAATGCAGGCATGCAATAGCAAAGCACCTACATACCCTTGCCAAGTAAACAAGATTTCTTGCACCAGCATGAGGGCACTCCAGAGTCCACGTGCATACACATGATGAACATTGGCACTTTCTATATCCCATGCATTCTCTGACTTTTACCATCAAGTTTTATTCTTTCATATGCCTCACAGAATTGTGATTGCTTTTTTATATTGGACAAGTTCCTTAAATTCAATAAGCCTAATCAGGATGTTGCAAGTATCAAAATGATACAAGCTATATTTTATAAATCTGTAACTCTTGAGAGGAGGAGGCTTGGAATTCCTCAGTTTCAAAAAAAAAGTTGGTTCAAAGAGCTGGGGATTTGGAAAACACTATTTTATTAAAATTATACCATCTACATATAATGACTATTCTGGATGCATCACCAGTTTGCAGCTTATCCTGGGAATCTGAAAGCTCAAATATTTTATCTTACTGGTCTTCTACTCATATAGTATGGTTTCCAATTTTGTTTTATACTGATTTTTTCTTGTGTATGTGCACATGTAATTGAACATATGTATTTCTTTTGTTCTTTCTCCTCCTCTGCTTTGTTTACCTTTGGTTTGTTTGAGTGGGGGGTGGGCAAGGAGTTGGGTGAATAGGGATATGGGGAGGAGCTGGGAGAAGAGAAACCATGTTCAGAACATACTGTATGGAAAAAAATATTCAATAAAAAATAACAAAAAGAAAAACTGAAAATCAACACATACAAGCAAAAGGCAAATAACATGCCAGGAGCCATAAAGAAGAGGTTAAAAACTAGCAAGTGATCTTCCTGAGATGGTTTCACCATAGACTATAGAACATGATAAGATGAGCTATTTTCAGGCATAGACAAAGGGGACTACATTTAAGAAAGATTTCTACTCTTAATATGCCTTTCCTGTTATCGTTGAATATACATAACAATTACTAGGTATTAACCCTATCTTTTGGGCAGATTTCTGCAGATCAACTAAGATGTACTGTCTTGTAGTGATGCTATATAGACAAATAGCTGTTTTCTTAATATTAGTGATGATCCTCTAAGAATTCCTAAAATTATGGTAGTGATTATTAAGACCTCTATAATAGGGCTGCTATTAAAGCCCTCCCTCTGATATAAAAACTGCAATTAGAAATTTGCTAGTCTTCATGTGTCACCAGTTAATTGCTTCTGGGATATAAAGTAGGCATTTACAACTTAGAACACATATCAAGAGATTGTAAAACAATTAACCAAAAATAAGAAAAGGGAACTAATGATTTATTGTAGGTGCAAGGACAGATGATAAAAATATCATCTGGGAGTTACCCATGACTCCAGACATGCAGGAAGCAGAGGATGGCCTTGGTAAACACAAAAGGGAGGAGAGGCCCTTGGCCCCGGAAAGGCTCAATGCTGCAGTGTAGAGGAATACCAGGACAGGGAAGCAGGAGAAGGTTGACTGGGGAACAGGGGGAGAGGAGATAGCTTATGGAATTTCCCAGGGGGAGGGGAATCAGGAAAGGGGACAACATTTGAAATGTAAATAAAAATATATCTAATAAAAATAGTAAAAATATCATCTGGGTTTATCTATATAAAACCACAATGCTAACTTGAGCACAAAAAATTAGGATTTTAGACTCTCTATGAACCTGTGAAGCTAGTAACAATTATCAATGTCCAGCTAGATAACTAGTCTTAATAGAACACATATGAACACCACCGTTTTTAACTTCTAAATCAGTTTATAATTTGGTTTATGTTTGAATATTTAGTAAGCTTTTATTTTAAAAAGGATGTTTGAGAAAACCACATGATCTATCCCCCTAGAAAAGGTATAAAAAAAACTAGGAACGGACACTACATTACGGCAGAAGGAGAGAACAAGGTTAGGAGGACTGCAGAATAGCGTAACATGGAAATTAAGAGAGTACATAGTCTGATAGATTTTTCCCCTTTAGTTTCCCTTAAAAATAAAAAGGGCATTAGAGCAGGAACAGAAGAATAGAGCAATACACAGAATACAGAAAGACTGACAAAGAAGCTGCAGAAAGGACAGAAAGAACAGGCAGGTTCCCTTTACTGCAGGAATGAACAGGTCTTTTCTTTTTTTTTTTATTTTATTTTATTTTCTATATTCTATGTTTACATTCCAAAGGCTTTCCCCTTTACCAGTTCCCACCCACCATAGTTCCCATAGTTCCTCTCCCCCCCATCTGTTCCCCAATAATTCCCCCTCCCCCCTCGGTTTCTTTACTAAACTGGATGCAATCTTTACAGGCCCAGGGTCCTCTCCTTTCTTCTTCTTGGGAATCATTTGACTTGCTATTTGTGTCTTGAGTATTTAGGGCTTCTGGGCTCATTAATATCCACTTATCAGTGATTGCATTTCATGTGAATTCTTTTGTGATTGGGTTAATTCACTCAGGATGATATTTTCCAGGTCTTACCATTTACCTACAAATTGCATGAATTCATTATTTTTAATTGCTGAGTAGTATTCCATTGTATAAATATACCACATTTTCTGTATCCATTCCTCCTTTGAGGGATTGCAAAATGGTAAAACCGCTCTGGAAATCAGTTTGGCGGTTCCTCAGAAAATTGGGCATGTCACTTCCAGAGGACCCTGGCATACCGCTCCTGGGCATATACCCAGAGGATTCCCCTGCATACAATAAGGACACATGCTCCACTATGTTTATAGCAGCCTTGTTTATAATCGCCAGAAATTGGAAGGAGCCCAAATATCCCTCAAAGGAGGAATGGATACAGGTCTTTTCTTAATAGCAGGTCAGACTTAGTCTTACTAAAGATAACAAAGCTTTTGGTCTTACAGACTTGGGTTTAATTCATTTAGCGATAAAAGGACAGAAGTCTTTTCTTTTTCTTTTTTTTTTGTCTTTGTATTTTTTTTTATTTTCTATATTCTTTGTTTACATTCCAAAGGCTTTCCCCTTTCCCAATTACCCCCCCACCATATGTCCCATAATTCCTCTCCCCCCCCATGCTATTCCCCACTCTTTCCCCCCCCCACGATTTCTATGTTCTGGGTCAACAATACTGGATCCAATCTTTGCAGGCCCAGGGTCCTCTCCTTTTTTTCTTCTTGAGAGTCATTTGACTTGCTAATTATGCCTTGAGTATTTAGGGCTTCTGGGCTCATTAATATCCACTTATCAGTGATTGCATTTCGTGTGTATTCTTTTGTGATTGGGTTAGCTCACTTAGGATGATAGTTTCCAGATCTAACCATTTACCTACAAATTGCATGAATTCATTATTTTTAATTGCTGAGTAGTACTCCATTGTATAAATATACCACATTTTCTGTATCCATTCCTCCTTTGAGGGATATCTGGGCTCCTTCCAATTTCTGGCTATTATAAACAAGGCTGCTATAAACATAGTGGAGCATGTGTCTTTGTTGTATGCAGAGGAATCCTCTGGGTATATGCCCAGGAGTGGTATGCCAGGGTCCTCTGGGAGTGGCATGCCCAATTTTCTGAGGAACCGCCACACTGATTTCCAGAGTGGTTTTACCATTTTGCAATCCCACCAACAGTGGAGGAGTGTTCCTCTTTCTCCACATCCTCGCCAGCACTTGTTGTCTCTCGAGTTTTTAATCTTAGCCATTCTGACTGGAGTGAGGTGGAATCTCAGGGTTGTTTTGATTTGCATTTCCCTGATGACTAATGATGTTGAACATCTCTTAAGGTGTTTCTCGGCCATCTGAATTTCTTCTGGTGAAAATTCTTTGTTTAGCTCTGTACCCCATTTTTTGATAGGGTTATTTGGTTCTTTGGGGTCTAACTTCTTGAGTTCTTTGTATATATTGGATATTAGCCCTCTGTCGGATGTGGGGTTGGTGAAGATCATTTCCCACGTTGTTGGTTGCCGTTTTGTCCTTCTGACAGTGTCCTTTGCCTTACAGAAACTTTGTAATTTTATGAGGTCCCATTTGTCAATTCTTGATCTTAGAGCATAAGCTGTTGGTGTTCTGTTCAGGAACTTTACCCCTGTGCCCATGTCCTCCAGGGTCTTCCCAAGTTTCTTTTCTAATAGTTTCAGTGTGTCTGGTTTTATGTGGAGGTCCTTGATCCACTTGGAGTTGATCTTAGTACAAGGAGATAAGAGTGGGTCAATTCGCATTCTTCTGCATGTTGACCTCCAGTTGAACCAGCACCATTTGTTGAAAAGGCTATCTTTTTTCCACTGGATGGTTGTGGCTCCTTTATCAAAGATCAAGTGACCATAAGTCTGTGGGTTAATTTCTGGGTCTTCAATCCTATTCCATTGATCTACCTGCCTGTTGCTGTACCAATACCATGCAGTTTTTAACACAATTGCTCTGTAGTACTGCTTGAGGTCAGGGATATTGATTCCCCCAGAAGTCCTTTTATTGTTGAGAATAGTTTTAGCTATCCTGGGTTTTTTGTTGCTCCAGATGAATTTGAGAATTTCTCTTTCTAGATCTATGAAGAATTGATTTGGGATTTTGATGGGGATTGCATTGAATCTGTAGATTGCTTTTGGCAAGATGGCCATTTTTACTATATTGATCCTGCCAATCCAGGAGCAAGAAATATTTTTCCATCTCCTGAGGTCTTCTTCGATTTCTTTCTTCAGGGACTTGAGTTCCTGTCATACAGATCTTTCACTTGTTTGGTTAGAGTTACGCCAAGGTACTTTATGTTGTTTGTGGCTATTGTGAAGGGTGTTATTTCCCTAACTTCTTTCTCAGCCTGCTTGTCCTTTGAGTACAAGAAGGCTACTGATTTGCTTGAGTTAATTTTATAACCAGCCACGTTGCTGAAGTTGTTTATCAGCTGTAGAAGTTCTCTGGTGGAGTTTTTTGGATCGCTTAAGTAGACTATCATATCATCTGCAAATAATGATATTTTGACTTCTTCCTTTCCAATTTGTATCCCTTTGACTTCCTTATGTTGTCTGATTGCTCTCGCTAGAACTTCAAGTACTATATTGAAAAGATATGGAGAGAGAGGACAGCCTTGTCTAGTCCCTGATTTTAGTGGAATTGCTTCAAGTTTCTCTCCATTTATTTTGATGTTGGCTACTGGTTTGCTGTAGATTGCTTTTACTATGTTTAGGTATGGGCCTTGAATTCCTGCTCTTTCCAAGACTTTTAGCATGAAAGGATGCTGAATTTTGTCAAATGCTTTTTCAGCATCTAATGAGATGACCATGTGGTTTTTTTCTTTTAGTTTGTTTATGTAGTGGATTACATTGATGGATTTCCGTATATTGAACCATCCCTGCATTCCTGGAATGAAGCCTACTTGATCATGGTGAATGATCGTTTTGATATGCTCTTGGATTTGGTTGGCAAGAATTTTATTTAGTATTTTTGCATCTATATTCATAAGAGAAATTGGCCTGTAGTTCTCTTTCTTTGTTGGATCTTTTTGTGGTTTAGGTATCAGCGTAATTGTGGTTTCGAAGAACGAGTTGGGCAGTGTCCCTTCTGTCTCTATTTTGTGGAATAGTTTGAAGAGTATTAGTGTTATGTCTTCTTTGAAGGTCTGGTAGAATTCTGCACTAAAACCATCTGGTCCCGTACTTTTTTTGGTTGGGAGGCTTTCTATAACCCCTTCTATTTCTTTAAGGGTTATGGGACTGTTTAGCTGGTCTACTTGATGCTGATTTAATTTTGGTATTTGGTATCTGTCTAGGAAATTGTCCATTTCCTCTAGATTCTCCAGTTGTTTTGAGTATAGGCCTTTGTAGTAGGATCTGATGATCTTTTGAATTTCCTCTGTTTCTGTTGTTATATCCCCCTTTTCATTTTTAATTTTGTTAATTTGGATACTATCTCTGTGCCCTTTGGTTAGTCTAGCTAAGGGTTTATCTATCTTGTTGATTTTCTCGAAGAACCAGCTCTTGGTTTTGTTGATTCTTTGTATGGTTCTCTTTGTTTCTGCTTGATTGATTTCAGCCCTTAGTTTGATGATTTCCTCTCTTCTACTCCTCCTGGGTGAGTTAGCTTCTTTTTGTTCCAGCGCCTTCAGGTGTGCTGTTAAGTTGCTAGTGTATGCTCTTTCCAGTTTCTTTTTGGAGGCACTCAGGGCTATGAGTTTTCCTCTTAGCACTGCTTTCATTGTATCCCAGAGATTTGGGTAGGTCGTACCTTCATTTTCATTGAAGTCTAAAAAGTCTTTGATTTCTTTTTTTATTTCTTCCTTGACCAGGGTGTCATTGAGTAGAGTATTGTTCAGTTTCCATGTGTATGTGGGCTTTCTGTTGTTCTTCTTGCTATTGAAGACCACTTTTACTCCATAGTGATCCGATAGGAGACATGGGATTAGTTCGGTCTTCTTGTATTTGTTGAGGTCTGTCTTGTGACCAATTATATGATCAATTTTTGAGAAGGTACCGTGCGGTGCTGAGAAAAAGGTATACTCTTTTGTTTTAGGATGGAATGTTCTATATATATCTGTTAAATCCAATTGGTCCAAAGCTTCAATTAGTTTCACTGTGTCCCTGTTTAGTTTCTGCTTTCCTGATCTGTCCATTGAGGAGAGTGGAGTGTTGAAGTCACCTACAATCATTGTGTTAGGTGCGATGTGTGCTTTAAGCTTTAGTAAAGTTTCTTTTACGAATGAGGGTGCCCTTGCATTTGGCGCATAGATGTTCAGTATTGAGAATTCTTCTTGGTGGATTTTCCCTTTGACAAGCAGGAAGTGACCTTCTGTGTCTCTTTTGATGACTTTAGGTTGAAAGTCGATTTTATCTGATATTAGAATGGCTACTCCAGCTTGTTTCCTGGGACCATTTGCTTGTAGAACTGTCTTCCAGCCTTTTACTCTAAGGTGGTGTTTGTCTTTGACACTGAGATGTGTTTCCTGTATGCAGCAAAATGTAGGGTCCTGTTTCCGTATCCAGTCTGTTAGTCTGTGTCTTTTGATTGGGGAATTGAGTCCATTGATATTAAGAGATATTAAGGAATAGTAATTATTACTTCCTGACATTTTGGGAATTGTTCTTATTATTTTTATTTTAGTGGTTCTCTTCTTTTGGGTTGGATGAGATGGGGTTTCTATCTTGTTTCTTCTGGGGTGTTGTTTCCCCCCTTGTGTTGGTATTTTTCCCCTATTATCCTTTGTAGGGCTGGGTTTGTAGATAAGTATCTTGCAAATTTGGTTTTGTCGTGGAATATCTTGGTTTCCCCATCTATGGCAATTGAGAGTTTTGCTGGGTATAGTAGTCTTGGCTGAAGTTTGTGTTCTCTTAGGGTCTGCATGAGGTCTGCCCAGGATCTTCTAGCTTTCATGGTCTCAGGTGAGAAGTCTGGTGTAATTCTGATAGGTCTTCCTTTATATGTTACTTGTCCTTTTTCTCTTACTGCCTTTAATATTCTTTCTTTGTTTAGTACATTTGGGGTTTTGATTATTATGTGACGGGAAGTATTTCTGTTCTGGTCCAGTCTATTTGGGGTTCTATAGGCTTCTTGTATATTCATGGGCATCTCTCTCTTTAGGTTGGGGAAATTTTCTTCCATAATTTTGTAGAAGATATTTGCTGGCCCTTTAAGTTGTAGATCTTCATTCTCATCTATCCCTATAATCCTTAGGTTTGGTCTTCTCATTGTGTCCTGGATTTCCTGAATGTTTTGGGTTACCAGCTTTTTGCATTTTGCATTTTCTTTAATTGTTGAATCCATGGTTCCTATGGTATCTTCAGCATCTGAGATTCTGTCTTCTATCTCTTGTATTCTATTGTTGATATTTGTATCTATGACTCCTGATTTCTTCCCAAGGTTTTCTATCTCCAACATTGTCTCCCTTTGCGATTGCTTAGTTGTTTCTACTCCTGTTTTTAGATTTTGTATGGTTTTGCTCAGATCTTTCAGTTGCTTGTTTGTGTTTTCCTGTAATTCTTTAAGGGATTTTTGTGTTTCCTCCTTTATGACTTCTACTCGTTGACCCATGTTCTCTTGTATTTCTTTAGGTGATTTTTGTTTCTCCCCCTTATTGGGATTCATTTTTTGCTCTATATTCTCCTCGATTTCTTTAAGTGATTTTTGTGTCTGCCTTGTATGGGCTTCTAGTTTTTGATCTATTTTCTCCTCTATTACTTTAAGAAATTTATCTAAGTGATCCTCAATCTGCATCTTTACCAGTGATTTTAGATCTGAGTCTTGTTTTTCTGGTGTGTTGAGATATCTGGGATTTAATTGTGTTTGTCTTGCAATGGCTTCTAGCTTTTGATCTATTTTCTCATGTATTACTTTAAGAGATTTATCTAAGTGTTCCTCTATCAGCATCCTGACCAGTGATTTTAGATCTGAGTCTTGTTTTTCTGGTGTTTCGGGGTATCCAATATTTATTGCTGTTGGGGAACTGGGTTCGGATGCCACCATATTGCCTTGATTTTTGTTAGTAGCGATCTTACGTTTGCCTTTTGCCATCTGGTTAACTCTGGTGTTAGTTGGTCCTGTAGATACTAGCTGGTGCTTGACCCTCCTGTGGGGTTGTAAGGCTATTTCCCAGCGACTGGGGTACCTGAATCACTGTCCTGCGGGGGTCTTGCTCACAGATTGCTGACAGGTGGCCTGAGTCCCCCGAGGTCTTAAACTCAGGATATCCCAGGTATTTGGTTCCGCCTGTTGGGCGGCTGCTCTGCACTGCTCCTGCTCAGGGTTTGCTGTCTGATATCCTGTTTCCCCAGGGGTCTTAAAGTTGGGATATCTCAGTTATCTGGTTCTGCCTGCTGGTCCCAAGCTGTTGGGAAGCTGGCTGGGTCCGGTTTCCAGCTTCCCTGCCACTGGCTGGATGGGAGGCTGGTTCGGCCTCCGGCTGGGTCTGGGCACCTGGCACACTGGCTGACTCTGGCTTCCTCACCACCAGCTGGACGGGAAGCTGAGGCAATATGGCAGCTGCCTGCAGGGAGCTCGGGGTCCGCCCCGCGAGTGCAGAGTGCACCCGCTATTCTGTGCCCAACTCCCACTCCAGGCCTGAGTCCCCGAAGGTCTTAAGCTCGGGCTGTCTTGGGTACCTGGTTCCGCCGCCGCCGCTGGATGGTTCTGAGCACCTGGCATGCTGGGTGACACTCGGCTTCCCCGTCTTTTCTTTTTCTATGAATGAGTTCTTTCTACCCTGGCACTTGGGCTTTTGCTCCATATGCATACATATGGATGGATGTGTAGGTATGTATATAATCATAAGACAAGTAAGTAGTGAGCCCAACTGGAGTGTATAATGGTGTTGGGGTGTTTGTGCATAAATGTGTACATGAATGTATATGTATTTATGCATATTTGCTCATATAAAAGTTTTTCCTTCTGCTAGCATGACTTGATTCTCCTGGTTCAATAAAAGCTTATTGCTCCAAACCTCTCTATCCTACACAAGCCTATTTAGCAAGAGAGAAAGGAGCTGGGGGGCTGGAGAGATGGCTCCGTGGTTAAGAGCCCTGACTGTTTTTCCGGAGGTCCTGAGTTCAACTTCCAGCAACCACATGGTGGCTCACAACCATCTCTAATGGGTTCTGACGCCCTCTTCTGGTGTGTGTCTGTGTATTCATACAAATAAAAACAAATCTTAAAAACTGAAAGGAAAAGGAAGGAGCCCTAGTAATTAAGCCAAGTGTTTTAAGACAAGTGTTAAAGCCCAGAGGCCTGCAACACCTGGCTTCAGAGTAACTTAGTATCAAGACAGGTATACATTGTTAAAGAAGGGTACCTAATCTTTCACAAGACCAACTCTTGCTCCTACCTATGCTCTTTCCCCTTAGCTGCTTCAGAGAGGTCCCAGGCTGGGGCTAAGCTCCTAGCAATAAGACAAATAAGTTAAAACAAAACGAAATAGAACAAAAATTACACACACACACACACACACACACACACACACACAATTAAGGTTGTTTTGTGTTGGTCAATTAGTCCTGGGTAAGGGACTTGCCCTGGGGTGTGGTTGATATAACCCAGTGACATTGCATTGGATAAAACTGATTTTCTCCTTCCAAGTAGGCAATAGGGGAAGGAATCCATGTTCTCTACATTCCCTTTTGTGCTGGGACTCCATCTGGCTTGAACCTGTTTTGTGTGTGTAGGTCTTGTGTGTGCTGCCACACTCTTTGTGAGTTCATAGATATATTAATCCTGTTGTGTCTGGAAGAAACTGTGTCCTTGGAATCATCTTTCCACTTCCTCTTCTATATAAGTCTTCAAGTCTTACAGGAAGAGCTTTGATGAAGAAATCCCATTTAGGCCGGGCGTGGTGGTGCATGCCTGTGATCCCAGCACTTGGGAGGCAGAGGCAGGTGGATTTCTGAGTTCGAAGCCAGCCTGGTCTACAGAGTGGGTTCCAGGACAGCCAGGACTACTACACAGAGAAACCCTGTCTTGGACAAAGAAAGAGAGAGAGAGAGAGAGAGAGAGAGAGAGAGAGAGAGAGAGAGAGAAATCTCATTTAGGACTGAATGCTCTGAAGTCTCTTATCCTTTGCACATTATCCAGTTATGAACCTCTGTGTTACCTCTCATACACTACAAGAAAAGGAGTCTCTGGTTATGCTGAGTGAGGCATTAATCTGTGGGTAAAGTGGGATGTCATTAGCACTCATTTTATTGCTGTGTTCTTTTAGCAGAACAATATGCTAAGATTCCCCCCCCCTCCAGGCTAAGGCCCTATCTAGTCACAGGTTCTCTGCCCTTTTAACAGTATGAGTTCTATCTCATAGAGTGGACCTAAAATCCAATTTTTTTAAAACATGGTTGGTAACTCCCATAACATGTATGCTATTATTACACTCATAGAGCAAGCCCCTGTTGTACTTTGCAAAGTTTTTTTGCTATCTGGTATGTATGATAACCTTTCTCCTCTGGTAGTGTAAAGAGTATCTTCTAGCACCATGATTGCTTCTTGGTAAGGATAAAACTTCTATTCAAGCAGCAGCACAACTTCTCCATGTTTGATAAGTTGAGTAAGTGTTGTCTTCAGCAGTGGGGCCTTACTATCAGGTTATAGGGAACAACAAATTCCATTGATAATAACCTTTAACACTGAACCCAGAAAAAGCTGAGATATCCCAAATTAACCATTGTAAAAGCATTGACTTAATAACAGGAACAAATCATACAATGAGAATGCTAAACACAATTCAAATCTTACATCTTCCTCTTAATCCTCACTTCCAGAGGAAAACTCTATGACCAAAAATTAAGTTGAGGAGGAAAGGGTTTAGCTAGCTTAAAATTCCAAATTACTGAAGGAAGCCATGACAGGAACTCAAAGCAGTCAGAAAACTTAAAGCAGAAGCTTACGCAAAAATGATGGATGAGCCCTGCTTACTGACTTGCTCCCTATGTCTTGCTCAGCCTCCTTTCTTATAGAACCCAAGACCTCCAGCCCAGTGATACCAACACCCACAATGGGCTGGGACCTCCTAGCAATCAATCACTAATTAAGAAAATGCTCTACAGGCTTGCCTACAATCTTTTGGAGACATTTGCTTAATTAAGGTTTCTCCCTCCTGGATGACTCTAGATTGTGTTAGGTTGACATCAAACTATCCAGCACAATAGGATGGAGGACGGAGAGATGGCTCAGCAGTTAAGAATATATAACTTGTTGTGACTGTCAGGCAGGCTCCAGAAAGACCACACCAGGCAAAACAGTTCCAGGTTTTTGAGGTTTATTGAGAGAGGAAAGAGCAAGGTGGTGGTGGAAAAAGAAAGGAGAGAGAGAGAGAGAGAGAGAGAGAGAGAGAGAGAGAGAAAGAGAGAGAGAGAGAGAGAGAGATCAGAGGGGTCGTTCTTTATATATGGATGGTGACGAAGTCACAGGTAAAGGTAGGAGATGAGCCAAGTGGATAATATGGTGGCTGTTGCCTTGGCAACAGGTGTGTGAGTTGTGCCTATGGACGTCATGGGTTTCAGAGGTCCTGATACCAACATAACTGATCTTATACAGATCCCAGTGCTCACATGAGGAACTTGAACTAGCTTTAACTCCAGCTCCGAGGGATCTGAAACCTTTGGGTACACCTGCACTCATATACATACACCCACACATAAACACATGCACAAACACATAGTAGAAAGTAAACTTGATCTTTTACAAAAATAATGAAGCTATTTCCTGGACACTCACAAGTCTAACAAATGCACATCTCATGAGTGTCACGCACCTAGGATTATTGCTCTAATTTGTTGAACTGGTTAGGAAAGGTAGGTCCTTACCAGCATCATAGCACAATACCTACAAACTCCCCCCAGCCAACAAAAGTTATTTGTTTGGATTTTATTGTCTTAAGGAGGAAAAGGCAGAGGTTAAAAATATGAGTTTAAAATTAGGATAAGTTACAACTGCCTTGTGTGCCTCTGAGGACAGGCTGACAAGACAGAAATCTGCCTTGGTGAACCAGCTAATTGAATATGAGTTAATTAATGCACAGGTGGGCCAGGCTAAATTAGCATAAAAGAAAAACACCTTTTTTTCTGTTTATATCATTTGCATACCTTTGTAATCAGTGTAATGACATATCGGTTAAGAGGCCTACCTGCTGTGCTGCAGTCTTTAATCCTCGTTATATATTAATCATCTCTCAGTGATACAATAAAGCTGCTTCTGCAAGGATGACGTTGGATTGGCAATTATTGGTAATTCTTAATGTTGTTTCATGAAGCCCAGCTCGGTCTGATCTATGAACACTTGAAGTCACTCAGTTTTCTATATCTTTTTGCATTTTATTTTTATTTTAAAATTATATGTAGATGTGTGTGCTTGTGTGAGGTTATTCCTGTGAAATCAGGTGCTTGTAGAGACCAAAAAAGGGTCCTAGATTACATGGAACTGTAGTTATAAGTGTGAGCATCCTGTTGGGGAACTTGGGAACTCTGTAAAAACAATGGGTGCCCATAACTGCTGCTGAACCATCATCTCTCTAGCCCCTGGTCTTTTTTATTTTTAATTCCCCTGAAAGCATTGTGAAGAAATCTCAGGCCCTGTGCTTATTGTTCCTGGGTTGTTCCTAAAAGCTGAAGCAGCACAGAAGCAGACCCTGGGGAGCAGAACATCCTCCCGTTAGTGTCTAAGTTTCAGGATGATGTTAATAGGCTGAAAGTGAGTGGGAAAAATGATGCTGCTAATTTCCTGCAGGCATTTTTCAAGTTTTCACCCATTACAGTGTGAGATGTTTCAATAAAAAGGCTCTATTTAAAACAGAAACTGTTGATCTGTGGCACATGAGAGAAAAACCTAAATATTTCCTGCAGTGAGCGTGAGATTGGTGATAGGAAGGTCACAGTTGCCTGGCATCATCATGCACAATCTCCCACCCACCCTCATCCCCTGCCCTACTCTACCTGCATCCAAACCTAAGTATCTGAAAATCCATGGTCAGGACTGTTCCCACTGCAGCTGTGTGAATGGGCCACGAAGCCCTGCAAGGCAGACTGTTCTTCCACCCTGTGTCCCTTGAAGGGTGAACAGGGGTCTTAGGTTTGAATTCATTTCAGGAGGTGCTTTAAGTGCTAAGTTGGCTTTATCAATGAAATACTCAGCTGAGGATGCTGACTTGGGTATTGTGTGAATTTAGGTTGATTTTTCCTACCCTTTTCTTTTTGTCTGCCTTTAGTTTCTTGAGGAATATTGGCAGGACAGAGCCCAAGTTACTCATCCTAATACCATAATCTTCTTCCTTCAGGATAATACCAAAATTAGATAATATAAACATCTTTAATAAGAAAATGAAACAATACAAATACTTCCAACTATAAACAGTTTAATTCCGTATTTGCTGGAACTGTTGGAGTCTGTGTACCTAGAATAATACATACAAGAAAATCAGCAATAAGCTTTGCAAAATTTCCACCTTTAATACTGGCAGCAAATGTGAAATTCCCTGTTTTAAGAGTTCTAGGATTGGATAGATTGTGTCTCCTAGAAGTGTCAGAAAGGCTATGTTCATGGAATAGCTACCTAAAGAAAATTTGAGCACAATGACACAAATGAACATACTAATATGGAAGAGGGAAAACTCTTGATTTTGTCTCAATATTGATTATATCAATAATAAGAAAAAAAGGAAGAAAGGAAGGAAGGAAGGAAGGAAGGAAGGAAGGAAGGAAGGAAAAAAGGAAGGAAGGAAAAAGGGAAGGAAGAGAAGGAAAATGTTAGGAATTCAATCAGGTATTCCCTGTTCTTCTTGACCTTCTGAATCTCTTCATGTCTACCTACATGTCTAAGTGGTTGAGATGTAGTTATATGAACACCACCAAGTCTATGTGGCCATTTGGGCAGAAGTTATTGAAAAACTCTGCCATTTTATACTTAAATTTGGTGGGGGAGTTGTTCAGTTGCTGTTATTTGGCTTTCCTAGGAATCGAACTCAGAGCTTAATGCATGGGAGGCAAGAACTCTACCACTGAGCTATGTCTCCAGCCATCAGCCTGTTATAAATGATGCCTTAGAAGAAGAAGATGAGAAGGGTATGTGGAGATTACTGTATAAAAGCATTATGCTTGATTTGTTAATGTCTGCCACTCATGAGAGCATATAACATACTGCTACTATAACAATCCCACAAAATATTACCCTTTAAATTTTGAATAGGAGACACTGAGCTGCAGGAGGGAGACTTCTTCTGTGACCCAGTCACAAGCCAAGAAGACATGCCTCTGGGCACATCAGTGTTTCTTTCCATAGAGATGTGACTGAGAAAGTAAAGCCACCATCACAAAAGCTGGACTGCAAAGACAATACCAGCATTCATCTCCCTTTGCTTCCTAATTCACACTAACATGGGAAAGACTTTGCTACCACACTGAGTTGCTTTTTTTCACCCTGCTTTCTCCATCAGGATGGATTCTATTCCCTGAATTGGGAACCAAAGTAGACCTTAAAGTACCCTTTTTTGCCAGGTATTTGCTCACAGTAATGAGAAAGTTCGTACAGAAACCAATGATTGTTGGCTTATAGGGAAAGTATGGAACCTGGGAAGCCACTAGAGAAGGGGTGATAACAGCAGCCTTTGTTTTCACCTCATTTTGATGACAGTTTCACTTCGAAACAGAACATCACCAAGAAGCAACCTGAATGGATGCCAGGAGCTTAGGCTATAGGAGTCAGAGGGCAGTGGAAGCCAATTGGAATGAACTCTGGAAGATTCCCACACACCTGGGGAAAAATACACTATTCTGCAGAAGAGCTGTCTTTTCCAACCAAGAGCTCCATAAGTCTTGGTAAAATGATAAAATGGGGAAAAATAGTGATGGATACAATGCGGGGAAAAAAAAATGCTTAATTTTTCCTGTGTCTGACAAAGGCTCTCCTTCTGGCCTGCAGGAGGCAAACTCCTTGTAGTGTTCTAGGTAAAGGAGAGAGTGCGCTGATGTTTCTTCCTCTTCCTGATAGGACATGGATCTCATCACATAATGCTCTATGTTCACAACTGAATATAAACCTCATTATTCCTTACACCTTCTCATATTGTCATACTGGGTTACAACTTGCACACATGCATGGTGAGGGTCACACATAAATTCTACCCAAAACAATAACATGAGTTTAGAGCAGGTGGTTTAAAGGCAGATTTAACAGGACTTATCTAACTGACTAGAACAAGAAGTGAAGGAAAAGTATTAGAGATGATGCCTAACTACACAACTTTAATAGGAGGTCAATATTACTGTTTAAAAGAAAGAATGGAGATAGGAAACAAAGTGCAAAATAACACAACTTATTCATTTAAACGAATATTGGGTTAATTTGATCTTATACATAAAAAGGCACATTTTAAGTGTGTGCATATGTGTATAGTATATACATGTGTATGCTGTGAGAACCCTGTCAGAAACAGCAGACCAGCTCCCCACGACCCAGAATGGGTGCTCAAAGCTGGACTGAAACTTTGCATTCTGCCCAGGACTGCCTGGGGGAGGATAGATAAGGAAATGGCCTAAACAGAACCAGCCTGCCTAGGGTGAGGCCAGAGAGGGAAGTGACTCCTCAAAAAAGACCATGCCAGGAAATACCACAAATACCTCAAGGTGGGCAGGACAGAGCCAAATGGCAGAGACAACCTCTCCATTCAAGTTGACCAATAATTTTAAATGTTGCTCAGGGTAACCAATTGCAATGTCTAACTCAGACAACCACTTAACTCCCCACCAAAATGTCCATAAAAAACTGTGTGCTTTGCAAACTCAGGGTCTCCTCTTGTCTGCATGCTGAGGGACCCCAGTGTGAATTGGAACAATAAACCTCTTGCAGATTGCAGTGATTCCGGTCTTTGTGGCCTTATTGAGTGGGGGTCTTCCAAGGGACTCTTACATATACATGTTTGTATAGGTCCACATGCCCATACATGAAAGTATAGAGTCTGGAATGTAAGCAAAAAATATAGAAAACTTAAAAAAAAAGGAAGTATAGAGTCCAGAGATTGAGGTCAGTTGCCTTTTCTATTGCTTTCCTCTTTGTATTTTGAGACAAGTGTATCAGTAAACTTTGGCACTTACCAGTTGGCTAGATGGCTGGATAGACAGTCTCAGGCTCCAGGGACTTTGTCTCCTAATGTTGGGATTACGGGTGTACACTGCCAGATCTGGCCTTTCACATTGGGTACTGGAATATTTAGTTTAGGTCCTCATGTTTGCACATCAAACATTTCACTGAACAATTTCCGAAGCACCAATAGATATATTTTTAAAAGACTCTATAATATAATGTTTCCTATTCTGCCCTAGTATGTTAACAGCTATGAACTGTTTCTGCTCCCATATATTTCCCATCACAAAGGAATCTATATATGTGAGAATGTAATATAATATTTGAGCCTAAAGATATGTATTTGAGCTAGCAATATTAACAGTTAATTTTATCAATTGGTTGCCAAATAAAGCTCTCATCTCCACTCTATTTCATTTTTAAATTCATAGACAGCTCAATGACATGGATGTTATTAGCCTTATGTTACAGATGACTTCACAGAGGAACAGAACAATTATTTTTGGTTGACAATATTAATGTCCTCCAATATCTAGCTCTCTTCTAAATAAATACAAGGAGAAGCATCGCCGGATCTCTTTAAGTACACAGTGTATTTACATGGGACAATAGAATGTAAATGTAAATGTGACTTATGAGTAGATTTTAAGAGGTTATGCTTGACTATCAGAATTTTCTTTCTCTAACAACCTTACTAAGGCAGCCAGGTGCTCAAGTTGTATAGTTACACAATGATATATTTTACAGAGACTCTCCATGGGACAATAATGATCTGGCTCTACCCATATTGGCTCACATTAGACATGGAACAATCAGCCAGAAATGGAATTATAGACTGGCAAGATGGCCACCATGAAAAGGCTCTTACTATCAAACCTTGGTGACATGCATCTGATGTTCACTATGAACCTAAAGGTGGAAGAAAATATATCCCTCTATGTTTTCTTACTGCCTCCACATATACCCCATGGCAAATATGCTTCCACACACATCATGCACACAGACACATATACACAACAGTATTTGACTTAATGAAATACCTTGTGATAGGACATTGAGACATGAGACATTGCTTACTCTAGAAAAGCGTAGCTTACACCAACTTATGCAAGATAGTACATGGCTGAATCAGTACTACAAACTAGATGATTTTAAACCATTACAGTGTTTATGAAAGACAATGATGACAGATATGTGGCAGATTAGTATTTGTCCCAGAGTATTGTGTGTGGAGATGCAATAATGCCAACCCATTGAACAGGTGTATGCTGTGCCCTGAGATCTCTCCGTGTGGATAATGTCCTATTTCCCATAGATATTCTGCTGCAAACACTATACAAATTCCTCAATTTGTACAAGAACCAGACACTGCTGGAAATTCAAGTGGATCCAAGGAGTTGGGAAGAAGGGGAGTCATTACTGGCAACTATAGAGGTTCAGGCAAACTAGGAAGCTGTGTCACCACAGGAACATTGAGCCAACACAACAAATCTACTCATTGTAAATTTGTAGTAAAAGACAAAAGTCTAACTGGTCAATAGCTTTAGATATTAAATATGATACTCAGGATAATGCGCTTTATCATTTGGAACTAAATGTTCTGCATGGAGGGAATAATTTCCCTTCAATGTTCCTATATTATAGGATGTATATTATATCATACCCTTTGAATTTAATTTAAAACTTACAATGACTGTTTTTGCCAAATTGACTTTCAGGGAAATAAAGTGGGCAAAATGGTACTTGCAGAATTAATTTTTAGAAAGTTGTCTATATTTTGCCCATCCCAAATGAAGTCCTTTCCTTCGAAAAGAAAACAAAGTAAATAGAGCAAATCATGACACGTGCTGAGCAGCAGAAAGGCACCTTTGATTTTCATTTGACCATTGGCTTTCCTCTTCTTTTTCCACAGTTGACTCTTCAGAGCTATGAGGGAAATAAATTTTTCCTTAGCTAGTCACAAGGGTCGGCATGAACCTGCTTGCCAACCAATCAATACACTTCTACTTTAATGCCCAATTTTTTTTATTTTCTATATTCTTTGTTTGCATTCCAAAGGCTTATCCCTTTTCCCAGTTCCCCCCTCACCATATGTCCCATAAGTCCTCTTCCATCTGCGCATTCCTCAATCACCCCCCTCCCCCGCCCCACACCACCACCATTTCTCTGTTCTGATACTCTCCTACAAAACTGGATCCAGTCTTTTCAGGACCAGGGTCCTCTCCTTCCTTCTTCTTGGGAATCTTTTGATTTGCTAATTGTACCTTGAGTATTCAGAGCTTTTGGGCTCATTAATATCCACGTATCAGTGATTGCATTTCATGTGTATTCTTTTGTAATTGGGTTAACTCACTTAGGATGATATTTTCCAGATCTAACCATGCAATCTGAGATCTCTCCGTGTGGATAATGTCCTATTTCCCATAGATATTCTGCTGCAAACACTATACAAATTCCTCAATTTGTACAAGAACCAGACACTGCTGGAAATTCAAGTGGATCCAAGGAGTTGGGAAGAAGGGGAGTCATTACTGTCAACTATTGAGGTTCAGGCAAACTACAAATTGCATGAATTCATTATTTTTAATTGCTGAGTAGAATTCCATTGTATAAATATACCACATTTTCTGTATCCATTCCTCCTTTGACAGACATCTGGGCTCCTTCCAGCTTCTGGCTATTATAAATAAGGCTGCTATGAACATAGTGGAGCATGTGTCTTTATTGCATGCAGGTGAATCCTCTGGGTATATGGCCAGGAGTGGTATGACAGGGTCCTCTGGAAGTGGCATTCCCAATTTTCTGAGGAACTGCCAGACTGATTCCAGAGCAGTTGTACCATCTTGCAATCCCACCAACAGTGGAGGAGTGTTCCTTTTTCTCCACATCCATGCCAGCACCTGTTGTCCCTTGAGTTTTTAATCTTAGCCATTCTGACTGGTGTGAGGTGGAATCTCAGGGTTGTTTTGATTTGCATTTCCCTGAAGACTAATGATGTTGAACATCTCTTAAGGTGATTCTCATTCATCCGAATTTTTCTTGGTGAAAATTATTTGTTTAGCTCTGTACCCCATTTTTTGATGGGGTTATTTGGTTCTTTGGGATCTAAATTCTTGAGTTCTTTGTATATATAGGATATTAGCCCTCTGTTAGATGTGGGGTTGGTGAAGATTTTTCCCAATTTGTTGGTTGCTGTTTTGTCCTTCTGACAGTGTCCTTTGCCTTACAGAAACTTTGTAATTTTATGAGGTCCCATTTGTCAATTCTTGATCTTAGAGCATAAGCTATTGGTGTTCTGTTCAGAAAATTTCCCCCTAGGCCCATATTCTCCAGGATCTTCCCCAGTTTCTTTTCTATTTGTTTCAGTGTGTCTGGTTTTTTGTGGAGGTCCTTGATCCACTTGAAGTTGATCTTGGTAAAAAGAGATAAGAGTGGGTCAATTCTCATTCTTCTGCCTGTTGACCTCCAGTTGAACCAGCACCATTTGTTGAAAAGGCTATCTTTTTTCCACTGGATGGTTGTAGCTCCTTTATCAAAGATCAAGTGACCATAAGTCTGTGGGTTAATTTCTGGGTCTTCAATTCTATTCCATTGATCTACTTGCCTGGCACTGTACCAATACCATGCCGTTTTTAGCACAATTACTCTGTAATACTGCTGGAGGTCAGGGATATTGATTCCCACAGAAGTCCTTTTATTGTTGAGAATAGTTTTAGCTATCCTGGGTTTTTTGTTACTCCAGATGAATTTGAGAATTGCTCTTTCTAGATCAATTGAAGAATTGATTTGGGATTTTGATGGGGATTGCATTGAACCTGTAGATTGCTTTTGGCAAGATGGCCATTTTTGCGATATTGATCCTGCCAATCCAAGAGCATGAAATATTTTTCCATCTCCTAAAGTTTTCTTCATTTTCTTTCTTCAAGGACTTGAAGTTCCTGTCATACAGATCTTTCACTTCTTTGGTTAATGTCACACCAAGATATTTTATATTGTTTGCAGCTATTGTGAAGGGTGTTATTTCCCTAATTTCTTTCTCAGCCTGCTTGTGCTTTGAGTACAGGAAGGTTACTGATTTGCTTGGGTGAATTTTATAACCAGCCGCTTTGCAGAACTTGTTTATCAGCTGTAGGAGTTCTCTGGTGGAGTTTTTTGGGTCACTTACGTATACTATCATATCATCTGCAAATAGTGATAGTTTGACTTCTTCCTTTCCAATTTGTATCCCTTTGATTTCCTTACATTGTCTAATAGCTCTTCCTAGAACTTCAAGTACTATATTGAAAAGATATGTAGAGAGAGGGCAGCCTCATCTAGTCCCTGATTTTAGTGGGATTGCTTCAAGTTTCTCTCCATTTATTTTGATTTTGGCTACTGGTTTGCTGTACATTGCTTTTACTATATTTAGGTATGGGCCTTGAATTCCTGTTCTTTCCAGGACTTTTAGCATGAAAGGATGCTGAGTTTGGTCAAATGCTTTTTCAGCATCCAATGAGATGACCATGTGGTTTTTTTTCTTTTAGTTTGTTTATGTAGTGGATTACAGTGATGGATTTCTGTATATTGAAACATCCCTGCATCCCTGGGATGAAGCCTACTTGATCATGGTGAATGATCGTTTTGATGTGTCTTGGATTTGTTTGGCAAGAATTTTATTTAATATTTTTGCATCAATATTCATAATGAAATTGGCCTGTAGTTCTCTTTCTTTGCTGTATCTTTGTGTGGTTTTGGTATCAGCGTAACTGTGGCTTGGTAGAACGAGTTGGGCAGTGTTCCTTCTGTTTCTATTTTGTGGAATAGTTTGAAGAGTATTGGTGTTAGGTCTTCTTTGAAGTTCTGGTATAATTCTGCACCAAAACTGTCTGGTCCCACGCTTTTTTTAGTTGGGAGACTTTCTATAACCCCTTCTATTTCTCTAGGGGTTATGGGACTATTTAGCTAATCTAATTGATCCTGATGTAATTTTGTATTTTGTATCTGTCTGGAAATTGTCCATTTCCTCCAGATTTTCCACTTGTGTTGACTATAGGCTTTTGTAGTAGGATCTGATGATTTTTTGAATCTCCTCAGTTTCTGTTGTTATATCTCCCTTTTCATTTCTAATTTTAATTTGGCTACTGTCTTTGTGCCCTTTGGTTAGTCTGGCTAAGGGTTTATCTGTCTTGTTGATTTTCTCGAAGAACCAGCTCTTGGTTTTGTTGATTCTTTGTATGGTTCTATTTGTTTCTACGTGATTGATTTCAACCCTTAGTTTGATGATTTCCTGTCTTCTACTCCTCCTGGGTGAATTAGCTTCTTTTTGTTCAAGGACCTTCAGGTGTGCTGTTAAGTTGCTAGTGTATGTTTTCTCCAGTTTCTTTTTGGAGGCACTCAGGGCTATGAGTTTTCCTCTTAGAACTGCTTTCATTGTGTTCCATAGATTTGGGTAGGTCATACTTTCATTTTCATTGAATTCTAAAAAGTCTTTGATTTCTTTTTTTATTTCTTCCTTGACCAAGGTGTCATTGAGTAGAGTATTGCTCAGTTTCCATGTGTATGTGGGCTTTCTGTTGTTCTTCTTGCTATTGAAGACGACTTTTACTCCATAGTTATCTGATAGGAGGCATGGTATTAGTTTGATCTTCTTGTATTTGTTGAGTTCTGTCTTGTGACCAATTATATGACCAATTTTGCAGAAGGTACCATGTGGTGCTGAGAAAAAGGTATATTCTTTTGCTTTAGGATTAAATGTTCTATATATATTCATTAAATCCAATTGGTCCAAAGCTTCAATTAGTTTCACTGTGTCCCTGTTTATTTTCTGGTTTCCTGATCGGTCCATTGTGGAGAGTGGAGTGTTGATGTCACCTACAATTATTGTGTTAGGTGCGATGTGTACTTTAAGCTTTAGTAAAGTTTCTTTTACGAATGAGGGTTCCCTTGCATTTGGAGCATAGATGTTCAGTATTGAGAATTATTCTTGGTGGATTTTCCCTTTGACCAGCAAGAAGTGACCTTCCATGTCTCTTTTGATGACTTTAGGTTGAAAGTCAATTTTATCTGATATTAGAATGCTACTCAGGCTTGTTTCCTGAGACCATTTGCTTGTAAAATTGTCTTCCAGCCTTTTACTCTAAGGTAGTGTTTGTCTTTGACACTGAGATGTGTTTCCTGGAGGCAGTAAATTATAGGGTCCTGTTTTCATATCCAGTCTGTTAGTCTGTGTCTTTTTTTGGGGGAATTGAGTCCATTGATGTTAAGAGATATTAAGGAATAGTAACTATTATTCCTGACATTTTGGGTGTTATTTTTTATATTTGAGTGGTTCTCTTCTTTTGGGTTTGATGAGAGGGGGTTTCTATCTTGCTTCTTCTGGGGTGTGTGGTTCCCCCCTTGTGTTGGTGTTTTTCCCCTATTATCCTTTGTAGGGCTGGGTTTGTGGATAGATATCGTGCAAATTTGGTTTTGTCATGGAATACCTTGGTTTCCCCATCTATGTTGATTGAGAGTTTTGCTGGGTATAATAGTTTTGGCTGAAGTTTGTGTTCTCTTAGAGTCTGCATGAGATCTGCCCAGGATCTTCTAGCTTTCATGGTCTCAGGTGAGAAGTCTGGTGTAATTCTGATAGGTCTTTCTTTATATGTTACTTGGCCTTTTTCTCTTACTGCCTTTAATATTCTTTCTTTGTTTAGTACATTTAGAGTTTTGATTATTATGTGACAGGAGGAATTTCTGTTCTGGTCCAGTCTGGAGTTCTGTAGGCTTCTTGTATATTCATGGGCATCTCTCTCTTTATGTTGGGGAAGTTTTCCATAATTTTGTAGAAGATATTTGCTGTAGAAGATATTGTTGTACATCTTCACTCTCATCTATACCTACAATCCTTAGGTTTGGTCTTCTCATTGTGTCCTGGATTTCCTGAATGTTTTAGGTTACCAGCATTTTGCATTTTGCATTTTCTTTAATTGCTGAATCCATGCTTCCTATGGTATCTTCAGCATCTGAGATTCTGTTTTCTATCTCTTGTATTCTATTGTTGATATTTGCATCTATGACTCCTGATTTCTTCCCAAGGTTTTCTATCTCCAATGTTGTCTCCCTTTCTGATTTCTTAGTTGTTTCTACTTCCGTTTTTAGATTCTGGATGGTTTTGCTCAGATATTTCACTTGCAGGTTTGTGTTTTCATGTAATTCTTTAAAGGATTTTTGTGTTTCTTTTATGACTTCTACTTGTTGACCCATGTTCTCTTTTATTTCTTTAAGTGACTTTTGTATTTACTCCTTATTGTCTTCCATATTTTGATCCATATTCTCCTGAATTTCTTTAAGTTATTTTTGTGTTTGCCTTGTAAGGGCTTCTAGCTTTTGATCCCCTTTCTCCTCTATTACTGTAAGAGATTTATCTATGTGTTCCTCTATCAGCATCCTGACCAGTGATTTTAGATATGAGTCTTGTTTTTCTGGTACGTTGGGGTATCTGAGACTTATTGCTGTTGGGGATACTGCCATATTGCCTTGATTTCTGCTAGTAATGAGCTTACATTTGCCTTTTGTCATCGTGTTATCTCTGATGTTAGTTGGTCCTGTAGTTACTAGCTGGTGCTTAAACCTCCTGTGGGCTTGTAAGGCTATTTCCCCACAACTGGGACACCTGAACCACTGCCCTGTGGGGCTCCTGCTCACAGATTGTTGACAGGTGTCCTGAGTCCCCAGAGGTCTTAAATTTGGGATATCTTGGGTACCTGGTTCCACCTGCTAGGTCAGAACAGCCAGGAATATGGCAGAGGCTACAGGGAGTGCAGGGTCCCCCTTCAGAGCACAGAGCCCATGCCTGGCCGCCCCCCCCCCGAACTGCTGCTCTGCGTGTGGCTCCTACTCACGGCCTGAGTCCCCAGAGGTCTTAAACTCAGGATATCTTGGGTACCTGGTTCTACCTGCTAGGTCGAAACAGCCGGGCCCATATCTTCTTTCTAATCTGCCTGAAATTGATGCTGAGAAGCCTGGTAAAGGAGTTTTGAGGAAAGTCAGCTGAATGAGTATTCTAGAACACACAGTTCTTTTTAATGTGGAAGGAAAAAAAACAACAAATATTTAAACAGGATATGACAGACTCTTACAAAATGAATCATAAGCAATTATAACATTTCTTATTAAAGAGAGGGACAGTGCTTGTAGAAATAGTTTCTATGTTCATCTTCCACTTGATCTTCACCTTGTTCTGGGTATTAAAGTCACATTTGTATTTACCCAAATGTCTATCAATTTCTGATACACTATTTTTCATTTCCTAAGGTCTGAGTTTGGTCTGTGAGTGCCCCATATCTCTCTCTCTCTCTCTCTCTCTCTCTCTCTCTCTCTCTCTCTCTCTCTCTCCTCATTTCCTGGCTATGGATAAAGTAAGACTAACTGCCTCATGTCCTGTTATTGGCAGTACCCTCAAAGTTTGAACTGAAAACAAAAAGCATTCTTTCCTTACCTGATTCCTTTTCTGACATTTAGGAACATTTCTAACAATTAGGAAAGTCACTCATACCCTACCTACAAAAGGCAATTTACAGAAAAGAATGTTTATTTGGGCTCCATATCTGAGGTTTCAGTTCCTCATGGTGGGGGAAGTCTTGGTAGCAACAGTAAATATTGTTCACAATGTTTTAGTCGTCAGGAAGCAAGGAATGAATACTTTCTCCCCTTTTATTGAGTCCTTCAGCCCATGGGATTCTGTCACATCACCCATATTCAGGATATGTTTCAAACCTTTCTGAAAACAGCCTCATAGATATATCAGACTGGGATTCCCAGACACTCAAGTTGAGACTAAAGATTGATGATCTTTGTGAATTCCAGAGATCCATACTGTCACTTTAAGAAACAATGGGTCAGAGGATGGCAAGACTGAGAGAAGTCATTTACCAAGTTGGGCAGGCTGGCCAGACTGTGGAATGCTGAATGCATGCATCTTCTCCAAACCATGTCTGAAGAAGTGATTCAAATAATGTCTGCAAACCCCAAAGTTTGCATTGTGGCATGTGATACATCCAAGTTTGTTTCAATATGTATTTATGAGATTTATCTTCAGCTTTTTGCCATTTTCATCTTTTAAACATGTGTCCTTAACTTTGTTCAAAATGATAAAACTGAGAAGCAAGAATTATAACTGACCAAAGCCAATGTAGCCCATTTATTTAGGTTCTCATGGCAATAGTCTCTACACCTTGGAAAGAAGGATGTTCTAGTTTTAACAAGTGATGGAGAAGTGGTGTGGCTATTAAGAGGAGAGAATTGTTCTGTTTGCCCATGTAGGAGGATGGAGGTAGGTATTAATATCATCCTAGCCAGCAATAACTGTCCACTTGATTCTTGAGATGGGAATCTCATTTGAGAGATTGCTGGGGTCAGATTGGCCTCCGAACAATTGTGGGGGATTGTCCTCAACTAACAACTGATGTAGAAGGTCCTAACCCTCTCTGGGTGGCACCATTCCATGTACAGGTGATCCTGAGCTATGTAAAAAAAACTAGCCAATCATTGAGTTTGAAAACGAGGCAGAAACAGTATGCTTCAATGGTTTCTGCTTCAAGTTCCTGCCATGACTGCAATCATAAAAGTAACCTGCTGATTCCTTTTCTACCTTAAGTTGATTTTGGTGAAGGTACTTTAACCAAGTAACATAAAGGAAATTATCCTTGTTTCTATCCAACTGCTTGTTCTGGTCCTCCAAGCTTAAACACATCCCCACTGTATAGAAGGACAGACAATGTTTTCTAACACCAAGGAGGGCAATAATTTTATACAATAAAAGCTGGTGAGATGTGCACAGTTTAAGGGTGGCTGCTAAAGATGCAAAGAAAATACTAAGTCTGAACCTCTATAATGACCATTGCCTTGTGTTGTTGTCCACATTCCAGAAGCAAATGAAATTCCTACTTGTTTGAGTCACTTTGTTCTTGTATCCAGAAGCACTCTTAGTTCACACATTAATCCTCAAGCAAGACAAATGATATCCACTCAAATTGACCTAACTACCATTATATTACACATACTACTAGGCACGGCAGCTGGGATTCCAAGGTTCAAACACATCTGAGAAACAGAAGTCCAGTTGTGGACAAACACTACCATCTTCAGATGATTTCACTCCAAGATTCTAGTCTATGATACTCTTTGTTTGATGACCTTCAACAAAATAGCAGTTTAAACACAAAAAGCTGATAGGGACAAGAGGGAGTCCTTTTATCCCGAATGTGCTGGCTCACCTTGGTCCTCTGGGCAAGGAATTCTCTCCTTTTTTTTGGATTACAGGAGAAAGGTACACCACTCCATGGACAATCGACTTCTGTGGAGAGCTTGTCCATTTGTTTTCTTCAATGCTAGCACACTTTCTCATTTCAAAAGCGTCTCCTGATGCTTTTGCTTTCAGTTCTCAAAGAATATAAAGGAAGTAAGGATTCCTTGAAGTGAGATTCTCTACACAAAGCAAACAATAAAATAGCACAGTATCTCTTCGTAGATAAGAAGAATGACAGAAGAGTTGACTGGTCTCTTCACATTTTGAACATTCTATCCCTTCCTGACAGAACTGCATGTAAAGACCAGGTGGACTACAGCTCTACTCCCTTTTAATGTTTGACAGTTTTTATATGTTTATATAATGAATTTCAGTCATGTTCTTCCCAGGTGCTCTCCTTCATCCCCCACTTCTACTCTCTATCTGGTGTTTGTGTATGGATCCCTGAGATTACTAAGACGCATCTGCCTGCACGTGGGGGAATTGGTATTTAGTGGATCAAGAGTGACTTACCCATGGATATACCACTGAAGACAATGGTGTCACCATTCCAGTTTGCTTCTTTGTTCCTCTGATACAATGGTGACCAAAAGCACCTTGGGGAAGGGAAGGGACTATTTGGCTTAAGGTTTACACTTCATGATGGAGGGAAATGAAGGTAGCAACTTGGAGCAAGGTGGGGCAGGGGTGGGAGTGGGTGTTAAACAGAAGCCAGAGCAAACGTTTGCTTACTGACTTGCTTCCTCTAGCTTGCTCAGCTACCCTTTCTTGTTTTTGTTTTGTTTTGCTTGTTTGTTTGTTTTTAAATAAAGCCTGGGCCATCTATTCAGGAATGGCACTGTCTCAGGAAAGCTGTGCCCTCCAACATCAAATAAGACTAAGCATACCCCACACACATACCCATAGGACAATCTAATAGAGGCAATTCCTTAGTTGAGTTTTGCTGTCCTAAGTTATGAATGGTTTGTGTCAAGCTGACAAGAAATAATTATGATACCCGCCTTTACCAATTACTGTTAGCTGCTCATAATATCACTGGGAGAGATGGGGCATCATGGACTCCTTTCCCATCCATAATGAAATGTTGATAAGTCCAGTCCTGTGCAGGTTCTGTGCAGGTAACCACCGCTTCAGTGAAGTCCTGACTGACATGGCTGCATCATATCAAGAAAATGTCTTTTTGTTGCATGTCTCAGCTTAAGAGACATCCTTTGCATCCCTTCTTCTGAACTCTTCCTAAGCCTTGGATGGAGGGATAATGATATCCCATTTAGGGACAAGCACTCTGTTATCAGTTATTCTTGGCACTTTGGCTACTTAGAGGTTTTAGCATTAGCTGTGTGAATACCTGTTTACATGGACTGATTTTTTTCTAGCATGTTGACATTGAATCTATTTCTCTGGAATTTAAAGACAGGGCACAGTCATTAGGAAGAAAAGAACTGTGTATGATAAATGCATCAATTGCTCTGGCTTTGTGTGATTTATTATAGATGAGTGTGAGAGGGAAGATGAAAACTATTCCATTAATTTCATTTCCATTTTAGTGGTTATGTGGGCTTAGCTGCTTTGAAAATTATCTCCACATTCTCTCAGGAGAGAGATCTGCAGAACTACTGAATGGACACATGTGTTCTCGAGTACACCATGGACTCATCTTTAGGAAGTTCATCTTCACCTTCCAGTCTCAATTGCCTGTAATAATTTTGCTTCAATGAAAAAAAAGTATCTGGAGTCTTCTCTAATTCCACACACAGCCAGTCTAATAACTGTATCATTGTGCCTTCTCTCTAATGATGCTTTGGTTATCACTCCATTCATTTCTATTTAAACGCATTTGTTCCTCGGAGGGGCTCATTCACCACTGTGCTTAGAAGCTCTGGGATCCTCATTAGGTTTTCATATCAGGAAAGCACTTTCCAGAGCCTTCACTGCCTCTTCCAACTCTGATTTATGTACTGAAGAACTATGAAGGATGATTTTAAATTCATGGCAGCTCACCTATTCCTAAATATGTCTTCCAGACAGAACTCTTCTATCACATCACAGGTTCAAGTGCTATTTTTTCATAACTCAAAGGGTGTATTCTGTGCTGAGCAAACATGTAATAACACAGCTTAGCTTTATTAGAGTCTTATCTTGAACCCAGTTTGATTCTGTGATTTCAATGACTATGACCTTAGATGAGAATGTGTATGATTCTCTGTGGATTTTAGTATCTCTGCTATTCTTATAATAACAACAAGGACCCAGGCTTTTAACTATAATACCAAGCCATCTCAGGTGACTATTTCCAAATGAAGTCATACTTTGAAATTTATTAATCATAATTTTTCCTGTGGCTGTTTTGAAGAAGAGATGTAATCAATAGAAGGGAGTAGTTTTCAGAGGCTGATTCAACTGTATTTCCCTTCTTGTTCTTTCTTTTAAATCAATTACATAGATGTTGATCTAGTCTGTCTTCATAACTAACATGATAAGTATATTCAGAAGTGTCCATGATTTGTTTTGAGTTCATAATGGTCCTACTTCCATCTCTAATAGTGAAAGGGATTAAAAAACAGAGAACTTCTTTTATGGATAATCACTGCCCATGGATAAGCTCAATATTTGTTTTTATTAAGACACTATCTAGTAAAAGTAGCATGCGGTCCAGAAAGTAGACTACCTCTCTTCTTCCATTACAGAGGTTCTCAACCTTCCTAACTCTGTGACCCTTTAATACGGTTCTTCATGTTGAGGTGAGCCCGAACCATGAGATAATTTTTGTTTCTACTTTATAACTGTAATTTTTGCAACTGTTATGAATTGTTGTGTAAATGTCAGTGTTCTCTAATGGTCTTGGCCAACCCCAGGGGCAGGGTCATTTGATCACCAAGGAGGTTGAGAACTGCTGTTCTAGAACAAAGCAACATATATAGCTACAGTTACTATTGGTGCCAGTTTCAGGATCAAGAGTAGACAGAAGTTAACTAAAAGGAGAGGGCAAACAAGGCATCAGGAAAGACTCATCAGAATCCAGAGGATAGAAGCATGATCACACATGTCCTTATGGGAGACAAACATCTCATTTAGATCATATATTTTGTTTTTAAATCCAAATACATCCTACTCACTTTGAGTGACATCAGAGGAACCAAAAGGCTAGCTGCATTCACATATTTTACCCTGGACTTGGTACCTCATAGTTTCTGAAATTATAGTCATTTCTGGGGGAACTCATGATGATTCTGGTAAATGAATCCTAATACTACCTGCTTTTAGGGGACTATTTAAATATAGCTGGTCCCCAGGTCACAGAAAGCTGATTGTGACATCCCACCTTCCTTAATCCACAGCTTCACCTTCCCCTACCTCTGCCATGCTGGCTCTGTCCAGGTCTCCCAGCTTAACACTTTATCACAGCCTCACACCCTTAGCTTCCTTTATATGTCAGAATGTTGAGTTCAATTCATGCAATAGTTACTTCTCCCATTATTGTGACAAAATTCTGTGGCAAAAGAAGACACTTATGCAAGGTAAGGATTATGTTGGCTCTAAATTCAAAGACCCTGTCCACCGCGGTAAAGAAGCAAATGCTATCATTGAATTCAGTATGACTCACATGTTGAGTGAACATTATCTGGAAACTACCCCACAGACTAGAGCACAGCTGTGTCTCCCATGTGAGTCTCCAGCCTGCTATGCTAATCAATATCAGCCATCCCAGCTGAGACTAGATGTGCTTGCCTTCTTCAGAAGCAATGCATTAGAACTCTAGGTATTTATTGCAGTCAACACTGGCCAAGAAAAAGATTCCTCTTTCCTCCTTCACTAAATGAGTGACTCTAATTGAAATAGTATAGCTGCATCACCATGATTCCTTTGAACACATTGTCTATTTGTGAAGGTTTTAGCAAGTGGTGCTTGGCTAGAAAATGTGTGTAGGTGCCATCAAGATGAGCCCACCCCCACTTCTGGTTCCAGATTCTCAACTTACTGGCTTATTGAGGTATCAGGACTACATAGCACACTCCTGCCACCACCATGTTGCCAGCATCACCAAAACAAATCCCTTTAAACCATGATCTCAAACAAACACTTCCTCCCTAAAATGACTTTCTATTAGATATTTGGTCAAAGCAATGAGAAAAGCAACCAAGGAACCAGTCCTCTGAATGCCTGGTCCAATCCTCTCAGGTGCATTGTATTAGGATAATCTAGCCTCTGTCTAGTGTAAACACTGGACATTTCTTGCCTACAGGCTTATCACTGAGCTAGGGCTAGGCAGACATGCTGGGGAGTTAATGACGTCAGTTTCAAGTGGTCAGTAACAGGATGGTATTGGAGGATAAATATCCAGATCCTCCCTTCCAATTTTGATGGAACTGTTAACAAGAACCCAACATAGGAGTAGTATTATGGGCGCTACCTACAGTACTGGCTAGGTTGGAACATCAGTTGTCTGCAGTAATCGTTTAGTCTAGAAATGATCATTATTGCTCTCTTTGCCATCTCAACTTGCCCTTGCTACTGTTGTTTTGATTACTCCCCTCCCATTACAGTACATGTGGGGAAAAAAGCAGGGGTGGAGCCCACATAGGAGAACTCTGGCAGAGGCAGAGCCTACCTAGGGGGAGAGGGGAACACTGGCTAGACCCGCACACCCACTGCGACGGGGACCATGGATGGCAGGTGACCAAGTACCTGTGGAGCAAGAAGCTGCCTGGCTAGCAGAAAGGTCTTTCCCCAGAAGTCAGGGCTGTTTGCACATCCCCAGATACCTGCTGAAGCTTGGCTGAGAGGAGGCTTGATCCTTCCCTGGTGCCTGGAAATGCTGAGGCCTGCTCCATGCTTCTAAGCAGTGGGTTTTGATAAGAAGAGACACTTCATAGTTTCAGTATTTTATTATAAAAGGTAGGAAGAGAAAAGGAGATAGAAAAGGGAGAAAGGAAATAGAGAGATGAGGGAAGGCCATGACCACCACATGGAAAGGGGAGAAAGAATGGAGAGAGGGGGAACAGAGAGGGGGGGAAAGAGATGGCAGAGAGAGATAAGAGAGGGGCAAGAGAGGCAAGAGGCCTTCTTTTCTAGTAGGCTGGGTTGCCTGGCAGCAGCGAGGTAACTGTGGGGTGGGGAAAGCCTGGCTGTAGCCAGGTGACTGTAGGGGTGGAGTCCAGCCAGAACACTAGGGCCTGAGGCATGGCCATATGTGACTGATGGCCACAGGATCATGGAGTTGAGGAGTCAGCAGTCTGGGAGCATAGCTCATAGTTCTGTCCCTTGTAGAATGTTCTGCTGGGTCTCCAGAATGGCCTTGCTCAACCGGACTACAGAGTGCTTCACCCCACAGTCCCACAAGTACACATACTTCATTATGGCAATGTTTCTGTGTTAGTTTGGCCTCAGCTGCTGGGATAAAAACATTAACCAAAACCAACCTTGTGAAGAAAAGTATATTTGTCTCAAAAGTCTGGAACATAGTTCATCATATGGATAATTCAAGACAGGAACAGGAGCATGACCCCAGGGAGGGGTGGGGGGAGTGAAGCAGAGACCTTGGAGTAGCACTGTTCACTGGTTTGTTCCTCATGCTTACTCAGCTCGTGTTCTTCTACAGTCCAGCACCAGATGCTCAAGTGTAGCTCCAGCCACAGTGGGCTGTGCCCTCCCATGTCAATCATTCATCAAAAAAAAAAAAAAAGCCACACAAACATACCTACAGTTATGTCTAAGATAGGACATTCCTTCCTTCCAGTTTGTGTGAGGATAACAAAGAAACTAATGAACAAAGTCTGAATCTAAATGAAACCGAGCCTAGCAAACAAGTTTCCTCTTTCCCACATAGTTTTCAGATCCTCCCAAGCAAAATACAACCACTGTTCTCTTTCCTAAAGCCATTAATATATTGTACCTATTTTTTCACTATTTCCCTTTCACCCTGACTCTTATCTTCTGTAAAAATCATATTCCCTTTGTTATTAATATATGAGTCTATAAAGAATTTCACAGTTTTCTAGTGGCTTCTAAATGAGTCTTGGCACTGTTTTCCCATAATGCATCACTTTCCCCTTACACATCAAGTAGAAAGCTTTGGTTCTGGTGTTAGACTAATTTAAGATTCCAATTCTACCTCCAACTATCTGTGTAATTTCATACTGTATATCTCCGGGTATATTCCCTTATGAGTGTAATAAAAAAGTAATAAAATCTACCTTTTAGTGAATTTTTTGTGAGGGTTAAATTAGGCAATGTATGTAAAGCACTTACCCAAATGTCTGAAATAGCTTGGAAACTGTTGCCTATCACCACATTTATCACCAGTGGCACTGGTGGCATTAAATCGTGTTTGTTCCCCAGTGTTAATGCATCATCCACCCAGCAAACTGTATATAGTAAATTGATACTTGTTTTTTAACTAATAGCATGGCAGAATAACAAGACATGCTTTCTACCAGCAGCGGCAAGACTTGATTTGACCAATGAGCTCTCACAGCACACCCAGCTGAGATGCAGTGAAGCCACTCAGCCCTCAAGATTTCTCACAAATGTAAATCTAAACTACAAGTAATGTCCCATCTGCTTGGGGAGTAAACCATAGTTTTCTATTTCCCTGAGACATTCGAAGGCACAACAGGCCAGGCATCTTTCTTCCCCTTTGATCTGTTCAGGGCTTGTTTTAACGATACACTTAAGCATTTACACAGGACGCAGTGTGACTCTTTCTCCAGGCCATCTTCTGTATCACACTAGAACAGGCCTTAAAAAGAAACCTCGCTAACATTCCCTCAAGAGCTGCATGAACTCTTCTCTAGAGTATAATCCCTCCAAGGTCAATCAGAATCCATGCCGATTTCTCCAGTTACATCCTTCCAGTGGGGTAAGCTCTTCCTATGCTTAATTTTCTGTGACTCTTCTGCAGATTGCGACCTATTCACCTGCTGCTGCCTGTGATGAATGTTTTGCCAGAAAAGCCCTTCTCCACTCTTCAGATGTGCCTGCTAAATATCTATCCACCTTCCAAGATTCTGCTTAATTATTATTACAATGTGTTTTCTATGTTTGCTAAAATTATCTCTTCTTCAAACTGTTCTATTCCTCCACCTATGGTACTGGATGATATATGTGGCTCATATATTACAATATTCAGTTGATGTGTTCCAGGAAAATAATAATTCTTACTTCCAACAAACTAAAAAATTCTTGGTATGTAACTGTTAGCATTTTCCAGTATTTCAACTGGGATTCTTTTTGAGAGTACATGATGTCTGTTTTGTATGATCACCCCAAGTACCTTTTCCCTTTCCAACAACTTCCTCCTATACTAAGTATTTGGTGCAATCAAATGAATGCTCACTCCCTGTGCTTGGGAACAGCAGGACGTCAGGTGTTCAAGACTGGCAATGGCTGGGTCACAATTTGACAAGACAGTTTCCCTTTGATTCATAAATCAAATGACTAAACATTTCTGTGGAAATATAGTAATAAATATACAAACATCATAGATTAGTTTTAAGGATAAATGAAGCAACATACATACACATTTTAGCACAGTGATTGATACAAAGCTGTTACAAAATTATGGTTATTGTTATTTATATTATCAATCATGTTAGAAGTAGTATAAATATTGATAACCTTCCAAATTATAATTGCAAAAGGTTATTATTGAGAAATTATTCTACCTCTACTGGGCATGGGAGGGGATAGTAATGGAAAGAACAGGAAGGTTACAATAATAGTACTGGAAGACACAGCAATTCATCTTCCTCATGCCCCTAACAGACTGGATGACTTTCAGAGGCTAAGCCTTTCTTGACAGTTGCATCTCTAGCATTTATATATGAATATGAAGACCAGATTAGGTACCCCAGGAATGCTGGTCCAATTTTAGAGCGATGCTTTGAAAACTGGATACCTCTTTCTAGCATTAATACCAAACTAGGAGAGAGAATTCAACACTAATTAGAAAGCAAGATAGCATGGATTTCCTAAACAAGGCTGCCTTTGAGGGGATTTTGTACAGTCCACATCCCAGATGAAAGATAAGGTAGGAAGCTGTTGTGTAAAGAAACACCAGAGAAAACACACTGCAGTCCATACTACCAGACAGACATTAAGGGAAATTTCTGACTCTAATTCTTTTCTATAATATAATAATTCATCTCTGTGTATTTATCATTTCACTTTTCTTAAGGAAGACAACTTTAAATGTACACCGAAGACTCTACAAGAGCAAACAAAGACATCAAAATTTATCTTCTCTACTTTCTAATTGGAAAATAATTAAATAAAAGCTAAGCATATCCTCTATAAAATACCTTTATGAGAAAATGCAAACTAACATTTATTATAGCACCAGGAGAAACAGGAAGCTTTTAAATCAAATCTAGCACACATGAAGATGGCGCGCATGTGCAAACACACACACACACACACACACACACACACACACACACACACACAAACACACACCTCTGATTCATCCTTTAACAGAACTGCATGATGCATTATGGAAAAGGACAAAGAGCAGTGTAGTGGACAGCCTCTCTGAGAAATAGATTTGAAGCACGGGAGTGTTGCAGAATATTCAAACACTGTGATTCCCCAAGATTATGTTACATGCTGGAAAAACCCAGTAGTGTGGGACTCAGCATTAGCAAACACCTGTAATCCTAGAGCTTTCTGCTTAAATATTGTAAACAGGATTAAATAAAGTTAACAATAGGTCAAGAGGCAAAACAAGCAATCAGTTGACAGGAAGTAAACCCAAGATGATTAAGAAAAACTCAGAGAATAAAAGGGAGTCAGGAAGACAGATAGAGAGACACACAGGAAGTAGAAGGGAGGGGCATTCAGTTTAATGGAGGTTTTTTGAGAAGATGTAAGAGAGGGCATTCCTGCTTTGAAGTTGGCCAAGGAGGAAGATCAGCTGGGTGCTTTCTCAGAGCCAGTATGCTTTTACCCCAGCATCTGGCTCCCAAGTATTGGTAAATCAAACAATTGAGATTTTTATCATAAAACAAAAATCAAACAAAAAATCCAATTAGAACATTTGGAAGAATTAGAAACACCAGATATTTCTGGTGTCTCCATTATTTCTCACCTAAAAACAGGTGCTGCTGAGTCAGTAGCTGGTAATGCGGCTATGAAAAAATTCACTTAGAGCAAGTTTCTTTTTCTTCTTCTTCTTCTTCTTCTTCTTCTTCTTCTTCTTCTTCTTCTTCTTCTTCTTCTTCTTCTTCTTTTTCTTCTTCTTCCTCTTCTTCTTCTTCTTCTTTTTCTTCTTCTTCCTCCTCTTCTTCTTCTTCTTCTTCTTCTTCTTCTTCTTCTTCTTCTTCTTCTTCTTCTTCTTCTTCTTCTTCTGTGTGTGTTGGTTAGGTGTCTTCCTCAATCATTTCCCCATCCTACATTCTGAGTCAGGGTCCTCCACTTATGCTAGAGTTCATTAACCCAACTACATTAGATAGCCAACAAACCCCAGGAGTGGCATTCCCTCCTTAGCACTGAGACAACAGGCATGCACCTAATCTATTATGGGTGCCATCCATCTAAACACTAGATTTTAATCTTGTATACCTACTACTCTACAGACTGAGCCACATCCTGAGCCTTGATAGGTGTGGGCCTTGTACCATTTTAGTATTCCTTTGTCTTGGTAAGTTTGTATTGCTATGCTATTTTACAAGGATATATTCAGATTCTTAGTAGCAATCTTCCAAGGAGTTTTTTAGAGAGTCTAAACTAAAAGGTCATATCAGACACTGGTATGATTCTGAGTATGTCAAGAACACTTCAAGAATCATATCATCAATGTGCCCCATTTTTTCAAAAGAAGATGCCAAGTCCTCTAACACACATATATAAGCAATACAAATATGGTGCTTTTGTTTTATTCAAAAGAAGATGCCAAGTCCTCTAGCACACATATATAAGCAATACAAATATGGTGCTTTGCCTGTCCCTCATAGAGTTCAGTAGGTAAATACTTGGTCTCCAGTTGGTGGTGCATCCTTCCTGAGGAAGTATGTTGCTGGGTACCAGCTATTGTAATTCATAGCCCAGACACACTTCTACATCCTTCTCTCTGCATTGTGTTTGGCATTGGAAACATGAGTTCTCAGCTTTCTGTTCCTCATGCCATGCCTGCTGCTTGCTGCAATGCCTCACCACCATGATGTACTCTTTGGAATTACAGATCCAAATAAGCTCTCTTCCTTTCACAAGTTTCATTAGCCATGGTGTTTTATCACAGCAACAGAATGGTATGTAAGTAATAACCAAGGCTACCCACCTAACATGAAAAATAGCAGAACTGTATTTCTGTAGATTCCAAATACCAGCCTCTTCCAAGATTTTATGAATAAACATAGAAGTGCAGCTAATTTGTTAAGTGTTCATGTTATTTGATTCTTTCAAACAAACGGTCCTTTTACATCTTCCCAGCAATTCTTGAAAATAAAAGCTATTGTCTCCATCTTTATGTGTGGAGGTGAAAATATGATGGTTGATCCAAGATGATCATATCTGTTAAGATTCTCTGTGTTTTTAAAGACCATATTGCTAAAACCAAGAATATCAGGCCTCTCATCCACAGGTAAAATGAAGGATACACAAGGCTCAAAACACTATTTCTTGTTCACTTGTTTTCTTCTGCCTTTCAGCATGTTGGTTTCACACTGGGGTTCCCAGTGGTCTGCTGAGCTGCCCCAAGACTTCACTGATGGCTTAAGGGTGGGAGAATACCAATTCCCAGAAACCTTGGCAGTGCTTCCTTGCACCTGATTGGCAACAGTTGCTTGTAGAGCACTTCTCTGATGGAGCCATGTGGCCAAGCAGCAAGGGGAGATTATGTCACTCAGATTAGGCCAAATAATAATCATCCCTGGAGGTGGTGGATTGAGAGGTATCCTTCCACACCAAATGCATAAAGACAAAACAGTAAAGAAGCTAGGCAGAGACCAGTGATCAGTCACCAAGAAGAAACAGATTCTAGAAACTTAGACATTTAAAATGATCCTTATATTTGGACCCATACTGTCCTTTTGCTTTGTACAGAAGTTAAGAAATTATAGCACAAAATGATTGTCTGAGGCAAGTAGGTGGCTTATGTATGAGTGTTGGGATTCAAAAACGTGGCATTCAACCAGAGACTTTGGACTGCTATAGAATCCATAGCACTCCTGAGCCATAAAGGAAAAGGAAGTTGGGGTGACCTTGGAGGAAAGGTTCTGAGATAATGCTCCATACAAACTCATAAGCAGATGGTACATAGAGAATATTTGGTCAAAGCACCTGCTCTAAGATCAGTGTGGAAACTGCTCCCATGACAAATGCGGAGAACTCTGAAGAAGTAATATTTCTCTAAGATAATTAATCTCCATATACTGCAAATACTAATGTATAAAAGAAAACCTAGGGTACAACAAAATCTTAATTTTCTCAGGATGGCTCTGGTGATTTTAAAATAAAATACAAAGCATAGTTTTTCTTGATGATTTTAGAATTAGATTTTTTATCATTTTAAATTCTGTGTATGTATGTGTGTCTACATATGAATGTGTGCATACGAATGTGTCCTTGAAGATCAGAAGCATTGAAGCCTCTGGAACTGGAGTTATAGTCAGTTCACTTCTAGCTCTTTATTTCTTTTGTTTTTTGGGCTACTTTCCTTCCTTCCTTCCTTCCTTCCTTCCTTCCTTCCTTCCTTCCTTCCTTCTTTCCTTCCTTCTTCCCTCTCTTCTTTTTCTTCCTTCCTTCTTTCCTTCCTTCCTTCCTTCCTTCCTTCCTTCCTTCCTTCCTTCCTTTATTTCTTTATTTCTTTTTCTGAAACATGGTATGGCTGTGAAGTGATGGCTACCTCAGAACATACTATGAAAACAAGGCTTGCCTGGAACTCAAAAAGATCCTTCTGCTTTTGTCTCCTGAGTATTGAACTGAAGGCATGTGCCACCACACCCAGGTTTCCTTTTATATTGTTTTAGAATTTCATGCATATAGACAGATGTTTAAGACCCATTCTCCTTTTTTCTCCCCTATAATTCTTCTCCTATCCCCTTCTAGCACTTTCCCTCCCAATTTCAGGTGCTTTAGGTTTGTATATCCAGACGTCATGTATTAATAATGTCTGTGTGTACATTTGCTGTAGCACCTGCAGTGGCATGGCTAGCATCCTAGGAATAACATCCATGGATGAACTGAGGAAGAGACCATAAGGTTTGAGTGAGGATTCTCTGCTTTATTTTTAATTCAAAAATTTCATTCTCAGAGTGGTGGTGTTAAGACAGAAACATCTTTTTTACTTTGTTTATATTGATAATTTTATTGGATATTTTCTTTATTTTCATTTCAAATGTTATCCCCTTTCCTGGTTTCCCCTCCAGAAACCCCCTATTCAATCCTGCCCCCCCTGCTTCTATGAGAGTACACCCCTACCCTCCCACCTACTCCCTCCTCCCCACCCTGGCATTCACCTACACTGGGGCATCATGCCTTCACAGAACCAAGGGCCTCTTCTTCCACTGATGCAACTGGAGCCATCAGTCTCTCCATGTGTACTCTTTGGTTGGTGGTTTAGTCCCTGGAAGCTCCGGGAGTCTGGGTGTTTGATATTGTTGTTCTTCCTATGGAGAAGAATAGGTCGTTAGGTCCTTTCTCTAATTCCTCCATTGGGAACCAAGTGCTCAGTTCAATGGTTGGCTGTGAGCATCCACCTCTATATTTGTCAGGCTCTTCTGGCAGAGCCTCTCAGGAGACAGCTATATCAGGCTCCTGTCAGCAAGCACTTCTTGGAAGACAGAAACATCTCTTAGAGTAATTATACCATGAGAGGTACTGTTCTCCAAAGGGATCATCACTTGCCTTCTAGAATGGGTGAGATCCCACAAGAGTGAGTTAGTATAAAGCAAATCCTTGAGCTTGGCACCTTCTATATGCAGCCATCTCCTATTCTGTTTCCCTCCCATATAGTGATATAACTAGGGAAATCTGCAAATGATAGAACATATCCTCAGTCTTGTTTGTCTTAAGCTTATGACCTTTAAAAAATATGTGTGTGTAATAAATTAATATATATTTATAAAGAATATATATTCTTTTGTTCACTGTAAAATTTCTAGCTTAAGAAATTTTGTTGCCGCAACAGAGAAACAGACTAATATTGAAAACAAGAGCTCAATGTAGTAAGATTCTGAAAAGCTGGTGTGGGAAAGAAGACTTGGCCATTTAAATACTAGTGAGCCATTGCCAAAGTGTTAGAAAATGCTGGAGATGCTAGGCAGAGATATAACCACATGAAAGCTGCGTTGACAGACATCAAGAAAGGAAAACCAGAAGGACTTAGTGGCTGACTGATTTGGGCCAGAGAAGAAGTTCTGGTTCCATGTATATATTGGCAGAAGTATAGATTTTATTTAAAAAACTAATATCTCGGGGTTTATTGAAGATCAGTTTGGTTATTTAAGAAGTCATTGGCACAGCATGACGTCAAACCTGAAGAGCTCAAGAAGTAAGCACATTTTCCTCAGAGGGAAAGCAGAAAGCCTGGAAATAAGAAGCTGTTTAACTTGGATGTTAAGAGAACATTTCATATATATGTATACATACATAAATGTGTGTGTATAAAACAATGGAGAATATCAGTTATTGTTAAATAATATTTAAAGTATCAATTTGGTAGGCATCAATACTCATTTAAATGAGGTAGTGGATGATGAGATGGTTCAGTGGGTAAAGATTATTGCTGCCAAGCCCAATGACAGTTTGATACCTGGGACCTACCTGATGGAAGAAGGGAACTACCTCCTGCAAGTTGGTCTCCAACCTCAAATGTGCTGAGGTACCCAGGAACTCCACCCCACAAATATATAGTTTTATATATATATATATATATATATATATATATATATATATGTGTGTGTGTGTGTGTGTGTGTGTGTGTGTGTGTGTGTGTTTTATATATATATATATATATATATATATATATATATATATAACACATATATAGTTATACATGAGTGGATGAATGAATGGATAGAATAAAACTTCAAAATAAAATTATTTCTGTATTAGTTATCTTTCATTTCTGTGATAAAACATCATGGCCAACAAACAGGGTTTGTTTGGCGTATGGTTCAGAAGAATAGGGTTTAGCATGCCGGGGAAGGCATGGCAGCAGGAGCAGGGTGCTAGCTGGTAAGATTTTTGTCTACACACAGGAAGCAGAAAGAAAGAACAATAAGTGGAGTATGGCTGCATGCCCTGTAATCCAGCCCCTTGGTGATATACTTCTTTCAGCAAGGATCCACTTCCTAAAGGCTCCATAACCACCCCAAATGGTACCACCACTTGAGGACCAAGTGTTGAAATATTGAACCTGTCAGGAACATTTTTCATTCAAACCACAATGTTTGATACTGAGTTTGATCCAAGCATACCAAATACAAATGGTTTTGCCTCAGTGAATATTATCTTGAGAGGTTCATTAAAATCCTCTAAATTAAAATTTTCTCATAAACCCTCAAGAATGTTTAAGTTCCCTCGAACACTACCTTTAAATTGGAAAATCATTAAAAAACATATTTTCCCCTGTGGTTCCAGTCAATGATCATCATGCTGACACTGCCCTTGTCAATGGGTGGAATCCTATCATAAATCGAATCTCTTCCAAGCCACAGCCACATCTGTGTGACCTGAGGATTGCTTCCTTCTCTACACTATGAATAAGCCCATCCATAGATACATCATTTAATACCACCATCGTTCATAAGCTGATTGGATCAGAGGTACTAATTTGGACCAAAGAGAGTCAATCCAATGTTTTCTCATTGTCTTAGTTTGTTTTCTATTCTGATAAAACACCATGACCAGAAGCACCTTCGGGGAGGAAAGGTTTTATCTGACTTACCATATTGTTCACAGTCTATCATGAAGGGAAATCAGAACAGAAACTCAAGATGGAATCAGAGGCAGGAAACACAGCTACCACTGAGGAAGAATGGTGCTTACTTATTTAATGTCCAGGACATGCACACTCTGCTTTCTTATACAACACAGGGCCACCTGCCAAGGAATGGAACTGCCCTCCGATATCAATCCTTAAGCAAGAAAATACCCCATGTATTTGCTTACAGGACAGTCTGATGGAGGCTATCCTTTAAACAAGGTACCCCTTTCCCAGATGACTCGACTGTCTTTCCAACAAAAAGTAATCCACATATTCCGGACAATAAATCACTTGCAAAACAACACTGAGATGTGACTGTGGAGGGAGATTAATAATAATATGTGGGTGCAGTATCCAATCGCACCATTTCAGGGGTTAATATGAAGAAAGAAACTAAGAAACCTCTTTCTTTTGAAAAGTAAATATGGCAAGCAGAGAGACAGTGCTCATGTAGCTCCAGAGTGAGGTGGAAAATGGAAGTACTTTGTCTCCTAGCAACATCTCTGTGCTGCAAAAGATCAAAGGGTTACTGCACACATCCTGCTCAGATTCTATGAGATCGCAGAATCACAGTCAAAGTCTGAAGGGTAGACCTGGGGGATGGGCTTGCCAACAGCATTTTGAAACTGTGTAAGGTAATTATCTGGAATAGTTGAGATGTGTTTGGTAGTATTCACATCTACAGAAGCACTCTTTGCTTCTCCTGGGCTTTCTGATAGCTTTGTCCTTTGAACTGCTAGACTTCACATTCTGTATTGCATTTGCACATAGTCCATAGAGTGTAGGTCTATTGGTGATGAGTGTTTGTTCTGCATTGATTAGCTTGACTCTTACTAGGCATTAGAAAGCTTTAATGAGCAAGGTGTGGTGCACAGTGAAACTACCCCAGCGTAGCCAATGAACATTCTGATGTAAGATCATAATTCACTCAATCCAACTTACAAATTAACAATGCAAAGCTATGATTCATGTTAATGCCTTATATTTATTCACATTTATGGCCAACATATCACCCTACAGACATCATTAAACCATCCACAGATGAACTGTTTTCTCTATTTTACTCTATTTATAAATAAACTACACTCTGCTGCAATATGGTCATGGGATAGTTTCGAATCCCTAAAATTGCTTAATGGTTATGGAAGGCTTTGGTCAAATGCAGTATAACATAGCCATACATTAACAAAAGAGTGCATTCTGGCAAACGCCCTGTCAGATGACAAATCACAGAGAGTACCTGTACAAAGCAAGATGGCTATGCCATCACCAAGCAACACAATCTCAGATTGTGTCTGTGTATAGAATTATCATAGATGGAAATGTACCTTTTTGATATTTGACATGTTGTACCTTGCTGTAATTCCCCTTTTTCAATCAAGTTGATGAAGTCCATCATTATGAAGTTGTGAATACTTGTTTGTATCCATGGTTGTTTTCATGTCCATTCAGAGTCTACTTCCACCCTCACCTGACACCAAATAGATTTATTCTCCTTGACATTAAGACAAAAGGGTAAGTCCTTGAAAGACCTGTTCCCCATCATTTCTGGTCCCCTGCTTTTGATAGCCTGGTGGTTATACAATCTTTCTAATATGATGAGATGAATAATACATCAAGCTCTCTGGCTGCCAGAGGAGCATAACAGACAGATGGGATGGGTAATGAGTCAGGCAGTTGGGACAGCTCCTGCTCAGTGCTGGCTGATGGGGAGAGTGAACTTTATCAGCATGATGCCAGCTGTACAAAGAGTACTGTGATCGAGAACTGGGAATCTGACAGAGCATCCTTAAGCCTAATGGAATTGTTCTTCTGAAGCACTGGGGCCTACTGAGATAAACCTGTTTGAAGTAATGGTAGAAGGAAAGCCAGAGCTTTGAAGAATCATCTGCCTTTTTCTCCCATGCTTTCAACTGTCACCTGAATTATTATATATAGGTATTTTGATTATATAATAATTTGCCAAATTGATATAACAACTGTTGTTTACAGTGTTAGACCCAAGAGAAAGATTAGAGACAGAAGAACCTGAAGAACAAGTCAGAATATGGCAAGTGTCCTGGCCACCTGAGAATAGGAACTATATCTGCTCAAACCAAAGGAGACAGGAAAGGAGAAAAGGAGCGGGGGTGTATAGAGGATGTGAAGTAAGAAGAGTAAAGGGTTGCAGCAGGAAAGCAGGTGTGGAGGGAATTATGGGAAGGGAGAGTGAGAACAAGGAGGGGGGAAAGAGAGGGCAAATTTAGTATAAAATGGAGAAATATAGAAAAAGTAGGAGTGGGAACTAGAGAAAAGAAATTAGAGAAGTAGCAAGGACAACATACTTCCTATTGCTGTGTTTATGCAGTGACCTTCACAGAAAAGTGTGGAATTGTAACTAATTAATTTCTTAACATACCTAAGAAGCAAACCTTGGTAAAAAGAAGGAACCCAAGTGGTTTTTTTATCCAGGACACTTAGAAAGCCCAAGGTCATGGTTCTCTGTTATGTATGTCCCTTTGTTCATAAATCAGCTTGTTTGTGACTTTATTTCCCAGGTGACTTCTTTGGATAACGTTCAGCTGGTTACCTAACCCTACCTGCTATTTCATACAGAATCTAGGCTTTCTGAACCTTCACCAAACAGGAGGCACCTTTCCTGGGAAGTCCACTGTTTTCTAACCTCTGAGGTCACATGATCCATTGACATGAGATACAAGGATGTTACCTTGAAGAGTCATCTCTGTAGGGAGACTCAGATCCCTCTGCTGTGGCTTGAGCTGTAAGCATGCATTCTGAAATGCTATCTTTTTCCAATAGCCTTTTCATATTTTCTTTTCTTTTTGCATTCACTTTCTCTACACCAAGATCTTTTAACAAACCACTTGCACAGATTTCTTCCAACAAGATTGCCTAACTAGGGCCTGCAAGATGGCTCAGCAGGCAAAGCTCTTGCTGCCAAGGCTCACTGCCTGAGTTTGAACCCCCAGGAACCATAGATTGGAAGGAAAGAATTGATTCCTACAATTTGTCCTCTGACCTCCATAAGCATGTCATGGTAGACACACACGCAATCAGTCAGTCAGTTAATAAACATAATTAAAATAATCTCCAACTTAGAGGCAAGAGATTCTTAAACTGTCTAAGTTGCTATGCTAATAATATCTACCTGTCAAACCATCTGCAAGTTCGTGAAATAGTATTTTGCCAATTGTTGTGACTTTGATATGATTTGAATGGATATCCTTGGTTTGGGGGCTTCTGCACAGACCCACATTAAGAACTATCAGACACAGGAGCTCATACATAGATACATGTGAGAAGCAAACAATGCTTTTGTTCTGTGCATCCTTCAGATTCAAACCCATTTCTCTCTTCAAGGATTTAATGATATGTCATTTTCAAGTAATTATGGATGGTTTCATTGCAGATGGTGTGTGTGTGTGTGTGTGTGTGTGTGTGTGTGTGTGTATGGGTGTGTGTAAATCAAGAATTCTGGCAGAATCTGTTGACAAAGTCTTTTAGTCTAGTCATCATTTACTCAGTTTATAAAACACTAGACACAAGTTGCAATGAAATTATCGTGTAACCCCTGGGTTGCGTAGAAAAATAAAGAACCCCAGATCACTTAATATAATCCTTGTGGCAATCACTACACTCTCCTTTTGCATTGCACATTTACTGGCTGGATTTTATTTCTGCCTCAATAAGAAGCTGTCAAGTACTCTGCGAATTTCACAAATTCACTTTACTGACTGCACTGTGCCATAAATTAATTACTATGAGTGCATAATATTTATTTCTGCCCAAGGCAGTCAGCACTGGTGTGTCTTATTAGCATTCATTGATGAATATAAACATACAGAGTGTAGTTAGCATGGAAAGGCTTGTTTATGCCTTTCCCATCTCTAGTGGCAAAGCTTGAAAATAATTTTCTACTTTATATCATTTTTTGTGTGCTGTCTGCATGCACATGTTTATCACAGCAGTTCCCATCTTCAAATAGGTTGTGCAAGAGAAATGTAACTCTTGAGGAAATCGCACTGTGACACCCATTGAAGACCCACGAGCAAAATTTTTATAGATATCAGAGAGTCTCAAAGACATTCTCTGGCCATTTCGATAAGCAAACACCTGCTTTGTGATGTCTATAACGTGTGGAGTCATTCATCCTTATATTGTCTTATCGATCCCCAATGAAACTTCAGAGTGATGTGCAAAGGCTTGTTTAGGAGATGAATGGGCTTGGATCTGAAGGACGAGCAGAACAAACCCAGTTTCTGCTTCTCTGTACTGGCTTTGGCTGTTAGCACAGGATGGACTCAGATAACGCTGGTCTCAGTTTATGTTATGTGCACAGAAGGGAGCCTGAATGGAAGGTGACCTGGGCCTCTAACACTATGTAACAATATGTAACTCTGCTAATGGAATGCTTGAAGATACTCAACATTTTAGCCCATTGTGAGGTTATTGTAATCTCTGAGTAAATATACATCCATAAAATGTAACTTAAATATGCTATATATACTGGATCCATCTTGAACAAAATGCTTTAAACAGGCTGCACTTTGCTTGTGAACACTGATGTGTGGACAGCACTGATAGCAAGATGTAGGAGCTTCTCAGATAAGCATAGTATGGGATACAGACCTAGGCTGACTCGTCCCCTAGTTATTTTACCCATTCTCCTATTATTCCATACATCATCCTGAAGTTTTCTTATGGAAAAGTGATGGCAGACTCTTTGTGCACTTTATCTTGCATTATATGCACACAGTATTATGTAATTTCCTTCATATCATATTTTACTAACTCATTAAAAGTCCCACATAATCCACAAAGATCTCCCAGGAGAAATCTGGGCTAAGCCATATCAGCTATCATAATAACAATGCCACTCCCTCCCTTGTCATAGTGAGAGGCATACAATGACTCAATGAAGACAATATGATGTAAATTTAAATGTAATTAATATTGCCACCAAACTGGATAGAACACTTATTTGGAAGCCCAAATTGTAGAGTTTCTTATTTATTAAATCTGGGGTATACTTCAAAGAATTCTTATTTTTATCAGATTCCCAGAAGGTTGCTACCTGATAACAGTGATAACGAGCAGGTAACATTGATGCTCATGAAAACCTGATGATGCTCTGAGAACCACTGAGGCAAATGGCTGGAGTTGTACTACGAGAGGCTCAAAACCGTTAAAGAGGTGTAAGGGAACACTGATGTCTCATTTCATAGCAGTTTCACACTCCCCATCTTTCTTCCTGGCTCTTAGCTGCTTAATACCCCAGTCCACCTGGCCTGGGTACCTAGTGATGGCACTGCAGGGGAGGTGGGAACACAGACATTTAGAGAAGCTGAGTGCTCTGAGCACAGTGCTAACTTCTCATTACAGAGAGGAAAACAGATGAGTCCATCTCCTCCGAGGCTCATCACTCCTGTTTCAGGAGTTCAGACAAGCAGTTAATCTGCTGGAAATCTAGAAAATGAACCGGCTGCTACCATCTATCCATGCCAGAGGGGACCTTCCATTAGAAAAAGGATGCTCATATGTTTTCATTAAGGGCATCTAGGTTGTTCATTCAAGTATTTATACTTTAATGCTGTGTTTATTGAGCCTGCTGGCTTTTCCCTTTGAAGCAGAAAAAAAAAGCCACAATAAAAATCATCACAGGACTCTCTTCTTACTTTTCATCATGCAAAGTCCTTAACGCGTCTTTTTTTTTTAATTGTAGTGTAATCTAATGAGAAGTATATTTTCTTTGTTTTGTAGGTAATGTGAAACTCACAGAGATGGCAGGTTTTCTAGAATTCACAAAGTAAGATGACAGCTTAAATGGCACTCTAATTTATGACTTTTAACTTCTCATGCTCTGGTATTCCATGACCAGCTGAAACTCCAGAAAAACGCCATGACTCTACAAGATAATAAAGAAAAGCCACAATTTAGAATGTCTGTGTCCCCACACAACCAATGCACTGAATGCTTCCTAGTGAAGCAGGAAAGCATGGGGAATACTTAGCTACCTGGGACTCTTACCTGACTTGAATCATCCCCACATTTCTAACAATTCACTCAGCAGCCAGTGATTTTCACCTGAGCCAACCTAAGCAACAGTCCTTTCTTGTGACAAAGCATTTAGCAATTTAGGACCTCCACCTTCATCAAGTGCAAGTATTTCTTTCTCAAAACAATAGAATATGTTTCCCCTCCTCTTGACTACCATTAAAAACTCCCCTTCATTGGAAAAATTATATTTAAATTTATTCCAATTATATTTATATAAAAGTAGCTCATCTAAGCTAGTTTGTGGTGCATACATAATCAAACAAACTGTCCTCTGCACAAACTTTAAGGGGGGCATCTCTTATTTACCATTTTATGCATATGCATAATTAGGCATGCATATTATGACAATCAGATGCATCATAGGAAGGGACAGATGAAATGGCTAAATGCTTATATATATACTGAACCTGACAACCAAAATAAAATTATTTGTGCTTGTCTGTAAGCTACCAAACACTTTCTTCTTTTGAAACCCCTAGAAAGAAACCCCAAACAATAATCAGAACCTTTTAACAGCCCTTCAGTTATGAGAACGAATGTCACTTTTGGTAGTCAGTGCATCTAAACTGTAGTGTTTCTTTGTTTTGAATAACCCTACTACTTTGCAGTTTATGTGTGCCTCCTTGTCTAGTATCAAAAAAAAATACCAAGAACCTGGGAACTCCAGGTTTAAACACCAACTCCTGGTAATACCAGAACACAATTCTGTGACTTCTTAATGAGTGAGACCTTGGGATATATTTGTTCTGTGTAGCCTAAGGTAAGAACTTGCATAACATTTTCTTTCATTAAGAGATACAATCCTCTTGTAATAAGGAAACAATGAGAGTATCTTTATCCCTTAGTGTCTGTGGAAATGGTAGCCAAAAAACTTCCCACCTCTGCCCCTTCGAATACTGAAACCTGATGATGTTCTTCTAAAATGTAGTCTAATATTTGCACAGAACCTAGGCACCTGCACCTACTGTTAAGTCAGCTCTAATTTGTCTTTCAATACTTAATACAAACCAAATTCTATGAAATGATACTAAAAATCTGCACATGTTCAATACAGATAAAGGATTTTGTTTTAAATATTTCCAATCTGAGAAATTCCAATATTTCACTCTGAGACCGAATGATTCCTTAGATGTGAATTATAGTATCAGAAGGCTAAAACCTATATATTTGCCACTTTTAATCTGTCATGTCATATAAATTAGCCCAATTAAATGGCAAGCATTTCATCAGGGCTTTTTATGAGGAACCCAGAATATTGTGAGCAGGAACACATTGCTGAGAACATAAGCTCTGGGTGTAAATGAGACTCTGTATGCAATACTTGATGACTGCCACTTGTAATTTCCACACTGGTGAGGAGAATGATCATATTTAGTCCTTTACCCAACATCATTGAGGGTGTGATTCAACCTGAGATGGTCCTGTCCAGGCACTGCTAATAGCTGTAGAAACAAGAAACTATTACTACAAAGGCTCAAGATCATAGTCATGAGGATGAGTTGGATGAGCACAGAGAGCTAGAAGAGTGAGAAATGAAACATTTTGATAGTTGACCCTATAACTGAGAGAAGAATAAGAAGGATTCAGAAGTATCACACAGGAATCTTGTCTCCTTTGAGGGTAATCAGAAGCCTTGGGTGAGTTTCTGAAATCCCAAAGAGCTACTTCCCATAAACAAGGGATTGTGATGGCACAACAAGATGTGGCAACCCAGCCACACTTACAGGTTTTGTGGACTAAAAGTCCTTTGTCATGTAACGTTTTAGTTTCAGGTGAATAAAGGCAAACAATAAGATTTTTTTCCTCTTGAAAACATTTCAAGTGGATGTATTGACTAAACTTAGTGATAAAAAAATAATGGTAGAGTCCAAACCTTTAACGTGGGCACATTTCTTTATCTGTGGCCAGCAGGATTTACTTTTTCCAATTGAGGCTATAAATTAACAATTTAGTTTTGGTGTTGTTGTTCTAAAAATGAGAGTTTTGATGAATATATCTTGCAAGGTATGATGCCTGATTTAACGTGTTGCTATGATACAACATTAGTGGAAATCACAATATGGATACTGGTACTGCTTTGTAAGAGAAGCTCTCAGGGCATGGGCAGAGTACTTTGATCTATGAATACTGACTAGCTAACAGTTCACACAGGCTTGTGTAGGGGGAGTTATCCTTGATTATCAACCCTGTACAGACCATCCTGATAATTCACCACAATCACCATGCAATGGCAGAACCCATCAGGATATCTGTCCAGGAGCAATCAAAGATCCAGAAGATCCAGAAAGATGTTTTGTCTGCTTATCTTGATTTTCCACTTTTTTCTAGAATCTCCATTTGCTAGGTGAGAAGGTTACATCTTAACTAACTATCAATCAACTGTATTTACTTTAATCATGGAGGAAACAGTGGTTGTCTTCTGAGTAACCATCTCTCACATGCAATCTGGGTAGTACTAGCTCTAGGCCCAAATCAAGGGAAATGGCCAGAAACTGGACCAGACCATCTGTCATAGTTTGTCTCTTGATGAGATAATACCAAGCAGTATAAAATTGTCCTTTACATTCGATGGCAATACTTTTGAAAGACTCACTTGGAAGGAAATGCATTCAGTTCAGACTGTTGAGCCACTATTAACCTAAGACTAAGAGTGCCTCAGAGAAAAATCAAGGATCAAAACAAGATTGGCTCAAATGACATAACTTGACTCCCAAGATATATGAAGATATATCACTAGTTGCTAATTATTAGCCAAAGTTATGTTTTCAACTTTAGAATTTTAAATTTGGCATTTTAATTACTTGCTGTTCAGACAGTTCTGCCTACAAGATAAAATGGGCCTATCTTTAAGAATGGAACTTGTTTACTTAGCAGATCAAGGAAGCAAGATACACACACACACACACACACACACACACACACACACAAATATATGCCCAAGGTTGAAGCCACATAGAATATGCTGGTGAAATTATCTCTATCAGATCAGACCAGACGTATGTCTTTGGAGTATTATTTTAGCTGATAATTGCTGTAGGAGGACCCAGATCACTGCAGGTGGCATCACTACTCAAGTGAACCTGGGCAAATGTGATCCTGAGAGACCAAACCAACACTATCTTGGGTTCAGGCTCCATCTTAGAGAACCTGACTTCACATTGAACTCAAGTTAAACAACAAGTCTGCATGACGAGCACTAGTTTCCAGGTTACTCACTAACAAGCCTACACCTAACACTCATTTCCAAATCACTCCGTGGCAACCACCAATCAGGATGAAAGCAGAAGTCAAGCTTATGATTTGGCTCCCAGAACCAGACAATTATTTGAAAAAGCAGCAAATTCTATAATAGGCCCACAGTCAGATGTGTGCCAAGATGGATATCCCCTTGCTTGTTTGCCTGCCCCTGTAAATACTTGCTTAAAACTAGGCTCAGGGTTTCACCTTTCTGTCCTATCACACAGGGTTGATGGTGAGCCCAAACTGGAGCTTAAATAAAAAGACCCTAGTGAGATTGCATCAGAATAGGCTTTTTGGTGGTCTTTTGGGGTTTGCGAACACTTAATAAGCACAACAAGCCTAGAAACTAGAGTCTCAAAACCATAGAAACAGAACTGCAGCTGGACTTGTCTAACAGATGCAGCAAATTTTTTTTATTTTTAAGTCAAATCTTAAAGCCTCCATGCTCTTCCATGTCCTCTGGTCTCCATTTCACCATGTCTCCATCTCTTGATTCCTGCCTTGACTTTCTATCATGGGGGACTATATCTATAATCCAAGTAAACCCTTTTCTCCCCAAATTGCTTGTTTTATTGACATGAATAAAGATGCCATAGTCAAGGAACTTATAAGAAAGCATTTAACTGGCAGCTTCCTTAAAATTTCAGAGTGTGGACCCATGACCATTATGGCAAGGAGCATGGCAACAGTCATGGTGCTGAGGCAGTAGCTGAAGTTTAAATCCTGATATGACAACCACAATGAGGCAAAGAGAGAAAACTCATTGAGGTTGGTGTGAGCTCTTATGATTTCAAATCCTACCCTTAGCAAAACACCTCCTTCAACAAGGCCATAGCTCCTAATCCTTCCCAAACAGTTCCAACAACTGGTGACCAAGATTTCAAATACATGATTCTATGGGGACAATTCTTATGTAAACCACCACATATCTTTGGTCATTGTTAACTATATTAATAGAAGAAAACTAGGAGGCACAAAGAGCTTCAAGACTCAAGCTGCTTCTTCAAAGGTTCAGGATGTAAATACTTGTTGCATTTTCAAGCCAAACTTGTGCATAAAAAGTATTTAGCCTTTGGAAAATTTATCTTAAAAGACAGAAATCTGCTGCATCTGTTAAACAAGCCCCATTGCAGTTCTGTTTCTATGGTTTTGAGTCTCCAGGGCACGCAGTATCAGCAACCAGGGCAGTGAACAAAAAGAGTCTGGGACCAGACTCATGGGCAGTTATAGTGGGAACTCCTACAGAGAAAATGAACTGAGAGATTCTAAAGAGCCCAGAAATCTGCTCTAAAGAGCAGGGTATTTTGTTCAAGAAACATCTGCATGTTCATGTCTGAGGCAACAGTAGCAACAGTAGCCTAAGCTGTGACATCAAACTTTGGAGTTTAGGGGGATTTAGTCATGAATGCATGAATGAATGAGTGAAGCAAAGGCTGTTTTCATTCACAGAGGAATATTATTCCTGGTGTAGCAAAGAATGAAATCTTGCCATTTGCAGTAGCATGGATAGGTTGGATAAACATCATGTAAATGAAATAAGCCAGATGCAGCAAAACAAAGACCTTATGTTGCCACTCAAGCATGTAGACCCAAAGATGACTTTATAATTGTAAAGTAGAATAGTGTAACTGGAGAGTAGATTCTAGGGCACAATAAACTTACAATAGTTCATAATAATATGTTATATGGCATAATAAGCATTATAAGAAAGATATTAGAAGCTTTCCATTCAAAGAAATGAAACATATTCAAGAAGAAATGCTAATTTCCTTGGGTTTTGCTTTGATTGGTCTCATATTGTATATGACACTCATATGGATGTTTACTATTATTGATTTTGAAAATGTTTTTTAAGTTTTCAGAGAGCATCCCAAAGCCAGACAGTTGGCAGACTTGGACATTAGATGAATCCGTGGACTAATGTAGCCTTCTCTCTGGATTTCTAGATACCTTGATTGATAAGTCTTCTGGAGACAGAATCAGGGTAGGGCTCAATGGAGCTTACCTCACGGTCTCATAGATGCTGCTGAAGTCCTTGGCATATAGAATATACTAATCTTTTTGTGTGAAACGCAGAGAAGGCACGCAAACAGGAAGGGAGACCTGTGGGCCTTCTCCGTCCTCTTTTACTAATCTAAAGTTACATGTATAAATTATAGTGGCTAAGAGTAAAGAGCCTCAAGGACACATAATATGGAAAACTAGAAGGAGTCATGAGGAGGTAGCCACCCCAGGAAGGTACTAAGAGCCAAGGGTTAAATGTTTTCTTTCCAACCATTCAAAGAAAACTAGGATTGACAGGAAATTCGTTTTCTAAATACCTTAATTACTTGGATTTTGGTTATTAGTTAATGAGCTAGAAAGATGGGGTAAGACAATATTAACTCATGAGTAATGTGAATAATTCAATTAACATAATTAGACAAGATGCTGCTTGGAACCCTGTAGTGATAAATAAAAATAACATCATTTTGCTAAACCTTCTGAGGAAAAATAAATGTCCTCCTTTCCCCAAAATGGTGTGGAAATAACTCAGAGTTTTAATTTCTGAGCTTTCCTTTCTTCTCTTGGTGATTAAAGGCAGAACAAGGGAATTCAATGATAGAAGTGTGAAACAGGAAGATGTCTTTGAATAACCAGCAAGAACATCTCTCCCAGCAGTATGCAGTGGCCAGCATCATGTGTAGGTAAAAAAGTGGTTTAGAAAAATTATTTTTGTGTGATTAAGTTCAACATCTGAATAGTAATAAATAAAAAACGTGTCTTAAATGTGTTTTATAAGAAAAAGATCAACTATGACCCTGAAGCAGCCTGTTTTCTGTTTTCTGCAGTGTATAATCCACTTATAGCAATAGGTGATATGTTCAATGTCAAAGTATATTCAAAATCCATGGAAAAATAGAGATGGAACTAATAGAAAAGAGATGGACCAGATAAGACATACAGGTTAAGGTTGCAAGGGTGGTAATATCCAAGTTGGTGTGGAGTGGCGACGTAGGCCAAGTTTTTTGTTGAGACACTGAGCAGAAAATGACACAAACACAATGAGGAAGAAAATAAAACAGATGTAAGTGGGGCTGAAGAGAAGGCTTAGTGGGTAAAGTGCTTACTGTTCACATATTCAGAACTTGGGTTTAGATCTATGAAAAAAAGCTAGACACAGCCATACATCCTATAACTTGGGCACTGAAGGGACATTAAACCAAAGGACTCCTGAGGTTTCCAGGGCTGCTGGTCTAGCTGACCCAATGAGCTCCAGTTTTTTGAGAGTTCCTGCCTCAAAACATGAAGTGGAGATCAATTGAGGAAGATACTTGGTTGACCACCACCTTCAATACTCATGTGTACATGTGTTCAAATGTGGACACATAGCAGAAACACACACACACACACACACACACACACACACACCACAAATTATGACTTTGCTATAGAATCTTAGCAAATAATCACTGAAAGGATGAAAATCTGTTAGCAGAGAAACAACTAATGTGCATTGTCCCCTAAAAGGTTAGTGTCAACAACCTATAGTCCTTCAGGATGTTCGTGGGAAACACTTATAAGAGTCAGTGCATAGAATCAGTCCAGACCATTAGTAACCTTGAGACTGTGACCAGGTTCCAAACTCTCCCATCACTTCCCTGAGGAGCAGGCCCTGAGGCTGGTACTTTATTGTGGGCAGATATTCAGGACATGAGATGAGTATCTGAAGGACTCTGGACATGTTAAAACTGTCACGATGAACAGATTTTTACTGACAAGAGCCAAGTTTTACTTGCTATGATTAACAATCCTACAATCAAGAGTGGGGAAAGTGTTATCTTCTGTGCTTTTGGACCTCTGCCCTATTTAGTCCAAGAACATCAACACCTGATGTTGTGTGAAACTGTTACTAAGGAAATATGAACACATGTCTACTCATCCTAGATAGGGAATCTAGAAAAAAGCCACAGATATTATCAAAGTGGTGAGCCTATGCGTTTTACATGGGTTACTTAGAAGAACACAGTTGAAGAGTTCTTTACAGAATCAGAAATAAAACAAAGATAGCTGCATCACAAAGGTCCATTCTGGTGTGAGTGATACCTATGGTAGCTGTAAAGCTGGACTACAATGCACAACTGGAAGGCAGTGCCATATATTGGACAGAGTCTCTTTTTGGCAGCTTAAATGTTCTGAGCCTCTTCCAGGCAGGTAGGCTGTTCTCTGTCTTCTAGGTGGCTTATACCATCTTGACCCTCTTTTAGGAAGTTTGGATTATTCAAAAGTGTCTCTCAGCTGTCCTTTATGCTTATATGTTTGGGAAGTATATCTGGTTGATTTGAGACTGTGGATTAACCACTGGATGGAGGTTCTCAGAAAGGATTCAGGAGAGTAAAGAGAGCTATGTTCTTAACCAATACATAGTTACCATACGAGCTTTCAACTGCCATTTACTGGGCATCCTGAATGCCATATTCTTGACACTGCAATTTGAGATTGTTATTTCTCATGTGTGCTTCAATTGAACCCTAACAAATTCAGGATTCTTGCTTTAGACTTCATGTTTACATTTCTCATACTCAGAGATAAAGTTTTATGGGGACCCCAATCACATCTTAAAACTTATAACTAAATGAGGCAAGTTTCCAAGAAAAAAGCAAGGGAACAAACGCCAAATAAAAGCAGATTTCACTGCTGCTTCATGTGCAGGGAAATCATAAAGAAATAAAAGAGAAGTCAATATCCATCACTCTGTCCCCAAGGGAAAGATGCCGAAAGATTGAGGCTCTAGAACAAAGCTGCTCATTTATTTCTTATAGATCATCCCTCTGGTGGGCTTAATCACTTCAGATACTACAAGAAAACAAAAAACAAGAATAACCTATTGATCATTGTGTTCTTTGGAAGACACAATTCAGGAAGAAACCAAAGATACTGAAGACAACTGGTACAGTGACATGAACAGCAATGGTCACAGCAGTGAGAGCCACAAAAGGAACATTTGCTCTTTGCCAATAAGAATGTTCCCTCCTTTATTTCAATTTAAGCTTGAGTGTCCAAACAATCCTAAGGCTCAACATGCAGAAGAATGAGAATTCATTATCTCCTTGCACTAAGCTCAACTCCAAGTGGATCAAGGATCTCCACATAAAACCAGACACACTAAAACTAATAGAAAAGAAACTGGGGAAGACCCTTGAGGACATTGGCTCAGGGGAAAAATTCCTGAACAGAACACCAATTGCTTATGCTCTAAGAGCAAGAATAGACAAATGGGACCTCATAAAATTACAAAGTTTCTGTAAGGCAAAAGACACTGTCAAAAGGATAAATCGGCAACCAACAAATTGGGAAAAGATCTTCACCAACCCCACATCCGACAGAGGGCTAATATCCAATGTATACAAAGAACTCAAGAGGTTAGACCCCAGAAAACCAAATAACCCTATCCAAAAATGGGGTACAGAGCTAAACAGAGACTTTTCACCTGAAGAGATTTGGATGGCTGAGAAACACCTTAAAAAATGTTCAACATCATTAGTCATTAGGGAAATGCAAATCAAAACAACCCTGAGATTTCACCTCACACCAGTCAGAATGGCTAAGATTAAAAACTCAGAAGACATCAGGTGTTGGCGAGGATGTGGAGAAAGAGGAACACTCCTCCACTGCTGGTGGGAATGCAAGCTGATACAACCACTCTGGAAATCAGTATAGTGGTTCCTCAGAAAACTGGACATGATACTTCCAGAGGATCCAGCCATACCACTCCTGGGAATATACCCAGAAGATTCCCCAGAATGCAATAAGGATACATGCTCCACTATGTTCATAGCAGCCTTATATATAATAGCCAGAAGCTGGAAAGAACCCAGATGTCCCTCAACAGAGGAATGGATACAAAAAATGTGGTATATATACACAATGTAGTACTATTCAGCCATTAGAAACAATGAATTCATGAAATTCTTAGAGAAATGGATGGAGCTGGAGAACGTCATACTAAGTGAGGTGACCCAGTCTCAAAAGAATACCCATGGTATGCAGTCACTGATAAGTGGATATTAGCCTAGAATCTTGGAACACCAAAGACATAAATCACATACCAAGTGATGTCTGACAAGAAGAAAGGAGTGGACACTGGTGCTAGAATGGACCAAAGCATCATTGTGGGGGAGTACAAGAACAGGGAGGTGGGAGGGGGTGGATGAGGGAGCAGGGGGAGGGAAAAGGGCATGTCGGACCTTTGGGGTGGGGAACCAGAAAAAGGGAAATGAATTGTAAATATAGAATATATCCAATAAAAAAACAAAAAAACAAACAACAACAACAAAAACCAACCCTAAGGCAAGTTCATGTCTTCTAAAAATCAGAAGAGAAACCTACAGAGATTACAAACCACTTATGAAAAAGAAAGAATGATTTCAAAGAAGTAATGACACAGGGGAGGAACTGAAATTAATCTAATCTTTCAAATGGTGCAAACAAAATGAATGACGTAATATCTGGGCAAGAAGTACTGAGACCGAGTGGGTGATAACCAAAGGGAACATGGAGCCAAATTTCATTTCCTTCCCATTATTGCCTCCAGCCTAATCTTAACAGTGGGCATTAAGTATGAGCTACCACCACCTAGAGCAGAACAAAGTACTTATGTCATCAAGTTCAATTTCCATTAAAACTTTACAGAAGTATAAATATCTTAACCTTAAGAGAGGTGCAGAAAGATCAAGCATCTCACCCAGGGTCATTCAAGAGATCACAGTTTACTTCTAACACAGAGCTATCTGATCCCAGTGCTATCCACAATCTAGAACCTAAAGCAAGGAAAGCTTTCAAGTGGAGACCAGGATTCCCTGAGCATATGATTTCGACTTCATTTTTGTTAGGGGTGGCTCTAAGAGGAGATGATGGTATGAGGGTTAACAAGAGCTTCAAGATTGGAGTCCTCCAAAGTGTCTAGTGAATAAATAAATGGCACCAAATTTCCAAGCCCGTTCGGCTTGTTCATCATTCACTTGCTTAACTAAGAACCTAGATCACTTCACTGCTCATTGTATTAGGTAATGGTTGTACAAAGATGAATAAGGCCTGGACCCTTTTCAGATTTGCCTCTCAGGGATCAAGTGAGAAATATATAGAGAAATCGTATAGAAATAGCATAGCATAAGTGAATTATAAAAAAAAGGATGTAGAAACCATGGGAGTCTAAGAAAATCTTGCTGAAGTAGACCATGCTACCAAGTCTTTGTGGTAGATAATTTCATAAGATTCCTATCAAGTTTATTACTCTTTTCTTTAGAAACTCTTAGCTTCACTATTATCTGCTGTCCATTGGTAAGTTGCAAGGGACCATATGGCTATTGTCCTCCTGTTGAATATGCCCTGTTAAAATAGGGATGAGTATGCAACCCGAGCTGGATTAGTAAAATTATTTACCCTGTGAACATATATAGGAACTCAAAGAATTGCTTGGGAACTCATTCATGTTGAGACATGTTCTCTACCTATTACTAGAGATGTAGATCAGCTCAGTTGGTAGAGTGCTTGTTTAGACAAAGGAAGCTTGCATTAATTTAATTTTACAAAGAGTATAGTTCATGTGTAGGCAAACTTGTTAGTGGTAATGCCAACAAGGTACCTGTGTGTGTGTGTGTGTGTGTGTGTGTGTGTGTGTGTGAGAGAGAGAGAGAGAGAGAGAGAGAGAGAGAGAGAGAGAGCAGGAGAATGAGTCAAATGAGTTATTTTCTAATTAAACTTTTAATTATTTTTTATTTTTATCTGTGTAAATGTGTGTTCATGCCACATATATGCAGGTGTTTCATAGAGGCCAGAAGAGGGTATCATATCCCTTGGGACTATAGTTACAAGCAGTTGAGAGCTCTTACAATGTAGGAGGTGGAAATTGAACTTGGATCCTCTATAAGAACAGCAAGTACTCTTACCAATTGAGCAATCATATCAGCTTGCTAACATGTCTAACAGCCAAGAGGCTGTGTAATGCTAAGAATACCTGGTTTAGTTTCACTAGACCCCAGGAAAGAAAGGGAAGGATTTGAAGACTCCTATCCTGCAGTGCCTTTCCTGGTGTGCCTGCAAGGCTTCTCTTAGGCACCCCTCCCCATAGCTATCACTCTCTTCTAGATTTTGGCAAACATAACTTCACACCTCCCTGTGATGGTTTGACTTTCTTTTCTGTTCAATTGACACAGTCCCAGATCATCAAGGCAGAAGAAAACTTAATTGAGAAAACACTTTGATCAGATTGGCTCATGGGAAGATTTTGGAGTAATGCTTGATGTGTGAAGGACCAAATAACTGTGGGTAGTGCTAACCCTGCAAAGGTAGTCTAGGGTTGATTATGAAAATGAGCTGAGAAAGCTATAGGGACCAGGCCAGTAAGAAGTGTTCCTCCATGGTCTGTGCTTTAGTTCCTACCTCCCGGATCTTGCTTGAGTTACTGCTATAATTGCCCTTAATGTTGGACTGTATTTTTTAACCTGAAATGAACCCTTTTCTTTCCAAGTTGCTCTTGGTCAGGATGTTCATTACAATAGAAAGCAAGAACACCCTTCCATTAACCTTTGGTAGTGTTCATCTTTTCAAAGCCTCTTGGGCATATCTTGGTTTGATTTTTTAAAGTCTCTTCCTAAAAGTCTCGTTTAATGACACAACCAAAACAAAGTCCCTCTGGTTTCTTTCTTTCGTTTTTGTCTATATTCTTTGTTTACATTCTAAATGGTTTTCCCTTTCCCAGTTCCTCCCTCCTCATAAGTCCCATAAGTCCTCTTCCCTCTGCCTATTCCCCAATCAACCCCCTTCCACTTCTCTGTCCTGGCAATCCCCTACAATGATGCATCAAGCCTTTCCAGGACCAGGGCCCTCTCCTTCCTTCTTCTTGGGAATGATTTGATATGTGAGTTGTGTCTTGGGTATTCAGAGCTCCTGGGTTAATATCCACTTATCAGTGATTGCATTCCATGTGTGTTCTTTTGTGAATGCGTTACCTCACTTAGGATGATATTTTCCAGTTCCAACCATTTGCCTAAGAATTTCATGAATTCATTGTTTTTAATTGAGTAGAATTCCATTGTGTAAATATACCACATTTTCTGTATCCATTCCTTCATTGAGGGAATCTGGCTTCTTTCCAGATTCTGGCTATTATAAATAAGGCTGCTATGAACATAGTAGAGCATGTGTCATTATTGCATGTCGGGGAATCCTCTGGGTGTATGCCCAGGAGTGGTATAGCATGGTCCTGTGGAAGTGTCATGCCCAGTTTTCTGAGGAACCATCAGACTGATTTCCAGAGTGGTTGTACCAGCTTGCAATCTCACCAGCAGTGGAGGAGTGTTCCTCTTTCTCCACATCCTCGCCAACACCTGCTGTCTCCTGAGTTTTTAATCTTAGCCATTCTGACTGGTATGGGTTGAAATCTCAGGGTTGTTTTGATTTGCATTTCCCTAATGATTAATGATGTTGAACATTTCTTAAGGTGCTTCTCAGCCATTCGAAATTCTTCAGGTGATTTTTTTTTTTTTTGTTTAGCTCTGTGCTCCATTTTTTAATAGGGTTATTTGACTCTCTGGAGTCTACCTTCTTGAGTTCTTTGTATATATTGGATATTAGCCCTCTGTCAGATGTAGGGTTGGTGAAGATCTTTTCCCAATTTGTTGGTTGCTGTTTTGTCCTTCTGACAGTGTCCTCTGCCTTACAGAAACTTTGCAATTTTATGAGGTCCCATTTGATGCTTGATCTTAGAGCATAAACTATTGGTGTTCTTTTCAGGAACTTTTCTCCTGTGCCCATGTCCTCAAAGGTATTCCCCAGTTTCTTTTCTATTAGTTTCAGTGTGTCTGGTTTTATGTGGAATTCTTTGATCCACTTGGACTTGAGCTTAGTACAAGGAG